>OY979662.1:26268301-27468301 GCA_963855955.1 Luperina nickerlii
CGACGCAAACCACAATGATGAGACGGATAGCGTGATATTTACCGGGCAAGACTATACAGTTTCTTTTTGGAGATTCGATAGTGCATTCTATTTATTTAACAGTCACGCAGTAGATGAATATAACAAATTAAATTCTACATGCGGAGTAGCACGTTTGTTTAAATGTTATTCGATTCGCGAATTAGCCAGATTGCTGTTATTGCGAAATATAGGTGTTGGTCAGTATTCAATACACAGACTACGCGTTCTCAATTATCAAACAATTGAAAATTTTGTTGTAGGATCTGCATTGCCATTGCCAGCGTCTGTCGAGTCTATAATAGACTTCGAATGCCCGGCATCAACAGATCATAGTCAATCGGATTCGGATTCACAATCTATATTGCTTGGTTTTCAAAAAACCCCTGAACCGGTAGTAGTTGACACCCATGTGGCGTCAACAAAGAGAGGTCGACCCAAAAAACAAAAACGTGGCAGGAAATGTAGTACAGTAAACGCCCATTTGGATGCGGTTAAAAAATATAATAAAAAAAAACCGCAAATTCATCGCGATGCCGTTAAAAAATATACCAAGGAAAATCCAGAAATTAATCGCGATGCCGTTAAAAAATATACCAAGGAAAATCCAGAAATTAATCGCGATGCCGTTAAAAAATATACCAAGGAAAATCCAGAAATTAATCGCGATGCTGTACACCGTTATACCAAGCAGAACCCTGAAATAAATCAAATAGCCACTGACAAATATAATAAAAACAGCCGTCGTATTGACATACCACTACGTCAATCTAAAAACCTAATAGCACAGAAGAGGGACGCTGAGTTAGACGTAATAAAATTATTTTCTTTAAAAAAAACGTCCTTGCTTTTTTCAGACACTTTTAGGTGTCCATCTTGTAATGCGCGTCTGTTTGAAGAAGAAAAATCTCGAAAACAATGGTGTTGTGGGTCGGGCGCGTACAACATACAAAATTTAATTCCGTTAACCGAGGAGTTTTACTCTCACCCATCTTTTCTGAGTAGACCGCGAGCTTACAATAATTTATTTGCCTTCAGTGCCTTGGGCGTTTCTCACGGGTACCAACAACCAACGGGAATATCTTTTCTTAAAATTCAAGGTCGAGTCTATCATAGAGTTTTTGATTTAGCTTACACTGGTAGCGTAAATAATTTAGGACTATACATTAACGATACAAGCGAACGCGAGCAAATAGCCGCAAATATGAAACTTGATAGGCAGGTAATTAGTTGCATAACTAACTTTTTACATAACGTCAATCCGTTTATCGAATGTTTTAAACGATTAAGTAGGGAACCATCCGATCAGGCCTTTATTAAATTTCAGCAAACGTCTCGCTCAATCCACGGTAACATTTTAGGAGATTTACCTGTTGGTAAAGAAGTCGCGGCCATTATTAGTACAGAACGCGAAAATTTTATACCTCATTGCATAGCAGTTTGGAAAATCGGTGATAGGAAACCGCACACTGTAGATATAATGCATCCGTTATATGAGAGTTTTCAGTATCCATTATTATATCCTGAGGGTAATGCGGGTTGGTACCCGAACAAAGTAGATAATAACGAAAATAAATTAACTCAAGCGAAATACGTTCGCTGCTTGTTATTGTCGGAGCCACGATTTTCCGATATAGGTAGGCTATCGGAAGAATGGTTAGTTGACATGCATTGCCGAATCATAGAAGAACGCTTACGTTTTATATCAAGTCTACAAAAACATAACTCGAGTAGTGCACTGAGGTCCGCTCCACTTCAAGAAGTTGAAATGAGCATTGAAGTCGCGCGTCAAATTCGTCAAGATGAAACCATTCAGGGAGAGGGATTCGTACCAGGTCGCGTTTATTTGCCTAGCACTTTTACGGGGGGGCCGCGATACATGAAAGGAAAATATAGTGATGCTATTGCAATAGTAAGCAGATTGGGGAACCCATCATTTTTCTTGACGTTTACTTGTAATCCCAAGTGGCCAGAAATTCAACAATCCACTCAAAGCAGCTATGTAAATCCTTCTGTATGTGCTAGAGTTTTTAATTTAAAGCTAGCAGAATTATTAAGAGATATCCGAGGTGGTAATTGGTTTGGCAAATGTATTTATATGATGCACGTAATAGAGTTTCAAAAGCGAGGTTTACCACACGCTCACATTTGTTTTAGGGTTGAAGGTGGCGGGCCTGTCCAAAATATAGAAATTGATAAATTTGTTAGAGCAGACATTCCTGATGCATCAGAGGCAGAGGGAAGATTACGAAAAGCTGTTTTGAATCATATGATTCACGGTCCTTGCGGTCCCTCGCACAGAACTAATTTACCTTGTTGGGATAGTGAGAAAAGTAAATGTTCAAAATTTTTTCCAAAACGTGAGACAGCCACCACTTTTTCTGATGAAAAAGGATTTATTAACTTGTGTAGAGACAGTAAAAACGAAGCAACTATAAAATATCGCGGTAACGATGTAATTGTAAATGATACTTGGGTAGTTCCTTATAACGCAAGTCTTCTTTTAAAATACGATGCTCATATCAACTTGGAGGTCTCCTCGCAACGCACGGTCGTTAAGTATTTGTTTAAATATATCACTAAGGGTCCTGACGAATCGCGTGTAGCTGTCGTACCGGAAGAACATGAAAATAACGAAATAGAGCAGTATGTCACAAAACGTTATATAGGCTCCAGCGACGCCGCTTGGAGGACGTTAGAATTCGATGTGACCGCGCGCGAACCCAACGTCAAACAGCTGTCAGTGCATTTAGAAAATCAACAAACCGTTTATTTTAAACCAGGCACTGAAGTAGAAGCCGCGCAACAAGCTGGTTCGGACCTTATTACCTATTTTAACCGCCCCGTAAGAGACGAATTTGACTCATTGACCTACTTGGACTTTTACGAACAGTACATTGTTCATTCCAAGCGTCCCTCAACAAAAAATACGGAAATTTTTGAAACATCAAATCATAAATTCATTACTAAAAGACAAAAGGGTGAGCTTGTCGCGCGTCTATTTTGGGTCGCACCTAACAGAGGTGAACAGTTTTATCTTAGAATTCTATTAAAAAAATTCTCGTGTCGTAGTTACACCGATCTTAAATCTCTTGGTGGTCCCGATTGTAAAACTTTTCAGGAAGCTGCTAAAATAGTTGGTCTTGCCGATGACGAAGTCGAATACGAAAGAGCTATGTTGGAAGCATCAAACTTTTTAACGGGACCACGCCTTCGTAGCTTCTTCGTTTGTTTGGCTGTAAACGGTGTTCCAGTCGCGTCTTTCTGGGACACTTTTAAAAATCAACTCAGCGAAGACATCTCATATAGGTTAGGTGCGGATGCGGACATGGAAAGAGTACACACTTTGTGTCTCATTCAAATAAATAGGTTGCTTCGGAAACACGGATCGACGTTACAACAACACGGTTTGCCAGAAATCGAAGATACCACTACCGAGTTAGGCAGGGAACGCGTAGAACACAACCGCGAATCATTGGAACATTTTACAGATCAATGGATTCCTCGCTTGTCTCGAGAGCAAAATTGTATTTTTGATTACGTTGTAAAACTTTGTAACGATACTGACTTCCGTGACGTTAATGATACCGCGATTTTCGTTGATGGTCCCGCGGGTACCGGTAAAACGTTATTGTTAAAAGTTATTTCTGCGTACGTACGCGGTAACTTAAACGGAGTAGTTCTTTGTACTGCGAGTTCTGCCATCGCGGCGCAAAACTACGAAGGAGGGACCACGGCGCATAGCATGTTTAAATTCCCCATAGATCTGGTAGACGATAATGACTTCTGGAATATCACAAACGGCACGCAAAGAGCAGAATTAATATCACACGCGGACGTTATAATATACGATGAAGCCCCTATGGCACACAAATTTTTGATTCATCTACTGGATAGGTCGTTGCGTGATCTCATGCGTAATGATAAAATTTTTGGTGGCAAAATTATTATCTTTGCAGGGGATTTTAGACAAATTCCCCCTGTAGTTACAAATGCAAAAACTAATTCAGATATATTAAATGCATCAGTAAAAACATCGCGCATCTGGCAAAGTATAAAATCTTTCTCCCTAGCTACTTCGCAAAGATGCAGGGATGACGTAGAGTTTGCAGAATTTTTATTAAATTTAGGCTCAAATAAATTAACATCTCATCCTTTTGTAATTGGCAAAAATATTCAAAATTTAGTTGATTTAGGTGGTATTGAAATTGTATCAGAATTAGACGATTTGATTGACTTTGTTTTCCCCGTTCTAAATATAGAATCCTGTGCTAGCATACATAGAGCAATTTTATGCACACGGAACGACGCCGTTCGAGAAATAAATAACTTAATACTCGATCGGTTAGATGGAGAAACACTGCATTTCTACTCCATCGATAAAGTCGAAAATGAAAATGCAGATGAATTATTTTTGGGGCCAGATGCGCTTAACAGAATGCAACCAAGAGGTTTTCCAGAGCACGATCTTAAGCTCAAAATAGGATGTATTTGTATGATCATGCGTAATCTCAGTTTTAACGACGGATTGGTAAACGGAACTAAAGTAATTGTAACAGGTACGTCGCCACGCTTAATTACCGTTCAAAAATCGTCGGGTACAGAGGAATATTTAATTCCTCGTATTATTTTTAAGGGTCCTATTGATCCCAAAAGTCCATTTGAAATGTGCCGCCGTCAATTTCCTTTACAGTTGTCTTACGCGATGACTATTCACAAAAGTCAGGGCCAAACCCTGAGCCGGGTCGGAGTAGATCTTAGGTCGGACATGTTTAGTCACGGGCAATTGTACGTCGCGCTAGGTCGAGCAACCAAAAAGGAATACATCAAAATTTTAATTCACAAAGATCGGGTTTTAGATGGCAAACCGTACGCGAAAAATGTAATAATACCGGAGCTCCTATAAATTAATTAATGTAGAGCTTCCTGAATAAGTCTAAAACTGTTTACCTCTGATCTTCGTAGGCAAATCAATTAAGTTAATCATTAAATCATGTTGACATTGCTATTCAATGAGCGTTTTTTATTTAATTTGTTTTAGCTTTTTTAAATTAAGTAATGTAATGTCATCATTCACATTATATATTGTTGGCATATATGTATATTATTTACATTACACTAACTGTGAAAAATAAATATTTTATAACCTGTGTTTGTAGCAGATGTACATTGAGCGTTATGTCGAATAATAACTCTGGTCTAAGCTGTTTATAATTATAAATAAATTAACGGATCAAAGAGGTTAGTTTTTGATGATATGCGTCTCAGTGTGAGATCCGTTGAACCATGTTGGTCTGTAGGGAATCTTTCCGATTGTAGATCGGAAGCGGGTAATTGCCGGGTTAACTGTCCGATCTGTAAGTAGTTGGTTTTGGATTCTGATCAGAGTCGGCTTACTGCCGAGAACATGCTCCGTTTGGTGATGAAGTCAATAGAACGGAGTGATTGCGAATTCGTCGTTGTGGTGAGTTTTCGTACCGGTGATGGGGGGTCAGTAAAGTGTGGTCGGTGTCGGTTGATTGCTAGGATGTCTTGCATTGTTTGTGGCGCGAAAGTCAGGATGAGATTCGATGTCAAGTTGTGGATGCTATCTGACTTGTGGTGGATCGGTCGGGACGTATATGTCCGTTAAAATGGGTAAAAGTTGTTGTCTTATCAGTATGATATTATTAAAGACATTAATTTTGAGATTTCGTCACTTATCGTAGAACGTATTACTGACACGTTGCCAAATGCACAAGTGGACGTATCTCAACTCACGCATCTCGAGATGTTACCGCTGGCAAATTCTGACTTTGCGCAGCCGGGAAACATCGATGCCCTGTTAGGGGCCTCCATATTACCACATATATTTTTACATAATGTGGTACGCAGTAAACAACATAATATACCTCCCGCTATTGAGACGGTATTGGGATATGTGATTATGGGTACCGTACCTACGTCACATACTCCTAATTATACCATGTCTTGTTGTGCTGTTCTTCAAGAAAATAATATTGATTCTCTTCTCAAGCGATTTTGGGAGCTTGAAGAGATTTCCGCACCGCCCTCGCAGAGCCATAAGGAACTCGAGTGTGAAGAACACTTCCGCGCCACCACTGTTCGCGATGACAGTGGCAGATATATTGTGGCGTTACCCTTCTGTGGTGACCCGTATTCTCTAGGCGACTCATACGCTGCCGCGCTTAGACGCTTCTATTGTTTAGAACGCAAACTTGATACATCGCTCAAGTTACGCGGCGCCTATAATGCTGCAGCAGCTGTTGCCACCTCCGCTTTATATATGGATGACATCGCTTGTAGTGTCACATCCGCTCCGCAAGCAATTTCGCTTTGTGAAGAGCTTATTCAGCTCTTCAAACGAGGCCAGTTTGATCTTGTCAAATGGACAAGCAATTGTAAAGAGGTTCTCACGCACCTACCTGATTCTCATAAGGCTTCTCCAGACATTGAGTTTGAGAGGTCTGTACCGCATAAAGTTCTCGGTTTACGCTGGGATAAATCCTGTGATAGTTTTCGATTTGACGTCGCACCACCTGATAATAAGTGCACCAAACGCACTATGCTGTCCACAGTGGCTCGACTATGGGACATACTGGGTTTTGTGGCTCCCACAATTTTGTACGCCAAGCTCTTGATCAAAGAGCTTTGGTTATCAAAGTGTGAGTGGGATGACGCACCTCCCGACCATGTGATAGTTTTCGATTTGACGTCGCACCACCTGATAATAAGTGCACCAAACGCACTATGCTGTCCACAGTGGCTCGACTATGGGACATACTGGGTTTTGTGGCTCCCACAATTTTGTACGCCAAGCTCTTGATCAAAGAGCTTTGGTTATCAAAGTGTGAGTGGGATGACGCACCTCCCGACCATGTGATAGTTTTCGATTTGACGTCGCACCACCTGATAATAAGTGCACCAAACGCACTATGCTGTCCACAGTGGCTCGACTATGGGACATACTGGGTTTTGTGGCTCCCACAATTTTGTACGCCAAGCTCTTGATCAAAGAGCTTTGGTTATCAAAGTGTGAGTGGGATGACGCACCTCCCGACCATGTGATAGTTTTCGATTTGACGTCGCACCACCTGATAATAAGTGCACCAAACGCACTATGCTGTCCACAGTGGCTCGACTATGGGACATACTGGGTTTTGTGGCTCCCACAATTTTGTACGCCAAGCTCTTGATCAAAGAGCTTTGGTTATCAAAGTGTGAGTGGGATGACGCACCTCCCGACCATGTGATAGTTTTCGATTTGACGTCGCACCACCTGATAATAAGTGCACCAAACGCACTATGCTGTCCACAGTGGCTCGACTATGGGACATACTGGGTTTTGTGGCTCCCACAATTTTGTACGCCAAGCTCTTGATCAAAGAGCTTTGGTTATCAAAGTGTGAGTGGGATGACGCACCTCCCGACCATGTGATAGTTTTCGATTTGACGTCGCACCACCTGATAATAAGTGCACCAAACGCACTATGCTGTCCACAGTGGCTCGACCATGGGACATACTGGGTTTTGTGGCTCCCACAATTTTGTACGCCAAGCTCTTGATCAAAGAGCTTTGGTTATCAAAGTGTGAGTGGGATGACGCACCTCCCGACCATGTGATAGTTTTCGATTTGACGTCGCACCACCTGATAATAAGTGCACCAAACGCACTATGCTGTCCACAGTGGCTCGACCATGGGACATACTGGGTTTTGTGGCTCCCACAATTTTGTACGCCAAGCTCTTGATCAAAGAGCTTTGGTTATCAAAGTGTGAGTGGGATGACGCACCTCCCGACCATGTGATAGTTTTAGATTTGACGTCGCACCACCTGATAATAAGTGCACCAAACGCACTATGCTGTCCACAGTGGCTCGACTATGGGACATACTGGGTTTTGTGGCTCCCACAATTTTGTACGCCAAGCTCTTGATCAAAGAGCTTTGGTTATCAAAGTGTGAGTGGGATGACGCACCTCCCGACCATGTGATAGTTTTCGATTTGACGTCGCACCACCTGATAATAAGTGCACCAAACGCACTATGCTGTCCACAGTGGCTCGACTATGGGACATACTGGGTTTTGTGGCTCCCACAATTTTGTACGCCAAGCTCTTGATCAAAGAGCTTTGGTTATCAAAGTGTGAGTGGGATGACGCACCTCCCGACCATGTGATAGTTTTCGATTTGACGTCGCACCACCTGATAATAAGTGCACCAAACGCACTATGCTGTCCACAGTGGCTCGACTATGGGACATACTGGGTTTTGTGGCTCCCACAATTTTGTACGCCAAGCTCTTGATCAAAGAGCTTTGGTTATCAAAGTGTGAGTGGGATGACGCACCTCCCGACCAATTCACTTAAATCATACGATGTAAAGGGCCATATAGATCTATATTAAATGAACAATGTATTCAAGGTATTTAATTGGTTAAGGATTAATGCTGTATTGGTTAAAATCGCTTCGAAATTTAGCCATTATTTGTCGTAAAAAGTAAATGACAAAAAAAAGTTATTGTGGGTTATCCATAAGAGATAGACATATACCATCACGGACTTTTCTGTAGACCTTTTCAATGTGTACAATACTTAGTACATTATTTTGATAAAACTCGTAGGGCAGCCTGCGTTTGCAATGTAAGCGGAAAAAATGTTAATGGAATTTACGACATCACATTAGAAACCTCAAAAATAACAGTACTTCTCCACTATTTAATGGATGTTATTATACATATAAACCTTCCTCTTGAATCATTCTATCTATTAAAAAAAACCGCATCAAAATCCGTTGCGTAGTTTCAAAGATTTAAGCATACAAAGGGACATAGGGACAGAGAAAGCGACTTTGTTTTATACTATGTAGTGATGATGATAATGATGATGAGTCGTAGTGTGCAAAGGTGTGGGTAGAGTCATTGTATTGGTTGAATGAGTTATATGGCATGGAGTTATGAGTTATATGGCAGATACCGAATGTCTTAGTTACTGTTTACTAAAAAATAATAAGCCGTGGACTGCTGTGTTGCACGAAGGTGTGGGTTTAAATGGCAGATACCAAATGTCAAGTTGTGGATGCTGTCTAACTTGTGGTGGATCGGTCGAGACGGATGATAATTATTTCCGTTAACATAACATGGGTATGCGGCATGAAAGTTGAGCGCTGACTTGAGACCCCGTGACTGCGCGGTAAGGATAATCGCTATCGCGCAGTTCACATTGGTCTCCGCTCACCATTCTTGCAGATATGATTTGTTGTCTTATCAGTAACAAGTTGCACTGGCAAAGGTGTAGGTAGAGTCATTGGTTCATTCAATTGGTTATTTTCTTTGTACTGGAATAAAAAGATGATGGGATGTAAAGCGATGTATGTACTACCTATGACGTGTTTGTTTGTTTTAATTACCATGCGAGAATTATGTTCATCAATATGCAAATCTTATTCTTTTTATAAGGTTTTTTAAAATCAGTTTCTTGTGATGTATTCGTCATCGTCTCAGTTTAAAAGCTTTTTAGAATAACTACACTCTTTAATTTAATTATTCCTTTTATATTTTGAGTATTTAATAAAAGACAAATTTTAATTATTCAAGAATGCCGTATTATTTGAAACTATATGTTGTAAATAGAAATAGATTTTTATGAAATTATTTAAATTCGAACAGACGGACAAAATATGTATTGCTTAAAGGTTCATGTTAACAAAAAGGTCGAATTTGGAAAAAAATGTGAAAATTAGAAAGAGAGTAAGGAGTATCAAAATGGCAGTCAAAATGAAAATTGGACATGACTTTCTGTGGCTTTTACTTTCACTACTATACTCTGATTGGCGCACTCAATCTTTTCATCGTTAACTCTTTCCGTTACTCTCACTGTTTTTTACTCTCAATTTGATTTTCTCTCTTACCACGTGCAAGAAAGGAGCCTCAAAAGGCGCACTTAATCTTTTCGCTCTGTCTCTTACTGTTTTTACTCTTAAGCTGCGCATGAAAGAAGCCTAAACACTTTCATTGGACTCTTATTTCAACTTTCATTCTGATTTTTATTCTGGTTCTCACAAACTCCAGTTTCAACCCCAACTATTAGCGTTTAAATTTTAATGTAAACGAAGAACTGAGATAATAATGAATTATTATCATAATTATCTTAGTTTGTTTCAAAGTACATTCATTATGTTGAATCTGTAATAAGGTGTTAAAATAATTAATACCGTAGTTTTCAGTACTTAACTGTCTCTGCTTCTTATGAAATAAGTTTAAATACAATGTCTAACGTTGCTGTCTTAACTAATGTTTATTCTTCGCCATTTTTTTAAACTGTTTTTTTTTTTAATTACATTTAATTTTGAGCATGATATTAAGCTCAAGTAGTTTGAAGCTTAAGTAGTTTGAATTATGCTGAATTATCATAACGCTTTTCAACTATTTGTATGCGAAATTTCTATCGACAATAATTTTTTTTTTGACAATATCGACAATAATGTGAAAAAAGATTTACATTATTTATTAATGTATTAAATAATTTATTACGTTCCATTCTGATGATATCCTGATGTAGATTACATTGCATATAAAAATACACAAATTGTTTGGAAGAAAGAAAAAAGAAAGAAAAAATTGATTAACCGTCGTCGTGTATTAAATAATTTATTACGTTCCATTCTGATGATATCCTGATGTAGATTACATTGCATATAAAAATACACAAATTGTTTGGAAGAAAGAAAAAAGAAAGAAAAAATTGATTAACCGTCGTCGCATAAAGGCAAATTCAAATGAAACTTCCGAATCTTGATGGAACTATGCGAAAACTTGTTTGAAACATATTTGAAAAAACATTTCATAAAATAAATTGTAACAACGTAATCCAGCTTTGAATTTAAATTTTGAAAATTTTGAAAACAAGAATCTAAAAACGTGTTCCAGGCGTCGCTTTCTGCAGAATATCCACAAAACCTGACCACTATATTATTACTTCACAAACAAACATATTTTTAGTTGCGTCATCAGCCTTGATTTTTGTATAGCATAGAATATGAGATCTGGATGGAACTCCATTGATGCCGTAGTAGTCTACTTACTTATTCTGCAAATTTACACGGTGACATTCATGTCGTTACAATCTACGCATAGCAATTTCATCATGACGCATTCAAGATCACTGATAGAACGCACTCCAAATTCAAGTTGCATGGATCACAGAACAGAATCCGCAGAACATTCTTTCGAATCATAGACATAAACTTTGGATACGCTTTTACTATTTCGACGACGATGCTCAATTCGTATCATCCTTTGACCATGAACAGAAGACACAAGATTGTAGAAAAAAATATAGATATTGCAAAAAAAAAAATGCAAAACAAACAAAAAATAAAACATGCAAAAAAATGGGTCATGTATTAAAAAAACAGCATGCAAAAAAAAGAGTCATGCGTGTAAAAAAACAAAAAAAAAACGAACTAATATGTACACTATACTTACTTAGTTATTATAATTGCTCTTTATAAATTTTAACTATAATACATATTAAAATGTCAGTAGTTAGCTAAGAAAAACGCTAGAAAGCATATTGCAAATGTGGTTCATAAAGAAAACTTTCCAAACCGAGTCAAAGTGTAAAGGCCTTTTGAATTGAGACGGGTCAGATTTTTTATATTTACCTATATTTTTTTACCTATATCTTTGAATGGAACCTACAAAACTTATATTATTAAAGAACTAACTTAAGAAGAAAAAGAATTGCATATTGAAGCACTTGTTCTCGCGTGTCACTGAAAATAGTTACATTTTGATTCATACATTTTTTGGTCTGCTTATTAATTTATTTCACAACTTAACCGTATACTAAAAAGAATATCATGCAAGATTAATATTTTATTTAGTTTACACTTTAGGTGTACCTATTTAATAATAATAAACAATTTATTTCAGGTAACAAAGACGCATAGATAAAATACCTTAACCTAAATATACATACCTACTAATAACAGTTTTGTTACTACAGCACACACACCTTCATGCATTACAGCTGTCCACGGCTTATTATTTTTTATTTTTTAGCAAAAAATAACAAGACATTCGGTATCTGCCATATAACTCATAACTCCATGCCATATAAATCATTCAACCAATACAATGACTCCACCCACACCTTTGCACACTACGTCTCATTACTGATAAGACAACAACTTTTACCCATTTTAACGGACATATCCGTCCCGACCGATCCACCACAAGTCAGATAGCATCCACAACTTGACATCGAATCTCATCCTGATTTTCGCGCCACAAACAATGCAAGACATCATAGCAATCAACCGACACCGACCACACTTTACTCACCCCTCATCACCGGTACGACAACTCACCTCAACGACGAATTCGCAATCACTTGGTTCTATTGACTTCATCACCAACCAGAGCATGTTCTCGGCAGTAAGCCGATTGATCAAAATCCAAAGCCTAACTACTTACAGATCATTCGGTTGACCGGGCAACCAACCGTTCCCGATCAACAGTCGGTCAGATTTTCTACTGACCAGTAACATGGTTCAATAACGATCTCGCATTGGGTACGTATTCATCTCGAACTACCTTACGTTCCGTTTTATTTATTTATAATTGACGAATAGTTTGGGTTGGAGTGTTTGTTTGCCATGATTATCAATGACAATTTGTTGTAATCATAGATTTATATTTATTTATTTTTCATGTACATATACACTTTGCACGCACATAGTCCGTATTATGTCCATTGCTAGCAATTAGTACGTAAAATGATGATTGTAAGGGTTATGTACGAATGAAGTCAAGGGGAAGTAAGTGTGTGTGTTTAAATGAAATTGCTAGCAATTAGTATATAAAATGTTGATTGAAAGGGTTATTAATGAAATCAAGGGGAAGTATGTGTGTGTATATGTGAAATTGCTAGCAAGCAGTATGTAAAATGTTGATTGAAAGGATTATGAATGAAGTCAAGGGAAAGTATGTGTGTGTGTATATGTGAAAAGAAGGATAATAAGAGAACGTTGTAGAAGTATGTTGTGAATCTTGTGAACTTGTAATAGTTTAAGAATATATTTGAACGTATTTGTATAACTTTTATCATATAACATACTATATCACACTTGTCAATGACACTGACTTACAGAGTATTTATTTTTAGGTATTACTTATTTTTTTATTTTCTATTTAATAATTATTTTCTAATTTATTTTTTTGTTTTTTAGTTTTTCGTAATAATATTTACAATAATTTGTTATCTTACCTAATAGTAATAATATATGTAAGTATACCTACCTACTGCGTGATCGAAACTGAATGAAAATAAGATGATTAGAGAGTGATGGTTAAGTGGAAATATATTATTTGCTATTAAAATCTAACATACCTACACTAACATAATATTTATTTAATCCAGTTTATTTATTAATATTAAGAAAATATATTTTAACGTAATTAGGCTACTTTGATTTTAGAAAATTGTAGTATAATGTATTAATGTATGTAGGTACATAGACGTAGTTTAGGTGGATTAGGCCTATTTATCAATATCAAGTAAATATATTTTAATGTGATTAGCTACTTTGATTTTAGGGAAGTGTACTATAATGTATGTAGATACATAGATGTAGGTGGATTAGGCCTATTGGGGATACCACGTAAAAAAAAACGCTCCTAATACCTTACCTCTTCGGGTGGTGTGGAAAAAGGTTTGTAGTTAGTTATCTGTAGTTTTGGATAAATACATACTTAATATAAATGAAGTTTAGATTTGTTTTAGTGTTATGTAAATCGAGTAGTTTAGGTGGATTAGGCCTTTAATATTTTTAGTTTTGATATACATACCTACTTAATATATGTAGATGTAGTATAGATATGATTTAGTGTTATGTAAATCGAGTAGTTTAGGTGGATTATGCTTATAATGGGGATACCTTGAAATAAAACGCACCAGGAACCAAATCTTCTGGTAGCGCGGAAATTACTATCTTGTGATTGAATCGAACCAGGAAATAAAAAATCAATGCGACCTTGGTAATATTGCATACTCCCATACACATGCTAATTAAATAAATAAATGTTACCCTGGGGTAGAGTAGTTTTGAAAAGCATAAAAGTAGGAACTTATTTCATTATTTACTTACCCCCGAATACTGAATCGTCACTCAACATTTAAGGGCTGCTTAAAATTTGAGCAGTTAAACTTAAACATTAAATTTTGTATGGCCATACGTCACTTTTGAGTAACTGTTAAATTTAAGTGCTACTTAAATTTTGAGTGACGTTTCAGCATTCGGGGGATAGTCACTTACAAGGAATATTATTTTATAGTTTATTCGTACTGACTTTTATGTAAATCAACTGTAGGAATAAAAAAAAACATTCAGTTGATTTACTTAAAAGTCCATACATAAATCCGTACAAAATATTTAAGAGATTTTATTAAAAAATCCAATAAGTGCTAAGGATTACTGTCCAATTCTCAAAATTTTACAAGGGTAAGAAATACTCCTCAAAACCACGACCCCGCGAGCTGCTTGCAGCTCGCGCAACGCCCAAAATCTAGTTATACTATATAAAGCTCGATTACCACTCACTGACTCACTGACTCACTGATTGACATAATTGTTCTCCCAGATGGTGAAGGGGGAGGTGGGTATATTTTTACAGATTCGTATACAAGTAACTCTCACGAGTATGGGAAAAATCCCAAACCTCCCCTTTTCCACCCCACTCTCCCCCCTCCCTATCGTATCTCGGAAACTAAGAGTCCCGTGTTTTGTTGTTTTACGGATTCGTATAGAGGAGGCTCGGAAAAGTAAAATCCATTTTTCAAAGTTGCCCCCTTGCCCCCCTTCTCCCCCCCCTCTAGGTAGATCTCGGAAGTTAAGAGACTTGGAACATTTTTTTTTTCAGATTCATATCAAGGGGCCCAGAGTTGGTCAAAATCATTTTTCAAAACTCCCCCCTCTCCCCCCTTTCACCCCTCCCCCCATCGTATCTCGGAAATTAAGGAATCTGGGTTTTGTTTTTTTACGGATTCGTATAGAGGAGGCTCGGAAAAGTAAAAACCATTTTTCAAAGTTGGCCCCCTTGCCCCCCTTCTCCCCCCCTTCACCCCTCCTCCCATCGTATTTCGGAAATTAAGAAACCTGGGTTTTGTTTTTTTACGGATTCGTATAGAGGAGGCTCGGAAAAATAAAAAACATTTTTCAAAATTCAAACCTCCCTTTTTCCATTCCACCCCACTCTCCCCAATCCCTATCGTATCTCGGAAACTAAGAGTCCCATGTTTTGTTGTTTTACGGATTCGTATAGAGGAGGCTCGGAAAAGTAAAATCCGTTTTTCAAAGTTGCCCCCTTGCCCCCCTTCTCCCCCCCCCCTCTAGGTAGATCTCGGAAGTTAAGAGACTTGGAAAATTTTTTTTTTCAGATTCATATCAAGGGGCCCAGAGTTGGTCAAAATCATTTTTCAAAACTCCCCCCTCTCCCCCCCTTCACCCTCCCCCATCGTATCTCGGAAATTAAGAAACCAGGGTTTTGTTTTTTTACGGATTCGTATAGAGGACGCTCGGAAAAGTAAAAACCATTTTTCAAAGTTGCCCTTCTTGCCCCCCTTCTCCCCCCCTTCACCCCTCCCCCCATCGTATCTCGGAAATTAAGAAACCTGGGTTTTGTTTTTTTACGGATTCGTATAGAGGAGGCTCGGAAAAGTAAAAACCATTTTTCAAAATTCAAACCTCCCCTTTTCCATTCCACCCCACTCTCCCCCATCCCTATCGTATCTCGGAAACTAAGAGACCCGTGTTTTGTTGTTTTACGGATTCGTATAGAGGAGGCTCGGAAAAGCAAAATCCATTTTTCAAAGTTGCCCCCTTGCCCCCCTTCTCCCCCCCCTCTAGGTAGATCTCGGAAGTTAAGAGACTTGGAACATTTTTTTTTTCAGATTCATATCAAGGGGCCCAGAGTTGGTCAAAATCATTTTTCAAAACTCCCCCCTCTCCCCCCCTTCACCCCTCCCCCATCGTATCTCGGAAATTAAGGAATCTGGGTTTTGTTTTTTTACGGATTCGTATAGAGGAGGCTCGGAAAAGTAAAAACCATTTTTCAAAGTTGGCCCCCTTGCCCCCCTTCTCCCCCCCTCTAGAGGTAGATCTCGGAAGTTAAGAGACTTGGAACATTTTTTTTTTCAGATTCATATCAAGGGGCCCAGAGTTGGTCAAAATCATTTTTCAAAACTCCCCCTCTCCCCCCCTTCACCCCTCTCCCCATCGTATCTCGGAAATTAAGAAACCTGGGTTTTGATTTTTTACGGATTCGTATAGAGGAGGCTCGGAAAAGTAAAAACCATTTTTCAAAATTCAAACCTCCCCTTTTCCATTCCACCCCACTCTCCCCCATCCCTATCGTATCTCGGAAACTAAGAGTCCCGTGTTTTGTTGTTTTACGGATTCGTATAGAGGAGGCTCGGAAAAGTAAAATCCATTTTTCAAAGTTGCCCCCCTTGCCCCCCTTCTCCCCCCCTCTAGAGGTAGATCTCGGAAGTTAAGAGACTAGGAACATTTTTTTTTTCAGATTCATATCAAGGGGCCCAGAGTTGGTCAAAATCATTTTTCAAAACTCCCCCCTCTCCCCCCCTTCACCCCTCCTCCCATCGTATTTCGGAAATTAAGAAACCTGGGTTTTGTTTTTTTACGGATTCGTATAGAGGAGGCTCGGAAAAATAAAAAACATTTTTCAAAATTCAAACCTCCCTTTTTCCATTCCACCCCACTCTCCCCAATCCCTATCGTATCTCGGAAACTAAGAGTCCCATGTTTTGTTGTTTTACGGATTCGTATAGAGGAGGCTCGGAAAAGTAAAATCCGTTTTTCAAAGTTGCCCCCTTGCCCCCCTTCTCCCCCCCCCCCCCTCTAGGTAGATCTCGGAAGTTAAGAGACTTGGAAAATTTTTTTTTTCAGATTCATATCAAGGGGCCCAGAGTTGGTCAAAATCATTTTTCAAAACTCCCCCCTCTCCCCCCCTTCACCCTCCCCCATCGTATCTCGGAAATTAAGAAACCAGGGTTTTGTTTTTTTACGGATTCGTATAGAGGAGGCTCGGAAAAGTAAAAACCATTTTTCAAAGTTGCCCTTCTTGCCCCCCTTCTCCCCCCCTTCACCCCTCCCCCCATCGTATCTCGGAAATTAAGAAACCTGGGTTTTGTTTTTTTACGGATTCGTATAGAGGAGGCTCGGAAAAGTAAAAACCATTTTTCAAAATTCAAACCTCCCCTTTTCCATTCCACCCCACTCTCCCCCATCCCTATCGTATCTCGGAAACTAAGAGACCCGTGTTTTGTTGTTTTACGGATTCGTATAGAGGAGGCTCGGAAAAGTAAAATCCATTTTTCAAAGTTGCCCCCTTGCCCCCCTTCTCCCCCCCCCCTCTAGGTAGATCTCGGAAGTTAAGAGACTTGGAACATTTTTTTTTTCAGATTCATATCAAGGGGCCCAGAGTTGGTCAAAATCATTTTTAAAAACTCCCCCCTCTCCCCCCCTTCGCCCCTCCCCCTATCGTATCTCGGAAATTAAGAAACCTGGGTTTTGTTTTTTTACGGATTCGTATAGAGGAGGCTCGGAAAAGTAAAAACCATTTTTCAAAGTTGCCCCCCTTGCCCCCCTTCTGCCCCCCTCTAGAGGTAGATCTCGGAAGTTAAGAGACTTGGAACATTTTTTTTTTCAGATTCATATCAAGGGGCCCCGAGTTGGTCAAAATCATTTTTCAAAACTCCCCCTCTCCCCCCCCTTCACCTCTCCCTCCATCGTATCTCGGAAATTAAGAAACCTGGGTTTTGTTTTTTTACGGATTCGTATAGAGGAGGCTCGGAAAAGTAAAAACCATTTTTCAAAATTCCCCCCATTCTCTCACCCTTCTCCCCCCTTTAGGCGGATCTCGGAAGTTAAGACTTGGAACATTTTCTTTTTCAGATTCATGTCCGTGGGCCCAGAGTAGGTCAAAATTAGTTTTTTCAAAACTCCCCCCTCTCCCCCCATCACCCCTCCCCCCATCGTATCTCGGAAACTAGGTAGCGGTAAAGCGAAGCGTAGCGTAGCGTAGGGATAAGGTCACGATAGCTTTCCGGTGGTAGGTAGGTCCTGAGTGGAGCGAACCTGCGAGACCGAGTGGAGCAAAGGGGGGAAGAATACAACATGGCGGACAGCGTTTTTGTATTGACTGCCTAAGGGCCGAGTTCACGGACTGTCATTTGACCAATGTTTGAGTAATCGGCCGATGAATTCCTAAACATCGTTTATGCAGCCGGTTAAGTATTCACTGCTCACCACGAATATTTTAACCGTGATTATTAAATCGGGCAATCAGCATTCGCTCAAAGTGAATGAACGAATGCTATAAGTGTACTCATTTGCGAAGTCACGTCGTTAGATTTAGTCAACACGAGTTTTGGTGACATCTATATTTAGTAGCATAAAATAAAACGCTTTCAACTTGAGAAGTTCGAAAACGCATTGGGATCATTATGCTAGCCTGTAGTGTCTAATTTGGATGGGTAATAACTTCACACCGCTGTCACTGTCAATGTAATAGACATAAGATTTAACGTGGGAGCAAATGAGACAGAAAGCATTATACAGTGTTTTTGAGTGTTATTGAGTGTTGTTGAGTGTTGTTGAGGGTTGTTGAGTGTTGTTGAGTGTTGTTGAGTGTTGTTGAGTGTTGTTGAGTGTTGGTGAGTGTTGATGAGTGTTGATGAGTGTTGTTGAGGGTTGTTGAGTGTTGTTGAGTGTTGTTGAGTGTTGTTGAGTTGAAGAGTGTTGTTGAGTGTTGTTGAGTGTTGTTGAGTGTGGTTGAGTGTTGTTGAATGTTGTCGAGTGCTGTTGAGTGTTGTTGAGTGTTTTTGAGTGTTGTTGAATATTGTTGAATATTGTTGAGTGTTGTCGAGTGTTGTTGAGTGTTGTGGAGTGTTGTTGAGTGTTGTTAAGTGTTGATGAGTGTTGTTGAGTGTTGTTGAGTGTGGTTGAGTGTTGTTGAATGTTGTCGAGTGCTGTTGAGTGTTGTTGAGTGTTTTTGAGTGTTGTTGAATGTTGTTGAATATTGTTGAGTATTGTTGAGTGTTGTCGAGTGTTGTTGAGTGTTGTGGAGTGTTGTTGAGTGTTGTTAAGTGTTGATGAGTGTTGTTGAGTGTTGTTGAGTGTTGTTGAGTGTTGTTGAGTGTTGTTGAGTGTTGTTGAGTGTTGTTGAGTGTTGTTGAGTGTGGTTGAGTGTTCTTGAGTGTTGTTGAGTGTTATTGAGTGTGGCTGAGTGTTGTTGAGTGTTGTTGAGTGTTGATGAGTGTTGTTGAGTGTTGTTGAGTGTTGTTGAGGGTTGTTGAGTGTTGTTGAGTGCTGTTGAGTGTTGTTGAGTGTTTTGAGTGTGGTTGAGTGTTGTTGAGTGTTGTTGGGTTTTTTGGGTGTTGTTGAGTGTTGTTGAGTGTTGTTGAGTGTTGTTGTGGGTTGTTGAGTGTTGTTGAGTGTTGATGAGTGTTGTTGAGTGTTGTTGAGTGTTGTTGAGGGTTGTTGAGTGTTGTTGAGTGTTTTTGAGTGTTGTTGAATGTTGTTGAATATTGTTGAGTGTTGTTGAGTGTTGTTGAGTGTTGTCGAGTGTTGTTGAGGGTTGTTGAGTGTTGTTGAGTGTTGTTGAGTGTTGTTGAGTGTTGTTGAGTGTTGTTGAGGGTTGTCGAGTTTTGTCGAGTGTTGTCGAGTGTAGTCGAGTGTTGTTGAGTGTTGTTGAGTGTTGTTGAGGGTTGTTGAGTGTTGTTGAGTGTTGTTGAGTGTTGTTGAGGTTTGTCGAGTGTTGTCGAGTGTTGTCGAGTGTTGTTGAGTGTTGTTGAGTGTTGTTGAGTGTTGTTGAGGGTTGTTGAGTGTTGTTGAGTGTTGTCGAGTGTTGTTGAGTGTTGTTGAGGGTTGTTGAGTGTTGTTGAGTGTTGTTGAGGGTTGTTGAGGGTTGTTGAGTGTTGTTGAGTGATGTTGAGTGTGGTTGAGTGTTGTTGAGTGTTGTTGAGTGTTGTTGAGTGTGGTTGAGTGTTGTTGAGTGTTGTTGAGTGTTATTGAGTGTTGTTGAGTGTTGTTGAGTGTTTTGAGTGTTGTTGAGTGTTGATGAGTGTTGTTGAGTGTTGTTGAGTGTTGTTGAGTGTTGATGAGTGTTGTTGAGTGTTGTTGAGTGTTGTTGAGCGTTGTTGAGTGTTGTTGAGTGTTGTTGAGTGTGGTTGAGTGTTGTTGAATGTTGTCGAGTGCTGTTGAGTGTTGTTGAGTGTTTTTGAGTGTTGTTGAATGTTGTTGAATATTGTTGAGTGTTGTTGAGTGTTGTCGAGTGTTGTTGAGGGTTGTTGAGTGTCGTTGAGTGTTGTTGAGTGTTGTTGAGTGTTGTTGAGTGTTGTTGAGGGTTGTCGAGTTTTGTCGAGTGTTGTCGAGTGTTGTCGAGTGTTGTTGAGTGTTGTTGAGTGTTGTTGAGGGTTGTTGAGTGTTGTTGAGTGTTGTTGAGTGTTGTTGAGGGATGTCGAGTTTTGTCGAGTGTTGTCGAGTGTTGTCGAGTGTTGTTGAGTGTCGTTGAGTGTTGTTCAATGTTATTGAGTGTTGTTGAGTATTGCCGAGTGTTGTCGAGTGTTGTTGAGTGTTGTTGAGTGTTGTTGAGGTTTGTTGAGTGTTGTTGAGTGTTGTTGAGTGTTGTTGAGTGTTGTTGAGTGTTGTTGAGTGTGGTTGAGTGTTGTTGAGTGTTGTTGAGTGTTATTGAGTGTTGTTGAGTGTTGTTGAGTGTTTTGAGTGTTGTTGAGTGTTGATGAGTGTTGTTGAGTGTTGTTGAGTGTTTTGAGTGTTGTTGAGTGTTGTTGAGTGTGGCTGAGTGTTGTTGAGTGTTGATGAGTGTTGTTGAGTGTTGTTGAGGGTTGTTGAGTGTTGTTGAGTGTTGTTGAGTGTTGTTGAGTGTGGCTGAGTGTTGTTGAGTGTTGTTGAGTGTTGTTGAGTGTTGATGAGTGTTGTTGAGTGTTGTTGAGGGTTGTTGAGTGTTGTTGAGTGTTGATGAGTGTTGTTGAGTGTTTTGAGTATTGTTGAGTGTTGTTGAGTGTGGCTGAGTGTTGTTGAGTGTTGATGAGTGTTGTTGAGTGTTGTTGAGGGTTGTTGAGTGTTGTTGAGTGTTGTTGAGTGTTGTTGAGTGTTGTTGAGGGTTGTTGAGTGTTGTTGAGTGTTGTTGAGTGTTGTTGAGTGTTGTTGAGTGTTGTTGAGTGTTGTTGAGGGTTGTCGAGTTTTGTCGAGTGTTGTCGAGTGTTGTCGAGTGTTGTTGAGTGTTGTTGAGTGTCGTTGAGTGTTGTTCAATGTTCTTGAATGTTGTTGAGGGTTGTTGAGTGTTGTTGAGTGTTGTTGAGTGTTGTTGAGTGTTGTTGAGTGTGGTTGAGTGTTGTTGAATGTTGTAGAGTGTTGTTGAGTATTGTTGAGTGTTGTTGAGTGTTGTTGAGGGTTTTCGAGTTTTGTCGAGTGTTGTCGAGTGTTGTTGAGTGTTGTTGATCACAACAAATCACAAAAGACGTTAAGCCGCGTCCCCACTAGAGCCATGCGGCTTAACGTCTTTTGGCGCGAAAACTGTTTGACGCGCTAAAATAAGAAAAAAAAAGACTTATTTTGTTGGTTGACGTATTTTGTAGAAACAATTTTCTTGGTAAAGTTTAAAGTATGGCGGTGTAAATCACAAGTTAAAATAAGTGATTCCAGTGACAATTATAGCAATTTATTAACAACAACTCCACAAGTGTAGTATAAAGCAGTATATATCACTCGAGGGTAAGTACAGATTACTCCCCTTGGTGAATAAATAGCTATTATTACAAAATCCTATAAGTGCTAAGGATTACTGTCCAATTCTCAAAATTTTACAAGGGTAAGAAATACTCCTCAAAAACACGACCCCGCGAGCTGCTTGCAGCTCGCGCAACGCCCAAAATCTAGTTAGTATTATAAGGAGCAATAAAAAGGTACCTAAGTCACTATTTCTACCTATTTGTTTTAGTTTCAGTGTGAGAAGGGAAAAGGGCTGTTTTTTTTCGAATACTTTATTTAGAGTTTAATTGAAAGGCGTACAGGAGTTTCTTTCAGTATTTCAACCAAATAGCATAATAATAATGTTCCCACTGCTGGGACACAGGCCTCCTCTCGGTGAGGGGGAGTGGGCCGTAATCCACCACGCGAGCCTAGTGCGGGTTGGTAGATGTCACACGTATTCGAATTTTTGCTTCTAGGACATGACGAGTGCGGGTTGGTGGTTTTAGTCAAACGATAACGAACAATGCTTTCTAAATTTTCTTTCTTTCTTTTTTGCTTTTCTAATTCTTTCTTTCTTTCTTTTCTTTTTCTTTCTTTCTTTCTTTTTAACGTATATTTTATAGTTATTCCCACATTTGCCGACATCTAGTACGTGAATTCTTGGACTTCCCACCAATAGTGAATCAACAAGTGGCTACTCAGGCAAATTCTGCCCATACCTCACCATTCTTCAACGTTTCATTTATTTGCCTACTAATGGCGACTGAATATTGGAATATCTTCGCGACTAACTACTTCTCATAAAAAGGTTGTGTTTTTCTGTCGGTGTGTATCTTTGACTGATTGGATAAATAAATGTTACCTACAGCAGTAGGTATCATTTTTTACCTTAATCAGGCCGCACGCAGGAGGGACTTTCCAGCCTGATTTACAAACATAATTAGCCTTTAATGTTCCCACTGTTGGGACACAGGCCTCTCTGTGAGAGGGAGTGGGCCGTAATCCACCACGAGAGCCTCACATGACTTTGATTTTTATTCTGGTACATGTTGGTTTCATCACGGTGTTTTCCTTCACCGTTCTGAATTATAGTATTCTGGGATAAGATCGTTGTTGGTATAAGACCGTACGGATCAAATTCCTGGCTTATTTGGCAATATTTTATAATGCGGATAACATTGTATTCTACGCCATTTTATTCTGCCCCTAAGATGAACAGGGAGTTTTTATTTGTAATAAAATGGCACCGAATTTGATTCATACGGTCTTATCCCAGCGACGAACTTAGCCCAATATACCTTAAGTATTGAGATGTATGTATAATTGCCTGTGGCATACCATACACCGCCTAAACAGTGTCGAGACGATGCAAGTCATTTGTTGCTTCAATTTTATTATAGGTATACCACAGCACAGCAGAAACTTGCATCTTGTAAAAAGCTATATGTATTTCACGTAATTGTGACATACGGGAACGGATCTACGTACATCCGTTCCGAAGATAGAGTACTAATAACATGAGTCTTACGTAAGTTATATTCTCAATACTTAAGAATAGCACATAAAATTACACAGTTCCGTGCAAAGATAGTTTTCGTGCAGACGAGCTACATTCCAATGTTCCGTTGGGAAATCGGAAATTTCGAAACATTATGGTGATATCCGGTTCAGTTTCCAGTATACCTAGCTGTCATTGCGTCCATATTTAGTATTGGACATTTATCCCAGTATTTATAAACGTTGCTAAAAGTTATGAGCGTCAAAAATGTATACGTCAAAAATGTATGGTTAAAGAGTCGCTAATCATTGCTAACTTTAAGCAACATTTATAAATAAACCCCACAGTAGGTAGGTACGTCCTGGTCCCCCAATTCAAATAACATTTTGTATGTTTTTATTTAAAGCGAAGTTATATTCCGGTATCGGACGTCCTCTTGGTTACTATTTTATAAGCTGAACTGAAACTACAGCTGAACTAAATGTCAACTCATTGAAATTCGGGCGACATAAGTCGCTTTTTAGCGCACATAGAGCAAAAATTAGCAAATAAAAAACATATAGTCTGCTGTACTACAGTTTTTTTACTTAGGCCTCCTCTCAGTGAGAACGAGTGCACGGGCCCAGTACGTGTTGGTGGATCTCACATGTCTTCGAATTTTTGGTTCTAGGACATGCCGATTGCCTCACGATGTTTTCCTTCACCGTTTTTAAGAGCAGTGATGATGAAATAAATAACATAAAGTTAAGTGCTTGACTGGATGAGGAGTGTTAGAACATACGACCTAATTACTCGTAAGTTGTAGTTGTTACCTCTGGCCACAGCCGCTTGTAACTTGTTAGTAAAGTTTTACACAAACTGCGAGTTAAGGGGGCTGCGCTACGGCAGCCCGTGAAATACAAATAAGTTTTTGGCAATTTGCAGTTAGTGTCAGGGTGATTCGCGGCTGTAACAAATATGACTTTACAGAATTATAATCATTAGAATCAGCAATACAACTCTTTGAGTTAGAATTGGCAACAAATGTCATGATTTCATGAAATAGTCATTTAATAGGATAATATGAACTTAGAGTGAGAGATTTTTATGATTATAACTCTATAAAGAAACATTTGTTACGGCCGTGAATCCATTTATATCAACATACAACCCGATACTGACCTGCAAATTGCAAACAACCCTGACGTTTTCGCGTTAATGCCTCAATACATCTTGTGCCTGAATAAGGCGAGACGGGCCAACGAGGCGCACGTCGCGGCCGTGTCGCAACTGTCGCGAACACGCTTGTCGCTTACCTACGAGTACATGCTAATTTGAAACAGACATGCACTATTATTACCTATGCAAACGCTGTTTAGAGAATTGTCGTTGTGCCCAATTAAGACAATAGTTTACAATATTTAGTCATTGGAGGAGAGCAAATTACTGAGCCATCTACTTTAAAGAGAAGTGTGTTTTATTTTATTTTTGAACACAACGTAGTTTGTAGTTTAATCTATTATTAAATATCATGTTCACAGTGTATTTATTATTCAATACTCTTTAAATACAGTTTTGATGTTCTATATTCTAAAAATACTCGTGAAATCATATCAATTCTTATCCTAATTACCATCTTATTTCCAAAACTGGCAACATAATTCGATTTATTATTCAATACTCTTTAAACACAGTTTTGATGTTCTATATTCTAAAAATACTCGTGAAATCATATCAATTCTTATCCTAATTACCATCTTATTTCCAAAACTGGCAACATAAAGACCTCCCCGAATACTTGATTAAAAACTTTTTGTTAACTTTTGTCCGCACTAGGCCAGACAAAATTCATGTCCTTTTTGGTTCTAGGACATGCCGGTTTCCTCAAGATGTTTTCCTTAACCGTTTTAAGAGCAGTAGTGATGAAATCATTTACACAAAGTAAAACCTGCTTGAAATCGAACCCACGACCTGTTAAACAACGTAAATATTGCAAAACATAATATTGAACTGTCACTGTTCATTAGGACTACCGAATATTATAAATATTCCGATAGATATATCAAAGTAACTTTGTGTACAGACAACACACTAAAAAAAGTGCATTTGTCGGGCAAAAAGTATGACACTCGAACCGCCATGACAGTATGCCCCGTTTTGACAGTCAAATTTAAATCTATCCTAATAATAATCCATATTAATGTTAGTATTTCGCTTTTTGGGGCAAATAAACCAGAAGAAGCATTACTTATTGACATATAAAAACATCACATCGATTCTCTAAAGGGTTGTGCCTATATTAAACCCACATTTCGCCAGTTACGTCCTATGCAATAGGGGGAGAATCAATTGCAATGAACCGGGCACAAATCTAGACCCCGGGTGCTACTGCGAAATTCCAGATAGGAAAATCCAATAACACTTCCGACCTGACGACAATCGAACCCAGGTCAGCAGTAGCACTTGAAACCACTTAACCAACGAGCCTACTTATTGGTTTCTCAAGAACTGTCAGCTAGCCGGGGTAGAATCCTATTTGATGAAAAGGATAATCTTCATCTGTGGATACCTCGTTATCAGAATGTAGTGCAATATTAGCGGACTTCTCACAGATGTTCCGCTGTAAACAGCTGATTGGCTAACACTGAATTAGAGACTACAAACAGTTAACTATGAAATAATAGTGAGCGGCATTTAGCATCAGTCCTCTTTGTGAACTAAAGTCAGTTAGGAATTTCAATGAGAACCACACGCCTAATACGTATGTAAATGAAGTTATCGAATTGAAGTAATTAAGTCAGTATCTATTAAGGAACTCAGTGAGTTGTAATATGAGGTGAACGGAACAGCAGTCGGGTGTGGATGTGGAACTACGTCACAAACTATGCTCCACCTCCTATCCTGCCCTCTGTACCCCAAAACATACAGCCAAAGTGACCTCTGCGTTGCCACAGATAACGCCGTGGAAGTGGGGAAGATTTTGGCCCTTAAAATTTGAATAACGAGCGACAAGAACAAAAATATTATGAGGTGCTAAATAGATTTCTAATTTACTCTAAGTACCTAACTTAATAATCTTGGTGTCTACTTAACAAAAATCTTATTAAAGTCACGTACTGACAGACAACGCGCAGCCTAAGCCGCTGGGTCACAGCTAGAAGCATGACATTTTGCACTAGGGGTTCATTATATTACAAAAGCGAGCACTACTAAGGAAGGATATCTGAAAATACGTTCCCTGAAGAG
Source organism: Luperina nickerlii (assembly GCA_963855955.1). Taxonomy (NCBI): domain Eukaryota; kingdom Metazoa; phylum Arthropoda; class Insecta; order Lepidoptera; family Noctuidae; genus Luperina; species Luperina nickerlii. The sequence continues at coordinate 26,294,837 of OY979662.1, forward strand.
GTTGAATAGGGGGGATCTTCTTCTTAGCGTGTCGATGGCAATCTAAATGGACTCGGCGACTACTTGTTTGGCGCCTTCACCAGCGTTCACCAGTTCCTGTAACGTGCAGCGGACAGGACACGCAGGACACGATATTAAGTGTCCCATCGTTTGTGGAACAGCACCACATTTACACTCCAAGGCAGAGTCGTCTATGAATCTCCACCTGAACAGGTTTTCCTTGCTTCGGACAACCTGGGTCCGGAGTCTGTTTAAAGATTTTCAGGTTACCCAAGGTAACTCATGTCATGGTGGAAGGTCTTCAGCTGGTGGAACGAACGGTTTGGGTAAGGAAGCACTGTCTCGTCTATAGGGGATAAAATTTTGGGTCAGTGTGCCTTACAGGCGTTGCATGGGGGATTCCGGCTTTGGTCTTTTAAGAGGAACCGGGACCACCTCTATATGCTGATGGTGATCACCGGGGTGGTTTTAGTGAGGTAAAAATCCCACACTCCCCGAACTCCCCGGAGGTCGGGTGCCTTTTGAAGGTTTTCCCCCGACAAAAGAAAAAGTATCTGTTAAGATGATTGTTCATCAAAATTCTTTCAACCGCATCTACAGCATGATTTTAGAGATTTTTTTTTGATCTCAAGTATTTTGTTTTCCTTTTACTCTTACACATGATGTTGTCTACATCTCTTTTTATGTACTCTCGTACCGCAGGTATGCTGGAAGAAATTTCTTTAGAAATAAGCATCACCTTTGTACGGTTTTCTCTCGTCTGTTTATGTGTACATAAATGGTTATTCAAATAAAAAAACAAGATTAAGTATTTAAGTACTACTACAGCGCAGGTTACGAGGGCCGTTCAATGTATTCTCGGTATCAGAATGATTTACTAATGATATGGGCAATTTGACAAATTAATGACATTATCTAAGGGTATAAAGGTAAAATTTCATATAATTGTGATCATTAGTTTGTTAGTTAATCCTTAGTCAACGACAACTGGAATGGCTATCGTGATAATGTTGAAAAAATCGGGCCCGCGCTGTTATTTAATTCCTTACTTTCTTAATTTTTTATATTGTTTGGTTTTTTTTATGCGTCATGTTTGCCGCTATTAAAGATATTTTCTTTCTTTCTTTCTATCTTTTATCAAACAAGGAAAAAGTCCAAAAACTATTCACAAAGAGATGGTGGTTGTTTACTGATTCTGCACCTTCGCTATCTACGGTACAAAAGTGATCAAGGGAATTTAAAAGGGGCAGAGAGAGTATTGAAGACGACACTCGGTGGGGCGGCCCGATTAGTGCCTCTACGGAAGAAAACATGAAAAAAGTTGAAAAGCTTATACTGGAGGATATGATATCAGAGATGACCCACCTCTCTGTTGGTTCCGAGCACACTATTCTTCATGACATTCTTTACCTTTCAAGAGTCAGTGCAAGATGGGTGCCGCGAATGCTCACGGGCCGCGCCTCAAAAGCAAGTGCGAATCGAGTGCTGTAGAGAGTTTTTAGAGCTCTGTGGTAAAGGTCCATCAAGTATTTTCGATCAAATTGCTACTGGACATGAAACGTGGGTTCATCATTATGACCGTTATTAAATTAAAAGATTATGAAAGTATACAAGAGTCCATGCAGTGGCACAAGAAGGGTACCTACTGAGCCTCCTAAGAAATTCAAAGTCGTTCCGACTGCCGCAAAAATCATGGCCACAGTGTTTTGGAATTCAAAGACAATTTTGATGATAGAGTACACAAAAGAAGTTGAAACCATAAACGCAGCATCCTATGCATTCACTCTACGTAATTTACGGGAAGCAATTAAAGAAAAAACATGGAATAAACTGACCACCGGTGTGTCGCTTCTTCACGATAACGCCCCGGTCCTCACGGCGCGTGTTTTCAAGGCTGCTGTGCAAGATTGTGGTTTCGAAGAAATCAACCACCCAATGTATAGCCCGGACCTAGCCCCGAGTGATTATTGTTTGTTCCCTAATTTGAAAAAGACCTTAATGGGAAACAATTATCCAACGACGCATTTCTTACAGAAAGAGTGAAGTTATTTTTTACAGGGTAGGTATTGAAAAGTTAATTTCGAGATGGAATAAAATGCATTGGGGTACTGGGGGATTAGATTGAAAAATAAAAATTATTTTGATTGAATTTACGTCTTTTTTTCATGGTGATACCGAGAATACATTGAACGTCTCTCGTAAGTTATATATCGGATTTTTTCAGTAGCAGCCCGTAGGCTGAATTTGTGCTCGGTTGATGGCAATAATTTCGTCCCCATTACATGGGATTTAAACATAAATAGCGAAATGTGGGTGTACCTATAGATCTACTTCTGCCCAACCCTTCAGGGAAACAAGGCGTCACGATATGTAAATACACTGATCAACCAATTTATTTATAGCCACACGTTGCTACAGATATTTCACTAGTTGATTCGCGATTACAATTAAAATCAATAATTGGGCACTCATAACCGTAGATAACTTTCGATGAAATATACGCTGTAAAAGCTCGGAATGGCGGTATCATCGGGTTGACAGTCGGTATGAGGCGGTATGTAGGGCGATTATTATAGTTGATACTTTTATCTAGTGCTTCATTGAATGATAGAATTGAAAAGAATTTTAAATAAATTATGTAGTTTGATCCAGGTTAAGGCTCGCAGTGTGGCTCCAGTGTGCAGTAGAGTAGGAGCAATGGTGGTCCAGTGGTAACGGCCGCGCCTTACGAGTTGTGGGTCGTAGATTCGAACCACACAGGCACTTTACTTTGTGTAAACCACTGCTCTCAAAATGGTGAAGGAAAACATCGTGAGGAAACCGGCATGTCCTAGAACCAAAAATTCGAAGACACGTGACATCTACCAACCCGCACTGGGCCCGCTCCCTCTCACTGAGAGGAGGCCTGTGTCCTAGCAGTAGGAACATTATATGCTGATAATATAAGGTCGCAATACAAGAACACAAAAAAACCGGCCAAATGCGTGTCGGACCACGCACAATGAAGGGTTCCGTAGTTGGAATGAATTTATCCTAAGAACAAACTTAACATTGCAGTTGAAAAACATGTCCTTCCATACATTCTAACTAAAAATGTAAGTTTGTACGCACAATATTGAAAGATTTACCATGTTGTTTTAAGACAACAAACTTCTTATAGGTTTTCCTGTAATCTATAGGTATAGAACAATTTTCTGTATTTTTTTTTTAAATTTTAGGCTCGGTAGTTTCGGAGATAAGGGGGAGGAATGGTAAATTTTCGTCTATTTTCTACAATAACTTTAATACAATTTACTTTAAAATTATGAAAAAAATATATTTCAGATCCTCACAGTAAGCCCTTTTATTATGATAAGTCACACAGTACAGATTGCGAAACTTTTTTTAAATTTTGTATTTGCACCTCAATAATGACCCCCATATAAAATTATTTTATATACGTTACACGTCTGTGTTTGGGTCACAGAGATTCATATTTGTACCAAATTTCAACTTAATCGGTCCATTAGATTCGGAGCAAATTGGCTGTGACAGACGGACGGACAGACACACGACTGATCCTATAAGGGTTTCGTTTTTTCCTTTTAATGTGCGGAACCCTAACAACTTAAAAACAACTTTCATCAAATTGAAATTAAAAAACCTTTATGATTTTTCTATATTCAATTCATCACACTGCAAATGTTGTTACTATTTAGTCTACCTACTGGTTTATTTAACACAACAACTTTTCTGTAACGTCTCACTTCAATAACTAACCTAGTAATTTACTATCGTAAACTAGTAATTTCAAGCGGAATAAGATGCCATTCCGCTTGAAATTACTAGTTTTAAAAACAAATGCCTGTGAACCTCCAGCTCATTGTCACAAAAGTATCAAAATGTGGCGATCGTAATAGGTAGTTCCATTATCATGTTGGTGCGGTTTGTTGTGTTATGAATTTCAGTCGCTTTTATTTTCCTTTATGAAGATACAGTTAATGCAGAATTTGATTGTTTGGAGTTCCCGGCCACTCAGCTCTAGGTATCGAGTATTGGAGTAGCAATAACGCACTACCGTCGAGTTTTAAAATTTATGTTCTATTTTCTAAGTACGTAGGTATGTGCAAAATTATAATAACAAATAAGGACACTTCAGTTATCAAGTACTCTCTCTACACTTAATAACTTATTAATGTATGGATAATGTTCTTGAGAAAAAAAAAATTACAAAATAAGAGCCTCAAAATCTTAAGTGCCATTAACACCCATTAACTACAATTAATGGCAATCCTCATAAATTGGGGGTTAAAAAGTTAAGTGTTTCGTTTTAAAGGTCAAAATCGTCGCGCCTTCAACATTTGGTTCTTTCACCGCTTTTACAGTACAATACAAACAAAATAAGATGCCTTACCTCCAGAGACTGTTTCAAGCGTAAAGGCATTAAATTTCCATTCTACAGATTGGTTCAGGACACACTGTAACAATAGCAGAAAACATTATAATCACCCACAAAATCGCTTCTCTAAAATCTCGCGACACAATCGCTAGCAGTTTCTGAGCCGCCACTCGCATTGCAGTAGAAAATTGTCGTTGAATTATCGCAGGCGCCGTATTACCTAAGTCAACGACCTTTTCGCAAGATGAATGTAAAGTTGGATTAATAACGATGCACGTTTGTTCCGCGGCTTCTTGGCCCATCGTCAATGCCCATTGCATCAGGTAGGAATTTTAATACTTGTCAACGTCACACGCACACATATGTATTAGTCTCACAAGCGTGTGACACTTCCTCGTGCAAATAACGTCAAATAGACATAAATATTAATCGATTGTAGTAGTTGTTTACGAGGCCAGACTTGGTTAAATTTCACCCAGTAAACAAGCAGTTCATTATGTGACCGCCAAGTCTATTAATATTCTCTATACATGTGACGTCACCTCCTAAAGCGCAAAATCAGAGAAACAACTATTTCCTTCGCAATGAAAATGCTAAGCGCATTCAATTTGAACACCTGCGCGAGCGTCTATAGCTGCAAACTATCGTTTTAAATACAATTTCACTAGATTATGTTAAACAAATGTTGCCAGCAGTTACAATTATAATTACTATTGTTTATGAAATGTGTGTCGAGATTCTATCATATCGTATAGGGCGCAGTTACCATTTACGAACGCTAAAAATTAAATCAAGAGCGATAATGTCGCACCAAACACGGCATCAAGTCGCATTGGGGTGGACGACGACGCTTTGTAGAAATTAAAGCAACGACATAAGTTTTTATTCACATTGCGACGTCCTTGCTTCGACTACTTTAAACGCAAAGCGACTAGCAATATGTCACAAGAACATACCTACAAATAGTGCGTGTGGATGACTCTTGAATACAAACAAACGACATTTAAATTTGCGGCGGCGCTAGAAACAATACGAGTCGCTGTAGCGAAGGACTGCGGAATGACCATGATGGGAGAGACAATGAGAGACGCCGCCGCGTTAAACATGGTCATTATGGCGCAGATTAACTATGCGTCGTGTACTCTTCACGACGCGTACTTCATTCTGTCGCAACACTCGCAACTCTCTGGGGCCTGAGCGAGTACTGCACGTCGCGCTCTGTGCGCTTCACATATCCAATCGCAGCTTTGGATTCCCACGCGAGGTATGAACTTTTTATCGAGATCGTTAGATAAACCGATGATTGTAAAAATAACTGGATATAGACAACACTTATATTTTATGCTCAGAAGAGAACCAAGAATGGTTTGTATATTGCGTTCTATAAGCTTCCCGCGTATGTGAGCAGTCCGCAGTCCTGCACGCAGCGTCCAGTGGCAGGTACTCACCTGCACCTGGCCCAGCATCAGGTCATCCAGTAATCCTCTGTCGTGATACAAACATCTTGTGAGGAGTCTCTTTTTGCGGCGTTTATGCATTGTTAGGAACCGGCTGGGCGATACCTTCTTCTTTTTCATTTGGTAGTGTTCTGGATCCCTTTCCTCCATTGAATCCGTCGCTACTTCTGAATCTGTAAAAAATACGAGCATTTATTTAGTATAAAATATGCAATCAAGGACTCTCTCAAGATTCTTTAGTAAGATTGAGGCGGCCGGTGAAGTTTAAACTTTCTCGGAAAAAGTAAACGAAAGACGATGGAGCAATATGGATAACACAAACGGCCGAGGAGGTGCGCGACAATGAATGATATTATCGACACGAATGTATATCAGGTAACATAGCAGTTTATCAAACACATTGTTTACAAAAGCATTGATAAAAATCCAGTAAAAGCGTTTACGAAGCGCTCTAAATAGTGTTACGTTTCTAAGTACCATGCCAATCGATTTCAGAATCCTGTGTAGCTCACTAAGTGGAAAAGAATTTTTTGAATCACACGTCACCGGTTTGGTAGGATAAGAGCTTTTTTGTAACTGGCTTGTAGTTAGTACTGCGCCACCTAACTTAGTCATTTAATTTGTGGCGCACTACGGCCAGTCTCTCGAAAGAAAATTAATGTGTCGAATTCTCAAGCGCGCGTAAACTGCTGCGATTGGTTAAATGATTTATAAACAGCCAATCGCAGCGGTTTAAGGGCGCTTGACATTTCGTCACATTCATTTTGCGATAATTTTCGTTTGAGAAACTGACCCTAAGCAAGTTAGCTAGCTAGCTAGCTAGAAACATTTAAAACAGCCTTTCTAATCCATCGCAAAAAACTGTGGTAAAATATTGATCGAAGGGTAAAATAAATCTATGAAAAATCACCCCGTTGTAAATACTTTTCAAGACAGAAAGACGTACGCGGAAATAATATAAGCTGACCTACTAATACTACAAATACTTTTACTGTTGTTACCGACCTTATTAAGATTATAATTCAGTAAATACATATTTGTTACGGTCGCGAATAATATTTTAATCAACGTACAACTTAATACTGACTTGCAAAAAACGTAAGAAAATTTGAATTTCGCGGTCTACCGTCAGCGGCCGCTACCGCTACTTATCTCCTATGAACTTGAAACTTGAGAACCCTAGTTACGAATAATTATCAGTGTGTACCGCCGTGCTCGTCGAAATATTGTTGCAATATTGAATTCACTGGCTTTCCATACTGGCCGTGAGATTGGAAGCCAGCTGAAAACGGTGGCCTTCAGTAGCTTTTATTAGCTTAGTTGTATTTAGTTTCGTCGAAAAATTGAAGTTACCGTCTCAAAGATACGTTTTCTACGCATTAAGGCTCCTGCAAACAGGCGCGACGCGCGACGCGAATCCCGCGCGATACAAAGGCACCGCTCGTTGCGCGACTTGTGGTGCCTTTGTGTCGCGTGTCGTGTCGCGCCTGTTTGAAGGAGCCTTTACGTACAAGTATGTTGCCATGGTGAACATTTTCCAGCTAAATAACAAAGTTATAATAACTGCTACAGAAGTTTTACTTACTATTTAGTAACGAACGAATTCAGTTGAAAAACTACACAATGGCCAACTAAGTTAAGCTAACAAAATTTTAGTTTGCCCCGAGTACAATGCAACCTGATAGCTTGATATAGCACGTTTGGCGATGATGGAAAATACCACACTGAATAAAACTTCACGACTTTGTTGTTCTGTACGACGAGCTTTTACTATTTTATGTAAAAGTTAAAATGTCAACAATCACGTGGTTACTTTTTAAATTAATGTAAAGCTCGCCCGACAACATGAAACCACATTCTAGCGTATGGTGATGGCAAAATAAATAGTTACAAAATGCGATATTGATACAGTGCCGCGTTGATAAAGTTCGCAGCGTATTATCTGTTGCGATAATACAGTAATACGAACACAATAGCCGTGTTGTACAATATTTTCGGTGCTAGCGGCATAATCGAACTGTGTGTACCTGATACTGTACCTACACATGATTACAAAATAGTAAACGAAAAATCAAAACTATTTTTATTTCTATGCGACTAGGTACTATTTTTGTATGTGTGTAAACATTCCAATGCATCAAATTCAAGTTTGATACGGGTAACAGGAAAACTAAATGTCAGCTAGCTGCCAAGATTCTTATCATTTAGCGGTTGCTGCATCGCAGGAAGAGAACAGGCGACGATATTTAAAGCGCCACTAAGATTAAATACTTGACAAGTGAGACCTGAATAAGAACGAACTTAAATACGTTTGTACGGAGAAGCAAAGGAAAAAAATTCTAACGAATAACGAGTACTTTTTCAAAAATACGTATACAACACTACGAGTACTGTGCTACTTTGAGTTCCTCTTACGGCCAATAAGAAATAGGTACCTTATCCCTACTCTCTTCTCTTTACCTTATAGTTGATATTTACGGATAGATTAAAGACAACTACGTACGACATTTTGTTCTTTGTCGTCTGACCCCGACGCTAGAGTCTTGCAAAGATTAATATTTCACAAAGTAGTTTAACTCCATCATAGTATCAGAACAGGCGCGCAAGATTCTGCTTACAATCCATCCACTTTGTCAGCGGCGGGAAATAAGATATTATAATGCAGCAAAGGATCGGGCTTCATTCTTACCTTTTATCGCCTTGCTCTGAGAAATACGAGGAATATTCTAGAGAAAGTTTTCAATAGAGATCTCGGTTCTCTGAACTATGAGAAAGCAAAGAGGGATAATCCTTGTAAGTCAGTATTATTGTCACTATAATACAAACGCGTGTTGCTTTCTCAAAAGGGGCAGGGGTTTTCTTTTTTTGAGCAAATATCGGATCTTGTAGGTGAGTTATCGGATATGTGTAGTACAACAGATGTAATACCTCTAAAGACACGGCTTAGCCCTATGATTTATTGACTAATGTGTTCCGTTACTAGTAGCATTACGTGTCTCCTGACTTTGTACAACTTTGTTCCAAATCACACAACATAATAAGCCTATGTTCCCACTGCTGGGACACAGGCCTCCTCTCGGTGAGGGGGAGTGGGCCGTAATCCACCACGCGGGCCTAGTGCGGGTTGGTAGATTTCACGTCTTCGATTTTTTTGGTTCGGTTTCATCACGATGTTTTCCTTCACCGTTTTGAGAGCAAATCACATACCGAGTAGATACTTTTTACTCCTAAGGTCTTACAATCTTGTAGCTTCTCAAAAGTAAAACGAGTTTATATTAAACTCTTGCTTTTCGGGAATAGACGCCGCGCGCCGTGGCAATTATTAAAAGTGACACAAGACGTGTAGAAACGTTATCATGTTTAGGTAACTAATCTGAGGAGTAGTTTCCTTTGGAAAATAAATACGTAACAATAGTACAACAGTACTCGTATGTATGTAAAACTGTTATAAACCCATTACGTGATGTTTTCAGTTTTCGCAGACTGCCGGGTTTAATAATAGTCCTTTGTATTAAAAGATATTCGGATCTATTGCATAATGTGCCGAATGCACTGGCACTAGATTTTACTTTACCTCTTTTTAGAAGGTGGATTTTTACTGGAGTAGAAAGTTGTATCAAACATTTTTTTTTATTGAATGTTCTGAAAACGTCTCGTGCGTCGTATTTGTACGTAAAAGAAAATCGAGAGGTTTCACAAAGCCTTGGATTCAAGAGACATGTGAAAATATGGCCAGCTAGGGATTTGTGTTGATGTAGAAGGAGACGCTCTGTTCTCTCTGAGCAGGAGACAGCACTGTTATCCTATAAAGTTTTGCGGTGAGATATATAAAATCGACAGTCTTTTGTTTTGGTCACGTTGTGATACTAAAGACGTACTTCAAATGTGACTATGTACATAGATAGTAACACTGTACAAAGAGCAAGGCTGCTGCATTGTGTATACTCTTAGCAAGCAATCGAGCAAACTATAAAATATTAGTTTACTAGAACATGTTTCAATGTGTACGTTCGATCATAATTTGGTGAAATGTACATAAGCCGTATCTTTAGTTAGCAAGCTCAATTTCTTAGACGGCCTTCACAAGTTGTCACAAGAAGTCACAAGCTTGAGTATCCAAGTCAAAAGTACTCCAATTTAGTCCTTTTCCAACATTTATAATATTTGTGACAAAAAAAAAAGAAACATTTGTTTTTGCAATTTCATTAAAGACGATATTGGTAAGATCTGAAAGGTAATTCCCGTAATTAAAAACGTCCAAAATCTATAGTCGCGACTTTCAATTAGCTGCAGTAAAATGACTTATGTATTACAATTGGCGTCTTTTTGTTTTTTCGCGGCCGTCAACCAAATCTTGTTTTTCTAGTACAGAATAGTGTAACAATCGAAACTTATTTAACATGCATATCTCTAAACTCAGTCCGAAATGAGTTACTAAGAAGTGTCATTTTAATGCAGCTAATTAAAAGTCGGACTATTGTCGTAATTTTATCTCAGCGACAATCAATGTATAAAACTTGTCAAGAATGTAGGGAAATTCGAGGTATTTTTGGCAGACTGAGATTAGAATGCGAACATTCTTTAAAATATGGGAATTGGCTCCCTGGCTAAACTCAATATATCGGAATCGAGGACAGCCTTGCATCTTTAATACAAAAAAGATCCTTAATATTTAATATTTATCATATCATATTTAAGAAGTAAAAAAAAATCCGACACTTTTCTAAACATTCTAAACTCAATAAAAATACATTGGAATCGAGGACCGCCTGCATCTTTAATACAAAAAAGATCCTTAATATTTATGAAGCTAAAAAATCCGACACTTTTCTAGCATTTAAACTCAATAAAAAAACGTCGGAATCGAGGACAGCCTGCTTCTAAAGACCCCTGATATTTAAGAAGCTAAAAAAAATCAGATACTTTTCTAAGCATTCTAAACTCAATAAAAATACATCGGAATCGAGGACCGCCTGCATCTTTAATACAAAAAAGATCCCTGATATTTAAGAAGCTAAAAAAATCAGATACTTTTCTAAGCATTCTAAACTCAATAAAAATACATCGGAATCGAGGACAGTCTCCATCTTTAATACAAAAAAGACCCTGATATTTAAGAAGTAAATAAAATTCCGACACTTTTCTAAGCATTCTAAACTCAATAAAAATACATCGGAATTGACGACAGCCTGCTTCTAAAAACCCCTGATATTTAAGAAGTTAAAAATATCCGATACTTTTCTAAGCATTCTAAACTCTAAAAATACATCGGAATCGAGGACCGCCTGCATCTTTAATACAAAAAAGACCCCTGATATTTAAGAAGTAAATAAAATTCCGACACTTTTCTAAACATTCTAAACTCAATAAAAACACACCGGAATTGACGACAGCCTGCTTCTAAAGACCCCTGATATTTAAGAAGCTAAAAAACTCCGACACTTTTCTAAGCATTCTAAACTCAATAAAAATACATCGGAATCGAGGACCGTCTGCATCTTTAATACAAAAAAGACCCATGATATTTAAGAAGTAAATAAAATTCCGACACTTTTCTAAGCATTCTAAACTCAATAAAAACACACCGGAATTGACGACAGCCTGCTTATAAAAACCCCTGATATTTAAGAAGTTAAAAATATCCGATACTTTTCGAAGCACTCTATACTCAATAAAAATTCATCGGAATCGAGGACCGCGTGCATCTTTAATACAAAAATGACCCCAGATAGACGGCTGACTACGATTCGACACTGAAGTTAAGTAAGAATCGTAGTCAGCCCTATATACCCATATTGCTTAACTTTTGAAACTCTGCCTGATAGAAAATATTTTAAGACCATTCACAAAAGTGGGATCTTGTAAGGTTTTAGTCAAATTAGTGCATCGTCGTCGACAGCAAAGGGGCCTTCTGTAAAGCAAATTATACCCAATTCCTACGACCAACGTCCAAGAAGATATTTTTTTTAAGTCAAGGGGATTGAATTTCATGCGGGATTATATTTTAATTTTTGAAAGGAGATCGCGTACCTTCTATTCCTCAAGTCTATTTTTTATTATCTCAAGGAAATTACGGTGATAAAATGAAATTTTAATTTATTAAAAATATGTTGCCAAGTATAATCACAAATCCATAAGCGTACAGCATAGGAACCTGCAGTCAGTACGTTTCCATCAAATCATCCATATACATATCATCAATGTTCTCTTCATAAGGTACGATTGAACCCCAAGAAAAGGGTGTATCCTTAAAGCCTAATCGGATGACGTAAGTAGTAAAAAAAATGCTCAGTACTTAATTCTAGCATATTTCCACAAATTAACTAAAAAGCGAAAAAAAAAAACAACTACTTCAAACTCACATCATTTGGGTGCATAAACAAAACACGCTACTTCTTTTAAATTACTACTACGGCGTAATTGATTTGCGGAATTGCAGCTATGCCAAACGGTCTTAGCATTTTCACGCTGCAGGTTTTCAGATACCAACAGCTTTGATTATAATCGAGTGATAAAATCAAGCCTTTATCGACCAGGCTGGCACAGCCACATATTCGATCTACACAAACTAATACATGCATGGCTCTCAGAAGCCTGAACCTAAAAGAGGTGTCAAAAATGTAACTAGGCATATAAAAACACATTAGTGAGTAACATTCATATTTATCCAGGGGTTACTCACGTAGATAATGGAGGTGGGACCCCCGTGTGTACTTCAACCACGAGGATCTTAGCAGTGAGAACCTAGATGAGCTTGGCGAAGACTGGCGAGACGACCGCCGAGATGACCATGGCGAGGTCTTTGGGGATGTCCGCCTGGACGATAGCGGAGAAACCCGCGGAGACGTTTGCCCGGACGTCTGTGGTGAAGTCTTCGGGCTTGCCGGTGGCGTTGACCCCGGGGAAGTAAGCCCGGATGCCCGCCGAGAAGGACGCGGAGACGTCTTCAGGGACGCTTTTCGGAATGGTAGCGGTGACGTCTTCAGGGACGCTTTCCGCGATGGTCGCGGAGACATTTGCGGGGACGCCTGCCGCGATGGTCGCGGTGACTTCTTTCGGGATACGTGCCGACATGTTGACGGAGACGTCTGTCGCGATGACTTCCTCGGGGATGCCCGTCGGGAAGGTCGCGGAGACGTTCGCGGGGACGCCTGCCGGGAAGGGCGCGGGGATGCCTGCCGGGAAGTGCGCAGGGACGCCTGCCGGGAAGGGCGCGGGGACGCCTGCCGGGAAGTGCGCAGGGACGCCTGCCGGGAAGGGCGCGGGGACGCCTGCCGGGAAGGGCGTGGGGACGCCTGCCGGGAAGGGCGCGGGGACACCTGCCGGGAAGAGCGCGGGGACGCATGCCGGGAAGAGCGCGGGGACGCCTGCCGGGAAGGGCGCGGGGAAGTCTTCAGGGAAGCCTGTCGGGAAGGTCGCGGAGAAGTTCGCGGGGACGCCTGCCGGGAAGGGCGCGGGGACGTCCGCGGGCTGGCCCTCGGGCTGGATTGTGGGCTCACCCGCGGCGTCTTGCGGCATCGACGGCAGAGACCTATAACAATAATGATCGGTATAAAATCTGAGTCCTTGCATTACAAGGGAAGTAGTCAACTGGCATCACTTAACGTTGTATTGTTAGTTAATATAGTCACTTAAAACTCAATTGCGCTGGTACCGGGCCATTGGTGGGTTGTGCAATAGAATTGTAAGTTATAACATTAATCAAATTACTTGAGTCTTGAGACTTTTGTGACCTAATCAGCGATGCCAGTTTATTCTTGTTTTGAGCAAATTGTAATTATTAAAAAAAAATACAAATCAGTAAGTATTTCTAGTGAATTAGGTTATGTCAAGACTGCGAATATAAATTCACTACTGTAAAAGACTTCGAATATAAATGACTAGCAGTATTTCCAACATTAGTCTTCCACGAAATTGGGATCGAGAAACGCATAAAGGCTTCTACAAACCGGCGCGACGCGCGACGCGAATCGCGCGCGACACAAAGGCACCGCTCGTTGCGTGACTTGCGGTGCCTATGTGTCGCGTGTCGTGTCGCGCCTGTTTGAAGGAGCCTTAACGTCCCAGCGGCAAAGCCTATGGCAAATGCTGCCGGTACAAAATACAAAACAGTATTCAATTAACATAGACTCCTGTCGTCAGTTTCAATGAAGCTGTAAGCGACTTTGCGGCAACTTCTGCAACGTTTGGATTCATTATTTAAACAAGTTTGTTGTTTGAGAATCATTTTGCATCTTTGGGAGGTAGGTACCTATAGGTAATAGGTAATACGGGCTGTTGTCCGCAACTCCACGTCAATGCATTTTGCGAACGTAGGGTATTTTGGTAGGTAGGTATAAAGTTTTTTTTACAGACTGCCACAGAGCATGTTGAGATCTTTTCATTTAGTCGTTTTGTTACTAATGAGGTTGTGTAAATCAAAGTGATGTCTATATCGGTGACGACCCCTAATTGTATGGCTAAGTTCTGCCTGAAAAAAGTTTCCCAAAACAACATCGTTAGTGATCGACGATACTTCTGCCTGTCTTTGATTAGCTTTATTAGCGAACTTAGAATGTTAAGTTCTTTGAAAAATATATAATATTGTTCCACCAACCAGCAATGTCAAAGAAATATTTCTAATTAGATTTCGTGGTAAGATTATTAAGATTTTGAAGTAGTGTTGTAAAAGAGCAGAGTCTTTTAGTCATCATTTTGCGGCTATGAGTTCTTTTTACAGAACTCACGACTAATTAGTCTTCTGAGTCCTGAGTCTTGGGTTCTTTTGAGTCTTTTTAGTTCTTTCAGTCCTAAAATTTCTTGAGTCGTTAAATTTATTCTAAGTCCTTTCGTTTTTTTCAGTCCTTTGAGCTCTTTGAGTCCTTTAAGTTCTTTCAAATCTTAGGAGTCGTGAATTATACAGCAGGACTGCCGTCCAATCAAAAAGACTCGTGTCATAAAGCCTTTGAGTTCCTTGAGTCGTGAACTATAAAGTAGAGGACTGCAGCCCAATCAAAAAGACTCGCATATTATGAAGTATTTGAATTGTTTATGTAGAGTATTGCAGTCATAGTCACTTATTAAGTTCGAATAAACAATAAATATGGCTAAAAAAGACATGTAAATCATCGTCACGTTATTAACGGTCAGTCGCGAGTTCTTTTCGTAAGACTGAGCTCTTTTTTAAAAGGACTCAATTGCTAGTTCTTTTTAGGAAAGCTAAGTTTTTATTTAAAGGACTTAGTCTTGAGTTCTTTTTGTAAAGAGTGAGCTGTTTTAAAAGACTCAGTCTCGAGTTCTCTTTGGCAAGACTGGAGTCTATTTTAAGAAGACTAAAAACCCTTGAGGCTTGAACTTAACAAAGCCTTTCAGATGTATGGTTTTGTCATGCGGTCTTGTAAAGACTAGTCCGTTCACAGTTGGAATACGCAGTACCCATCTGGTGCCCGTATTATGATAAATATAAACAAGCAATAGAAATGGTTCAGAAAAAATTTCTCCGTGCCACGCACTATAAGTGCTTCCGTACTAGGATTCCCTATGCAGATTTGCTAAAGCATTATACTTCTAGAAACCTATAACTCACAATTCATTGATTTTGATATTTTCGCGCTGTCGCAATCTAAATCTAAATTTAAAAGATTGGTTTCACAATTTCTTGCAAGTCGCCCATAGGACGGATGCTCTTGTCATCCGTTTCCTCCGATTTGTCGGTATATAGTGTTTTTCTTCTAATTACCTATGTACCTACTCCTTTTTTTTTCTCTCTCTTTTAACATGCGTTCATTATCATACTCTGATGTCACGTCGTGGACAATAGTGTGGGTTATACGTTTTTTTTTTACTGTAATATAACTACTTTTTGTAAATGCTGCAATGTATAACTGTTTTTTGTCCCAAATAAATAAAATAAAATAAAAAATAAAACTTTTACTTATTCTTTTTTGACTTGAGTCTTCATAAAAAGACTCCAGTCTCAATTAGGACTATAAAGACTCAGTTCTTTTACAACACTATGTTGAAGGGCACTTACAAGTGGCACTTTCCAAAAATTTGAGAAACCTCGTTGAGAAGAAATCTAAAGGAACGACCGTGTTTGTCATGAAATGAAAATGCGCGTGCACTCTGCACTATATTTTCTTACGTTTATTATGATTGCTAGACTTAAAGGGGCGTATGTCTATAAAATTTTATACATAAATAGTGGAGCACATTATATGTGATAACAAATATAATACCTAACATCAAAGAGCGGCACTTAAAAGTTTATGGACCTAGAAATGCAAGCTCAATTTGAGACTGAAAAGTTATCTCTGCTATATTGAGGCCCTTTGTTGACGATTTAACGTGAAGTACGAACCTACTTTTAAACAAACCTACGCAGTTTCATCCAGTACATTTGTGATCATTATCTACGAGAGACTGTCACAAATTAAATCCTCCTAGTATATATCGTAGGTATTCAGATCTTACCTATTACATAACATAAGACTAAAATAATCGGAAAGAATTAAAAGCTCGGAAGTCGAAATCTAACAACGAATTAAAAGACGAGAAACGTTCCAAAAAATATTTTGCATCGTGCCTCGGTCGGCCGATGAGCCACCATCTACGAGTATATTTTACTTTCCTCTTTTATTTTCCAATATTGAATTGAAAACAAACGTCTGTCGTGTTAATTGCATTTTTTAAGTCTGAAATATTTGTTTTTATTGTCAAACTTGTTTGTTTCGTCGACGTGGATTAATATTGTAGGTATAGCGAGCGATTTCTTTCACATTCTAAAGATAACTCATTTTTCGAACCGCTAGTGAGTCAGTAGTCACTCCCTGGGCTGTTAGTCTCGCTACTTACCACATTGCTGGTTGGTTTTTATGTTCAATACAATGGGCACCAACTATTGTTCAATAGTAGGTACGTGCCGATAAGAGAAAAGGGGGGATTTGGTGCTAGACAATCCTTGTGCATCTATAAAATACACTGAGAAGTGAGAAGCCACTTCAATACTAATTAATAGTAAAGCTATATCAACCATTGAAGCTGATCATTCTCTACCAATCATTTAGTACCTTTTTTATATGAAAGTATAGATCCCTCTCTTCGGAGTTAAGTGAAAGGTGCTAAGAGCCTCTTAAAGCTCTAAAGGATGGCCCAACCCATTGTTTAAAACGTATACAAACTCTAAGTAGATTTTCAGGATGTCCACTCTCGTTCGGAGGCAGAATTAATTAAAATTTTGTAACGCTGCAACAAAATCATTCTTTTATTTTTTCAAAAGTAATCCGTAAACTTGTATTTGTGCAATACATGGCCACGGCCAGCCTTAGAGAGTATAATTCTGTGTGGCCAGCTATGAAACTGTATCAAACGTTTGGTAGTAAAACAAAGATGAAAAGCCGTTTACTAACACAGTCACAGCGAGAAATGTTTAACCAGCTTCGCTGCAATTGGTCCTAAAATCCACTAAGCTTATGTTTCTGGGCAACAAAGTATCAAAGCTGAACATGGATACCAAAGTCATTTGGTAAGCGGTTTGGCGACTGATACATTGTATGGCAATGATCAAATCTCTATACAAACGGATTGCTCTGAAAACGGCTGCAAGAGTATTATGAGCGTTTACGCCGTACGGCATTTCATACAAACTTTCAAGCCCTTGTTTTTCGAAATGAATGAACTGATTTTAATGAAACTTCATACGCATAAGCAGGATACAAAGGTCTAAAAAGTTACTAAGAACATTTTTTCACGCAAGAACAACGTGTGTGTTGAAAGGGGCATAGGGATCACGAACCGGCTGGTGGATATCGATTTTTTTTTACGAACCCTGGCCCACCTTAGCAATTACTCCTGAATCGTGGGTGCGTTTACAAATATTTAAATTCATATACACAAACAGCCAGACCCGGAACAACTACCTGTAGGCAATACAAATATTTGTTTCGTGCGGGAATCGAACCCGCGACACGCAGCGCAGCAGTCGCTCGCTCAGCCACTGTGCCAACCACTGTGTCGTCAAATTGACACTGAACTGTTTTAGTACTGGCACTAAATAAATGCATCGCAAAACTATGGAGACCAAAATCATTGCATCAGCATTGCCTACTTCTTATAACTATGCACATAAGGCTCTATTTTCATTAAAATCAGTTTAGTTATTATGAAAAGATAGATAAAAAAAAAACAGTCATTCGCATAAATGACCCAGGCGTACTTAATATATTATGTGTTTTATAATAATAATAATCTTTTTATTTCAGAATTAATCATCCATGACTTGTTAGTACCTACCTATTTGTTTATTGTTTGTTTGTTTTATCAGGAAGTCCTATATTTTAGCTTCAGACCTACCCAAGTGGGACCAAGAGTCGTGATATATTAAAAATATCTCTCTAATCAAATTATCGTTGATTGGCGAACAATCTCGCGATAAGTTCGTGTTAATTGATAACAATAATGTTTAATATAACGAATTTACTTATTTTCTTATACATGATCATGAACGATTTGATTAAAAATTATGGAGTAAGGACTTGTTACCTTTCGCCTTTCCAACTTTTGCCCTACGGTTAATTTTGTACGTGATAAACGCCATTAGTTATTCAATACCCTGAGTGAATGTCACCGCCGCCGCCGTATCGAGGAATGCAAGTGCGATGAGCAGCCTCTGGAACGCAAGACGTGTTTCCATCTAAGCCGAGTAATAAATTTTGAAATGTATGCGCAATGTACGTGCTTGAGAGCGAGGGATTCGTCGCTTAATGATTTTCTTGCATATCGAATGAGCCAAGATGCCTGCAGTCTTACACGACGTGATGATGCACGGATTTTCTAAGTGTTTTCGTAGTACTTAATCCATTGCTTCATATGTTCGAGCGATTTGTCCGCTCAATAACGTAAATAACGCAATGAATGTTGTTGAACTGCCAATGACAGCCATTGGTACTGATATTGTGTTACGCAATTACCCCGCAGAACATGGTGTCGTATGAGCTGTTTCTAAAAGCTACCGCCAGCTTCAGCTGCCTGAATGTCTGGTCAAAGCTTAGGATAATGGTTACCCCGAGCAAAACGCAGTCCCATGGCATCCTAGTCTTAGTGAACAGTGTTCGCCTAGTTATACCTAACATTCAGTTTAGCCTTTGAGTTGCTGCAGGAATCGGAGATTTTAGCACAACTTCTGACACATTCGAGGTCTGTTTACACGTTTCAATGAATATCCAACAAGGCGATTCGTGGTCATTAATGGATTTTAATAAGTATTAAGTACTTTGAGGATGATGGTAAAAATGTTGATTTATCCACGAATTATATAGGTAATCTGCGGATTACTTGAAATAGTAAAGTGCAAAAGTTATTTGTTGTTTTAATCCCTGTTTTCACGAGGTTAAATGGGTATTAACGAATGAATAGACCGCAGTCATCTGCGGTTGTCATTAGATGTTAACTGTTCATGGTTTGATGTAAGATTGAAGGTGTTTGACACGTAGGTATTGGTAAGTATAATTTCTAGCTTGTAATATGTACCAATACTGAGCGTTTTACGGTGTCCTACGTTTGGACAGCGCCTTAAAGGCTCCTTCAAACAGGCGCGACACGCGATAAAATCGCGCGCGACACAAAAGCACCGCAAGCCGCGCATTCGCGCAACGAGCGGTGCCTTTGTGTCGCGCGCGATTATATCGCGTGTGGCGCCTGTTTGTAGGAGCCTTAATACGTTTAGCGCTAAACGAATTTAAAGCATAGATCTGTTAGTCGGTTAAAAATGAAAGAAATAGGTCGATTTTTAAGAATTTTGTGGTGCAAGCCTTCCTAAGTGTTTCATGATAATCTTCTAATTTCTAACATAGACGTGTTATTTATCCAATCCAAATCTAGATTCAAAGCTTATTCAAATAAACGTACCGTAGGGTACAGTAGCGAAGGGTCAATTTTTGTAAGAGGTAAGCCGGAATAGATATCTTTAATATGAGTATATTTTTTGTCTCTATAGAATACTGACAGTGTCATTTTTTAAAGGGAAGCCGGTAGAAATCTAGTTGTATGGAATCTTCGCCACTGGTAGGGTATTAAATTCAATTTTAAGACGGCTAGCGGTACCACAGAATCGAATTATTGCGGAAACGCGCCTTGCTTGGTTTGTTCACCTATAATGTTCTCACTGCTGCGACTCCTCTCTTCGAGAGGAAGTGGGCCGTCATCTACTTCTCGGGCCCAGTGCGGATTGGTAGATGTGACATGTCTTCGATATAATTGGTTCTAGGACATGCCGGTCTCCTCATGATGTTTTCGTTCACCGTTTTTAGAGCAGTGGTGATGTTATTATTTACACAAAGTAAAGCGCCTGGTTGGGTACGACACCACGACCGAACAACTCGTAAAGGCTCCTTCAAACAGGCGCGACACGCGATAAAATCGCGCGCGACGCAGACACCGCAAGTCGCGCAACGAGCTGTTTTTTTTTTTCTTTGAAATTACAAAATGCATGTTATACATGAAACTGCAATATTCGTCTACAAAACAAAGGTATGCAGCGAGGTTTTTAAATCCTTTTTTACCAGAATTTACCCCTCACAATAAAAGTAAAACTAGCTAAGACTATTGCCTTCCAAATGCGGCTAGTTTAATTTTTTTATATTTAAAAAGTTAATTTAGACTTCCGATTGTCAACTAATAAAAAATTATAAAATTACGGCGCGAACCTGTGTACGGTGCGTGCGCGGTCTGTGCCGCTGGCGTTGCGCGCGCGCGTGGAGCGCGAGCTGGCGCGGCTGCAGTCCGACGGCTCCATATACCGCGTCGACATCGGTACGGTGTATGGTGGTGGGTAGGTTTATAACTTGTATAATAAATTAGTGTGTTGCTAACCCTCGCCTTTCATTGACGCTGCAGTTTTCTATAGTTCGCGCCACAGAGGCAAAATTTCCGACTTCAAAGGGGGCGCAAAAAACCAGAAAAAAAATCAAGTTTCACCCGCGCTTATTTCCCTACCCCTCTCATCAAACACTGTGCTTGGTAGGTAGATAGATTAGGACCTGGATTAACTTATAGGCTACTTTTTATCCCGAAATTACGCGAACGAAGTAGCAGGCAACAGCAAGTGTTTGATAAAAGTAGTTTTTTCGAAAATTTTCACTTTTCCGGAACTTTTAGTTCGAAAATGGGCAGGAATTCGAAAAAAGTGTGTAAGATAAAAGTTAGTGTTAGTGTGTAAGAGAAAATTTTATTACCTTTCATTACCTACATAGAAGATATTTTTTCTCTACGACGCACCGTTTTAAAGATATTAGCGAAAAACTCAAAAGGGTGAACTTTTATCCCTCCCCCCACTCCGGCTCACCTCCTAGACGCGGGGACTTTTAGTATGTTTACTCCCTAAGCACCCTGAACAACTTTCTGAAGAAATCGCTTAGGGCCCAGCTCACGCACTCTACAACTCCTTTGTTAAGTGGACTATTACAGGGTTATTGGTAAAACATTAACAACCTCTTAAGAGGTCATTGTACTCATCATTATGAACAACTTTTACTATGCGACCAAACTTGAAATCGTGAAAAAAAATTAGCTGTTTACATTTTGACGAGTTAAATTACGAACATATTTTTTTTTGCTGTCGGGGTGAAATCTTCAAAAGGCACCCGACCTCCGGGGAGGAACGTCGGGGAGTGCGGGATTTTAAAAAAATATCGCTAGTCCATGACCGGACACATCGTTTATAAATGTCGGCGCGGTCCTGATAAGGATTTGTCACAAACAGTTATAAGCGCTCCCGTATCGTTCCAGTTGTAATGCTTTCGGAATACCTACGTGTATTTGGACAGAGACAATGGAGAATCGACAAAGCCTGGGGTGTAGGGTGCTACAAACCTTTGGGTTGGCCTGATTCGGTGGCAAAATCAAATATATGTCTTGCCGCCCGATTATGGAATCATGTGGCACTCGAAGTGTGTAGCACGCCTAAACCCTTGATAATTTTGGCCATGTTTTAATTTATTTAGCACGGAAAATCATTATATTATATCATAAAAAAATAAATGTACAAAATCCGGTCAATTTTTTTTCTGTAAAATAACTCGTAGAGAAAATTTAGGTGAAATAAGTTTGAAGTGAGCTGTTATTCGATCTGATTCTAGGGATCAATCCCTACAATTGGTAGCTCATTTCACCTAAGTTTTAAGGTGAGACTTTCAGAGGATAGATCGGCTAGCTGTAAAGTTAAGAGCCCCGATTGCTTTCGTTATTTGATATCACCTTTTGCGAACGAACGAAACGAACCCTGTAAAGGATCGCTGTGAAATAAATCCAAGGAAATAGTTATTTAAAAGAATTTAGTAACACTGTCACAAAGGGTTTTGTTCTTTACCAATAAAAAAAATTTTAATTAGCTTTCCTTGTCACTATGTCATTTGAATGTGTAGTTTAAGAAGATAGTTGCAGGTTTTTTTTATTACGTCCAATACTTTATAGTAATTATGGCAGACCAGCGACCGTTCTATAAACTGCTCAGTGTAGTTCGGTACGGAACCCGACTAGTGTGAGCACGACTCGCTTTTGGTCGGTTTTTCAAAGGCTGAGAATTTTCTTGTTCCGTGAATGCGTTTTGCGTTTCACAAACACTAAGAAACATTTAAGGGCTCCCGCAGTCAGGCGGGACGCGACGCTAGTAGACCAATTTCTATGAAAACTTTATGGAAATTATTCTACGAAAATCGCGTCGCACTGTCGTGTCGCGCCTGTCAGCGGGAGCCTTTATCCACACAGGGATCCGTAGCAGCAAGCCTTACTTCAGTCAAATCTGTCTCAGTAATGGCTCCTGTTACCAATCTCTATGTTCGATCAGTTGAAAACGAAATAGTTTGCATACTCGTCAGTATTTCAACACAGCTAAAAATAAGTCGCGGTGATGATGAAAAATATGATATTTTCTTAGTAGAGCAGTATTGATAGATGTCGCATGCCTGTTTACTGAAATACCTCTCTCAACATTTATCATTGAGCTGCCCACGTTATTACATTTATTTCTACTTTCTAGTCATACATATGTTGTTCTGATCAATGTGGTCCTGAGTTTCGATGCATGATAGGCATGGCACGCGATTGGGAGGGTAGGGGTACCTTTATCGTAATTAGATAAGTAAAGTATTTACTTATTTTTACTATTGTAAATAATTTCACTGCTCTCAAAACGTTCAAAGAAAACATCGTGAGGAAACCGGCATGTCTTAAAACCAAAAATTGGAAGACATCTACCAAATCGCTCAGGGGCCGTGTGTGGATTCCAGTCCACTTCCTCTCGAAGAGAGGATGCCTGTGCCCCAGCAGTGGGAAAATTATAGGCTATGAAGTAAACTATCAAGCACTCCAATCCTTGCTTACTTTTCTAATTGATTCTACAAATAAGGTGCGCTTTAAAAAGTGTGTTTACGCAAAATACGCGCATTGACGTGGAGTTGCGGACACCAGCCCGTATTACCTAAGGTGCGCTTTGAATGTCAAAACCCATCACATTAACGGGTTGGTTTGGTACTAACAGTTACAAAAGAAGAATGAGTCTTTTGCTTACCTTTCTAAAGATAATTAGTATCTTGAGTACCCTGTATCCAGGGAAGGAATGTAAACAAACAACTATTTTAGATATAATTGGCCATGAAGTGTCAATTACGAAACATCTAATCGATAAATTACTGACGGTTAACTGGCAGAGAATGGCTCTTGGTACTAAGTCAATTTTATTTTCCACCTTTGTATATGTTAGTGTTTTGTTAAGGTTCCGTACGCAAAAGGTGTCAACGGAACCCTATTACTATAAGACTCTGTCCGTTCATGTGTCACAGGGCTTTTGAACTATAACAGGTAGAAATTTGAAATTTTCTGAGTGTTTTCTACTATGGCCGCTTTAACAATAAATAAAATAAAGTAAAAAATTAAATGTTTTTTTAGACGTATTTTATATTTTTTGTTCTTGTATATTTATTATTATTTTTGGAATCCATAGTTCTTACTTCATAAGCTGTTAGGTTACTCATAGATTCAGTGGACGCATCTGGAGTTTGCACTGATCAAAGTTGAAGCCAGGATTTCGTATTTATTCCGTATCTGCTGCACTTCGGTCGTTTATTAGGTTTATTTAGGTTATCTACTAGGTTTACTATGTTTGGTTATTTAGGCTAATTTATTTCATTCTTATAGATTTGTCACTCTCTTATAGGATTGTTACTCATATAGGGTTATTACCTTCCTATTTTTATTTATTTTTTTTCTGGAAAGAGGCTATTGCATACTACTTTTAAACATTTTTTTTCCAAATAATTACTTTAAAGAAAATATATTTTTCAAACAGAATTCGGTTTTTTTGCACATAGGAAAGCCATATTTGATTACCTAATCAAAAATTTTTATGATTATTTTTTGTAGCTTGATAAATAATTGTTGACCTGGTTTCACCTGATATGTTTTGAAGATTCCTGATAATCTACTCCCAAATTGCTGTTATCTTACATCCACGACCTGATTCCTGCCAGCGTGTAATGTTTAGTCTTGATGTCGAGCTCCGTATCATAAGCCGACCATAATATATGGTGTAGCGATATTCTCCAAACCTGGTGTAGAGCCAGTGACAAAGGATTATTTTTCCGTTTTTCCCGGATACTGGATAGCCAGTGAAAAAGGGTTATTTTTCCGTTTTTCCCGGATACTGGATCCTCCATATATTGCATACTCCAACCTAGCTACAGAGTATTCCTGCAGTTAGAGTCCCGCGCGGCATTGGCATTGGCTACTGAACTTCGTGACTACCTTCGCCTGTGTCTAAGAAACTACGATCGAATTCCTTTTTGCTTATTAAAAATAGATTTTATATAAAATTCATTTTAAAATCTGTTCTAACGAGCCTAAAACCCTATTGCAATCAGGTAAAAATATTCGCTATATTCGTTAGAAAATTTTATTCTAAAAAATATCCTGAATTTATCACTCTCCTAAATCGTTTTTCCTTTCATAATATTAATTTTTCCAACAATTCAAGCAACGAACTTCCGCATTTTAAACATGTACCTATTTAGTTTTTTATACATTTTATATTTGGATTTGATTTGAAAATTATACGTTTTATATTCAATGTGGTGATTTTTTTTTTATTTTCGCTACAACATGAAGCAATGGATTATTAATATCCTTTAAAATGATTCAGATTGTGATTGATAGTGTGTTAGTTTCGTTCACTGTTTCGAGAAAGCGCAAAGTGCGCCTAAACAAGCATTGACTTTTTAAATCCTTACGTACTTCGCAAAGTCTAGTTACGCGTCCACGGAGTCTCGGAGTCTATTTTAACGCCTCACCTTCTTAAGGCTCCTTCAAACAAGCGCGACACGCGATAAAATCGCGCGCGACACAAAAGCACCGCAAGTCGCGCAACGAGCGGTGCCTTTGTGTCGCGCGCAATTACATCGCGTGTCGCGCCTGTTTGTAGGAGCCTTTACAAATACTTTCAGTTACAGTTTTCAAGATCATCTTGATCTAATAATTGCACACGCCTGAATGCCGTCGCGTCGTGGGCGTGTCGTAAAACCCGGCATAATACAAAATACACACATCGCGACACTTATAAATTATTATAATTTTGTCGCGACTGTAACCGTATTTTTCGTACGTGAATCATCTGTTTATTTATATGAATATGAATAACCTTGCTTTAAACGCGTGTCTTCGTTTCATGAAACTTGTAACTTTTGTTGAATGCCGTAGGTGTTGTTATAGAGAAATGATTTTGTTTAAAAGGTACGGTACCTTATAATTTTTTAAGAGAATTTGTGATGAAGTCAGTGAGGCTTGTATACTTTATAGTAGTGTAATTTATACAAAAGACGAAGAAGAGAACGTCTGTTTGGTTGTCTGAGCTGGCGAAACGCTGGCGTGATGATAACATCATGCCTGTGGATCAAGACGATCACCCACAGACACACACACACACACAGTGTGTGTGGATCGTCTTAATGTATTCGTCTGGGGCTTTTTCAGTGCAGTTCGAGATAGCTACTAGCTTATTTTTTTAACATGTATTAAACTTAACAAGACAACTTAAAAAGAAAAACATAAATATATAATTGTGGAATACTTGAACAAGTAACTAACTTGAACAAAAGAGAATTTGCACAATCTAACTGTGGACGTTATCGTATCGAGAAATAATTGAACTAGCGATATCCGTGCGAAACAATACTACAGTAACACAAATGTTTTATATATTCTCTGTTCCGTGTATTCTACTATATAGGCAATGCAAGAAAACATTATTTAATATCAGTACCTATTTTTGTTGAGTTTAGAGAAAAAAATACTTACCTAAAGGTACCTACCGGCGAATATTTTTTCGAAACTCTTTTGAAAGCAGTTTTGCACAATACGTGGTTTAACGATAATCTTAGTTTAAAAGGCGTTGTTGAGACAGCGCGACGGGTGGCGCCAGCGGACAGTTGACGTGAACGTGCAACAACAACGACTATAATAAGAAGGTAACGTAAGTAGTAGTCAAACTATGATCAATCATCTGCCTAACTTTTTTCCAACTATGTAGAGGTCGGCTTCTAGTCTAACCGAATGCAGCTGAATACCAGTATTTTACATGGAGCGAATACCTATCTGACTAACTATGATAAGGTATGATAAGATTTTTAAGATACATATTTTTTTCTTATCCTTATTAATGTATTTATATTTTAATTTAAAAATAATAGTAATCTACGTAAGATTTGAATAACCTGTATAAAATAGTTTACATTTCATATGTCTGCTTAGCAAGAAACAACCAATTCGTTCATATCTATCTTGAGCTAGAGCTAAACAAAAAGCTTTTTTATTACGGGAAAACAGCAAATTGGTTGCACGGATGATTGCTCCTTTAATGCAATTTAAGTAGCTTACAAGACCTAAAGCGCGGTGACTGTCGGACTGCATAGAAAAGAAAGAGAAGCGCGATGACACAACGCTGGTAATTTATTGCAAAATATGAAGCAATTATTTAATTTAAAAAATCTATTGTTTAGACTGAAAAAATAAAACACTAGTGTTTTAGTATGTTGCTTGTAGAATAACAAAAAATCAGAATGATTGTATGTATATTATGATTATGAGAGTATGATTTTTATTGTAAAAATAAAGTTTTTAGAGGTATCTTCATGATTTTTTTTCTATCGTATCAAATTAGTTGTATTCATTTTTCAACACACTATCTACCTAGCATTTATCCCGAAGAATATAATATATTTTTCTGATTATGTTTACTGTAGTCGATCATACACTTTTATTGTTTCTAAAACTTGCGTTTTTGCGTTGATGTAAGCCCCTTAAGGTTAATATAATTTTTCCTTTTGCCAGTATGTCAAGACTACTAATAAATGACATATTCGGAGGTAGCATGAGTTATGATTGCTCAGTTGCGAGCAAATTGGCAGCAAGGACGATAGCTTCGGATGCGCTAGAAATCTTAGTAAAATAGGTATAAGTAATGATTTGTGAAAGCTCCTCTAATTCAATTTACTTATCTATCATTGTTATTCTATTTTCCGCCTTCCTAAGGAATTCATTTCTCACAATAGTTAGGAATGAATTGTCATCAAACCTATTACTATTATTAGCTTTTTTTTAGCTTTACTGATATTACATAACATAATCAGACTATAATGTTCCCACTGCTGGGACACAGGCCTTCTCTCAGTGAGAGGGAGTGGGCATGTTGGATTACTGATATATAATTATCATTAGCTCTACTTACATGCCGCTATTATTAAAAGTACACAATTCATAGAGCAACTAGAAATCTAAGTTAATTTTTAAGTCAACATCTCTTTCCTGCGATCAGCGGCTGCTTTGAGGCTAAAATAATTACATAAAAGCGCAATATTTGCTGTGTTTATTATGGTAGGTAAGCTTCTTTATTTTTCAAATCAAATCGTCTATCTGTCAAAGGCTGGTCAACTGTGGTATAGGTAGAGTGCAGACGGTTCATTCGAGTAGGCTGTGTGTGCAGGTGGTTTAAATTACCATTGAAAGCTCAATCAGTTTGAACCAAAGAGTAATACGAGCAAAACACACATTTATTCCTGCAAACTCCACCGTTCCGCATACACTGACCAATTACGGTTATTGGATCGCTTCTACGTAATTCAGTGATGCATGCCTTCACAGCGCGTGTGCGGTAATCTGTAAAGCTCTAGTTGATACATTTTGTTCAGGATGCTTTAAACTGATCTGTGAGAAAGCATTTTCATTTCGACGACGGACAACAGGAGAACATTCGCGACGGTATACAGTAGTGTTAAGGCTCCTACAAACAGGCGCGACACGCGATATAATCGCGCGCGACACAAAGGCACCGCAAGTCGCGCAACGAGCGGTGCCTTTGAGTCGCGCGCGAATCGCGTCGAGTGTCGCGCCTGTTTGCAGGAGCCTTTACTGGAACTCCTCATAAGTACCTATATAGTGCCCGTGACTATATCGTCGCTTCGGTTCTAACTCTGTGCTGAAGGCACAAAACTAATAATTCGATTAATTGGTTAATATCTATCATCACTGTTTGATTTGCGAAATATCAATTAAGGAGATTGACTAAATATTTATCTTTTCCATTACTGCGTAACTATAGATGCCTTGTTGTTTGCTTATTGAAGCATTAGCTGTGTGGCAATTAAAAAATATTATTGTCATGTATATTATTATGATTCTTATACTAGGACACGGTTCGTGAGGAATCCGGCATGTCCCAGAACCAAAAATTCGAAGACATGTGACATCCACCAACCCGCACTGGGTCCGCGTGGTGGATTACTGCTCACCTCTCACCTGTTCCAAAAGTGGGATCAATATAAGCTGATTATGCTTTTGCTATATACCTTTACTGACTCAATAGGTACAGCCTGTATTTTCAATCAAATAGATAAGCCACCATATAAAAATACCATGTTCTAGAAAATCATTTCACTATGACGTATCGAAAATAAAAGAGGAATCCAATCCATTATACCTACGTCATTCAGTTTTAAACCTTTTGTTCAACGTCGTTTTTGTTGACGAAATTCTGATACAAAAATCGGGGTGAAGAGCACCTCACTGGCTCTCCACCGATTTTATTCCTGCAATACTTTTATTATCTGCTTCCCTCGTTTACAACGAATGGACATCATTTCAATATCATAACAACCTATATTATTTCGGCTTACATGCCTTTGTATTTCTACAATGTGTCGAAATATTATACTATATAAAGCTCGATTACCACTGACTGACTGACTCACTCACTGACATAATTGTTCTCCCAGATGGTTAGAAGTAACTCTCACGAGTATGGGAAAAATCCCAAACCTCCCCTTTTCCACCCCACTCTCCCCCCTCCCTATCGTATCTCGGAAACTAAGAGTCCCGTGTTTTGTTGTTTTACGGATTCGTATAGAGGAGGCTCGGAAAAGTAAAATCCATTTTTCAAAGTTGCCCCCTTGCCCCCCTTCTCCCCCCCCCTCTAGGTAGATCTCGGAAGTTGAGAGACTTGGAACATTTTTTTTTTCAGATTCATATCAAGGGGCCCAGAGTTGGTCAAAATCATTTTTCAAAACTCCCCCCTCTCCCCCCCTTCACCCCTCCCCCCATCGTATCTCGGAAATTAAGAAACCTGGGTTTTGTTTTTTTACGGATCCGTATAGAGGAGGCTCGGAAAAGTAAAAACCATTTTTCAAAGTTGCCCCCCTTGCCCCCCTTCTCCCCCCCTCTAGAGGTAGATCTCGGAAGTTAAGAGACTTGGAACATTTTTTTTTTCAGATTCATATCAAGGGGCACCGAGTTGGTCAAAATCATTTTTCAAAACTCCCCCCCTCTCCCCCCCTCCCCCCATCGTATCTCGGAAACTAGGTAGCGGTAAAGCGAAGCGTAGCGTAGCGTAGGGATAAGGTCACGATAGCTTTCCGGTGGTAGGTAGGTCCTGAGTGGAGCGAACCTGCGAGACCGAGTTATTATATTATCGGGCAATCAGCATTCGCTCAGAGACTATGAACGAATGCTATAAGTGTACTCATTTGCGAAGTCACGTCGTTAGATTTAGTCAACACGAGTTTTGGTGACATCTATATTTAGTAGCATAAAATAAAACGCTTTCAACTTGAGAAGTTCGAAAACGCATTGGGATCATTATGCTAGCCTGTAGTGTCTAATTTGGATGGGTAATAACTTCACAGCGCTGTCACTGTCAATGTAATAGACATAAGATTTAACGTGGGAGCAAATGAGACAGAAAGCATTATACAGTGGTTTTGTGTTTTTGAGTGTTATTGAGTGTTGTTGAGTGTTGTTGAGTGTTGTTGAGGGTTGTTGAGTGTTGTTGAGTGTTGTTTAGTGTTTTGAGTGTGGTTGAGTGTTGTTGAGTGTTGTTGAGTGATGTTGAGTGTGGTTGAGTGTTGTTGAGTGTTGTTCAGTGTTGTTGAGTGTTGTTGAGTGTTGTTGAGTGTTGTTGAGTGTTATTGAGTGTTGTTGAGTGTTGTTGAGTGTTTTGAGTGTGGTTGAGTGTTGTTGAGTGTTGTTGAGTGTTGTTGAGTGTTGTTGAGTGTTGTTGAGTGTTATTGAGTGTTGTTGAGTGTTGTTGAGTGTTTTGAGTGTGGTTGAGTGTTGTTGAGTGTTGTTGAGTGTTATTGAGTGTTGTTGAGTGTTGTTGAGTGTTTTGAGTGTGGTTGAGTGTTGTTGAGAGTTGTTGAGTGTTGTTGAGTGTTGTTGAGTGTTTGCAGTGTTTTGGGTGTTGTTGTGTTGTTGAGTGTTGATGAGTGTTGTTGAGTGTTGTTGAGTGTTTTGGGTGTTGTTGAGTGTTGTTGAGTGTTGTTGAGGGTTGTTGAGTGTTGATGAGTGTTGTTGAGTGTTGTTGAGTGTTTTGGGTGTTGTTGAGTGTTGTTGAGTGTTGTTGAGGGTTGTTGAGTGTTATTGAGTGTTGTTAAGTGTTGTTGAGAGTTGTTGAGTGTTGTTGAGTGTTTTGGGTGTTGTTGTGTTGTTGAGTGTTGATGAGTGTTGTTGAGTGTTGTTGAGTGTTGTTGAGGGTTGTTGAGTGTTATTGAGTGTTGTTGAGTGTTTTTTTATTTATTTATTTATTTATATCCTCACTTACAACTATTTTTACAGGTAAAACCCAATGCAACAGTGAAGCAAACTTAAAAACTTATTTTCTAAAACTTATTACATATATGGTTATCCTTGTGAATTCACTCAGTGTACACGCAAAAACGTCTATCTCCTCTGCTACAAGGTTAAGGGTGCGAAGCGCCCGCGTCAGGGGCGCCTGATTTAACAGATTAGTGCGGCCACGAGGTATAGCCAGCAGCTGAGGCCGCCGTCGCCGCCACACATATCTGTCGGGCACACTCAAACACACCAACCCTAATATGTCGGCGTTATGAATCTTGCCTCTAATTACTTTAAATAAATAAGAGACAAGTGCAAACTCACGCCTAACTCTCAGCTCATTGTATCCAACCATGCCTAATATAAACAAGGTTGGATACATAAGCGGGTAAAAAGGATATACTCCATAGAGCCTCAAATATAAAAATCTAGCAAATTTATTTTGTATTCGCTCCAACATGAGACTATATTTAGTCTCATGTTGTTGAGTGTTTTGAGTGTTTTGGGTGTTGTTGTGTTGTTGAGTGTTGATGAGTGTTGTTGAGTGTTGTTGAGTGTTGTTGAGTGTTGTTGAGGGTTGTTGAGGGTTGTTGAGTGTTGTTGAGTGTTGTTGAGTGTTGTTGAGTGTTTTGAGTGTTTTGAGTGTGGTTGAGTGTTGTTGAGTGTTGTTGAGTGTTGTTGAATGTTTTGGGTGTTGTTGAGTGTTGTTGAGTGTTGTTGAGGGTTGTTGAGTGTTATTGAGTGTTGTTGAGTGTTGTTGAGTGTTTTGGGTGTTGTTGAGTGTTGTTGAGTGTTGTTGAGTGTTGATGAATGTTGTTGAGTGTTGTTGAGGGTTGTTGAGTGTTGTTGAGTGTTGATGAGTGTTGTTGAGTGTTGTTGAGTGATGTTGAGTGTGGTTGAGTGTTGTTGAGTGTTTTTGAGTGTTGTTGAGTGTTGTTGAGTGTGGTTGAGTGTTGTTGACTGTTGTTGAGTCTTATTGAGTGTTGATGAGTGCTGTTGAGTGTTGTTGAGTGTTTTGAGTGTTTTGGGTATTGTTGAGTGTTGTTGGGGGTTGTTGAGTGTTTTGGGTGTTGTTGAGTGTTGTTGAGTGTTGTTGAGTGTTTTGAGTGTGGTTGAGTGTTGTTGAGTGTTGGTGAGTGTTGTTAAGTGTTGATGAGTGTTGTTGAGTGTTGTTGAGTGTTGTTGAGTGTTGTTGAGTGTTGTCGAGTGTTGTCGAGTGTTGTCGAGTGTTGTCGAGTGTTGTTGAGTGTCGTTGAGTGTTGTTGAAAGTTGTTGAGTGTTCTTGAGTGTTGTTGAATGTTGTTGAATCTTGTTGAGTGTTGTTGAGTGTTGTTGAGTGTTTTGAGTGTTGTTGAGTGTTGTTGAATGTTGTTCAGTGTTGTTGAGTGTTGTTGAGTGTTGTTGAATGTTGTTGAATCTTGTTGAGTGTTGTTGAGTGTTGTTGAGTATTGCCGAGTGTTGTCGAGTGTTGTTGAGTGTTGTTGAGTGTTGTTGAGTGTTGTTGAGTGTTGTTGAATGTTGTTGAGTGTTATTGAGTGTTGTCGAGTGTTGTCGAGTGTTGTTGAGTGTTGTTGAGTGTTGTTGAATGTTGTTGAGTGTTTTGGGTGTTGTTGAGTGTTGTTGATCACAACAAATCAAAAAAGACGTTAAGCCGCGTCCCCACTAGAGCCATGCGGCTTAACGTCTTTTGGCGCGAAAACTGTTTGACGCGCTAAAATAAGAAAAAAAAAGGCTTATTTTGTTGGTTGACGTATTTTGTAGAAACAATTTTCTTGGTAAAGTTTAAAGTTTGGCGGTGTAAATCACAAGTTAAAATAAGTGATTCCAGTGACAATTATAGCAATTTATTAACAACAACTCCACAAGTGTAGTATAAAGCAGTATATATCACTCGAGGGTAAGTACAGATTACTCCCCTTGGTGAATAAATAGCTATTGTTACAAAATCCTATAAGTGCTAAGGATTACTGTCCAATTCTCAAAATTTTACAAGGGTAAGAAATACTCCTCAAAAACACGACCCCGCGAGCTGCTTGCAGCTCGCGCAACGCCCAAAATCTAGTCAAGCTATAAATTTCCTGTTTTAGCTAACCTCGCATTGTATAGGCTTTTCGTGCAATGAAGAGCGTCGTATGTCGTCCTGCGATCCTATAGTAGTAGATTTCTATAATAAAGTCTAAATCCCTAAAAAAATACCATTATTTAATTATTCATGTCACAAAACATGATTATAACCTAGTACCTAAGTACTTACTTTGAGGATTAATTATGAATATTCCTAGCGCAAAGAACTAGTCGGAAGCACGAAGCATTTTCATTTGCGTATGAAAATCGCAATTAGAACCGGGTAGGCTAAGAAATATCTCGTATAATTGGAGTGTTTTTATATCCCCCAGGCGCAATAATTATATCGGTGATATAGAATATAGATCAGCTCGGCCTGATGCCACCAGCTTTGCATTCACTCAGCTTATTTTACTAGCAAACTTATCTGATTCTCGAACATCAGTTACTAGCTTCAGCCCGCGACTTCGTTCGCGTAGAAGTCGTAAGATACACAATGCTTGTACTAAAATAACAGCCACATTTTTATAAAACTCCCCGTCGCTATCTTCGTTTAAGCTTAGCATCCTTTCTGCTCGGCTCCTATTGATCCTAGGATGATGTTAAATAGCCTATAGTCTTCCTCAAGAATAAGGCTATAATCAAATGCAACAAGAATTTTTCAAATCCGACTGGCAATTCCACAGATAAGCGCGTTCAAATACAAACAAACACACGCTTTATTATTACGACGATAGATATAGATAATAATGACTCTCGCTTAAAGTTTTACACTAGTTTTAAAGTATGAACCAATTATGAAAAGTTCTTTAGCAAGATTTAAATACAATTAAAGTGGTTCGACTTTGACACAATAGCTGGAGGCCTCTTGCAGTATTTTAGGTCACGATGTTCCAGACTTTAGGATGAAATAACAGCTTTCAACTCCGTTGAAACGTACGTATACGATTCGTTTAGAATGCACTTAATTACAAATAAAGAAGAAAGAAAAGACATTTATTTGCGGCAAACATGACGCATAAAAAGAACTAACAAAAAAAAAACATAATAACTACACATCTACGCAAAACGGCCATCGCTCAGCATAATGCGAGACAGAGCCCCGGCGCTGGTTTTCAGCGACAGCCGGCGTTGACGTGATCACGTCAGCCAGCCAAAAAAGCCAAAACCCAAGCCAAATAGCCTTGCTCTATTATTTTGAAAAATATTACGTAGGTATGTAATTTGCTATTTCTTAAGAATCAATCAATCTGTCTAGCCTTTTCCCCAACTGTTTTGGGGTCGGCTTCCAGTCTAACCAGATGCTGCTGAATACCAGTATTTTACATGGACCAACTAACTATCTGACCTAGAATAGAACAATAATAATAGAACAACCCATTAGCTGGGTTAATACGATACCCCTTTGTAAGACTGATTGTCAGACTTTCAGGCTTCTGACGACCCGTAACGACTGTCGAAGATGACAAAATGACAGCCGGGACCAACGGCTTGACGTGCTTTCCTAGGCACGGAGGGGCTCGATATTTAAAGATTGTCACCCATTCACGGACCGACTGCGACAAGCGTTGCGTACTTAGCCACGAGCCCACACTATTCATTAGAATAAATAAATAAATTCTTTTATTAGCATAAACACAGATTACCTATAAAAAAAAATGTGAAAAATCCTGACTGATAAGTTTGTATTTCATTCAAAAGCCAGTTACTTCTTCCAGAGTTACAAAACACGTTTTATGCTGCAAGGTAATAAAATTGCATTACTTAAAATTAAGTTAAATAACAAGAATGTTAAGAATGTTCATCAAGAGCAAGCCACGTCCCTGCACACGGTGACTTTCAGCTTTTGGTATTAACATCTTTTGAAGAACTATTTTATAAGTTCCACACGGAAAATACTCGTACACAAGCCTGCGAAGAAAATTTTCACCCAAAAATCTTCGCGGTGACTTTCAGCCTTTGGTATTAAAATCTTTTGAAGAACTATTTTATAAGTTCCACACAGAAAATACTCATACACAAGCCTTCGAAATTCTCACCCAACTCTTCGCATCCACTGAACACTTAGGCAAAGCGCGCACTGCGATGCGATTTTTTTAGGTCGCAATGATTGCATGTTCATGTGAAATAAAATCGCGGAATATATTTTTTCAAGTGATTATGTTTACCGCAGTGCGCGGACTTTAGTATATTGGTATTGTTCACATATTGGCGATTATTTTTCCGCAACGATTATATTTAGTGGTGCGCGCTTAGCCTTAGCTTAGTTGGCAATCGCTCCGTGTAAAATATGAGATTCTCAGCTGTATCCAATTAAACTGGTAGCTAAACGTTAGGTTCAGCTACCAGATAGAGAGTTGAGAAAAGGCTAACAACATAAGTACATACATACATATATAAACATAGGGCCTGTGCACACCACGTTTTTTAAACGCGTCGTTGACGCGCGTTTGTAGCGATACAGACGCGATACGCACGCGAGTCAGACGCGGCCTGTAGACCTTCTGTAGGACAAAAGCGCGCCGTCGACGCATGTTTCTAAAATGCGCGTCAACGGCGCGTTTAAAAAACGTGGTGTGCACAGGCCCTTACGCCTTCTTCGACTACGAACTTGAGCGACTTCAAAACTTTTGCATAAGATTTATATCAGAATTCCGTACAAAGCTCAAGTGGCTTCCCATACGTCTTCGCCGGAATTCTCATATCTTGTTTCAGCTCCACAGTATTTTGTTTAATCCTGAAACCCCCACTTATCTTAAAGAACGTTTCAAGTTCCTTCATGACACACATAATATATGTATATCTGAGGTCATCATCGGAAAACCTGAGACTAGAGATTCTGATGCATTCCACCAGTTTCTATGACAAATCATTTACTGTTCAAGCAGTACGGTAAAGGAATGACTTGCCCGTATCGGTAAATCTTTGTCCACTTTTAAAATTATGGCAAAAA
Organism: Luperina nickerlii; assembly: GCA_963855955.1. Taxonomy (NCBI): domain Eukaryota; kingdom Metazoa; phylum Arthropoda; class Insecta; order Lepidoptera; family Noctuidae; genus Luperina; species Luperina nickerlii. The sequence continues at coordinate 26,330,814 of OY979662.1, forward strand.
AGCACTTCCTCTGTCCTTAAACATCAGCATCATAGTTTCTTTGACCTGTTTCATGTTTATTATTACCTATCTATACTAATATTATAAAGCTGAAGAGTTTGTTTGTTTGTTTGTTTGTTTAGTTGAACGCGCTAATCTCTGGAACTACCAGTCGGATTTGAAAAATTCTTTTTGCATTTGATAGCCCAGTTCTTGAGGAAGGCTATAGGCTATATTTAACATCACGCTATGACCTTTAGGAGCCGAGCAAAAAGAAAAAAGAAATAGCGCGGGCAGGCGATGCGATGCGACGGGGTGGGTCAGAGTAACAAGAAATTTCACGCGGACGAAGTCGCGGGCAGAAGCTAGTATATGTATAAATTTATTTAGATTAGTATAATATACTTTATGTATGTATTTATTGTATTATGTAAATGGTACAACACCACGAGCTACCTACAGTATTTGTCTGTCCTTCCCCTTTTTAAATCCATCCAAAGGTTGCTCTTAGCGATAAGACCGCCTATTGTGTTACTCTTTGTACAGTTTCTATACATATTTATGTCTGTAATTTATATGGTGTACATAATAAAGAGTATTCTATTCTATTCTTCGTAGGCAAAAACTACAGAACGTCACCTGCTAAGATCCTTACACACTCCTTTTGCCTTGTTGACTTTCATACATCTAGGGGCCTGAAAAGATCACTTTGGCAGAATCGTAAAAGGATAACGTTATGAATCAAAATATGGCGAAGACAGTCCGTGTTTTTCTTTTTTTTTCGCTGCACTACGTAGGTATAATCAAAGAGATAGGGATTGGGTTTGGATTGGACTGATTAGTATTTTAGCACAGACAAAAAAAATAACTGAAAAATCCTTCCTCAATGGGATTTGATTCGATTAACTTAAAAGTTAACTGTACATTACGATTCATTATGTTATCCTTTTATGATTCGCCAAAGTGGTATTTTTAGGCCCCCTGGTCATACACGAAAAAGACTCCTTCAAACAGGCGCGACACGCGATTAAATCGCCTGCGACACAAAGGCACCGTAAGTCGCGCAACGAGCGGTGCCTTTGTGTCGCAAGCGATTATATCGCGTGTCGCGCCTGTTTGTAGGAGCCTTAAGCCGGTTGCGAGTACTACTCTAGCTAATATATATATATAAATATTTTTAAGTCGTGAGTTTATTATACGGATGGTATGCGTATATGATAATTGTAACAATTTTGATGTTTTTACCAACCGAAACACGGGGATGACCCGATCGCGAGAGTAACTGACTCACACCGTTGTGTAATTTGTAAGTAAGCAAGTACATCACCTTATCTGGACTATTTTATCTTATTTTTAATATAACCCACTTGTTAGTGGGACAAATCACATCTTTATCTTGATACATTCTGGGCACTGATTTGCCATCATATTTTGCAAGTAACGCGTTTGCGTTATTATCTTTAGCGTTTTATGGTGACGCTGTTTGTAATAGAATGAAATATTTTTAATGAAACAAGGTATAATAGGTTTTTTAGGTCTTTGGTAGGTCGTGAAATAGATGACCGGATGGACCGATGGCCGTTGGAGCAGGCGAGTCTTGAGGGAGAAACCGCGGATCGGCAAGCGTAGTGTGGGACACCCCAGCTAGATTGACAGACAACCTCAAAAGGGTGGCTTGGACAGACTGGATGCGGAAGGCGGAGGACAGGGTGTTATGGCGCAGCATGGGAGAGGCCATGCCCAGCTGTGGGCTGCGATAGACTGTTGATTGATTGAAAATAGATGAATGCAGTTGAAGCTGCAAAACTTTGTCAGACAAGAAAACTGACAGACACTACTGGGGCCCCCGTGGTGGATTATAATAGCCCACGTCCTCTCACATAGAGGCCTGTGGCCCAGCTGTGGGAACGCCATAGATATAGGCTGATTATGCTATAACACTTTATTGTAAAAAAAAAACATTATAAACTTTTGAGTTAACTGTCTACTTGTAAAAACTTAGAAACTCCTGATCGGATTTGTAAGGCGTTGTCTAAATAGTGTATTCAATTTCAACATTTGAATCATGTTGTTTCAAATGTTGAAATTGATTTTATAATTGATTAGGTACCTCCAACAAGAAAATCGCTTTTGAATCTTGCTATAATGTGGCAGTGGAAACGGCCGCGGCTTACGAGTTGTACCTAGGTCGTCGGTACAAATCCAGGCAGGCACCTTGCTTTGAGTAAATTATTTCATCACCACCGCTCTCAAAACGGTGAAGGGAAAATTCGAAGGCATGTGATATCGACTAACCGCACTGGGTCCGCATGATGGATTACGGCCCATTTCTACCAGAGAGGAGGCCTGTGTTCCAGCAGTAAGAAGTTACGCTGATAATCAGCCTCTGATGTTCCCACGCTTGCTTATGCTAAGTTTACTTTTGCACGTGACCGTAGCCGTACCCAAAATATATTACCAATACAGTAACAACGTTAATATAAGACGTGCGCTGACGTTAGTAGGTACGAGTATTTCCCTTCCCGTATTATCCTTAAAACGTGAGGTTATGACCTCGAGCTACAACTGAGATAAATTAAAAATCCATGTTTATTCGTCACGCACCGTTTTTCCTTGGTCCATTTCCTGGTGACAAAATCTATACAAATCCTTCTAAAATCTATTCGTTAATAGCTATTCTCTAGTATTATGTTTTCGTCCACGACAGCTGACCAGAGGTAACACAATCATTCGTTACGGAATATCAACACTTTACACTATGGATTGAGTTGAAACAGAATTGAATTAGTGGTGACAGCGTTTTGTAGATCCTGCCTACCCCCATGGAAGAACACACTCCGTCATCTGTACTATTGCTTAAATACGCGTCACGCGCGCGCATTCTACTGCTGCGGGCAGTAAAAAGCGTTCCTTCCTCGTGGTCAAACTGATTTGACCACGAGGAATTCTGTTCCGGACAGTCAAATTGAGGGGCTATTTAAACTTTTTATCAAGTTGTATACATTGCAGTCTTATTGTACAATTATAAATAAAACATTATGTCAATTTGATGACATGTCACATGACCACTCAAATTATTATCCTGTTCTTTGCAAAATACGGCTTGTTTATCATCTGCCTGGCCTTTGCTCAACTACACTGGCCTGCAAAACTAAGTGCTACACTTTTAAAAATTAAGTTTTTTCTAAAGTATAGAATTTAGAGATTTAAAATAAAAAACGTTTAATAACAAATTTTATCAGCTTTCTTTGAAACTAGTAAACTATACATTAGTAACATTTATAACTTAAAAAAAAGATAAAACAATAAAAATAGCCATTTTATTAGCTTAGTTTCAAAAAACTCAATTAACATTTTATAAGTATATTTTACATGTTATTTAATTTTTAATTACTGGTATTGCCTCCTCGGGCTCTGAATACAGCTTCGAGCCGGTTTGGCATACTGAACACGAGGTTTCGGAGCCTAAGTTGGGGAATATTCTCCCATTCTTCAATCTGAGGCCTGTTTTAGTGCCCTGAGGGTGGTAGGTGGTGGTCTGCGGCTTCTGATTACCCTCCCTAGCTCATTCCAGGCGTGCTCAATCGGGTTGAGATCCGGACTTCTTGATGGCCAAGCCATCACGCTGATACCCACCTCCTGTATATACTCTTGCACGACCTGAGCCGTGTGTGGCCGGGCATTATCATGTATCAGCATCGATCCATCATCCATATTTGTTAAATACGGCCGTGCATACTCGTTGAGAATCTCTTGAGAATCTCTTTCCACAGTCAGAGTTCCATATTCTATGGCCACTGCCACTAACTCTGTGCGACCTTCTGAAGATATGCCAGACCATACATGTACACTGCCTCCACCGTACTGGACTCTTTCTGAAAAGCAGTCTTGAAGGTATCGCTCGCCAGGCCGTTTGTAGAAACTTCAATTTCCATCAGAAGTGTAAAGTGAGAATCAGGCCTCATCTGTGAACAAAATTCTTGACCACGCTTCTTCATCCCACTGTATGTGTTCACGGGCGTATCGCAGTCTCGCTACTCGATGCTCTCTCTCAAGATTGGGGTCACACGCTGGTCTTCGGGGTTTCAGTTTTGCTTCAGCAAGTCTTCTTATTTATTTATTCATATATACTTTATTGTACACCACAAACATACATAATATGAGAAAAATACATCAAACACTACAAAATATACAATGGGCGGCTTTATCGCTTTCTGTGATTTCTTCCAGGCAACCATGGAATGGACAGTGATTTTCCTGGCCATAAAATGGGGCTGTCGTTGGTGCAAATATTATGTATACAATATACTAAAATAGATACACAGATATATACATATCCAAAATTGTAAATACATACATACTAAATTATAAAAGCGACGAAAATAAAAGAAGACAGTAGATGATTGCAGTAAGGACAACCAGATCACAACGACAAGGAGTGTTCCTTCACGAGTCTTTTGAACACATGTAACGACTGCGCGCTTCTTCTCACTGTACTGTCACTAATGTAGTCGTTTCGGGTCTGAAGAAGCTGTTGCTGGACTTCTACTGTACCAGGCCACTCAGAAAGTATTGCGAAAAATAGTTATTATGTGTGAGAGACTGGCCAGTTATAATCTATTTGGAAAATATGATTTTTTCTAAGTAATAATAGGTACGTTCCAATTTCAAAATTTCCCTTCACATTGTTTGCGAGCTAATTTAAATTATCGTGTCTCATTAAAGATTTCAAATGTCGTCTGAAACAGGACGAATCGTACGATAGACTTCAAATGGCATTCATGGAAGAAGGCCCTTCTAAGGCAACCATGTATCGTTGGTATAACTTAGGGGGATGAAGAAAGAAGTGGTCGCCCTTTGACGGCTGTTACGGAAGGAAACGTGCTAGCAGTGAAAAATTTAATCCAAGACAATAGGCGAGTTACGTATCAAGAGAATCAGCACATACTGCATGTTGGATCGGGAAGCCTTCACGAAATTCTACACGTGCATATACGCGTGAGGAGGATTGTTTCACGCTGGGTGCCGCACAACCTCACCGATGCTCAGAAGCAGGCCTGGGTGGAATGGTGCCGTGATATAAACAAATTTGAAGCAGACTTGTCTCGGCGTGTTTACGACATCATTACGGGTGATGAGTCTTGCATTTATCAATACTATCCAGAAACGAAGCGCCAGTCGGCGATTTGGTTGTTTCAAAACGAATCAACCTACCAAAGTGAAGCGATCTAGAAGCGGGGGGAAGATATTGATCGAGAGCTTTTTCAATTTGTCTGGCTACTTGGTGTCAATTCCTTTAAGGAACCAAAGAAGCATCAACGCTGAATGGTATACTACCAAATGCTTGGCAGAAGTTTTCTCTGATGTGAGTATTCCCGAAAATAAAAAAATCAGCTCAAAGGGATACAATTTTCGCCGCCGGAAGATGCGTTCGAGCAGGCTGTAAACGAGGTGTTCGCGGCGGACTGGAAAGTGTTTCGAAAAATGGTTCGGACGCATGAAACTTTGTATAGAGGCTAGCGGAGAGTACTTTGAAAAGATTTAATAAAAAAATATTTACCTATAGAACACTTATTTTTATTTGCGCAATGCTTTCTGAGAGTCCCACGTATTAAGGTGGCGACAATACAACGGTCAAAACACAAACACAGTGGAAACAATATAACGGTCTTCTCGGGCACTAGTACACCTGGGTCTGCCATTACAAGGTCTCCTCAGATGGTTTCCAGTCTCTTCGTACCTTCGCTTCACCTGCTGGACCGTTCATAACGTCACATCCACCATCCTTGCAGTACGACGCATACTGATTCCTAGTTCCAGAAAAGTCATGATCCTAACACACTCTTCAGGTGAGAGGCATGATTAATAAAATTTTGGTGCTGTTGTCTAACTTAACTTTTATAACAAGACTCATCGATCAAGAAAAAAATTGAAAACGAAAACAGAACAAAAAAAAACAATGGGGAAAAATTTGTAATTCGAAAAGGATTATATCAAAGCTCTTTTCAGCAATTTCTTAAAAGAAGGTTTTCGACTATGAAGCTTTTATATAAAAAATTAAACTCTTCTTCGAGTCCTTTTTATTTCGAAAGTTAAAAGGAGTATTTACTTATTATTTTTAATTTTTTGTGTACTTAAAAAGTTATTCCAATTTTAAAAGTATGATACAGGATACTTAGTTTTGCAGGTCAGTGTATGTTGGGGTCGGCTTCCAGTCTAACCGGATGCAGCTGAACGTTACATGGAGCGACTGCCTATATGAACTCTACAACCCAGTGACTGGGCAATACGATACCCCTTGTAAGGCTCAATCAATCAATCATGTTTATTGTGGATCATAGGTACAGAAATAGATACAGGTGTTAAGAATTACAGTGATGTTGATCAGCTATGTCCCGCCTTTTGGGCATACAATACAATTTATTCAAATTATTAACATTGTGTCCTATTATTATGTAAGAAATTAACATTACTATTTTAATTTAATAAAGAAAGAAAAACAAATAACATTACTATTGCAATTTAAGGAAAAATTAAATTAACTAGTTAGGTGGGTAGTTACAATCTAATATTACAACAAAAAATAAACATAAAATAGAGATCAGTTAAATATCTTAAAATTAATAGTAAGCAGCACTGGCTGCACCATGGTCTTGGTCTAAATATAATTTAAAGGGACTTGTCTGACATAAAGTCTTTTATACTACACTTGCTTAGTAAGTGTACCAATACTACCCCACTAAAAGGCTTGAAAGCTGTTCATTAAACCTTCTCAAAAATCTAGGCAGTTATATTGTATGGAATTTCATATTACTAACGCGTTTTGTTTTTGAAGTGAAAACTTCTTTAGCATCGATGTGATTTGAAATTTTATGAAACGAAAAAGCAACAGTAAAAAGAGACATAGGTATAAGATTTAACGTGGGAGAAAATGAGATAGTACTAGATGATGATGATGATGATGACGATGACGATGATGATGACGATGACTTTAATTTTACCATAAAAAGTACTGGCCACTAGAACTTTTAAAGCAGGTAGCATACATTCCGATAAGGCCGGCAAACTTCAAACCTCTATGCGATAGAGCGAGAAATTTATAACACTCTCTCGCTTTAACACGCGCGTAAGTTGGAACAACTCCACCCGACATAATAGCAGATGCTAAATGCTTAGTTTGCTATTTTGTCTTTTACTTCTTTGTGCTTAAGTGTAGTATAAAGCAGTATATATCACTCGAGGGTAAGTATAGATTACTAATAGAGTGTGCATTTGAGGTCCGACGCGAAGCGGAGGGCCGTAAACCACACGAGTTTAGTGAATAAATAGCTATTAAACAGTAATAGCATTTATCGATTTACAGGTCATGAAGTTTCTTTTTAAATAATTAAGACTGGTTATTAGAGTTTCGCTTCTGACCAGTAACGACTGTCAAAGATCCACGAATGACAGCCGGGACCAACGTTTTAACGTGCTTTCCGAGGCACGGCTTCATCATCAACTTAAATTGTCCCTCGTATATTCAAGTCACGACAGTCATTCTTTGACAGTTGCATGAAATGGCTAAAACTCGGCAAATTGACGCAGTGTGTCAATTTCATAAACAATTAGGTTTAAAGATATCTTTTATTCTAAAAAAAACCGGTCAAGTGCGAGTCGGAATCGCGCACCGAGGGTTCCTAACAAAGTAGGTAACTAAAAATTACGGTTTTCGGATTTTTTCCTTTACTTGTACTACATGACATTGCAGTTTTAGGTAATCGTTATTTCAATACACACATACTGTAAAAAGCTATGTGATAAGTGCAATATTTAAAGAGTTACGGAATGTAGCTATGTGATATTCATACATCGAAAGTTCCGTATAAACACGCTAAGTGTTATAATTCATATAGCTCCAATAGGTTCACTAAAAACACATAGCCACTTTTGCACGCGCAACGACGTTTTGTAACAGTGTAAGAAGCCCTTTAACTAATTAAGTATTTCTGTAGTAACTTTGACGATACCTCTACGATAGGGCTTAATTGAAATGAAATATGTGACGTCACAACATCAATGTCAACATAGCGTAATCTAACGTAATGCACTTACTGCAGTTATGTTATTAATAAAGTTGTCTTGATTGTATGATAAGAACTGGATTAGTTAATTAAAATTTTGTTTAGGTCTATAGAACTAAATATCGTCTTTACCGAAATATCATACAAACGATTCTTAGTTATAATGATATTATGGTCTGATCGGTGTCCGATTGCATATAATCGAGGAGTTTAGGAAATCTATGCAAAATTATTCGTCATTATATGTAACACAAAACGCGTAATTTACCATTTATGGCAGAAGGAGAAATTGTAATAGCTGACCTGACTTCTACCTGTAAGTGGCTACATTAAGCGAATAAAGTGCGTGATTCGAAGGACAAAGGAAGCATTTCTAGATAATTTACTTACCTATTAGTAGACTTCAATAGAGGTTTAATGTCGGCAGAGTGAATAAATTGATCTATTACATAGGCACGGGCTTCACTCATTATAGCTGCACCGCTCAGACACAGCAAATTATTTATTTTCACTGCCTGCCGATTCTGGAGTGGATGAAGGCCAGAGCTCCTAAGCCCAGGTGGAGCGACGTCTCAGCGATGAGTTCGATTACAAAAAGCTATTGGGCACAATGGGACAGCTTGGTGATTCAGGATGGAGTCCTGTGCCTTAAATGGGAAAATGCTCGGGGAGACAGCTGTCATTTGCAAATGGTTGTCCCTAAAGCTCAAGTACCGGATGTTCTAGAGCTGTACCATAATGGTTGTTCAGGAGGTCTTCTGGGAGTAAAACGGACTCTACTGAAGATACGAGAACGGTTTTACTGGGTCCACTGTCGGGACGATGTCGAGGATTGGTGTCGCAAATATAAAAATTGTGCGGCTGTAAAGGGAGTCTGAGGCTCAGACTCGTAGTAGAGGTGCATTAAAATTGTACAATGTTGGTGCACCATGGGAGAGGATAGCCCTCGACTTTGCGGGGCCGTTTCCGAAAAGTGAAAGTGGTAACAAGTATTTCATGGTTGTGATGGATTACTTCACGAAGTGGCCGAAAGTCTTCGCCATTCCAAATCCAGAAGCTTCGACAGTTGCAGATAAATTAGTTCATGAAGTCTTCTGTCGTTTTGGAGAACCTTTGGAGATGCACAGTGATCAAGGAAGGAATTTTGAGTCACAAATATTCCAGGAAACTTCTCGAGTTATGGGTACTCATAAAACAAGAACGACTTCAATCGGAATCGGAACACCCACAATCGGATGGAATGGTGGAACGATTTAATCAGACACTGGAGAGGTACCTGGCAAAAGTTGTGGAAAATCGGCAACGAGATTGGGACAAGCACATACAACCGTTTTTGTTGTCATATCGAAGCGCTGTTCACGAAAGTACCTACATAGGTGACACCAGCTTTCGCAAACTTTGGAAGAGAATTACGGCTGCCGGCAGACCTGATCACCGGAATACCACCTGATGCCCCACGCAGTATAACCGATTATGCGAATGATTTGCGGAACAAAATGAATGACATTTATGAGCACGTCAGACAATCGGGCCAGCAAATGTCTGAAAAGATGAAAACCCGTTATGACCGCAAAATTAACAATAAAGAGTTCGACGAAGGTTCACTAGTGTGGTTGCACAATCATGTCCGCAGCAAAGGGAAATCTCCTAAGCTACAAGCTAAATGGGACGGACCGTACTGGATTGTGACAAAGATCAATGATGTAACCTACCGGATACAAAAAGGTGCAAGAGGTACTCCTAAGATCGTCCATGTGGATCGACTGGGGCGTTATTATGGGGCCAATAAAGCTCGGGACGAGCATTTCTTAGGAGGGGGCAGTGTTGCGCGCCACAATTATTGATGCCTGGTACATGGTGACATTAGTTACCACTAGCGCCATCTAGTATCGGGTAGCAGAACTAGTAGGGTCAAGGTCCTAGAAATTCTGAGAACTATCGACATCGGGTCAGTCGGGACCGGTATGTACTCGAACGTTCTAGATGTTTATATAGTAGCTCTGTGGCACTATATAAGGCTGGTGTGAGCCGCGAGACACATAGTTTTGAATAAGCGATACAAGCGCGTACATCGAAGCGATATTTAAGTGCGACTAAGAGTGATCAGTAGTGCAATTGTGTTTCATAACTAGTGGTTTAAGTTGTTATTAGTGGTGTTGATTAAAGTGTCATTTTTTTGGTTATTAAATCGGCAGTTTTTATTGTCACGAACCCCAAGCTCGTAACAATATTAATGCCAGCCCCTTTCCAGTCTGCATTTCCGTGTACATTAGGAGGCAGTACTGCCTTGAAACACGCACGGGTTTGTCGCGCTAACTGCCTTTACAAAATAGTGTTCAATTCAAGCCACGTGTCCTTCAATCGCACACGGGTTCGCAACACCAACTGTTCTTCTAAACACGTGTTCAATTAAGGGTACGCCTGTTCCAATCGCGCACGGGTTTGCAAGGAGTATGCGCCTTGATTAAGCGCCACAAATCCGTGTGTGTTCGAAGGTATTTTTGTGTGAATGTTAATGTGCATGAAAACTCGAACACTCTTTAATTTTTTATTAAGGCCAAAATACCTAGGTACATAAACAAATATAATGTAGTAATGTTATAACATAATCAATGTTCATTTTCATCAATATTAGATGCAATATTATGAACACGTTTTCTTTTAGTCAAATAAGACTTTGAAGGTTACAAAAATTTCCATAGAGCTAAAAATTGGTATGAATGTTCAGAATACCTACTATTATAAATTAATTGTGAAAAGTCCCAATCAATCCCCCTTGTGCAAAAAAAATTATTAATGGTGAAAGATTGCAAAAATTGGTTTTTCGCGTTTTTCAGCTAAGCGGTGAGTTTTACAGGAAAATAGTTCAGAAAAAATTGTAGATCATTCGATTCCCTACAAAAAATGTATCCACACTTTTTTATAAGTATTGCCATTTCCGTGATATAGCGGTTGAAAGAATTGAAAAAAAAAAATATTTTATTCGTAATATGCACGTTAATGTTAAAAGAAAAATTTACTACTGTACTACTGAAAATATTCTTGTAAAACAAGCTGAAAATGATGCTGATGTTCTGATGATTGAAACAGCAATAGAACAATATTCAACTCAACAAATACAACTATTGTTGTTGGTGTAGATGAGGATTTATTAGTATTAGAGGATTTATTAGTATTACTTACTGCTCGAACTCCAACAGAAAAAAATATTTATTTTTTTAAACCCGGAAAGACTCAGCAGCGATCGGAAATATATTCATCAAAAAGTTTGTGCTTTTCCAAAATGCCAAAATCATATACTTTTTCTACACGCAATAACTGGCTGCGATACAACATCAGCATTTTTCAAGAGGGGCAAAACAACGGTTTTGAAATTGTTCGAGAAACAAAATTTAATTAAAAGTGTTGAAGTTTTTAAAGATAGTAACTCTACTCCAGAAGTTATAATCACTAATGGAATTCGCTTTCTTATTTCTATGTACAGTGCTCCTAAAAAAGTTACCTGCTTGGATAAACTCCGACACTTATCTTATGAAAAAAAAAAACTTATAATAAAAAACAAGTGCAATTAGCTTGTCTGCCCCCAACCTCTGCTGCTGCTCAACAACGTCTATTTCGGGTATATTATCAAGTTCAAGTGTGGCTTGGTAATAAAATGGATCCAGAAGACTGGGGTTGGAAGTTAGTTGACAATGCATTGGAACCAATTCATACGTTACTCCCACCTGAACCAGAAAAACTCCTTCACACCATCTTTTGCAATTGCAAAAAAGTTTGCAATGCTAAAAGCGGCTGTAAAAAGGTTGGACTGTTTTGTTCTTTAGCATGTACCAATTGTCAAGGACAGTCGTGCTCCAATGTTGAATCGATACTAGATGAGGATAATTACGATATCAGTGATGACTTGATGAGACATAATGATGCATCACTTTTAGAACATATTTGTATCCAGCAGGAAGATGTAGAAAAAGAAGATAAAGAAAAAGAAGAAGAAAACGAAGACAGTACACTAGAAGTTCCATTGGATTATTATGAATCCGACGAATAATTTTTCCAAATTATTTTTTCATTTATACATATATTACATAATTTACATAGCTTTTGCAATATTCAATTTGAATTCAAAAGAATCACAATAGATCGTGGAATAGGCCTACCGGGGAAACCACGTTAAAAAAAAAGCGCCAAGCACACTACCTCATAGCCATAGGTGGTGTGGAAACGTGTGCATATTACGAATAAAATATTTTTTTCATCCCATCTATTCGAAAAAGGCGACTTGGTTCGCCTTTAAGTGCACCCAAAGGTGGTGTTTTCTATAAGAAACTTTTAGCGGGCAGTAATGAGTTTTTAATCCTCTTTATAAGTGCGCCGCAATTATCTTTGCCGCGCACTTTTTGAATTTGGAACATCATAGTGTTCAGCGCCAAAGAAATCGAACGCAATGTTTGAATAAAGACTGGCTGGTACGACGGCTCATAGTCGATCCGCGCGCCGGCTGAATACAATAAAAAAAGAAATCAAATTAAAAACGCGCGAACATATAGCCCGCGTTTTCGTCAATTTTCACGGATTGTTAGAAATTCATGGTCTTGTTTTGAAAAATGAGTTCCTCAAGTGACAGTGAAAGTATAGAATTAACTCCTGAAAGTATTAGAACTGACGCAAGAAATGTGATGGATAATCTACTACCTGCAAAATCCCGGGAGAAATATATGAAAGCCTATGGTCATTTTATTGAATGGAGAAATGCAAGAGGCGCCAAGAATTTTTCAGAATGTGTGTTTTTGGCCTACTTCCAGTACTTAGCCAAAACTAAACAACCTTCCACTCTTTGGAGTACCTACTCAATGCTAAAATCAACAGTCAGTTCTAATAACGACGTAAAACTGGACACATATTCGAAATTAATAGCGTATCTGAAGAGGATGTCTGATGGATTTAAACTTAAAAAATCCAAAGTGTTCTCAGTCAAAAACGTGGAGACTTTCCTTAATGAGGCACCCGACAAAGTCTTTCTTGCCGTAAAAGTAAGTAACTATAAAGGTGGATTAGTATAGTATAATATAACCAGTGTTTTAAAATGCGCATTTTATTGTAACCTGTACTTCGATAGATACTTGTCTTATTCACATTCGGTTTTGTTACAGGTGGCTTTAATTTTTGGAGTACATGTAGCTTGTCGTGGCAATGAACTTTTAAAAATAACTGTTAATGATGTCGAAAAGCACTCGGATAATTTACTGTTAGTAAAGCTGACAGACACAAAAACAAAAATTGACCGATCCTTCGTAATCCGAGGAGAATACAAAATTATTGTACAGAAATACCTGGACCTGCGTCCTGCTGATATGAAAACCAATCGGTTTTTCATCCGTTATCAAAATGGCAAGTGCTTCAAACAAGTTATGGGAAAAAATAAAATTTCTAACATGCCACAAGAAATCTCTACTTATTTGAAGTTACCAGATATCAAGCTGTATACAGGACATTGTTTTCATCGTACTTCTGCTACCGTTTTGGCAGATTCTGGAGCGGACTTAACTGTTCTCAAGCGACATGGAGGATGGAAGTCGAGTTCTGTAGCAGAGGGGTATATGTATAGGAAGAACAAGGCGAAAACAAGTGAACGCATAGTGGAAAACATTAAATTGCAACCTTCAGTTAATACATCCATGCCACTGTCACCGCGCCCATCTACATCCAAACAACGAGATTCACCGTCACATTTTCCTCAAAATGAGGCAGATTCTGACATTATTTCAAACACGCAGAATATAAAATCTACAACAATCTCTATTCCTAATAAAACTGTAACAATAAATTTTCATAATTGCGAAAATGATCTAATGTAAATATAAGTTTTTAGTTGTTTTTTATTAGATACTATTTAATTTCAATTTAGTTGTTACTCTATGTTTTATCAAATAATAATATTACAATAAAATATGAGGCGCCTTTTATTTTCTCATAGTGGGTGATGAAAAGTAGAGTGTATCACTCGGGCACAAAATATATTTTTGGCTCGGGCGACGTACTTTGAATCCCTCGCTACGTTTAGGATTCTACTAAAGAATCCCTCGCTACGCTCGGGATTCAATTCTAGAATCCCTCACTTCACTTTGGATTCAAAAAGCGCCCTCGCCGTTAAAATATTATTTTGCTCCCTTATGATATAAAATACTATTTCAATTCTTTCAACCGCTATATCACGGAAATGGCAATACTTATAAAAAAAGGGTGGATACATTTTTTGTAAAGAATCGGTTTTTCGCGTTTTGCAGCTAAACGGTGAGCGTTCAGCTGAAAAACGCGAAAAACCTATTTTTGCAAACTTTCACCATCAATAAAATTTTTTGCACAAGGGGGATTGATGGGGACTTTTCACAATTCATTTATAATAGTATTCTGAACATTCATACCAATTTTTAGCTCTATGGGTATTTTTGTAACCATACTTCTTTTTTAAGGACTAATTTGACTATACTATTGGCTGGTCGTCCTGATTGAATCCTTCCACTGCATGGTAGACCTCTTTCTTTGCGGCGACTGATCGATGTTGGTTGTACATGAATTTTTCGAGATTTTCGGCGGACATTTTTTTCAACTATAAATGATATATAATACTCGATGGAGTTTGTAGCTTCGACACTAATACTGGTATTCAGCTGCATCTGGTTAGACTGGAAGCCGACCCCGACATGGTTGGGAAAAGACTAGGCAGATTGAGGTATACACAGATATAGAACACACAAGCATGGGTTTTGTTTTTGGGGCTATAGTTCAATGATCAAGGCATGTTGCGCCGACCCAAAATAAATTTGGATAAGGGTAAGAGAATGATGGTGAGTGGAGCTACCTATTGCGGTGAAAACGGTGGTAAAAGCGACTGGAAAAAATGCCCCCAGATCTGGCTAGCCATCTACTATTCTGGGATAAGGAGTCCACAGCTGAGTTTCAACCAGTTTTAAGAAAAAATGCCCCCAGATATGGTTAGCCATCCATTATACTGCGACTGGGAGTCCACAGCTGGGCTTCAAGCTTTTATGTGGTTCTTTCCTCAAAAGACCATCCCAGACATCGACCTACATGGTCTTCATATAACTTGACCAAGATTATGTCTGGACTTTAAAAGAGACTATGACCTCTGAGTTTGTTTAGGCCTTTCTTCTCAGAGTAGTCAGATAGGAAACGCCGACCTCATCTAGTTTAAAAAAATTATGATTGACGTGTAAAAGTGTTTGTGCAAACCTACTTACAGAAAATAAAATCATTTATCATTTATAACCAGTTTTAAGAAAAAATGCCCCCAGATCTGGTTAGCCATCTATTATACTGGGACTGGGAGTCCACAGCTGGGCTTCAACTGTTTTTAAGCAAAAAAACCGCCACATCTGGTAAGCCATCCATTATACTGGGACTGGGAGTCCACAGCTGGGCTTCAACCGTTTTTACGAAAATGAGCTCCGGACATAGCTGGGCAAGAGATTCGGTGAGATAATGCAGCTCCGCAACCGAGAGCGAGCGGTAGTGTTAGCCAAGAAAATAACACTGCTATCGGAGCTCTTAGCCATAAATAATATGTTCCATAAGTAGAACTAGGTACTTAGTTTAACGCGTAATAATTAATTCACAGCCTTGCAACAAATGTGCGTACATGGCGATAACGACTAGCACTGTTTACATATTTATGAAACTTTAGTAAGTACTTACGTCTACATGAAGACAAAACCGCTTGACGACTACCCTACTCCCGAAGCAAAATTATCTTAACAAGCCCTCGTAGTTCAACTAATATTTTATATTTACATTCACTAAAAGCTGCTCCGTGATCGTAAAATAAAATAATGGATAAGTACTTGATAGTGATTGATTCCCCAACAAGCGTGAATGAAGCGCTTTAGCATTTATTTACAATCGATGAATTATTACCCAATTAGTCAGCAACACGATACAGTGAAGATCTAATCAATTGCTACCATTTTGTACTGCTATCTATACATGGCGCTATCACGCTAAATCGTAACAAGTGTTACAACTCATAGACTGAGTAAAGCAAGGCTGATTTGTATCGATAAATGTTACTGATAGCGATTGTTATCAACCAGCTGATACGTAATCGGTGCACACTACTTTAGGATTCCACATTTTGCTGAATCTGTACGTAAATATCGACCACGTCTTTTAGGGTTCCGTGTTTAGAGTATATTAATGGAGCCCTACGATTCTACGTATTCCTGCTACAACATCTGATTGGCTGTCCATCAGTCATAGGCCTGGATATCCCTGTGAGTCTTGTCACTGACAGAACCTTTTAGAAATACAAAATTGCAATGTAGTTTTTGCTATTCAGGTATCAATCATTGGAAAGATTACCCAATGAAGTAATATAATACCTACCCAAGATATTAGCAGTCATCCAGAAACCGCACACGAATATGGAAGACTCGCACGCACTTAGCCGCAACAGAATTTCATTTTATTGTTATTTTATCTTAATACACGTACTTGTAAAAGATAGATACCTTGAGAAAGATACGGAACAGCCGCGTCGGACTACCAGGCTTATAACATAATACTCAGGCAATTTTACGAACGTTAGGCTGCCTTTCCACCAGAGATGTGCGAGGTAGCTGGGTGGTGCGAGGATGAGTAGCGAGGTTGTGAAACGGTGTGAGTGTTTCCACCAGAAATGTGCTAGCGGTGAACGGTGTGCAAATGTGTAGTGCGAGTATGTGCTAGCGGGCTCTTTTCAGATGCGAGCGGTGAGGTGTGGTGGGAGCGGAGCGCGCGAGCCACACATCCCTCGCAATACATCCCTAGCACACATCCTGCCCTTGTTTTGAACCTACAAAAACCTAGCTCCGCCGAGCCGTTTCCACTAGAACTGCGCCGAGCGAGGCTAAGTATTCTTATTCTTAACAAACACATCCCTCGCTACGCATCCTCGCGCATCCCTGGTGGAAAGGCAGCCTTACGCTCAAACCGTATAACATTTTTATTCGTATCTCTTATCATTTGATGAGTGTTATCATCAAGATTGTTGTACGAAATTCATAGTGGCGTAGAAAACAATTGATGAGCCATTCGGAAATGTGAATTTACAGTCAGATCGTTCGTAAAACGCGGCTTTACAGAACTCTTAGCAGCTTTCATATAGCTAGTGTCGCATTCCGTTGTCGTCTGCAACACTGACAGGAATAGAATGATAAAATTTGTTTTGTAGTGAGTACAACACTGGTCTGCTAAATATGGTCACTGCGATGAATGAAATCCGCTGTCAAGTCTAATGTATGTAGCTGCAAATGGTTGCACAATGTTTCTTGACAGAAATAACAAACAACCAAATGAAGCACTTCAAGAGACACTCGACAAAAGATTAATTTTAAAGTCTTTAAGAAACCGGGAGTAAGTTGAACAGTGAGATAACAGCTAGATATCGTGAATGAAGAGATTAATATAGGTATCGCATTAGGTACGTCTGAATGAACGCAAAGAGACTGCTGAGCGAGTGAGCGTGGGGTCCTAGGTTCGATTCTCCGGTCGGGCAGTGTTGGTTTTTCCATTAAGATTTTTTTTGTAACAGCCCGGGGTTTGTAAGTTGGCGTTGTGATATACCCCCGTGACTCGGAAAGCAAGTTAAGCCGTTGGTCCTGCGCCTGATCTCTCTCCCGTCGTGTCGGATTGCCGTCCCACCGGACTATGAGAGTGAGGGAAGAGAGAGTGTACAAGTGTCCGCGCACACACTTATGCACTATAATATCTCCCGCGCCGATGGCTAGTCTATGTTCAGATTGGCCGCCATGGCCGAAATACAGTCTGGAGGACTCTTGAGTTAAAAGCTTTGGTATGCTAAGAACACGGTGAACGGTCACACAATACAGTTCAAATACAGTGTTTTTGATACCTTAACGTCAAATACTGGTGAGAATGACAAATTACGACCATTATTATATGACGGAACCGCTTTCCTAGGAAACTAAAGCTTAACAAGCGAAGACAGGAGACTCGCTGAAACGTAAACGTTGCAGTGGCACTAGAACGTAGACAGAAGTAATTTTTACGTAGAGTCTTTACTTAAAAGTTTTACATTAATAGGCAGCTATTACTTTTACAGGAACACAGAAACTAAGAAGGTTCGATATGACAACGCGTGACACGTTTACCTAAATGACAAAAAGAATTGCTTATATTACTTAAAGCATTCCTTCTGCATCCTGTCTTAAACTGTCTTCGCACAATCACACAACACTAGTCTTTTATCAATTTGAAAGGGATTTAATCGTGAAATATTACAATTATGAAATATTTTGTAATACAAATATATTATGTAGAGGACTGTAGAAAAAGGACTGTTACATTGTAATTACAATGATAATCATTTTGAAGAAGAAAATACAAAGCCGCGACGCGCCGCCACCGCTGGCATAGTACTTGTTTTGAATACCAATCTCATGTCATCGATAATAATACATATCGAGTCGCGATAAGCTAAACTAATCAGCTTATATTATACACATTATAGCGACTTTTACGACCGGAAGAAATATTTTCTTCCGGTTGTAAAAGTGTTGTTCATGAAGCCACCTAGCCACGTTAGCAAGGAGTATGAAATAAAGTGGTTCACCTTATAAGTTAAGTAAAAGATAAAACAATAATTTATAGGACGAGGTCATGCTCCGACCAGCAAGCGATTAGTTAGTAAATATAGCGGATTTTACAAAGTAAGTACGTCGCCTCAAATGGCTTTAAATACTAGGTCACAGCGAGACCGTTTACGGCGAAGCTGAAGGTGTGATCTGTTGAGCAGTAATGGGGGTCGATTGACTTCATAGATAGGTACTTTATTTAGACATCTTAGAGTTAATTGCTATATTATGTCTAGAACGTTGTAATTACGGTCCGACGTCAACATGTGGTTGTTAGTTTTCTACTTTAAAAGACTTAGTACGAATATAAGAAAATCTTAGGTAACCGTGGATCCAAAAAAGGACCGTCCAACAGTGATATATTGTAAGAAGGTTTAGCTACGAGTAGGTACCACTAGAATGATTGGATCATCTTAGGCGTCTGTCTGGCTCTCTATTGATTTATTATTAGTTACTTCTTATCAAAATAGTCGTTTACAGAGAACTGCGAGCCAATTAGACACGCCGCCGTGAAACATATTTCAGAATAATAGCTTCAGGCTAAGCTTTGTTTGTATCCTTAAGGTATTGAATGAAAGAATATTCTCCTGTCATTAATTCTGGCAGGACGGAATTCGTGAAACGTCCATAAAGACGGTACATTTAAACTGATATAGACGGAGAGGGAATTGTAAAATCGGAGGGAGTTCAACGCGAAACTGACGAAATATTTTCTCGAAGCGGACAAAGTTAAGATTGAATTCATAGACGCAATCCTATTCTATCTTTGATATAGGAACCTAATAACATGAAATTAAGTACAAACAACACATAACAAAAATATAAGGGTATTGAAATTAATTTCGAACAAGTAATTAGGGCAGTATACCCTGTACAAACTAATGAGTAACACAAGACGCGACCTTCTAAGAGCAGGTCACAGATAAGCGATTGTGGAGAGTCAATATAGTCGGGGTGAGTTCTGGTCAGCCATTTATACGCCGATTATCTTGAGTCGAGACACGTAAAAATACTGGTGACGTCTCTATACCTATTATGTTATCTAGACTAAACAACAAACTGATCATTACTATAACTAGTCAATTATAGGTAGATTCCTGCGACAGTTGTTGATCAAGTGAGGAATTGACTATTTTTTTAAATGAATGTTACGCTGTAGGTATAAGTGTTTTCCCTATTACAAGCGGAAATGATTACATGAAAAACAATATGTAGATTGAAGTTATTCCATGACGCCTTTTATCAAATAACTTCTCCCACTCTGGGTTGAGCGGGAAAGCGTGTCAGACTTTTACTGACTAAAACCCACCCTTGTTCCTTCAGTTGCCTGTGCCAGGGCCACGGTAACTCTTTCGAACAACCCGCCACCCTGGCAGGCATCGGCCCTAGCGGACCCCATCAATATTTAACTGGAAGATTACCCAATTGACCTCCTACACATAGGTAAATTATCTATACTAATATTATAAAGAGGTAAATTTTTTTCTTTGTAAGTTTGTATGTAGGGGGTAATCTCTAGAACTACCAATCGTGTTTGAAAAAATATTTTTGTATTTAGGTAATAGCCCAATTCTTGAGGAAGGCTAAAGGCTATTTAACATCACACTATGACCCTTAGGAGTCGAGCAAAAATGCTACGCGAAAACGAAGTGATAGGGCAGGAGACGCGGGCAGGTGATGCAATGCGACGGAATGGGTTTAGAGAACAAGAAAATTCACGCGAACGAAGTCGCGGGCAGAAGCTAGTCTTTAATACTAGGAATTCTACGGGACAGCTAGGATTCTCACGCTATTGTGATATAAGAAAAGGTCAGAAGGGTGATTCACGTTTCCCAAGTAATTGCGAATACCTCATGCCGTGTTAAAAATATAAGCTAGCCAGCAATATGGTAGTAGCAGGGTTGACTTCCGAAAGTGCAATTAATGTAGGTAAGTAACAAATTATATTTATTCGTGTAAATTGTTCAAAAAACACTTTTACACGTCAAATATAAATAATGCTTTAAAACTAGACGACTTTTCCTATCCGACCACTCTGAGAAGAAAGACAGAAATAAACTCACTAAGGTCACAGTTGTCAGTCTCTTTTAAAGTTCAGATACAATGTTGGTCAGACTACAAATATGACCATGCAGGTTTGTGTCTGGGATGGTCTCTTGAGGAATATTGACCATTCATCGATATCTTTGATTACAGTTACTACCCTAACATTAGCATAACGCAAAAGCCGTGACCTAAGTATTTGTTGACGGGCCAAGATGACAACTCTTATCACTTATTGCCTGTGATGACAAACAAAACGTCTTCAGTGTAAACAAGTCGACGTCGTGTCTGTCCGTCCGTCATTCTTTTGTCTACAATATTGTAAACAAATGCTTAATCTAAACTTTTATTACCTATACTCAGTAGTTTGATGAGTGAGATTTTATAGAAAACTAGCTTCCGCCCGCGGCTTCGCCCGCGAGGTATGTCGATAAAAACTATCCTATGTCCATCCCCGGGATGCAATCTATCTCTCTGCCAAATTTTATCGAAATCCGTTCAGTGGTTTAGGCGTGAAAAGGTAACATATAGACAGAGAGAGTTACTTTCGAATTTATAATATCAGTATGGACTAGATTCTGTCCGCGATTTCGTTCGCGTGAAATTTCTTGTTCCCCAACCCATCCCGTCGCATCGCATCGCCTGCCATCGCGCTATTACTTCGTGCACGTTTAGCGTTCTTTCTAACTTTTTTCTTTTTACTCGTCTCCTAAGGGTAATAGCGTGATGTTCCAAAGTCTATATAGCCCTTCTCTGTTATATCTATGCTATTATAACCTTCCTCATGAATTGGGCAGAAAAACGCAAAAATATTTTTTCAAATCTGACTGGTAGTTCCAGAGATTAGTGCGTTCAAACACTCTTCAGCTGTCTGTGAATGTAAGACTCGATAGAAATGAAAAGAAGAAACGTGCAGAATTGAATCGAAGCCTGACTACTAGTACAGCTTCAGTTTATTTACTTATTGACAGAGCTGCGGCCCCTACACCATCATTATTAGCTATTTCTCTAAGGAGTCCACATGCTGAGGCTGCAACTTCCCCCCCGGTCGGTTCCCGCATTGTTGAGCAGTAACAGTAGCCGTGGCTTGGTCACCCACGGTGAAGCGAAGAGGAACCCGAGGATGGCCGCTCCTCAGGGTTTTTGCCGGTATGCCGACGACGTAGCGGCCAACAAGTAGGTTGCGGTGCCGCTTGGGCGTCATCGCATCGCAACTGAGGCGGGCCGCGATGTCGTATGGGAGGCATTGCGGCTGAGTGTTGGAGGCCGCGGCCGGAGTCCCTACCTTCCGCGGCCTTGACGGGGTCGCCACCGTCTGATGGCGGAAGCGGTGGGGCCGCAGGGGAGGAGGAGTGTTGGTATGTCGCTGGCCGCTCTCCCTATCCTCTGTGGCCGAAAATTGGCAGGCGGCGGTGGCAATGATCTGACCCGTCGAAGGGGGACCAAGGGTTCCCAGACACGGGGTCGTCTGGCGCCCATGTGCTGGTTTGGTCCCTGGGGTGGTCACAGCGTGCTGTGAGTTCTGGTGCGCCGGTGATCTGGGGAGCACTCCCCGTGCTCAAACAAGAAAAAAGTCAAAAACCTATTCACGAAGAGATGGTGGCTGTTTACCAAGATTCTGCGACTTCGTAATGAAGTGATTTTAAAAGGGGCAAAGAGAGTAATGAAGACGACACACGCTCGGGCGGCCCGTTACAGCCTGTAGGTACGGAAGAAAACGTGAAAAAAATTGAGAAGCTTATACTGGAGGATGCCCAAATGAAAATCAAAATGATAGCAGATATGACCAACCTCTCTGTTGGTTCCGTGCAGACTATTCTTCATGACCTTCTTAAACCTTTCAAAAGTCAGTGCAAGATGGGTGCCGCGAATGCTCACTGCGCCTCAAAAGCAAGTGCGTATAGAGTGCGAGTGAGTGAGTATTTTCGATCGAAATATTAATGGAGATGAAACGTGGGTTCATCATTATGACCTTGAACGTAAGCAAGAGTTCATGCAGTGGCACAAGAAGGGTACTGCGCCCCCTATGAAATTCAAAGTCGTTCCGCCTGCCGGAAAAATCATGACCACAGTGTTTTGGGACTCAAAGACAATTTTGCTGATTGGGTGCACAAAAAAAGGTGAAACCATAAACGCAGCACCCTACGCATCTACTTTACGAAATTTACGGGAAGCAATTAAAGAAAAAAGACGGGTTCAACTGACCACCCCGGTGTGTTGTTTCTTCACGACAACGCCCGGTCCACACGGCGCGCATTTCCAAGGCTGCTGTGCGAGATTGTGGTTTCGAAGAAATTAACCACCCACCCTATAGCCCGGAACTAGCCCCGAGTGATTATTATTTGGTCCCAAATTTGAAAAAAGATCTTCGTGGGAAACGATTTTCCAACGATGAAGAGCTCAAGGAGGTAATAATTCAGAGAAAGAGGAAAGTTATTTTTTACAGGGTATTCAAAAGTTAATTTTGAGATGTAATACATGCATTGGGGTGATGGGGGATGACTATTTTAATTGAATTTACG
This sequence comes from Luperina nickerlii, assembly GCA_963855955.1. Classification (NCBI taxonomy): domain Eukaryota; kingdom Metazoa; phylum Arthropoda; class Insecta; order Lepidoptera; family Noctuidae; genus Luperina; species Luperina nickerlii. The sequence continues at coordinate 26,354,070 of OY979662.1, forward strand.
TCTTTTTTCGTGTCGATACCGAGAATACATTGAACGCCCCTCGTAGATAGATAGGTCTAATAAGGCAAATGGTTTCAGTGAATAGTAGGGACAGCCAATGAAATACTAGTGATGTGACATTCTGGCTGACTGGCTACACATTGGTGATGTGAGTTTATAGAACGATCATTTTTTTTTTTTTTTGAGGATGGGAAATCATCAAATGACTCCTCCCGCTCTGGGTGGAGCGGAAGGGAGTGTCAGACTCTTACTGACTAAAACCCACCCGTGTTCCTTCCTTCGCCCTTTATGTTCCGACTCCGAGCCAGCGGTAACCCTTTCGGACAATCCCGCTGACCCGGCAGGCTTCGGCCCTCACGGGCCCCTCCGTATGATGCTGACATCTCTTTGAGGCGCGCGTGGAACACGTACGCGCCGTCCGGCACGGGCCTGGTCCTGATCGGACGGTGAGCTACCCATTACTCTCCGCCCGCAGGCCCGCGCCTACGGTGGCCGGGAGTCGTCGCGCGGCTCCCGACGCCCGGAGCGTCTCCCGCGGCGGCTGGGACGGGAGGCTCTCTCCCTCAGCCGTCCCGCCGCCTCCTTCGCTAGCATGACTGCTTCGCAGAAGGAGGCGACTGCCCCCCACTCCCTCTCGCCCCGGACCATGGCTTGAACCAGGCCCGGACGCGAGAGGTCGCTGCCGCTGCCGATCGCCTCAACGAGGACACGGCGGTGCTCCGCCCAAGCGGGGCAGACCTCCACCGTGTGCTCCACCGTGTCCTCTGGGCGATCCTGGCAATGGTGACACCCGGGCGTTTCCTCCCGCCTGATTATGTGCAGGAACCTCCCGAAACTTCCGTGTCCGGTGAGGACCTGCGTCAGGCGGTAGGTGAGGGCGCCGTGACGCCTCTCTAGCCACTCCTCAAAGAGGGGTCTTACCGCCGCTATCGTGGCGTGCCCTGCGCTGGGTTGCGATAGTCGCTCTTTCCATGCCGCCATGAGATCGCGCCGGAGGTCCGTCCGCTCCGCCGCAATTTGCTGCGGAAGCGGAGTTTCCCCCCGGCGTAGTGCCTCCGCGCGCCACTCATACAGGCGCGCGAGGACTATCGCCTCCAGATCCCATGGCGGCAGTCCGGCAAGGAGGCTTGCCGCCTCGCCCGAGATCGTGCGGTAGCCCCGGATCAGCCTTGTGGCTACCACCTTCTGGGGCGCGTTCAAATAATGGGCGGCTCGTCGCCGCAGTGAACGCGCCCACACCGGGGCCCCGTATAGGGCCATGGACCGCACGACCCCCGCGTAAAGCCTCCGGCAGGAGGTGTTTGGCCCCCTCAGGTTGGGCAGGAGCCGCTTGAAGGCGGCCCCGGCCCGTTCCAGTTTGGGAGCCAAACGTCGGAAATGCTCGACGAAGTTCCACCGGCTGTCGAGGACGAGACCCAGGTATTTCATCGTCGTCTCGACGCCGATGTGAACCCCTCCTACCGTTAATTGGGATCCCGATGGTGGCTTGTTCCGGGGCCCATGAAACGACATGGCCTCGGATTTGTGCAATGCCACCTCGAGACCCAACTGCCGGATCCTCTCCACGACTATCGCAACCCCGCGTGTCATTGCGTCGGCCGCCGCCTGATGCGACCTCCCCTGCGCCAGGACTAGCGTGTCGTCAGCGTAGCAAACCACGCTGACGCCATCAGGGAGGTCGGCCCGCAGCACCCAGTCGTAACCGATGTCCCACAAGAGCGGCCCCAGAACCGATCCCTGTGGGACACCGCACGACATCTCTCGCCGGTTCCACTCCCCATCGCGACCGGGGTAGATGACGGCTCTGTCCGTCAGATACGCCCCGACTACTCGACGGAGGTAGGTCGACACCCGGTGATACCGGAGTGCCTCCCCAATGCAGCCCCAGGGCAGGGTGTTAAACGCGTTGGCGATGTCGAGTGACACCGCCACGACGACCCCACATAGAACGATCCCTTAGAGTAGTATCGTCGTGCCTAAAGTGAATTTTCGGTACGAACCGCCTATCAAATCACTGGCTTGGCGATCAGACATCAGATTAATTCAATAGCTTTTCTGAAGGCAGTGTTGAAATATAACTTCAGTAGTACGTCAGTCAACCAAACGACAGCTTAAGGCGAAAGAGCCAGGGTAGCCCGCGAAATTCAGGTTTTTTGGAATTTACTGGTCAGTATTAAGTCTTACGTTGATTAATATATGAATCGCGGCCGTAAGAAATATGTGTTTACCAAATTATAATCATTAAAGTCATCAACACAACTCTCTAAGACCACGTAAGTCCAAAGAATAACTGTTTCATGAAATCATCATTCTTCGGACTTACGTAGTCTTAGAGAGTTGTGTTGATGACTTTAATGATTATAATTCTGTAAACACATATTTCTTACGGCCGCGATTCATATATTAATCAACGTACAACTTAATACTGACCAGCAAATTGCAAATAACGTAAGAAAATTTGAATTTCGCGGGCTACCTTAGCGCTTCCCCCTTAACCGAAATACTAATGGTCATTAAATTATATTGTATGCAAATGAAATTAAATTAATTCATATTTTTCTATTTTTACAGACTTATCTATTTTGTATACTGGATTACTACATACTTACTATTGTAATAAATAAAAAAGATTCATAACATATTACATACTTATATAGATTTTTTTGGAACAGTTTTTCATACAGTTCGATTATCCGATTAAATCGATTTTCCGGACCGTGTCCCCTAATAAGCTCGGATAATCGGCGCTCTACTGTATCAAGATCTTATGCATTGCTATCCACTAGCATATTTCACTGCCTCGCAAATAGTTCTCTGCAGTTGCCCCTACCAACAATTTCATACGATTCGTTATGAACTCGACTCGCCCCGACTGCCCGATAACAAGAAGTCAATATGTAGGTGATAGTTTAAGCATAAAATTAACATAGTACCTAACTTGATAAACTAATAGATAGCTACCGGAAAACATTCTGGTCTTGGTATTGTATTATTCTGTTAATAATTTCCTGCATATATACGTCATAGTTCACCTGTTGAATTCCTTTGAGTCTGCGCTCGTAATGGAGGTCGGACGTTTTGTAAATCAAGTATAATTGGCATACAAGCTTGTCGAACACTTGTGTTGTGACTGTGAGCAAACTGTCCAATTAGGTAGACCCCACATATATAGATACACCTAAATAACGCAAGAGCAACTACTTGGGGTGCCAAAAATCACCAGCTTACGTTCAAAAATCGTAAGCCGCCACTTTCGCGCCCAGTCCTGTGTACTGCTGGCTGGGTAAGCGTGAGCGAGAATGCGAGCTTGTGATGTCATAGTAGCTATACAAAAAATGGCACACTTTTGGTTATCTAGGTCTATCTATACCCATCTGTGGTGGACCCATTCAGCAGTAGACAATGTTAGAACAGCGGCGAAGTACTTAGGTAGGTACGCCTCGTGCATTGCATAGCCATCTTTACATACCTCGCTATGATACATTGAATAAGTGTTTTGCTCGACGTCACGAATTGCTCTGTTAGGAAATCTGTTAGAATCATTTATCTAAATTCAATGCATTCAAGAATATTGATTGTATGGAATAATTACATTAAACGTTTTGTAATACATAGACTGGTACTGGTAAGGAAATATAGTAAGGTGAGGTTACTATACTAGCTTTGTTTATGTAGATTTAAATTTATAAGAGAAGTCATGTAGGGATATGCCGACAGCTAGATAGACGTTACAATATTTTGCTGATTGACTTGTAAATATGGTGTTTACATTTCTTAAAAGCCTAGAACTAGTCAATTGGGTTTGTTAAGTACACTGCTAACTATGTATTTGTAGAATGCATGTAGAGAAATAACTTTAATTGTATATGAGCACAGTTATATACTGTAGAATGCTTTCGTAAATTACTAGTATTTTAGTTAAAAAATAAGTTTAAAAAATAAAACCCGACCACTGAAACGATGAAACAAGAAAGTACCTGCCCGTGGTTGCATGCTACCATAATTATAGCTTTGTTTGTTAGTACAGCGGCGTGCGACCACGGGAAGGTACTTTCTTGTTTTATCCTTTTCAGGGAACACGTGAACATACATACATACATAATGGTCAAAATCATAACCCTCCTTTTTGCTTCTCCGTAGTCGGGTAAAAAATCAAGAGCTTGCAACATTTATACCAAACTAGCGACCCGCCCCTGCTTCGCACGGTTTTCACGACTTGACATAACATGCGAGTTTTCTTTCATTTTTTGTAAGTTTAACTATTAATCTATTATGCACATAAACCTTCCGGAATAAATTATCTAAATGAAAGTGAAAACCGCATCAAAATACTTTGCGTAGTTTAGAAGAACAACGCGGTCACACAGACACGTTTGAAATGCGACTAAAGCGTTTCTACAACGCTTTAATTAATTTTTTTGTAATGCAGTGACCGCTCGGAATTTACTGATGAACGTCATGAACCCAACCTTCATTAATCATAGAGATAGGTATTAATTGACCACTAAATGCATCGTGAGGTTAACCTCATCATACGTTTTAGCAGATTTCACGAGGAGCGAATACCAGCACATGGTTGTTTATTGGTTAAAATTATGACGTTGACCATTTTCAGAAACTGGAATCGAATTTATTGAAAAAATACCGTTTGTGACATTAGGTAAGTAGTGTTTATCGAAAAAATTCTGAATGCGTGTAACAAATTATCCGCATACCGTAACACATGCGTTGCGGCGTAGAAACCGAAGAATCACATTAACGCACATTTTCAACATTATTATCCGCCAAAAACTGAACATTTAGAAACTACAACTCCGTATATTAGAGCCTAGAATTTGAGATAATTTTCAAGTTATGGAACAATCACCTGAATGTGATAGGTACTTAACAAAGTTCAAATTCCAATGCAACCTAAAACTTATTAGGTCCTTTTTGACAAATGGACAAATGGTCACTCAAAAATCAACTTAAAAAACATTTCGCTAAAGTAGATAACTGATTAAGTGGCAATGGAATGGGAATGTAAATTATCTGACATTATGAGCACTGCTATACTCAATTTAACATTCTTTACTTCCGAGCCCATCTGCGCGATCTAATAATTACTGCCGTACTACAATGATCAATAAATAAATTGTTCGGTCAATCGAATTGAACCAAGCTTGACCCAACGCAACGATATTCCATTTAGAATTATGACGCAAAGCTCACTTCAGTTGAATGCACTTACGATCTTATGAAAATAACAGAAATTAATAACGTTAATGGCTGAACACGAGTCAAAGGTGCATAGGTTTGCTCTCTGGCAATGCTTCAAAATGCAAATAAAATGTATCGGTCAACTTCATTTTAAACCAATTCTGTGAATGATTAGTAACGTGGGCTGTTCCGTCAGTTGCAACTTGTTAACGTGTTACTAAGATGGGTTTGTATTCAAAACAAGGATGTTTACAATTCTATGAATGATTTGTTAGTAGGGCAGAAATCATCTGACATTCTCAGAGCGTAGGTACAATTTGAGTTGCTTTAATAATGAATTAGTGACAGGTAAATTCAATTATTATTATGCTGTTTAGGACTGGTACGCTGCACGTTGTAAGGTTAAACAGGATAATCAGCACCCTAATTCAGTAACACACTTCCAATCACAATCTGAAACATTTTGAAGGATATTGCTAATACATTGTTTCATTTATGCTCGAAAATTTGTCTGCTCAGTGCTCAACAACGTAAATATCGCAATGAATGTTGTTGAACTGTTAAAATTAAAGCCATTGTTATGTTAGTGTAGTACGCAATTAGCTACCAGGTGGAGATAGAGCATACACGTTTCTACAGCATTTATGAAATGGTCGTACCTAATCCTCCACTACGATGAAATATTGATATAATCACAATAATTCAGTTATTTGTATTAACATTAATTCAAGTGACACACTGCTATCATGAAACGCCTAGACCAAGAACTATGGCTGGCATTTCATATGAAAGCCGCCTAAGAATATTTAGTCGTACAACACGGTTGGTAACGATTGATGTGTTGGGTATGAATAGACCATTAGGTGGGGTGGTCGATGTGTTGTACTGAAAGCGGGAAGGGTGCGCCGACTTTGGAAATCGCACCATCATACACGCTTTTAATGTAAAACCTACAGGAAGTTAAGACACTTTGTTCGCAGGAATTTATGTTGTAGTGATTAGCATTGTTGAATTTAGGTTGATTATTTCATAACTGATATCACGAAAACATTGTCCCACTTAAGTAAGTATTCGAAAAATTATTAAGTACCTACTGTTAGTAAAAGTGCTGTAAGCCGTAAAATCCGTCGGATAATCCACCAGCCGGCAAAATTGGTTACGGAGTTGACTGCCCCAAACCAGAAGTAGCCTCGCTTGTGTAAAGCTTTAGAATTTTTAATGTGTGCTTTGATACATTTGATAGATACTCACTTGTTTCTTCCTCCGCGTCATCTGAAAGATCTGAGGACTTGTCTTCAATTTTCTGAAAAAAATAAGAAAAACGTGTTATCTTCTTTACATATAATAAAATAGTAACCAAGAATCTTTGTCCGTTTGTCTGGACGTACGTTCCGGATTGGCTCAAAAACGTCTGAACGGATTTGAATGATAGTTTATAACCTGGATACATGGAACACATCATGTAGACCCTTTGTAGGTAAAATATTTTGATTTTGATTGACATGGGGTACTTTTAACCGTTGGATATTTTCCGACATCCACGCGGGCGAAGCCACGGGAGAAAGCGACTTAGTTGTTACACAACTACTTATACTCACCGTACATGGATAGGAGGTTCAAATAGAATGCAGAAACATAATTGTTTCGTTGAAAGCTACGTAAAGGCTCCTTCAAACAGGCGCGACACGCGATAAAATCGTGCGCGACACAAAGGTACCTCAAGTCGCACAACGAGCGGTGCCTTTGTGTCGGGCGCGATTCACGTCGCGCGTCGGGCCTGTTTGTAGGAGCCTTAAGTGTTTCCTACAAATCTTTGATAAAAAACATGATTTATTTCGGCCGTAGCAGCTACTAAACATAGTGCAGAATATTCTACGCCCCGAGACAGGCATAATGCAGTATTAGTAAATAATGCATGTTAATTTTTCGACATTCATCCTTCTTTAAGAGTATATTCAACCTCATCTTTCGTAGTTGCTTGACGAGAAATTTTATTTTCGAATTTATTTTAAATTGGGAATTTGTTAGTGTTATGGAAGATTTTTTCTAAAAAGCTAGTGACACTTGTAGAAAATCTATCGTAATCGACGGGTCCAAGTATATTATTTGAATTTACGCCAAAATTTAACTGTTGGTATAAATACATAACATGATCATGGCAATGTGTACGTGAAGTGTTTGTGAATCTCTGAATCAGGGGCAGCGCTCGCTCTACAAAATCGGTGAGTCGTTGACTCCCAGTGAAAAACCAAATCGTGAATTTCTTTTTCTTGTAATCCGATTTCGTCCGAGGATTTATTCAAGCCGAATTTCGGTCTACCCATTGCACCTACGTATTAGCTTCTATCTCGCTGCTGTGGACAGCGAGCTGATTTGATCGGCCATTTCATCATCTAATATCTTGGAAGTTCCCGAGTAAGATACCGGGACAACTGGCAGAGTTTCATCGTTACCTTAAGGCTTTGGACAAGATATGGCAGATTTTTAATAGTTCTTTTCTCTAGTAGACTTAGTCACTCTATTTTAAAATAACAGTCCTATTGTTCAAAACATTGCTTCAAATCAGTTCATTTTTTTTAAATATCGTGTTGTTTAAAACTTATTTTTAATTATTTTATTTTTGGACTGTTGTTTTGGTACTATTTGCTTGTGATTGTTTTGATAGGTATCTATAAACTGAGATCGTGATTGGCTTTTATTGTTTCTCCAATCACGCGAGAGCCAAAATGGTCGCAGTTACTAAGCCAGGGCACCCCGACCAAATGGGTTAGGTTAGGGTTCTATTTAAGTTCCCTTCCGGTGGGTTCCCGCATTGTCGAGGCGGGGGGCTCAGTAGCCGTGGCTTGGACACCCACGGTGAAGCGAAGAGGAACCCGAGTAGGGGCCCCCCGTCAGGGCTTTTGCTGATAAGCCAACTACGTAGCGGCCAAAAGTAGGTTGCGGTGCCGCTTGGGCGACATCGTATCTGAGGCGGGCCGCGATGTCGTATGGGAGGCATCGCGGCTGAGGGTTGGAGGCCACGGCGGGATAGGAGTGCCGGTATTGCGGTGCGCCGCTCTCCCTACCTTCCGCGGCCTTGACAGGGTCGCCACCGTATGATGGCGGACGCGGTGGGGCTGCAGGGGAGGAGGAGTGTTGGTATTACTTTGGCCGCTCTCCCTATCCTCTGCAGCCGAAAATTGGCAGGCGGCGGGGCCAATGACCTGACCCATCGCAGGGGGACCAAGGGTGCCCAGACACGGGTCGTCTGGCGCCCACGTGCTGGTTTGGTCCCTGGAGTGGTCACGGCGTGCTATGTGTTCTGGTGCGCCGGTGATGGGGAGTACTCCCCAGAGGATAAGTGCTAACGCGTGCCCGTGTTTCCGCCGTAAGCAGCAGAGGAGGACACCGTGGAGTTTTAGTGGGTTAGAGTCCCACATAACTGCACTATCTCCCCGTGGTATGAGTATGCAAGAGCATTTCTCCAAGATAAAAAAAGGGTTCTATTTAAGTTACGTCGCAGAATAATAGTACAAACGTAGTTACGCCTTCGTTTTAGGGATCTGGTCTAATCTATAAAACCCGTCGTACCTACTTATGTGATAAGTTCTTTTCGTGACTGTTGTATTTTCTACCTTATATAGGTAGGTATATATATATATAACGGAGAAGGTGTAGTGTGTGTCGTTATTATCAGCCATATTTTACTATTGTGGGCGTACTGTGGGTATGTGTTGGTTATTGCGCAATAGAAAAACCACACTAGCAAAAAATTTAATCACACTAGCAAATTACACACTGTAGGTACACGTCACAACCAGATACGGAACGCGGGAGAGTTTCTGAGCACATGTTGTCCGTACGATGTCCAATGTCCAAGAGCAAGTGTCCAAGAGACCTCCACATCGTTCTGTCAAGCTGTTTTCTAACCCTCACGAACTCAGGCTAGACTCTGTCAAGCGCCACCAGATGGCGCTAGCGTTCAGACTAGTCGAATGACCGGATGCGACATAATATATATATATAGGTATATATATATTTTGATACCTTTTATATTCGGACTGTACTTAACAAAAAATAAACGTATTAAGGCTCTTACAAACAGGCGCGACACTAAGGCACCACTCGTTGCGCGATTTGCGGTGCATTAGTGTCGCACGCGATTTTATCGCGTGTCGCGCCTTTACAGTGGCGAAGAGTGTTTTTCTTCTCTTTTTCTCGCTACAATAGGTATACTCCGAATAAATTAGCATTTAATGAGTATCCTTTGTTTATTATTATATCGGTGGTTATGGCTACAAACCTTGACTGAGTTGAAACTTGAGGATATTTTAAATAAAACGTTATACCTAACTATAACGTTTTATTTAAATATCCTCAAGTCACACAATGCTGTATGTGAACGTCACAGCTGTATCCATTCTAAGTAGGGTTGCCATACGTCCGGAATTTTCCGGACAAGTCCGGAAATATAGGTATTTGTCCGGAATGCGGGGGGAATCTTAAACCGTCCGGAATTTCTACAAATAAGTGAACAGTGAAATAAAAAATGAAAAATCCAAATTATTTATTAATTATTTTTTTGTTCTAAATCAAAGAAAATCAAAATTATTTTTATTCTAAATCTACTACATTACTTCTGATATTTAATGCTCCCAGAAATATTGTTCAACATTTCTGAATCTTTAATAATAGTTTTGTAGAACACTTCGCAAGTCATTTTTTAAATTATATTGAGTTAAGAGAATCGACTTGACCGACTCTACAGAAAGCCTGTTTCTTTCCTTTGACCATTGGGTTCCCATTAAGGAAAAGACCCTTTCAACATTGGCATTTTGTGCCTGCATCGCAAATGTATAAGAGCATATCTTACTTAATTCCGTAACTTTTCCTGGTCCAGCTGCCTTCAGACTAATGGTCCATTGGTTATTGGCATTCATCTCAAAAAAATCTTGACTTTGTTGCTTGATCATACTATTCAAAAAAACTGTGATTTCATCAAACAAACTCAAAGCAAAAGCACACGGTGCGTGGGTGTATCATGTGCGCGGGCGAACGCAGGCGACAGAGAGGCGCTTCCCCCTCACCCCTTACCATTTCACCGCGCGCGTGTCAAAATTCGAACGATTTGGCAATCGATTTGGTTAGTTTATTTACTTGCACGATGCGTAACGATTTTAATAAAAAATTAACAAGATTGTCCGGAAATTTCATGGAATGTCAGGAATTTTCTCCGGATTTTTGATATTTTGATCTGGGAACCCTAATTCTAAGGCCGGCTCCACACGTTGGCCCCAACGTGTCGGTCCCAACGCCACTCGTCCAACGTGTGGTCTAGAAAATAGCATTCGCACCAACTTTGGGACGAGCGTTGGGAGTTGGCCGAGGCATGTCGGTTATAGCAAAGGAGTCTGCGCCAACGTTCGCGAACGTCCACATGTTGGCGCTTTGCTCAGTCCTGTTGCAACACACATCGAAATTAACCGACCAACGTTGGTACGAGCGTTGGCGGCGACGTGTGGCGCCGCGACGGTGTGAAACTCTATATATGGAATATAGATACCGCTAGACCAGTGGTTCCGAACCGGGGGGTAATTACCTCCGTGGGGGTAACTCAGCTATTCTGTGGGGTAACGAAGAACCTAATAATTAAGACCTAATCTAATAAAATACTAGCTAAAAAAAAACCGGTCAAGAGCGAGTCGGACTCGCGCACCGAGGGCTCCGTACCATCATAATAATATATTTTAAAATTTTCATCGGCGAGGCCTATATTCGTCAAAGAATTTTAAAACTGTGCACTGCGGTGTAGAATATTGCAGTTTTAGGTCAGCGACATCTCTTGACCGATAGTGGAACTAATGTAACTTGTTGATTATTTCTAAAAGAGTGTGCTATTTAGAGACATCGTTTTATTTTTCCTGTAATCTTTATATAAACTATCACATAGAATTATTTTAGATTTTTCTCTTTGCAAACTTCGGAGATAAGGTATTTTTTTACATTTTTCATCAAAAGTCGAAAACTATGCGACCTAAAAAAAGAAAAAATGTTTAAGAATGTGCAAACTGCGCTCTTTCATTATGATACCCCACATGCCCTAGCAGCCCAACTTCGAATTTTTAAGACCCCTTTCAGTCACTGTTGCAAAAAAAAAATCTTATTTGCAAAATAGTTGGACAAACGTCATCTAAAACTATTCCAAATTTCCAGTTGATAGCATTAATAATAGTTCTTGAGATATCCAGCTGTGACAGACGGACAGACTGAGTCTCACCATTAGGGTTCCGTTTTACCATTTTGGTACGGAACCCTAAAAATGATGGATCACCGCGCAGTACCAACCGTACGTGGCATCTCTTTCTAGCTGTCGTTGCGGTTGCCTCGCCATGTCTGTTTTATCCTGTTATAGCTAACAGAGCTTTAAAAATGCTAATACCTATAATGGATGTGAGAGTGATTTTCAACTTTGGTTACACTAAAAACAAAGGCCAGAAACCGTCTCAATGTGGAACACGACTTAAGATGCGCTTTAGGCAAATCACAGCATCATGCTGAGTAGAAACCTCTTGTCTCAGTCATGATGTGCCATTTCTGTTTTGTGCTCGTGATTACAGATCTATTTTGTTTTTATTTATCTTTATTAATTGAGTCAATTATGTTTTTGTAAGCACGTGTTTCTGAGACAAATGATCCTACTCTTCTTTCTTTCTTGTCATGCCGTGGTAAATATGTGGTATCCAGTCACTCCATTCAGCAAGGTAGCGTGGCCGACTGACCAAAAGATGACGGACGTTTTATTACTACCACCTCTCAAAAACTCTGAAGCCCATATCAAACAGCCATTTAATACACACATCAAAAGTGTCTAGGGATCAAGCATTTTTATGCGGATTTCTTGAGATTGAGATGTGGCTTTGTAATAAATTTATGATTTTATAAATTTATATGGATCCTTTTTGGTGCATTTCATAATTTGAAACAGGAACTGTTAATCAAATTCGAGTAAAAGATGAAAATCAGCTGTCAATATTTTCCCTATAAAAACATACAACGCATTGAAGACATTATTAGTGCTACTGTTTCCCTACTACTGATTAAAACCAACGTTATTATGGAGCGGCGACGTCATTTAAGCAGGGAAGAAATGCTCAGAGCCGTGGGAATGATAGAAGCTGGTTCCCGGCAACGTACTGTGGCTTTAGCTCTGAATACAAGTCAGAGTGTTATCGGTCGACTTTGGACACGTTACCGAAGCACTGGTACCGTGGCTGAGCGCCATGGAGGACGGTATCGCTGCACCACACGGAGACAAGACCGATACATTCAAATCTTAACTCGAAGAGCTCCAACAATAACCGCCATGATGTTAGCCGTGAGGCTTCATCACTCTTCAGGGAACTTAATTAGCGACCAAACAGTCAGAAACCGCTTGCATGAAGTGAACCTTCATTCCCGAAGACCGCTACGGGTACCACCTATAGCAATGCACAATCGTAGGAACACAGAAATTGGGCAGAAGAACAATGGCGTTTCGTGTGCTTTTCTGATGAGTCTCGTTTTGGTATGAGACCGGATACAAGACGTATACGACACTGGAGAACCCCTGGACGCCAACAGCGATTAAAATCCTGCCAGGAAGTCCATCCTTATAGTGGTGGAACCATCATGGTATGGGCGGGTATTTGGATCGGCGGAAGAACTGAGTTGATTTGGATCAGAGGCAACCTCAACGCTCAAATTTATGCTGAGACGATTGTATCTGACATCATCGTTACTCTACAAGTGCAAATCGGTCCCTTATTTCAGTTAATGCATGATAATGCACGACCGCACACCGCAAGAGTTGTAAGACAGACTCTCGCCGCAGCTAACATCAATGTCCTGCTCTGGCCTGCTCAGTCGCCAGACTTGAACCCGATTGAGCATGCATGGGATATGCTACAGAGAAGAGCTCTGCCGAATATGGAGGGTATCCAGTCGCAAGAAGACCTTTTTTTGTTGTTGCAACGAACATGGGCGGCCATTCCACAGCGTGATTTGGATGAACTCATTTTGAGTATGCCAAACCGATGTTCTTGTGTTGTTAGTGTTCGCGGTAGAAACACGGATTATTAATTGTTTAAGTTACCCAATAAAATTTTAAAGAAAACTGTTATTTCAGTCTTTTTTTCGAACTTTAATGTTAGTGGTTCAAATGTCAAAAATCCCTTTATTAGGAAAATGGCAAATTTCTTTATTAATGCAAAGGTGACTTGGTTTATCGTTACTGTGACAAACGAAAACACTTTATTTGATGAATCCTTAAAGAAAATTTTAATTAATATCAATCAGGAGAAAAGTTATTGCAAAAATATATGTTGATCCCTAGACACTTTTGATGTGTATTTATTGCCATAATTATTTAATTAATAAAAATATTTCCCGTTTCAAGCATTTTTTTTCATTACACAGCTGATGCACAGCACGAGAGCTGTAAAGGGCTCTAGACGTCGAGAAAGGTGAAAATTTAATTAAAAATCAGCATGCAGCGCACCGCGTTTTGTTTAATGGAATTTTTTTCTATGTAAGGTTATCTTGGAACTATACATAGTACAGGGGGCCTAAAAAGTCCACTTTGGCGAATCATAAGAATCCTCTTATGATTTTCATAATGAATTTATGACTTTATTTAATTTATGACTTTTAATTTATGACTGTCTATTATTATTCATAATCTTATTTATCCAAATAAGATTATGAATAATAATAGACAGTTAAGGTAATCGTATCAAATCCCATTGGTGAAAGATTTTACAGTTATTTTTTTTTGTCTGTGCTAAAATACCAATCAATCCAATCCAAATCCAATCCCAATCTCTTTGATTATACCTATGTAGTGCAGCGAAAAAAAGAAAAACACGGGCTGTCTTCACCATATTATGGTTCATAATGTTATGCTTTTATGATTCTGCCAAAGTGGCCTTTTTTGGCCCCCTGATTTCTGCTTTGTTAATTAAATGTCTTGTAGGTAAATGTAATTCCATAATTTGTTGTAGTTATATTTTTAGGTGTACTTTTTAACCTCGTGAAGATCACCAGAATTAGACGAATGTGTGAAGCACAGGATTGATCATTATGTCGATGCTTGGTTGAGACCTATGTCTAGCCAGCCAGACCCCTTTCGGCCGAATTATGATAATGGTGATAGTTTTGGGTAGCAACTACAATTGCCCACAGCATAGGTAATTACAATATGAGGTGTGTTCAACATGTCACAAATAACAAAAACATTTTACTAAAATTGTTTGAAAAGAACCCCACAGCACTGTAATTGTCCACAGAGACAGCCTTGCTTAATAACGCGATTACTACAATAACGCTGTTTAGGAGCTCAGCATCAGTCCACTTAGCACTAGAACCCCGCTGGTACTCCGTCAATAACTTTTTACTCTCATACTAAAAGTAAGAATTCACAAACATATTTCCATTTTTAAATACGTTGCTACTTGCTTACTACCCTTGTCAGGTATTCAAAAGACAATTGTCCATTGATTGGGCAAATAGCGGTTTCGGTAAAAAGCCAACATGTGAAGTTGGTGAGCGTTCAACCGGACCATTGAAGGTCTATTCAGCAAGAGCAATGTATGTACTTGGCCTATCGACAATGGAAATGGTTGTAAGGCTTCAAAAAGCCACGCTATAAAAGTTAAGCATAACTGACGTTGATATGTAATATCCTTTAGCATTTATATGAACCAGGCGATATTGGAGAAATAGAGGATGGAGTTGAGAAGCCAACTCAAGTCAAACTTCCTATAAAAGCTTACAAGCGTACAGTTACCTTAGCCCAGACATTTTGCGGAACGGAGTTCATAGCAGTTCTATTTCGATTTCCGACGCTATTGGGAAACAAGATCGGAACCGAATTACCAATATTCATGAAACGTATTCTGTCGTCTGACTCAAATGAAAATTAATACGCAGTCCTGTGTGACAAACACGCTGTCAGTTCGAAAATATTCAGATGTTAGAATTAAAATCAGTCGAAAGTGAAACGATTTAGCATCGCAATATTCATTCATCAAAATTATTTTTAGATGGCATTAGTTGTGCGTAGGCTTAAATCACAGACGACAAACTATACTAATAACTAGAAAATATCTGTTTTTATTAGTGGACAGCTTTACTCCATTGCTCTACTGCTGTTCTCAAAATAAGTATGAGCTCTGCTCTGAGTACACGTCAAATTTTTATCTTTATTATTATTTTAGGATGCCTTACGTCGCCACATTGTTGTGGTATAATGGTGGATAATACATGCACTGTAGACTAGACAGTATCTGATAAACTTGGAGACATACAGTCTCATGGTTGCGATAAGAGAACAACGCTAACAGTAATGATAACGTCCCCAAACGGTAATGGGGAATTTATATTAGGTCTATTTTCGCCGTGGCTGCTCGATTATCAAATCACCTCACAAGCCGAATCACCGCTAGGTCAAAATGATACAAAATGTAGACGGCGGGCGATCGCCTGTGACTTCTTTTTTCACGGTCGATTTTAGTCACCCGCCGCGTGCGACCTGTCGCCGTACGACAAAGTCGAAACCAGACTAAGTTTCGACTTTGGAACTTGCGATTTTAGTCACCTGCGGCCTAGCCGAATCGCCATTTAGACACTAGTCACCTGTGTAAAGCTCACATAAAGGAAAGTAATAGTGTAACTGTCAAATAGTGTTCAACCAAGCAGGAAAACAAAAAAAAAACAAAGGAAACTACCGACCACAATACAGTTGCAGTCATTAATATTGATTAAATTAAATAAGATATGTATACACTGCTTTCAAAAACGGTGAAGGAAAAAATCGTAAGGAAACAATCATGTCCTTCGAACAAAAATTCGACGATATGTGACATCTACCAAGCCGCACTGGGCCCGCGTGGTGGATTACGGCCCATTCTCACTCACAGAGTGGAGGCCTGTGATCCAGCAGTGGGAACTGATTATGCTTGTGCTTAAATAAATTACGTGTAGGTTCCTGACCACGACAAGCTCAGCCTATTTATTAGTCCGAGATTCGAAAATGCTAAGGAAAATTTAAAGCAAACTCACGTTACTCAAAAAGCGAATCTAATCCAGTCGCATGTATCGACAAAATGAAATGAGTGTGAGTCCCTAACGACAAAAATGTACATTGTTCAGTGTCATTGCTACAAATGCATAGGTAAAAAACAGGCACACGTCTCACGAGAATCAACTGTAATGCAGTTGCAAATATGTATCGACAAAACGAAATTAGAGTGAGTTCCAAATCATAACTTCAGCCTATTAAGTCCAACAACCGAAAATGCATAGGAAAAATTAAAGTCACGTTACATAAAAAGCGAAGCAAAAATCCAGTTGCATTTAATGTGTCGACAAAATGAAATGAAGAGTCCCTAACTACAAAAACTTTACCCTATTCAATCTAATTATTGTAAATGCATAGAAAAAATCATAGCAGACTCACGATAACCAAGAATCTTCTCTAATAATACAATAACGTCTAATATTGTATCGACGCAATGATATTATAATGAAAGTTCCTACCATACACCGTCTAGTCTTTCCACGGAGTCTCGTGTCTAACTCTACACAAGAACGGAAATAAAGTTAGCTTGCACCACGGTTGTGATGCGAACCGGTGCGACGACGCTCACACCCGGGATACACACCTATTGACGAGTCGAGAGCCGGAAATAAGCGCCACTGCGACGTTTCGGCGGCATTGATAAATTTCATTACCTGACGTTCTATTTCCCTCACTGACTTGGATGGAAATGGTTTCAACATCCAGCCTTAATATGTAAGGCAATTTTAAATTAGATATAACTGTCTGGTGTGTTGGGGTTGGTTTTGCAGCCGATTGTGTAATTTGTAGTCAAACTGCAGTCAGAACTTTTGAAGACACTGGAAGTTAATCCCAAAAAAATGGGACTAACCTATATTCTATGCGAGAAGCACAGAACTGGTTGAAATGGCTGTGCTTGGGGGAGGCCTATGACCAGGCGTGGACGTCTTTAGTAGTGTTGCCCAAAATCGGTCTTGGTCTTGCAGTCTTGTTCTTGTTCTTGCATTTTTGCAAGACCAAGACCAAGATCAAGACCGACTTATTTTAGCAAGACCAAGACCAAGACTGAACCCTGCAAGACTTGAGCAAGAACAAGACTAAGCCTGCAAGACTCTTGCGTCTCGCAGTTAAGTCAAACTGAGATTTGGGCGTTATAGTAGGTATTTGGTTTCAATCCCGATTATGCGAAAATGGATGTATTTTTTTTATGAAACAGTAAATTACATTGTTGAATTGCATTCAAAACTAAAATTATTGTTGATAATAAAAAAATATCGAAAAATTACGTGACTATCATTGACACTATTGACAGCTCACTCCACGCTCACTTCACCTAAGTTTTCACGTTGAGATTTTTACAGAATCGCACCGCTGTTGTCAATTAGAAGGTGAAGTGAACTTTAAGTCAAAACAATACTACGTTTGTCGAGCGAAAACAATTCAGCGATAAATATGGCTGACATGGTGATAATGTTATGTTGAGGTAGGTCTCTGATGACTGATTACTTACGCATAGCCGCTGTTAGTGGGACGCCTTGCAGTACAGGTTTAATGTATAGAAAAGCACGTAAGTAACACATGTTTTGACATGTCCCCATAGGGGACATGTCAAAACATGGGGTCATGTCATGGGGTCATGTCATGTCATATCACTTTCGAAATCACACCCAGTCATAAATATGACTGGGTGTGATTTCGAAAGTGATATTCCCATATTTTAGTCGTTCTTTGCAGCTGCCGCGGTGGTTGAAAGACTGCTATATTCAGCAGTATTGAATTATTAATCTGTAGGTGCAAGTGTTAAGGAACACTCATCATCATCTGCCTGGCCTTTTCCAACTATGTTAGGATCGGCTTTCAGTCTAACCGGATGCAGCTGAATACTGGTAGTATTAGGTATATACCAAAGTATGTAGTTGTTAATTTAAATAGCAATGGTGTGTGAAACATGTGATGTTCCCTGTAGCGTTAATAGTGTGTTATGCTATATCAACAGGGCCACAATCAATAAATTAATCAGGAATCTACATATTTAAATTAGTCTTGGAGGCGTTTTAGATATACCCACTTATTGTTCTATTACAACTCTGGGGACTTGGTTCCATGCATGTTAATGGGTATGACAGTTGTTATAGACGACGATATCGATTAAAGTGTATAAAAAACTAAGCCGAACTCTTTTAACCGTATAGTTCGGAAACGCCCCCGAATGGACCCGAACACACGAACCTACGCCGGCCGGCTCGGTACCGGGTCCCATCGGACCCAAGAATGACGACATAGTACGACACCTTATTTGACGAATTCATCCATTGTTCATGTGAAATAAGTAGTGGTAATGAAGTTTTTTCATATCTAAAGTCGAAGTTACGCGCCAATCGTGCGTGTTTAAATTTTTACTTTTCACAAAACTCACACACTTAATGAGATTTAAAATGTGATAAGTATTATTAAAAATATTATAAACAATATGAAAATGCCCAGATCTTGAATCCAAAAACAGGTAGGTACCATTAACACGTATTAGTCATTACCACTACTCAATTTGTGTTCAAAATCGCCGGCCACTATTGTTTTTTTATTGTAATGATGTGCGAAAGCGATTATGCCAAACGATTTTTTTTTTAATTTCGATTGACTCGAGTAATTTTATGGCGAATGTCAGAAATCGATGTTATTGTATTGTTGTTGTTAGATGTTATTTTTAATCATTTTGAATTTGTTTTGTTTATTTTTAAGGTTTTTTTTTTGCCAAATAAACACAATTTTCTTTCTTTTCTTTCTTTCTTTTCCAAATCAACTTTTAGGCATGAATAAGCATTGTTTATAAATAATGATTTTTGCTTTTCTAATGCAATTTTAATCGTTTTTCGGACATTATAGTATTGAAACCGAGTCCAGAGATAGGATCTATGACCGGTGCAAACCTATTATTAAATTCCGCGATGAATTGTTTCTATATTTGAATTTAAATTTTGAATGCGCTCGTTTTTCAAAATTATTATTTTAATTGACTGAACTATAAACTGCCTAACAAAATATATTGAATTAAAAAGCTGCAGTTACTTAGAAACATCGTTATAATTTTAATTATGACGAGATCCAACAAAACCCCACCACACGTGCATGGATTTTATTTTCATCCTTCGGTTACAAGTATGGGGAATGCCACCCCAATTATGTTTATGGTATTTTCACTACACCATTGTTTAGCGGTGCAAAGAATACACCTTCTTTCAAATTTTCATCGTTATAGTGTAAGTAGTCTCCGAGTAAAATGACTGCATTACATTCAGACGTACGGACAGAAGGACTGGACGAAAATAAGCGTTCCGTTTAATGGAGCTAAGTTCCTTAACGAATCAGCGGTAGGAGTAAACTGGTAGAAATCTTCACGTACCTAACGAAACAGCGTTATACGACTTTTTATTATAAATAACAGAAAGAGACAGGGAGAGAGATACTTTTCATGGGTGTTGAAGTCAACAGTGAGGTCAAAATGAAAATCCAAGATTGTGGCTGTGAACATTTTCAAATTTGTTCATCATGGGTGTAATTTTCAGCCGCCATTTAGGTTTTAATTCCTGACGGGGACCCCCGACCTCACACGTTTTTTTTTTATTTTTTATGAAACATGTCTATTAGAATTGCTTTACAATATTATTATTATTTGGAATAGCCCCCATCTTAAAATCCAGAATGTTCATCTTATTCGGTATCGGCACTATTCCCCAAAAACCATGAAAATGACAACCATGACGAAGACAAAATAAAATCTTGGATTTTGAAAGAAAAATATACTTTTAACTAGTCGCAATCTTGAATTGGTAAAACAACCTGTGCCGCTTAAAAGAAAATATTTTCGGATCATTTACATGCGAAATCAGAAAATTACAGCTTTTAAAATTATATCTTAACGGCAGGTTGGGATATAAGCAGTGCCTACTTCGTACCGCTACCGCTACTTGAATTCCTTGCGAAAACGCCTGCGTTGACCCACTGCATGGAATACTGGACTTCGCAAATTGGTTAACATCTAGAATTTACGATGTTATGACAGGCGGAAAGAAAGACAGACCGAAATGCACATATAGACGGCCATAACGAAATAATAAGAAATCGTGTTGAACTACGGTTACCCTAAAAACATAAATTTGGTTCATAATTGGCAGAGATGCACATGTATTATGAACCTCGTCCTTTTTGAAGTCGGTTAAAATATCTAAATAATTCCGCTTTGAACTTGTTAAAAAAACCGGACTCATCATTTAGATTCAAAATTGCAGACACAGAGATTATACCTCTTCAAGAGGTGTATGACATCTGGTAGAGTCTAAGTTGGGGGAAGGTGACATTAGCGATGCAGCCAGGATTCTTTTTAGTAGTGATGTGGTGGCACCGTGTTCTCCAGAAACACTCGCAGCTCTGGAGAGCAAACACCCTGCCGCAGCGGATGGCATTTATTTTCCCGACCTTCCTGATCCTGATAACCACTCCCTCGCCATTATAGGTCGAGAGTTGATCACAGCCGTTTGTTCCTTACGGAACGGCTTCGCTGGCGGCCTCGACGGCCTGAGTCCTCAGCACCTTAAGGACCTTATTCTCTCTTAAAGGAGGTTACGGCTTTGATTAACCTTATGATCTCCGGCAAGGTGAACGAGGCCGTCATCGACGTTCTGTACGGGGCCAATCTATGCGCCCTGCCTAAGAAGGATGGCGGCATTCGGCCCATTGCCGTGGGCAATGGGCCGAATACTTACACCGGCTACTTACCGCTATATGGCAGCCAAAATTTGTTGTAAATTTTATAGCGAAGTTTTTTTGGAAAAATTTCAGTCCCTGCAGCTAGGTTACGGTTCCAAAGGGAGGCTGCCATACACGCATTGCTGACCTATCTAAATTCTGGAAAAGGAGAGGAAAGAATGCCTTCAATTCTGTTAATAGGGACACCTTGCTGGCAGAAACTAGTAAGAAATTCCCCAAATTTATAGTTTAATTTGGCATTGTTACAGACACCCTTCTAAATTACTGTATCGGGACAACCTTTTGGAATCTGCTGTTGTCTGTCAACAAGGTGACGCCCTCGGGCCAGTGATTTTTAGTTTAACCATTCACCCAATTATTCGACAGCTAAATTTATCGTTTGGTAGATACCAAATGCAGCATGGTGAATTGGTGACCCATGCTGGAACCTTGGGAGGCGATGCAGAAACTGTATTATATGACCTTCAATTTATAACAAATGAACATTCCATTGGCCTTATCTCAATCTTTCGAAATTAGAACTATATTTAGCGGACAGTACTGACAGACACCTGAAACTTCCCAAATTTAGCGCAATACCTCCATAAATCAAAATTATTGAAAAAAGCTCTCTTCGCCTCCTTGGGTCTCCAATCTTTAACAATTCCTTTCCAGTTTTTATTGAGGAAAAAATCCAAGATTTCAATGACGTTTCGGAAAGATTGTTCCAAATTAATATGCATTCGGCCATAACCTTAATCCGGTACTGCTGTTTCGGCCCTAAGTTAACTTATTTCCTTCGCGCTTCCCATTTATGGAAGCACACTCAAAAAATGGACCAAATTATAATGCGGCCATGGACGATCGAGCTTGGGCAAATTTTGCGGACGCCGAGGCCCCCCATACGATTAGGAAGAGTATCTAGTATTAGTTCACCGGCTTTCATATCTTCGGTCCACGGCACTGATAAATTAATCAGGAAAATCCTAACCTCCACACTGATTAATTCTGATGTGCCGTGTTTCATTTCACCGAGGCTATGGATGCCTGGAGACTTGCTTGCCCGAATACAGATCCACCCGACGATCCATCTTCCCAGAGACGGTGGGATGAGCCGCTCTGCAGAGTAGTACAGAACAATTTACTTGACTCGTCTGCCACTACTGCGGAACGTGCGCGTCTGCTGGTTGGGGGTAGGTGGGAGTCAGGTCTTTGGCTTCATGCACTACCTTCGTCGAACATAAGCACTTTGTTCGACCACACTACTTTTCGCCTCGCTGCTTCCCTACGATTAGGCACTCATTGCTGTTCTCCCCATCACTGCCACTGTGGCGAAGAGGTCAACAGCCTTGGGCACCACGGCCTGTCTTGCAGCCGAAGTGCGGGTCGCTTACCGCGGCACGCGAACATTAATGACATCATCCGACGAGCTCTTGTCACCGTCGGTGTTCCAGCTGTATTAGAACCCAATGGCTTGGCACGCGACGATGGCAAAAGACCGGACGGTATGTCTTTATTTCCATGGAAGGTAGGTAGGCCTTTAGTGTGGGACGCAACGTATGTCGATACTCTTGCGCCATCCCATCTTCCTGGCTCGGTATGCTGCGCTGGCGCTACTGCTGCTGCGGCTGCGGAAAACCTCAAGCGGCAAAAATATAATAAACTTATCGGAAATTATATTTTCGAGCCGTTTGGGGTTCAAACCCTCGGGCCGTGGGGTCAGAGTGCTCATGGTCTTTTTAAAGAAATTTCGAAACGGCTGGTTGACACTTCCCATGACCCAAGGGCTGGCTTTTACCTTGGCCAGAGGCTAAGCATCGCCATACAACGTGGTAATGCCGCCAGTCTCTTGGGTACATTAGCAGTCGACAGCGATGCGGATGAATTTTTCGACAATAGTTTTTAGTTTCTGTATAGTTTTAGTTAAGTTAGGATTTAATTTTGTTATTTTTTTCCATTCGTGCCTCTCATAAAAAAAAATTTTTACTTTATTTCTAAAATAAAATAATTCATGAAAAATATACCAAAGAACTTTTATTCAGATTCATCATTTTTATAAATTTCGATTATTGATTAGGATGAATGCAATTTTTGAATCGAACTATGGAAATTGGGTGGATGGTCAGTCAGCACTAACTGTCACGTCGCAACACATATTTTTTACACATAGGTACTGTTTAGGCATAAAAAATGGTAAAAGTAAGAATGCCAAGATAATAATAATATCTTTATTTTCCCCTTTCGCATAGTTTTAGCAAGAGTGTAGGTTGGTTATATACATATTTTCAGCATTCATACTAATATTATAAATTCTAAAGTAACTCTGTCTGTCTATCTATATGTTACCTTTTCACGCCTAAACCACTGAACGGTAAAATTTGGCAGAGAGATACATAGATTGCATCCCAGGGAAGGACATAGGATAGGATAGGTTTTTATCGACATACCTCGCGGGCGAACCCGCGGGCGGAAGCTAGTAATATATAATTAAAGATATTTGCTACAAATTTACTGTACAAAATAGGCGCGGTAATATATTTTTCTTAATAAATTCGAATATTGAAAGTTGATGTAAAATCCAGAATTTCATGACATTTTTTTACACTTTCGCAACATCCCGTCGAGTCAGCTTATATTATGTCTTATGCATTGACTTATAAATTACTAGTGGTCTTATATCAAAAACGTATTGAGAAATCCAACAAAACATTGAGAAGTGTATTGTAGTATTTATCTAGCAATTGATGTATACTAATACTGTTCATCTACCACGATCATAGTTTTTGGCGTCTAGGGGTGACACTCATTTTCGCAAGTGAATTTTCAGTACAACAAGTCTCGCTGCATTTCCCTTCCTTCTTTTCCCGACTCTATGTTTGTGAATCTTGCAGGTTATGAGGCAATGTACATATATCGCTCATATGATTGTGAGATTGTTAATTACGTCCTACAGCCTAAACTAAGAATCCGATTACAATAAATGCGGTGTCTATTTCGATTGAGGTTACTGGAAAATCAATATGGGGATCGCGTTGTCATATGTGAAACTTAATACCACTCTATAAGATGAATAATATAAGCAGAACCAACATAAGCTAGAACGTGAAGAAATCAATACGTTTTTAGGATAACAAAATTGCTTGATGACCTGTACCATGCTTATCGATTTCATGTTCACCTGTTGACGAAGCCACTTTTGTTAATAGCTATGACAATATGGAATTAAAAACTTAATTGATTCCAGCATTTCCAGTTTATTTCTGGCGTTTGAGCACCCATGGATAATTGGATACCCAAAGCATTAATGGTTCATACTTGCAACTATTGCTCTATTAGATTGTCATAAATAATAAAATTTATATATACCAGGGAAGAAATCTGGTGGCTGAAAGACTGGGGAAATACGCAAGCCGGATTTACTAATAACCGACTCCCGTGGAAATTGCGTCCAGAATAATCGGCGATCTGAGAGCGTTATGTTACTGAGCATTAAACTTCAGGCATTTTAATGCAGATGTGAGCCCGGTTCTACCATCAATATTTTTCTGGGTTCGGGATAATTAAAACGGGATTTAATTTCGTCGTCACCTGCCAACCCTTCTCTCAATGTTTTTACCGTCAGCTTGAAGGTGCGGCTAATTATTTTACACGAAATTGCTGCCATCTTAATTTCAGCTTGCCGATATACGACGGTACGAAGGTTAATAAATTAAAGGTAAATTTTATACATTTTTGGGTTGCTGATTGCTGGATACGGTCGTCAAATTTTATTTTGAGGACCAGCGGATGAGCGAAACGAGCACAAACTCACAAAAGCACAAACAAATTAATTAATGAGAAAGAAAAGGTTTCCTATTCAAGAACTGGCTGCGGTTAATAAAGCTTGACTTTGTAACGTCCAAACATTGTTCTGAAACATTAAGAATGCTTTTGACACGCTTATATCTGGTTGTCTAGCACGTAAGCTATATTTAACCTGTTATTAAAGTTATTAATACCTGAAGTCTTATCTTCGTGGCGTTGGAGTATTGAATGCCTCCCTCGGAGCTCAAAATTGGATCTTGACATACGTGCCGAGTATCTGCCAATAATTTGTTTCGACCATGAGCATAAAGCTGATGTAGTGTGCCGTGTGATATACAATCTACTTAGCAGCAAGGTTTAATTCCTGTTGGTTGTTTGAAAACACTTCCGCGAAACGGAACTGTTTATAGATGATTGTTTTGTTTCAATACTAATAATATATATATAGTAGTTTTGATTATTTGCGGAAGATTTGCGTTGTAGTTCATTAGATTGATTTGATATCGTCATCGGTCAATTAACCGTCTCCCTGTTCCTGTTCATAGATCCACAAAATTATGGCTGTTAAACTATTTGTATCTGCTTCGCGGATAGTGAATGATTAAGGCAATTTGAGTGTTATTCCGTATACCGAGGTGATACTGTTTAGCTCGGATGCTGGTGAATATGATTGGTGAATCGACAGCTAACTCCTCGACCTCCTAGATATACAATGTACAGGTGACACATTTATTATCCGGCTGTTGTTTGGCATTTCTTTGATATCATTCCACTGCGTGCAGATAATGTGACGTTTGAGGAAGTTGGATGATACCTATACACTTTTGGCTTACGTCATCAGTAAACGTTTAAATAATGAATTTCGTAATTTAACAATTTGATGTTTTCCACGCAGCCTGACATTTGTTCTATTATGTAATATGTTTGTCTCCTCAGATTGCCAATACTGTCTCATAACTAAATAGCAAGTAAAACCACGTGTAAATAAGTCTTCACGACCTTAATATTTAATAAATATAAATAATAATAATATATTTATATATATATATATACAACGTGTAACGGATTAAGCGCAATACCTCAGACACCCCAATTAGAATATAAAATTATAAGTCTAAAACAACACCCGTAATTAAATAAATTTAAACCAAACCTGGTCGTTTTTTATAAAATAGTTATCCTTACTAAACGCAAAACGTATGTGCAGCAACATGCCTACACACACACTCATGCAATGTTAGCAGCCGACGCGACACGCACATTCGAGCGCTTGCCAGCTGACCATAGCCTGTAGGCATTAGACTGATGTGCGTTAGTTCAATGAACGAATTTTACTTACATCAGGTGAGATAGTGGTCAAACGCGCGCCTATCAATAGTAAAAAAAAGTACCTAAAATGTCACAGACTGATATTATGAATGAATAACTTTTGGTACCTACTTAATTGAGTTTACAGTGTAATGTAATGATTGATAATTTTCTAGCAAGTGAAATTATCAACATGAATCTAAGACTTTACGCTTAGTAACGGGGATGCATTTAAAATAGCGACTTTTTACCCGAATTTCGAAATTAACGAAGGGCGAAGCGCCCGGACTCCGTGCGGCACGCGCGGGTAAAAAATATTTAAATCTCAGATGCGTAACTTTCGCGATATTATTAGCTACCTCTTATAAGCGTGTTTAATTACGTGAAACAAAAATCAGTGCGTACAAGATTTTAATCACAAACAGCAAACTTTGCTGTGCGCATGGAAAAATACCTACCTACTTTGAAGATGGCCGGCCGGCAGCCCGGAGGTAGCGCGCGCGCGCGATATCAAAGGGTCGCCGGTTTTGTGCATCTCGCTCTTTCACATTATTCTTACGGTATATTTGCAAAAGAAAATTATCTACTAAGTACCTATTTCGACATTTCTCAACAAATCAATTAGAGAGACATGCGGAATACAAATCGGTCGTGCATTTCAATAAGCCTTATTATTTGGACGGAAGGATTAAATTCTCTTACATCAACTGTTTTATTAAACGCGCGCGCGCTCGAATCCAAATGTAAAATGCTTTGATATTATTCATGTGCACGTGTGTATCATGGACCTAAAAATTAGGTTTTGCATTTGTGTTTGTTCAATTTTAGCGGCGCGCGCGCCAACTGTGAGTGTCTAGTTCTAATGTAGGCATTAGGCATTAGATACCTACCTATGGCCGTATGAACGATAATTAAATTACCGAACATTAGCTAGATGTGATATTGATAAGCGATATCACCGGGAATTTTTTTTTTCTATCAAACTTTCACAGGCTTTGAATTTAGTCTCTACGCACCGCGCCGCGCGCCGCTGCTTGCTGTTTTTATCTACCTACCTATCTTTCGAGATTGCACCCCCGCGAATCTCGCGATCCCTCTGATAAGTTCGTTGTTAGGGTTCAGTTTATTGTTTGTACTACAAAAATATGGTCAGTGGGTCGTCTTAGGCAAAGACGGCGTGGTTAAAAGATTATAATAACAATGTTTACAGTGATTAGAATACAATCGTATTGATAGGAAGAAGTAGGTACTTACAGAACTGGACTATTTACACTTAACACTTAGGTTATTAATTTGCACTATTTCTGCGATCCACTTTCATTAAAGTTTCAAAATGACCGCCGCCTTGATCTATGCACTTATTAGCACGCTTTCTTAAATTGTATTTTAATTTTGTAAGCACTTCAGTATCACTTTTCACCGTCACAAATGCTTGTTGAATTTTTGTTTTTAGCTCCTCGACACTTGTACATTGACTGACGTACACGAGCGATTTTATGCGACCCCACAAAAAAAAGTCTAGCGGTGTTAAGTCTGGCGATCTGGGAGGCCACGGCACAGGTCCTCCGCGACCTATCCAGCGACTGCCATACTCCGCATCCAGATGCCGTCGAACGGTCCACGTGAAATGCGCGGGAGCACCGTCTTGCTGGTAATACATGTCACGTGAAAGACCGACAGGGACGTCATCCAGTAAGTCCGGCAATGTCTCCTGCAAGAACCGCAGGTAGGTATCTCCGGTCAACCGTGGAAGGAAAATGGGGCCGAGTATGAATGTTCCGAGTATACCAGCCCACACGTTGACGGAGAACCTATGCTGGAACGAATCCACACGGCAAGCATGTGGATTCTCATGCCGCCACAAATGCTGGTTGTGCTGGTTGTACATGCCAACACGCGTGAAGGTACTCTCGTCCGTCCAAAGAATGTTCTGTTGCCAGTTCTCCAACAACCACCTACTGAATTCCAGTCGTGGCAAGTTGTCGGCCGGCGTTAGGTCTTGACACCGTCGAAGATGATATGGGTGTTCACCATCAGCACGCAACGTTCGCCACACGTACATGTGGCTGCAGTCAAACTGGGGTGCTGCTTCTCTCGAGCTGTCCTCTGGATGTTCATCAAAATGGTCGAGAATACGCTCTTGCAGACGAGTAGTCCGCACATTCGTCCCTCTGTCCAAAGCCGTATTAGGAAGGAACGTCCCAGAGTCCCTCAGTCGCTGAGTTGCAGCCAGCATCGTCCTGGCGCTCACACTGCAGCCAAAACGGTCATTGAACTCCCGACAAGCTAACGCGACATTATCAAGACAGCGAGCCAGGGTCCTCACCATCTCCGTGTATTGTATGTTGGTGTACCGGAAAGCCATCGCGCACGGAATCAAAAATGTCACGGAAGTAAACTGAAAAACAACTACACTAGGTCGCTACCGGCGGATGACTAGATTTTAATGTTATTTGTACTCATGTTATTCGGCGGTAGCGGCGGCGCGTATGTCGGCATTTCGCAAAAAACGTCAAAGAGGTTGCCGACAAATGCTTTATTTCTTTGCAATAAGGTTCAAATTTCTTCAAATTCAATAATTTTATTTTGTAATAATGCCATAATTTGTTTGTGTGTGTGTAGGGCTACTCTGATGACCGCACTAAGTTTGGTCGTGCATTCAAACAAGCCTTACGCATTGGAGATAAAGTGGAAATTCCTTTAAATTACCTATTTAATTTGACGCACACTACTTTTATTGTAAAATGCATTGATATTATTAACGTGTGTGCATTACGACGTGTGAGCGTAATACAAATAATGTCGTGCGTTTAAGTAGCCTTTATTTCTCTGAGTTAAGGTTTCAATTTCCTTGAATTAAGGATTGTATTAATTTGTTATGATACAGTGTTTCTAATTTAAGTCATTTAAAAGATTTTTCCGTCAAAATTTAACACCTATTTTTGATGACGGAAATCGATTCAGAAGCCGATTCTGAACAAACTACTTTCAGGAATTGCGTTTATTCTGTTACACGTTGTATATAATAAAATAATGATATATATTTTTAAATATATAATTTAATTATTTATATATTTAATTAACGTAAACAGTTTATCATCGAAACCTATTAATTTAACATTTTTACTACATATATGTGCTAGCAACAACCGAGTTGAATGAGTGACCTTTTAAGTATTTTCCTCCAAGCGAACCAAGTAAGTAATTGCTTATATGTAATTATTAATGATTCTATTATTTATACACGCTGGAGTGAATTACTGCTTTGGAGAATATCTTGTAAGTACTATGCTTTAGTAAGACATTGACGTCACGCGCTCGACCATAATTTGACGTAGGCGCACGCAGCAGAAATATAGAGGGGAGGGGGTTACGCTAAGAGCAGTTACCTATGTGCCTAGTAACAGTGTGAAGTAAATAGAAATATACATGAACAGACTGGGTAGGTACTAAAATATTGGAAATATTTAACTAAAGTTACTAGTTATTTGGACTTGGGTTTTTACAGGTTTACTGTGCTCCAGTCATACCAAAAATATACCTGTAAATACAGTATTAAAATCTGTCCACTATACAACTTGATAGTATGGGAGAAAATTGGTAGTAGATCCTGACTCACTTATGGGGTTTAACAGAGACCTTCTTGATTTTGTTTACACAAGATTTGCAATCCTTGGAAAATCAAATTTTCAAAGATAATAAGTACAAACTTTGACAGCCAGCATTTTGTTGATCATCAATCATCCTATTAAGTAGGTCATTGTTTCTAAAACTTGCAAACATGTTGTTTGTAATGTTTTTGATGGTAAAATGGGTTCTTTGCATGTATTTTTCAGATTTTAACCCGTTGGTAAAAAATCTCTATATTCCAGCTTTGTTGTTTTATTTGGTGATTTATTATTGCTATTCAATAGGTTTTAGAGTCTGTCTGACTGAAATTGACTGTCCTGTTATTCAATCTTGTGATCAATCACAAGATTGAATAACAGGACAGTCGATTTTTTTACCATACAGTGTGAGGTTCAAGTGTTTTACAATTCTTACTATATCTAGTTTAATGTTTGATATAATACAAATTTCTTGTATTGTCTATGATATTATTTAGTTACCGTAAATGCGGGTAACTTTAGCTAATTTTTTCAGCTTTTTTTAGAAACTCTTTGATAGTAGGGATTATGGTGGATTTCTTAGCATTTTAATGGACTTGTTTTACAGTTGTGGATATTAGCTAATTAGAATAATATTATTTTCTCCAAAATGTATATATGTAAATATTTTTACTTATTTTTTTACTTTTGAGCCAATGTTGTTCTTTGAAGAGGGCTAGTTTGACCTGCAGATTGTGTCGATACAAAATCAATATTTATGAAAGTATTGAGCCAATCTAGCCCTATACAACAATAGAAAATAGAAAACCCTTTTTTGTATTGAGCCAAAGTTCCCCCCCAGAGTTAAAGTAACCCAAGTTTACTATAGTTAAAATAGAATACAAATACATTCTTATGCATCTATGTTTTAATAAAATCATTATTTAAGAAAATCCATGTCACCTCACTAGGTCTGCGCTAAACTCCAAAAATACATTTTCTAATAAACTTGTTTACTAAGAACTATGTTCAGCATTAATGCGTAATGTCAAATACTAAAACTGAGCCACGTAATTGTTACCAGATTGATGCTAGCCCTCACATGTGCATTAATTCAATTGCACCTTGTATTATAATAATATGGTTATTAGACATTATGTGTCCCGGCAGATTAGCAGGCAGTCAAGGCCTCTTTACATTGCCGTTCTATTTTCAAATTGTGTCTACTTATTACTTTTAATTATCAGTTCTTGTAATTGTTCAAAAGAAGGTTAGTTGTTTGGGTACGGTGGGAGTTGGGCAATAGTAAGATCCAAAGAACATGTTTTTGGTTACTAATTAGTTTGAATATAAATTAAAAAGGTATACAGCACGCAAATGTCTGATAAAATTTGAGTACAGTTCTTATCTGAGCTAGTTTTAAGTTGGTTTAATAGGTACATGAAAGGTACCTAGCATTTATTTTCGATTTTTGCCAAATGAGAAACAGTTTGTCATTTGTTTGCCTTTGATTGATAAGAATTACAATGTTTATGTTAGGAATGCTTACAGTGTGGTTATTAATGATGAGAGCAGAAGTAAAGTATGTAAGTTACCGCATTACATTATGTTAAATTTATTGACTTTTGTATGATTTTGGATAAATGTTCTGTTGAAATGAGCAGTATATATATTGTTTACCCAAAAGGTACAACAGCCTAAATAGTATGACTTTTTATCATTGAAAGGAAAGAGGTTTCTCCATTGTCTGGAGATGGTCAAAACTGAATGTTTTTAACAAAATTGAGTGTGACAGTAATAAGAAAAAAATGAGTTTGATTATTAAGTCTGTAGATAACAAAATGTAATACCAATCATAGAAACTATCCTAAAGTGTTTCCACACAAAGACCACAGAATACATACTTACGGCTAACAGTTCAATAAATTAGCAGTGACTAAACTTAAAGAGAAACTCCACTTTCACTACACATAAAGCATAGACAATATATTTACCTATAAGAACAAACACAGAACACTCCTTGTTCACAACAAAAATTTCATGCACACATAAATTTGATTTTATTAAAATAAATTGCATGCATTGGATCAAAATATTAGCTCTGATAAAAATACACACATTTGTAATTACCATACTACGGGTTCACGCTTAGTATCATAACACACATTAATTAAAAACAGGTAAACATGTTGATGGCCAGTAATTCACGACACGTTCACACTATGAAATAAACAATAATATGAATGAACAAAACCTGCTCAGTGCTACTAAAGCGATGTATAAATGCGGTTAAAGCTAATTAAAATGTTTACCAGCGTGTCTTGGTCGCCCAGCTCGCGGTAGTATGATTCACTGCTACCTCTCCTGCTGCCGACACACATCACCCTCCTCAGAGCTCCAGAAACCATTGAGCAGAAACCACATCGTTGCATATTATTATTATCAATTTTGACGGCGTTATGTGACCACGGGGTTTAAAGTTTCTCGGACGAAAACGCCGAGATCGTAACGACGAGAGGTTTATCTCTAACACCTCAAGAACTTGGATTCAGGGTAACATTTTTGAAAATTATAAATAATAACATTGTTTATGTGTCAAGATGTTAAGGAGACACAGCGTGTTTCATGTTTATTTCGAATATTTAGATGGAATTTATCGTATTTGTAGTAGGACACGCGATCGCGATAAGAGTTGATTACAGTGCTGGCGAACGACTACGAAAGTACGAAGTCGGACGGCGCGCGGCAGGCCGCCAGCCAAGTGCTGACAACTTAACGAACAAGCACCGAATGAATCTAAATGAACGACGGGAACGTCCTCGCCCTCACTCACTCACTCTCTCGTTCGCTCTGGTTTGGCGCCGCCTATCGGAAAACCAGCATAACCGGAGCTTTGGCCTTTGGTAGAGGGAATTCATACGCGTTGCAATAGAACGAGATAGACTATGCAAGCGATGTTCCCAACTACATTACGAATTTTGATTGGTTTGTCTTGCGAAGAGGCATATCAATATAATATTGGAACGGTTAAATAGTTTTACCGGATACTTCCAAAGTATAACGTAACTTACATCCAGCCCTCCTTATCCGATAATGTCTATATTTATGAAGTACATAATTAAAGTAGGTATTAAAACAATTTTGGAAATTGATCGGTTTACTAAAATTGAACTATTACCGCTTAGCCCGTGTATGCGTTTCTGTCTAATCAATGATTTTATTTCACAAATTTTTATTATTTACCTATTTATTTTTCATTCAGACACATTACCCATGATTTTGTTAGTATTACTTACTTAAACCTTTCTTTTTATTAGATTTCTAAACTCCGTTTAGGACAGTAAAAAACAAAATAACATTTGTGCAAATTTGATGTGCAAACGTGAAACTCAGTTTTCATTATTTGTGATTGTGACCTACATCCAATTTAGATCCAAACTTACTTTCAATTATGTACCTAGAAACGCTTGATAGTAAGGCTGATTAGGAAAATAAATAACATAATTTTTTTCGATAGCTGGAATTTTGAAGTTTTTTGATAATTACTGTTGTCGCGATGAAAGCAAAACTTAA
This sequence comes from Luperina nickerlii, assembly GCA_963855955.1. Lineage (NCBI taxonomy): Eukaryota > Metazoa > Arthropoda > Insecta > Lepidoptera > Noctuidae > Luperina > Luperina nickerlii. Next base: position 26,387,358 of record OY979662.1, read on the forward strand.
GGTAAATGGGTAGTTGAGACCGCGAAATTTCAAATTTTCTTTCGTTTTTTGCAATTTGCAGGTCAGTGTCAGGTTGTATCTTGATCAAAATATGATTCGCGACAATAGCAGGTACATGTTTAGAGAAGTTTAATCATTAGAATCAATAATACATCTTTCTAAGTTAGATTTCTACTACTAACACTTTTCCATAAGAGATTGGTGGTTGGTGATAGAAATCTAACTTAGAAAAATATATTAATGATTCTAATGATTATAATTCTCTAAATATGTACCTGTTATTGTCGCGAATCATATTTTGATCAAGATACAATCTGACACTGACCTGCAAATTGCAAAAAACGTAAGAAAAATTGAATTTCGCGGTCAACCACAATGGGTAATATCAAGATTTATAAAGTACTCACTAATATAATAAACTGTGATCGCTTTTGTAACAGACTGTCTGAAACTATTTTAGAATTATTCTGATATTACCGAAAGTACATACGTCAAATGTGTGCTTCTTAATTTGGTATATAATTTTTACCCGACTGCGTCAGAAGGAGGGTTATGTTTTTCGAGTGTATGTATGTATGTATATTACTTTGGCACGCTCTGTAGCCTAAACGGCTTAATTGATTTCAGCTTAAGTGGTGCCATTCGATTCGGCTTATTTCTGAGAGTGAGACTGCGTGTATCAAAATTTAAAAAAAAAATGGCCGATTTTTGGCGCAATATTATGTCTTTGAATTTTTTGTCTCTCAAAACCTATCGAGTGGGGTATCAAAATAAAGGGTTTTAGAAGGTGATTACAAAAATATAAACAACTCATATGGTTAAAAGTAATTCGAAGTGTCAAATCATAAAAAAACACGTACCAAGAACTAAATCGTCTGCGAAATCTTTCACATTTGTAAACTAAAAGCTGGAATTAAAAAAATAATAAAAAAATAAAAGAAACCCGACTGCGGTAAAAAAATTAAGTTAAAAAAATCTGAAAAGCTAAAAACTGTCCTATTTTAAATTAAATAAAAGTTATATAATTTTTATTAAATTTGCAAATTCAAACTTTTATTTAATTTAAAATAGGCGTGTTTTTAGCTTTTCACTTTTATTAAATTAAGTTTATTCCGCTGTCGGATTTTTTATTTTTTTTAAATGTAATTTTAGTTTTTATTTTCAATATTTTGGTTTTCCAAGCAGTCATTTTTTTTAATAAATTTGCTTAATTCTACTTCAAAAGTAGGCTGAAGAGTTCAATAGCTTTGCCACGTTTAACACATTAATAAAAATCCTAAATTTGATGTTTTTTGCTTGACATCAGAAACTTCAGGCATATTATGGCACTTGACAGTTTTAGAAGTGGGAAATGTGGGAATGATCGACATAATCGAACATTGATTTATGTCTGATCGATTATGAAATTAGTAACTCGATTAAAGTTAATCGATTATAGTTAGGTACTTATTTTTATTATTAATAATTTCCTTACTATTACTATTTGACAAAATGTAGGGAAATTTGAGGTATTTTTGACAGATTGAGACTGAGTTCAGACTGTGAACGTTCTTAAAATTACGAGAATTGCCCCTCAGGTATTATGTGTTTCTTCTAATTTTAAACGCTAAAAAAAGAAAAATAAGGCTATGAAACCTAAAAGCTCGAAATGGTTTTTGAATCAGCGTAGGATTTTTTTCTTTACATACCGAATTGCATAAAAAGAGCCTACTACAAGACCTCGTGAATACTAACCACACTATATTATATTTTATACCAAACCATAATATATTTTTTCATTTGGATCTTTCAAAAATAATGATAATCAATTGCGCGTGCAGAACCGCACACGTGATGGAAGTGAAACTTCATTTTTTTTTAAATGTAGTTTCGCTTCTTTCAGTTTTATAAAAGAAGAGAGATTTACCCTGCGTTCCGAGTTGGGAAATAATCGATTTGAGCGTGCTTAAACCCGTATCGAATTAGCGTGAGCGCGATAACGATGTCCCGTGATTCGTCATAGATGACGTCATGACATGCGCCATCTTGCGATAACGCCGACCATGGCGTAGAATAATATCACCGTGAGCGCTGTCAAAAATGACAGTGTGTGTGTGGGGATGTGTCAGTGTGTGTTTTGTTTTGAGTTGCATCATCTTTAAATTAAACTAACGTGGCATTTTCAAAATTGTACCTCTGGCTGACAGTCGCCACCTAACCAAAGAAGAAGAACTGAAGAAGAAATGTGGTGATAATACAAGGAAATACTGTAATAATATCGTTTTTACATTGCGTGAGCATTGTGAGCGCGTTCACGAGTGGTCCGAATTGTAGACAGCTCTCAGCTGTCATAATCGTGACATCTAAATCGGAAAGCAAATTATTGCTATGAGCGCTGTGAGCGATATTGTCTTAATTCGGAGTGCGGCCTTAGTGTAAGACACAGACATATTTATATCTTTCTTCTCGCTCACGTAACGAAATGTGCCTAAACGTGACGCGTCCTTAAAATATCTTATTATCGAATCGCCCGCGCCGCCTAAGAAGTTTCACTTCTAAAAGGATAACATGAGGATCTGAATCGTATCGGTGTGGCTCTAGAATCAGAAATCGATGCACTTGGCGTTTACGCTATTTACCTTCACAACAATCGTTGGCATACCATTGTGATAGGCCCACACGTCGATCGTCTACGACCTCTTGCGCTAGAGCAGAGGTTCCCAAACTTATTTCATCTGCTGCCCACATTGAAAATCAATTATTTTTCAGCGCACCCCAATTTTTTTTACTTTATCTTAAAAACCACTATGACAATCATTTAATAAGCAGCGTTGCCACAGCACTAAATCCACGTTTACACAAATATGACGATGGGAATGCTATCAAAAATCGTTGTACGATCGACCACAATCCAGGGTACAATGGGCAGACACAGGCAAAGATAATCTAAGATGGCGCCACCATAGCTGGTCTCAATCTGACCAATGAGGTTATGATATTTTGAAATATAAAATGACATTACCACATTTTCAACCAATGACGATGTTGGGAACCAGCTATGCTAGCGCCATTAGTTCCACAGTGTGTCTCCCCATTGCGGGATTGGCTTTTGTAGCCAAAATTTTTATGTCCTAGTTCATTTTTATTTCCTAGTTCATTGTCAGTTCTATAAGTTCTTCTTCCAGCTGGGATGATATTGCTGAGTTGACATTTGAAAAAAGATCCACCACCCAGTCTACTATTTCCAATTTGAAAATGTCCTGAAATCGATCTATGGAATCATTGTAGAGGTTTTCCAAATGTTGGCAGTAGGCAACCAAGTCATCGTTGTTTTAGAATACTGATAAATTGGGAAAATTGTGGAACTCATGTCTGCCGATACTCTTATTGGTTAACAGCAGTTTGTCTACGAAAGCAGCAACGACATTTTTTGTTCAAGTCATCACCTTGAAGTTGGAGATTTATATCATTAAATAATTTATACAGGTCTGTCATGTACGCGATATCATTCATTGATGTGATGAGGTTGTCGCGCAATTCTGTGTCTTTGTTTTCCAAGAACTCTATCAGAGAGTCAAACAGATTGTACTTAATAAGCAAAATTCCAGATGTACTCGCGACGCAATGTACTATTGCGTCGCTCATCGACATTTGGTTGCAAGAAATCACGAAAACCCTCATTGATACAGGATTGCATAAATCGCGTTATTTAACAAAAATTTGTTCAAACTTGATTGCTCACGGACTATCCTACGAAAGCTATCTTAAATATTTTTAGTTTTTATACAATCAAAAAGGGCAGAAATATGAACTAAATAATCGATGTTGTGTAGGTAGTAAGTAGATTTTAATGTAAATTTTAAAATATTAAGTAGATGAAATTACAAATCAGCCATCGCCCCCCTAAACCACTTCAACACCCTCCGTTTTTTTCTGGGTTCCTTACCACCCCCCTCTAGGCCTCCAGCGCCCACAAGGGGGCGTTATCGCCCAGTTTGAGAAAGACTGCGCTAGAGCAACATGCGATCAGGAGAGTGTGTGGACTTTATGAATGATGGTGCAAGTTTAGATCCTTTGATTACGGCTGCTGTTCCATATATTATCCGGAGGAACAGTGTGTAACAGATGTAAACCATTCTATAATTTCTATCAATTTTAAGCAGTATCACGCACGTAAAATTTACCGGCGGAGCCTGCCGGTAACTAACCCTCTAGAGCCTATGTGTTGACTTCAGGCCGTAGGAATAATGAATGCGCGAGAGGATTCTGTTAGTACTTACCTCTTGCCGAGATGCAGGACCCTTCCGTGTATTGGCGCGCGAGCTCATTAATGGTTCAGATAAATTTCAATTGAATTTTGTGTAGAAATAAAAAGTTAGCGGTTGCTTTTAATTATAAGTGTCCAATATCGTCCTTCGAATGTACCTATAAAATGACGAGTCCAGATCCCATTATCGGCCTATCTGTGCTTTTTAAAAATTATCATTGTGTCGTGAGTCTTGATAGAGGCGTAAAGTTCAACTTTTGAGATCCAGAGGTTCGAAAATAAAGAGACAATAAAATAAAATCATTGTCCTGCCGTAGCGTAGCCCTACTAACTAGCTCTAGATAAGATCGCAAAGAAACCTGCATCCGTCGTTACGCACTCACAATCAAAATTAATTTTATTTTTTATTTCAGTACTTATAAATTACGTTGCCGAGAAAACGAATTTAATAAAAAAATATAGCAAGGATAGAAAACAATGAATACCTTTCTACATGAAATGAATTGTAAAAGTTAAAATGCAAATGGGATCACCTTCGAAATTTGGAGTCTGTATTTTTCTTCTGGTCAGCTAATACACCGAACGTTAAAGTACTGCAAAAAAAAAAAATACAATAGTGCTAAACTGCAATACATTGCCATCTACTGTCAAATAGACGCTACTAATGCTATCCTGTCTAGTATAGCTCTAAAACCCTAGATGTCTCTGTTAACAACCTGCAAGTTGCAGCTACCGTATGCTCCTTCCATATTTTATTAGTTCTCTATTTTACCGCGAGTATTAAGCTGCTAGTGCAAATAGTGAGTGATACCAACAATATGCAATGCATTAACAAAACAAACGGCAATGATAGCAAACACAACTAGTGTAGGTACAGAAACAGCACATGAAGATTAAGTCCAAAAATTATATTTTGTAGGTAATTATATTGCTAATAGATCATTTAATTATGTCAGAACTAAACTTTTTGAATATAATGTAGAGAAATCTTCTCCCTTCACCTGATGCAGCTGAAAAATTGAAATCGTTATGCAAATACCGATCAATCATGAACTTTGCTATATTAGCTTTTATTGGCTGCATAGGCACGTTATTGAGGTAAATGAGCGTTGTCAAGGTCACATTATCAAGTTAGCTTGAAACAATTCAAACTTAAAATAAAAGTGTATGAAATAGGACTTGTTATAAACGAAACGACAACAAAATAAAATAGTATCTAAAACAAATTAAAGGTAATAATGAATTACAAGAGGACTCTTCCAATATAATAATAATCAATCAAAGTAACGTTGATAAAAAAGAGGATAAGAAGACAAGGCAATAACAAAATTTTAATAATACAATTTAAAAATAAATAATTGTGACGGTGCAAAAAAATAAATATAATAAAACTAAAAATCCTAAATATTGGACTTGTTACAGTTTTGCCTCGTGTCACGTAATGTTGATATTTTGGCATCCACTTTCGCAAATGTAATTGAAAAAGGAAACTAAGTGTAACGTTTTTTATATCAATTTCAACGTCGAAAAAATTAAATCCTAATAAACAAAACATTTCAAACTGAAATATATTATATAAGTTATATTTGTCTAGTGGCAACACTGAGCCAGAAACTTCAGAAGCGTTCCATGCCTACAAAATATAACTTCAAGCATTGGTTACAACATTATCACTTGAGTTCTACTCTTCCGTGTGCGTCGCAAGCGCCCCCGAGTGAACCCGAACACACGAACCTCCGCCCAGCTTGAATATGTAAATATTTATTAAGGGGAAGCGCTAAGGTTGCCCGCGAAATTCAAATTTTCTTACGTTTTTGCAATTTGCTGGTCAGCATTAAGTTGTACGTTGATTAATATATGAATCGCGGCCGTAAGAAATATGTGTTTACAGAATTATAATCATTAAAGTCACCAACACAACTCTCTAAGGCCACGTAAGTCCAAAGAATAACTGTTTCATGAAATCATCATTCTTTGGAGTTACGTGGTCTTAGAGAGTTGTGTTCGTTGTGTTGATGACTTTAATGATTATAATTCTGTAAATACATATTTGTTACGGCCGCGAATCATATTTTGATCGACATACAACTTAATACTGACCAGCAAATTGCAAAAAACGTAAGAATATTTGAATTTTGCGGGCTACTTTAGCGCTTCCCCCTTAATGATTACGCCTGAAGGACATGTATCCATGGTCATGAATAAATACATTTAAAAAAAATTTAAAAGTCAGTCAGTCATCAGTGACTGACTCAGTGTTAACGTAACGAGGTGTTCCGTGTACATGCTTTATACTTACTATACTCTATGGTTACGAAAAAAAGCGCGGGAACCTCGAAAGAATAGGCGGCCTTTTTTGATTTCTCGAAAATTATTTTCCAATTTTCTTTAATTTGTACATATTATTTTGTACAATCACTGTTAATAGTTTTTTTTAGTTTGTGTAAATATTAATTAGAGCATTTTTCATACTTGAAAAGCACCTTTTTGTCTAACTTAGGTTTAGGATAATTATGGCTAAGAAAAGAAAAAAAGCTAAACCAGATCCTAGTGGGGAAAATCCTGATGCTGCTCTGGACTCGGCTTCAGACACCAGTGAGTCAGATTATGCAGATTCCTGCAGTGTTGAAGAAAAGCCCGCAGACAAATATGCCCCATATAGAGTTACCGACTACAGTCGCAGGTACCCCGAGGACGCCGCTGCCGGGTATGAATTTATTGTATTTATAGAAAGTACCAATGAAGATCAACCGATTGGACAGCGAGACATGATGTACCTAAGTGGGTGCTTCACCAAATTTGTGAAGGGAATAAAGTACCTGAAAAAGATCAATAAGTATAAAATTGGTGTCGTTTTTGATCGACCGAACCTAGCCAATTCGTTTCTCGATAATGTCACTTTTTTGAGAGAACAATCCATCAAAGCGTCGATTCCGGCAGGGACGACAGAGTTGTCCGGAGTTATAACCTCAGTACCAACAGACATGTCCAACAAAAAAATTTTTAAGGCAATATCAAGTTCAAAAAAAATTATTTGTGTCAGAAGGATAATGAAAAAAGTTAGAGTTGGTAGCTCATCTGAATTACAGCCTACCCAAACTGTTGTTATCACTTTCGCTTCTTCTACATCTTTACCAGATTTTGTCCATATTAAGATGTGGCGGCTCTCAGTATTGCCTTATGTTCCACCAGTCAAGCAGTGCTTCCGCTGTCTACGTTTCGGTCATTTAGCTAAATTCTGTAAAAACTCTCAAAGATGCTCAGTATGCACAGAGGGTCATTCCTTCAAGGAATGTTCTGTGCCTACTGAAAATGCTGTTTGTGTTCATTGTAAAGGTAATCATCTGTCCATATCTGGTCAATGTCCCCCATCAAGAAAAGAAAAATTGCTGAAAGTAAAAATTCTGTAAAAACCCCCTTTTCGGACTTATTTAACAAAGTTAATTTCCCATCTCTGAACAAATCGGAAAATTCGACAGACATTATAAATTTGATGTTGTCTAATAGCACAGCATTGAGTTTGCTGACAGAATCGATTGTCAAATTGATTCAGTTAAATAAAACAAAAAATGAAAGCATTTGTACACAAAGTATAACTTCTGCTATTAAAGAGACTATTCAGGGTAAAAATATTACTATATAAAATTCATTAACAAAGTTTTAAATATTGCACAGTGGAATGCACAAAGTTTGCTAAGTAATAAACTACAGTTTCAACAGTTTCTTTATAATAATGATATACATTTAGCTTTAGTTTCAGAAACATGGTTAAAACCACATATACAATGCAACATTCGTGGTTATACCACAGTCAGGAATGATTGTGGTAATGATCACAATGGTGTTGCAATTTTTATACGTAATGGTATTGAATTTAGATTATTAGATACATATTTTGATGATTCTATTCAAAATATTGCTATCAAAATTAAAATTAATAATAAATACATTTCAGTCGTTAGTTTTTACAGCCCTGGAAATTGCAATCCTTCTTTTCAAAAGAACAAATTTGATTCACTCATAAAGAGTATTCCTAAGCCATTGATAATTGCTGGTGACTTTAATGCTCATCACACTTTTTGGGGTTGTTGTAGTGATGACTCTCGTGGCAGAGCTATAATGGATTCTATGGATGAAAATGACTTGATACTCTTAAATGATGGTCAGCCAACAACTGTAGGGTCTCATCTATGGAGATCAAATGGTCTTGATTTGACAATGGTTTCTTCTCCCTTGGCTTTGTCTTGTGAATGGCAGGTTTATCAGGACTCTTTAGGCAGTTATCATTTGCCTACCATTACAAAATATGTTGTAGATACTGCTGAATATGTGGGTCCTTCCAATGTTTCAAATATTCCTCTTCATAGTAATCTGAAATTAGTAGATTGGAATATTTATAAAGAGATTGTAAATGACATGTTGGCAAATTTTCAATATAATAGTAATTTGAGTCAAATTGATACATATAATAATATGTGTTCAATAATCCTACAGGCAGTTCAAATGTCAGTAATAAATTTTAATAATAACAGAAGTAATTCCACTTGTAATGCTCGTGGATCAAGGAGAAAGCTACCTCTTCCTTGGTGGAATGAGAAGTGTGCTAAAGCTGTGGAAGAATGTAAGCAAGCTTACATCTTATTTAAATCAAATTCTTGTCTAGCAAATTTTATAAGTTTCAAACGTATGCAAGCAAAGAAAAAACGTACTTTACGACAAGAGCGTCGTGCATGTTGGTTAGAGTTTTGTAATTCTATTAATAGGCTCACTTCAATGAGTCAAGTTTGGGCAAAAATGAGGAAGTTCAAAAATGTTTCTTCAAATGGCAGTTTGTTTTCTAGTTGTGAATGGATCACTCAGTTTCTACATAAGTATACTCCTGATACAGTTCAAAATAGTTTCACCATTAGTCATGATTCTTTCGAAAATTGCAGTAATAATTTCATGGTGGAAACCTTTTCTATTGAAGAACTAAAATCTGCTTTGAGATCAAGAAGAGATTCAGCATGTGGTTTAGACTGGCTCTCATACAAAATGTTCAAATTATTAAATTCACATAGTTTACTTATTTTTTTAAATATTCTGAATTCACTTTGGCATTGTTCTATTATTCCAGAGGGTTGGAAAACTGATTGTTTAGTACCTATCCTAAAACAGGGTAAAGATCCTAGTGTAGCTGACTCATATCGTCCTATTACTTTAAGCTCATGTGTTGGTAAAATATTTGAACAGCTTCTAAAACAACGTTTGATATTTTATATTGAAAGTAATTGTCTACTACCTTACAATCAGTTTGGCTTTCGTTGTGGTCGTTCTGCTCGGGAAAGTTTAAGTCATTTATTTCTGGATATCCATGATGCTCTAGCTGATAATAAGATTTTAGGATGTGTTTTCTTTGATATTGTTGGGGCTTTTAATAATGTAGATTTAAGTACACTGTCATCCATCCTTCTCTCACTTCAGGTTCCTGGAAAAATTGTAAGTTGGATTTTTGAGTTTTTAAATGGGCGTAAATTGTATGTTAAAGTAAATAATCAATTACTAGGACCTAGGTATACTTATAGAGGAGTTTCTCAAGGAGGGATATTGAGTCCTTTACTATTTATTTTATATATTTATAAATTAAATGCTGTCTTAGGTAGTGATGTTTGTAATTTACAATTTGCTGATGATTTGGTGGTATACTGTTCAGGAGAAAACCTTTATAGCATTGAAACAAATCTCAATGTTGCCCTCCGAAAATTGGGACATTATTTTGAATGTCTCAGTTTGGAGGTCAGCAATGAAAAAAGTAAGGTTGTTGTCTTTTCAAAAAATTTTGTTAGGTCTAGTAGCATCAAAATTTATTACAATAAAAGCCTTATGTCAGTGGATAGTTCAATAAAATTTTTAGGTGTTATTTTTCTCAACAATTTTAAATGGAATACATATGTTGATTACTTAGCAAATAGAGCATTAAAAGCTTGCAATATTTTAAAATCTCTTGCAGGCACATATTGGGGTGCTGATCCAGGGATTTTACTGATTTTATATAAGTCTTTAGTAAGAAGTCACTTTGAATATGCATTTTTTTGTTATAGTGGGGTACAAAAACTAGTAGAAAAAATAGAGAAAATACAAAATAGGTGCTTACGTGTTATTTTGGGAGCTATGTGTTCGACACCTATAGTGTCAATGCAGGTAGAATGTAATTTGCCTCCACTAATGATTAGATTCAATTATCTCAGAACAAAATTCTTCTTCAAGATTTTTTCTATTAGTGATCATCCTCTTCTACTGAAGTTGCAAAAAGCTATTGATATGGACAACATTGATCCACCTTTTCTAGTACAGGGCTTATCTGAAATTTTAAATTATTATTCTGATCAAAATTTCTTTTCTAGTTCCATCTGGCCTTGTTACTTATATTCCTATGAATCCAAGTATTGTCCATTTACAATAATAATTAATGAGTCTTTGAAGTTTAAAGAGGATGTTTACAGAATACTCGAAGAATGGAATGGTTACAATCAATTGTACACAGATGGCTCTAAAAATGATAATGCTGTATCCATGGCTATTTATGACATTCAGGCTCGAAGCGGGTTTGGAAATAGGTTGTCTTCAGTAGCAACAGTGTATACAGCAGAGGCTATGGCTATACTTAGCGCCTTAGAGTATATTGGGTCTAAGCAAGAAAATAAATGGATCATTATCACTGATAGTATGAGTGTATTGAGAGCACTAGAAAATCCCAGTTGTAATGCAAAAACTAGTAACATAATTTATAATATCAGAGAAAAATATAACAATTTACATAAATCCAAAGATATTGTCCTTTTTTGGACTCCTTCACACATTGGGGTAGTTGGAAATGAACAAGTTGATTACCTGGCTAAATCCATTGTTAATCATCATCAGGCATGTCCAATTTTGAATAATCCTGTTCCAAATTCAGACGCTTTATCTCATTTCAAATCCAAATTGGTACGAGAATTTCACAATTCATGGCAGGAAATAGTTCAGACCAAAGGAAAGTGGTTAGCTGAAATCAAAACAAAAATTTCTCCTCCTTGGTTTATAGGAGGAAATATCTATCGGGGCAGAAAATTTTATACAACGATTTGTCGTTTACGACTAGGTCATTGTCGATTTAATGCACATTTGTTTAGAATTGGTATTCTGTCTTCCCCAAATTGCGATCATTGTAATTCTGCTATACAAACATTGGATCATATTCATTGACTTATATATTACTAGCGTAAGGACCGGGCTAACCGCGCGACTAAATGTCACCAACGCGCTGGCCCTAAAATGACGGTTCTAGGGCCAACGCGACTCAGTTGACAGTGGTCCGCGCGAGAGAGAGAACTTGTCTTTGCCTGTCATAAAAATGCCTATTTGCGTCGTAAAAGGCTACAAAAATTACGATACAAAGATTAAAAAGAAACATGGGACATCGTATCATCGGAATGTAACCTTACATTATTTTTGTTGCAATTAAATTATTAAATAAACACATTTTTATATAATTCGATCATTATTTTACAATGGCGGCCATTGTGTGGCCAATGGCTCCTCGAAGTGAACAAAGTAACCTTGTACAGACGTCATTTTTTTATTTCTGTTTTATTTTTGTCTTAAGAACGTAGTGTAAATAATTTTGAATTTTGGTACCAAATTAGGAGAAGACATATAAACGATGTTTAAATATACATTATGCGATAGCGCATTACGATACAAATAATTTTTAAATTACAGATTTCCAAATGATTCAACGTGTATAGATTTGGAGTCGCATTATTAGGGAACAACGAAAGAGCCTTATTTCAAACCTCATAAAAATACAAGAGTATGCTCTGCTCATTTTTGCGACGTTGATATCGACATTGTTTTGATATTATTTATTTAGAAGCTTTATTATATTCATTAGCTAATAGAATTGACAAATATGGGAGGATACGATGTTGGTTTTTCTAAAACAGTTTGGGAATTTTCGCGATGGCCAGACCTGTGTTGTAAAATTCCAGCAGCCACTACCACTACACAGCTACAAGCCCCAGGTGTTTGATTTTGAAATGATGACAGTGAAATGAATCCTGCGTGCAGTAACTCTAGATTGCCTTTCTGACTTATCATATCACTTTGTTTAATAATGAAATAAATAAAATGTAGAAAACTAAGGAGAAGGCTTTTCAACGTCATGACAATTTCAATGAAACAAAATAGGTAATATAAGAAAACCAAACAGTATTTATTGCAAAATGTGCAATATGCAATCTATTTGCTGCAAAAACTAGCTAGGTTTTTCTCATAATATTATTATTATGTTTATTTCGACTGCCTGAAATCTGATATTTTAACGAGATGGGATTTTGAGAGTCTGGTATTCTGAGTTGAAAGGATATCGGCATGCAACTGACTTATACTGACTCAGGATAAAATGTGATAAAAAAAAACATGTAGTTAAGTACGCACGTACAAGGTTACGTCGTCGACCTATGCAACGCTGCACTCACGTAGTTCGTCTGAGTTATAACAGATGGCGTCACTGTTGCTTGTATGAAGAACGTCTATGTAAAATGTTCAGATGGGCGTATCCTTACTTTTGAAATCATTGATCATATTGTATTTGACTGTCCCAATTTTGCTCTTCAAAGGATCATTCTAATTGATCGTCTTCTTGCTGTATATAAAAACGCTGAAGATATCCCGCGCTCGCTTCAGCAACTTTTGAAGAAAAAAGATTGTTTTTTACCAATTTATGATTATATTGTATCAACTGTTGACGAAATTTGAATATGACAACTAATGACAAGTGTAGTCGGATTGACACTTTTTGACATGGATAATGACATAATGTTTTGACAAACAAAGATTATGAGAAATATTAAATATGAAAAAGAAGACTTGGCTCCGGCGTAATAAATGGTACTGAAGTTGAATATTATTGATAGAGGACTTGGCTTCGGCCTGACAAACTTATTAGATTTTGAAAATGAATAAAGAAGACTTGGCTTTGGCCTAACTACTGGATATTGAAGACATTAAAACAAGAAGACTTGGCTTAGGCCTGACCTTTGGATACTGAAGACATTGAAAAGAAGACTTGGCTTCAGCCTAATTATTATTGAAGACATTGAGAATTAAAGAAGACGTGGTCTAATATTGCCACATTAGAAAAGAGGAAAAAAATCGGACATGGCTGTATGGGCTCAGTTCCCCTTGCCTGTCCCAGAAAGGGACAAAGTGAACCAAAAAAAAAAACTCTATGGTTACATGCTCTGTGGTCAACATTACGTTCCTATTATTTATTTGATTATTGGTTTTAATTATTTTTAAGTGTAACTAAGGAGAAATAATTTATCTTTATTAATATTTTAAATGTAAAATAAATGCACAAATACTCAGGATTATGGTTTTCCTGCAAATATTCATAGTATAAGACAGTATTTGGTTGCTCACCGTTACCGGCAACCTATGACGATGATGTTGATGTTCGACCTGCGGAGTATGGTTGTTAAGTATTTTTGTTCTTTAACAAGCAGTGCCCCGCGGTTTCACCAGCATGTGTCGATCCCGTGGGAATATCAGGATAAAAACTATCCTAAACTATCCTATGTCCCGGGACTCAAACTATCTCTAACTTACCAATTTTCATCTAAGTCGGTCCAGTGGTTTAAGCGTGAAGAGGTTACAGACAGACAGAAAGACAGACACACGTTCACATTTTATAATATTAGTGTGGATTTATTTAATTACCTACCACACAGTCGTCTCTCTCTGTAACACACCTTCATTGAGTCCTATATTTTTTTTAGTATCAATTCGCTTTGTGGACGGAGTGGTGAAAGGAGAGTAGGGAGGCCTTTGTCTAGCAGTAGGAAATTAATGGCTATGAAAAATCGCTTGGTTGATTTGGCACTGCCTATAGTCCCATTGCTAACTTAAGTTCACAAAACTTCAATAAGTAGTGAATTTTCGAAATACTTGTAATTTACGATACGAAAATTGTACAGACGCCAGCACATCAAAATTTTCCCAATCAACTTTGAACCTTATGCTTTAGTGATAAAGTTGAAAATCTATTAAAGAAATCTGACAGATTGTGGTAGGTTGATGTGCTGGCGTCCGTACCTATAATATTAGAATACACAACAACAAGAATGTTGATTATCATTTTTTGTGTTGTTAATTGTATGTAAAACTATAACTTTATAATAGTTATAGGCATCCTAACCATATAAGGAAAAGTAAAATCATTAACCCCTTTACTAATAAACATATCAGATGAATAGTTGAACACCGATTTATCTATTTCAGTCATCAGTATTTTGACTTTCGAAAGAAGAAGACAAAGCTTTGTGTACCTAACTATACAGACGCTATACAACATTTATTAGTAAGGTGGTAAGACAATAGAATCAATGTGACTTTCAACTTGATTTAATCTAGTTGTATTTCAATTAGATTTAGCAGCCTACATCATTTTCTAAAGAAACATTTAGTTCTCCCATTTTTCCTATAATTTCTAGCTTTCCTTTTTTGTTTGTCTGTCTAATTAGTTCTCATTGTTCTTTTAATTCTACTTTCAGTACTAATTCCTGAAACCATGACTGTGATGACCCGTAATGATGCTGCTTAGGAGTTGGAGTATGGCCGTTCAAGATAAGGCTTCAAACAGTAAAATGTCAACAGCTGTTACAGGAAATAGATGATAGTTAGAAGGTTATTTTCAAAAACACAATAAAGCAGCTTAAAACAGAAACTAGCAGCCTACATCAAGAAATCTGGATGTTGTTGATGAAAAGGATAAACCGTCCGTGAACATCACAGACGGTTTCAACAACTCAAATCACATGCCTGAAGGTTTTTTAGCTGTGACCAGTAGTTACGAAGATTCAAATGATAACATGGAAACATTTAATAATTATTTCTGCAAACAGTGGCTGACCCCGAAAATGATTGACACTGTAAGTTCTTACAACAAGTGACATCGCACAACCAACAAACTGGAGGAATGGCACTCTCGTATAAATAGAATCTTCGGGAAAAAGCCAAATCTATTTCAATTTATCAGCCTGCTGAAAAACGAAGCTTCACAACAGGCTTTTAATATGCAGCAGGCCAACCTTCACTCTGAACCAAGTAGAAAGAGGTTGAGACACAACATTGACATGCGCATACGAGAGATAGTGGACAACTTTGTACGTGGACAAATTGAGGCTCTGTGTAAAACATTTGTGTCTTCTAAATTCTTGGTTATAAATTAATTAAATTAATTATAAAAATTAATATTCTTGTTTAATTTTAATCTTTAAAAACCACAATGTTAAGGCCGCCCATTGTATGTTTTGTATTCATAATTGTATTTTTTTGTTATGTATTTTCTGGTGTACAATAAAGTATATATAAATAAATGTTTCTGTCCAACTGTACTGTTGGAATATTGTTAATAAAAGTGCATAAAAAATAAAAGTTGGACTTGTGCAAAGACTTGTATGGATGTTATAAAAGTTGGACTCCTGAAAAAGTTGGACTCTTGCGAACAGAGGAACGTAATGAGGAGGCTTTATGTAAGGTTATGGAACTAGAAGAAAAATTAATTTGATTTTTTAAATGAAAAGGTTTGAATTACTAAATTGTAGAAACATACCTACTCAAAAAAAAACCAGCAAGAAATGTACTCGGGCTAAGGAAACGAACAACTTGTATAATAACAATAGCCTCCTGACCGATCTCGGTCACTATGGCCAATCTCAACGGAGATTAGCCAGGTATACAGGAGATATTATAGTGCACAAGTGTTTGCGCAAACACAGGCAAACACAGGTGCACTCTCTGTTCATTTACTCTCATAGTCCGATGGGACGGCAATCCGACACGATGGGTGAAAGATTAGGCTCAGGACCAACGGCTTTTACGTGCTTTCCAAGCCACGAGGGTATTAAACCGCCAACTTCTAAATTCCGGGTTGTTACTAAGAAATTCCTGTTGGAAAACTCAATAACAGTTTGTACCCCATGCTCAGCAGTCGCGCCTGCAACCACGAGACCAACGAGGCAGTCGAATGAAGAACAAGTGGAATGAGGAATTTGTATAATTAATTATTAAGAAGAAGAAGCTATCATAAAAAAAAACAATAAATTTAGGAAACAACCAAAACCATTCCAATAATATTAAACTAAGGAAAGAATCTTGTTTTATAAATAAATTTTATAAAAAAACAGGATGTAAGCATAAAGTGTCAATCTCATAAAAAGTCCTTACTTAATTTGATAGTAAATAACTATCAAATTAAGTAAGGACTTTTTATGATTGACACTTTACGCTTACTGCCTGTTTAGGTATTAGAAGAGTCAATACATTCACGCTATACTAAGTATGTGAGGTCTGAAAAACAAATTCAGGAATTCAGGAGCACATTCTTGCTGCAAATGAGTTAGTGGGCATGTGCAACTCTAATACAGACAAAGTGAACCCGCTGACTCAGCACCCCTTACTGTTCATTGCGAAGGAAATATAATCTTGGCACTCCAACCTAAGGCATCGGAGGACCCGTCCCAGTCAGGATGTGCTCATTTTAAAGGTTTCATATGTTCGTATTTGTATGCTCAACGTAAATAACAATGAATTTTGTTGGATTGTCGAAATGAAAACTATTCCTACTGTTACTGTGTTACGCAATTACCATATTATATTATATATTACCAGATATTGAACAAGGTGCATTGCAAGTAGTACAGACAGAACCTAGTTCTCTCCCTTGTATGTAAACTATTTCATTGCGTAGGTAAGGCAATTCATGTTCCTTTTGAAATAATACTCAGGCCCCTCTTTTCCATTGGGCACTCTGGGCAAGTGCCCAGGGCCCCGCGATCTTCGGGGGCCCCGGCCTGCTCTCATAAAAAAAAACATTATTTGCAGCCACGTTCCATTCTACGCATTATTAGTACCCGATTCAATGAGAAAATATGTGATTTGCAGTGCGATTTACAATAAGTTTGTAGCTTTCCAGTTTTTAAACATTAAAACCGAGTAGGTACCTACATCCCGAGGAAAGCCGAACACATCCGAAGCGGGTATTTTTTTTATCGTCTTATAAACAATACACGTGCGGTGTTGCTTACGGTAACAGTGCCGCGAGTTCAATGGGTTTTTTCCCATCTCAAAAAACGCCCAACGCGCCTAAAGAAGTTTTCACTTCAATATTAGTATATGTTTCTCTTATTGTCTCTTATCTACACAGGGGCCCCGTGATCCTTATGTGCCCAGGGCCTCCGATAGGTTAAAGACGGCCCTGATAATACTTATCTATTGCTGTGTTGTAATGTGGTGTATTAGTGATTGTTATGTAATAATTTATTATGTTTTTATTTTTTATTGTAGTTATGAATAATTTCGTAATCTGGTGAAAATTCTAAATTCTATTTGGGTGTATTCCTAAAATAAAAATGTTTTGATTTGATAGCCTACTTAATAAAGTTTGTTACTGTTCCGGTATGTTTCCTGATAGTTTTGGAAAAGGGGTAAGAAAATTACTTAGCAGCAACCCGAGTCTTTCTTGTCAAAACTATTGTTTAGATAGACTAAGCTTCAGTCTCAGACATCCTACAAACAGCAACTAACTAACAACAACTACAACAACAACAACACAACAACAACTACAACTAACTATGTCTTCAATAACTAGGAATTATAAAGTAATTTAATTAAATTCGAATTAAATTGAATTCCTAACTAAAGAATATTAAACGTACAAGTCATCTTTAATTGAACTCCGCTAAACCTTGACTTAGTATATGTACGATCGGGAAAAAAAGTTCCGGTCGTCACACTGTGAACGACAAGGGTGTAACCGTGGAAACACCCCGTTTATCGGGAATAATAAAAAAACAGAAAAAGTCCCATTCATCAACACTGTGAAACTTTTTTTCCCGATCGTTAACTGTGTTCACAACAAGGTGTGACTGATCGGGAATATTCGCACAAAAAGGTTCATTTATTATTTATATTATTGTGTTCAATAATATTTTTAAGAAAGCAAAATGGGAATTATTTGAGGTTGAATTAAATCCATGCCATAACATATTATTATTTTATTAGCAAAGTAGGTATTCGTACAGAGGGCGTTCTCGAAGTCTTGGCAGCAATCTTCAGGATATCCTGGGTGTTGTATCGGCCCCGACGAGTTTAGGTCGTGAGTTCGCCCAGACGGGCACATTACTTTGTGTACCACCACACACCACCACTGTGCATGCTGTGCTGTGCTGTGTGTGCTGTGCTGTGTGTGCTGTATGTGCTGTGTGTGCTGTGTGCTGTGTGTGCATTGTGTGCATCACCACTGCTTTCAAAACGATGAAGGAAAACAAAGTGAAAAACCGGCATGTCCTACCACCAAAAATTTGAAGACACGTGACATCCACCAAACCGCACTGGGCCCGCGTGGTGGATTACGGCCCACTCCCTCTCACTGAGAGAAGGCCTGTGTCCCAGCAGTGGGAACATTATAGGCTGATGATGATGCAGGTATCAGGGCACTAATGTGAGATGAGCCATGCCATGGTGTGTCTCTCAATAGGTACTTAGTTGCTACATTCAGGTTACGTTACGCTCCCATATGGCGGCCAGAATAGACCGGCTGTATCCGAGGTGTGGAGGGGTCCGTGGCTAAATAATAACAGCCGCACAGGTCAATTGATCAGGTTAAGCAACGCATGCCGCGGTTGGTCCGTGGATGGGTGATCAATTTCATACCGAGACTACTGCACTTCGCACCCGTACCTTCGCAAAATAAGCGCTGGTAGCGCAAAAAAACAACTAATAGTGTGTTCTGTTTATAGAAGCATGAGGAACGGGTGGAAAGCTCATCTTCCATAGAAAAGGCAGTAGGTACCTACACAACGAACAGAAAGGTGTGGTGTCTGGTCACTGACGTGTAAATTATACAAGTGTTTATTAGAGGTCAGTATGTCTGGTGGACTACTACTGCCCGACGGATGGTTGTCGGGTTTCTGTAGACACGGTCAGATTAAATTAGCTAGCGAAACTGCAGTCGTGATGAGAAAAATTCTTTTCTTTTGTTTTATCGTGTTTAGATATAATAACTAGGTATCACATTTGTGAAGTTTAAAAAAAAAACTTAAACTATATTTTAAGTGACTACATTACTTGCGGTCGATGACCCCACAAAAAAGCAAATTGGTTTCTGTTTCATTTATCATGTTTAGTAATCCCACATCACGTCTGAGGAGTTTCGTTAATTTAAATAATCATAATCATAAATCTTTATTTATTTCAACATCATATTACAGACACTGATTAAATAATGCACATTCTTAATTAATAGAGAAAGGTGTCGTGATGCTAGGGTCCTGAGTTTCTACAGGTCACCCAACGGTTAGAGTTAAGGGGGAAGCGCTAAGGTAGCCCGCGAAATTAAAATTTTGCTTAAGTTTTTTGCAATTTTCTGGTCAGTATTAAGTTGTACGTTGATTAAAATATGATTCGCAACCGTAACAACGACTTATTTACAACTTATTAACTTATTAACGACTTATTTACAACGACTTACGACGAATTCACGACCTTTGTATACTTACCTGCATTCTAGCAAATAAATAATTTGATTTGATTTGATTTGAACAAATATGTATTTACAGAATTATAATCATTAGAAACAGTAATACAACTTGTTAGGTTAGTATAATCCTAAAATGTCAAGATTTCATGAAAATAGTCATTCAGTAGGATTACTTGGTCATACATAGAGTTTTGTTGATGACTTTAATGATTATAATTCTGTAGATACATATTTGTTACGGTCGCGAATCATATTTTAATCAACGTACCTACGACTTAATACTGACCAGCAAATTGCAAAAAAGTAAAAAAATAATTTCGCGGGTTACTCTGGCGCTTTCGCCTTAAGATATTATAATGAAAGTCTAAAATTGCAATTAAGTATAAGCAAGTAAAAAATTCAGCAAGTGCAAATTTGACCCTGATGTATACCTATTCCAATCGTGCAGATAACTCTGCTTGCGCGATGTAAGGTTTGCGTGACGTCAGGTGTGATGCGTAGTTCGCATGTGGATTGGTAGATACCGACGCCGACCTCACAATGTTGATGGAAAGTAATATTTACCATCTCATAACTTTCATTCACTACCAAAATCAAAGTGGGGAATTTTCGTAGTCAAACATAGTTACATTATGATTTGTTTCGCTTTGTCCAATGTCCATCCAAGGTGGCTTTTTGACTTAGACTTAAACCCTGTCAGTAGGTACTAAACATAGAACTGGTTTTAATGTCTCCAAAGTAGACAAAGAACGAAAAAATAATAAAAATGGGTTCTTGTTAAGTCCTGTGCCTACTTATATTTTATTTGCCAAAACTTGAAGAGATTTTTAAAAAATATTGGTATTCATAAAAAAAGACTAAGTATCAATTTCACTCTGCTTTTACTAGACTATTTTGTCGCCAAAGCAGGTGTACTTTCTAGTTTACAAGTAAAACAACAGCGTCAATAAAATAAATTGAAATATCGTTACGAAATGGAATAAAAATGTAATATCGTTTCTAGGTCCATAAAATTGTTTATATAAATTAAATGCTTTAAGCAACACTTTCCTGAATTTGATAGCGTATAATCCAGCAAAAATGAAAAGCACACTTTTAATCTTAATAGGATACATTACTTGTACACTAAAGTGTGAGATGAACAAAACTGAAGCTGAAGAGAAAACAGATAATGTAGAGCCACTAAACGAAAATGGCCAACAAGGCGATGTACAGCAACCAAAAGATGCAGTGCCACCAGAAGGTAAAGAGACAGCAGATGCTGGAGAGCCACCAGAAGATAAAGACCGACCCGTCAATGTAGAGCAACCAGAAAATGCAAAGCAACCAGAAGGTGTAGAGACAACAGATGCTGTAGACACCACAGATGGTGTAGATACAAATACATGGTACGCTGTAGAGCAACCATTCGATATAGAGTATCTAGAAGCAGCAGAGACAACAGATGCTGTATATACAACAGATGCTGCAATTCCAACATACCCTGTAGAGCAACCAGTCGATACAGACCGACCAGAAGATGTAGAGACAACAGATGCTGATGACATAACAGATTCTGTAAATACATCATACACTATAGAGCAACCAGTCGAAACAGAGCAACCAGAAGATAAAGAGACAATAGATGCTGTAGACACAACAGATGCTATAGACACAACAGATGCTGAAGATACATCATACGCTGTAGAGCAACCAGTCGATACAGAGAAAACAGAAGCCACAAAGAAACAAAAAATACAAGCAGACGATACAGGCCCTTCAAAGATTAGAGTGGAAGATGCACTTAAGATTCTTGAAAAGTGTAAAAACAAATATGCTTTGGAGAGCATAGCTTTAATCCAAAAGTTGAAATGGTTAAGGTCTACATTTAATATCACAGAACTTATGATTGATCATAAAATAGATCCTAATGAAGACTTCGATGACCTATCTGACACGCAGAACCGTTTAAATACTTCAAATATTTTGAGAAAACGTGTAATTGATGGGTTTTTGCACATCAAACAAGCAATTTTGGATGCATCAAATTTTAAATCAACTGTGTCAAGTGAAACAAAAAAAGAACGAAAGATGGCGAAGGTCAAAGCAGAAGCAAATAGGTACAAAACAAATTTTATCGCTACACACAGCGATAGAGAAAATCTCGAGAAAATTTATCTTGGACATTCAGACTAATTGGAAAAGGATAGGTTCGATTAAAGTAGACAAAATACATACATAAGTATATCGAGTTTTGTTATCAAATTTACTAGTATTAAAACAGTTATTTCTGATTGGTTTCAACAGAAATGGAATTCTGTTGGAAACAAAATGATGAATATTTCCGTAGCCAAGAAAATAAGATTTTGTCTGCTACCCAAAATAGAATGGAAGAAGATATTGTCAGTATCTATGTCTGGAGTATTGTGAGATGCGTGTTTGACTGTCGAGTGGTTTATGTTATTGAATTTGTGTACCTACGTATGTACATGGCCTTGGCCTGGGCAACTGGGTTGTGGAGGTCAGATAGGCAGGCGCTCCATGTAAAACACTGGTATTCATCTGCGTCCAGTCAGACTGGAAGCCGACCCCAACATAGTTGGGAAAAGGATAGGCAGATGATGGTGATGTACTTGGCCTTGGCCGTTTTATGTTAGATAAATAAATTAAATAAGGAATCCTGTGTAAAGTTCATTGCGTAACCCCGAATCTTAAGGGGCTTACAAGACCTAAACGCAAAAAACGCAAGTTTTAGCAAAAACAAAAGTATATGATCGACTACAGTAAACAAAATCAGAAAAATATATGTTATTCTTCAGGATATATGCTAGGTAGATAGTGTGTTGAAAACATAATAGAACAAATTTGATACGATAGAAAAAAGGCATGAAGATACCTCTAAAAACTTTCTTATTACAATAAAAACCATACTAATTTATGTATGTATCTCTATACAATCATTCTGATTTTTTGTTAGATTATTTTACAAGCAACATACTAAAGGACTAGTGTTTTCATTTTTTAGCTCAAACAATAGATTTTTTGTAAATAGATAATTCCTTCATATTTTGCAATAAATTACCAGGCGTTGTGTCATCGCGCTGCTCTTTCTTTTCTATGCAGTCCGACAGTGACCGCGCTTTAGATCACGTAGTCGCCTTAACCAAGCCGATCAACCGCGCGTATGCGCGATCGTCGCGTTAATTGCCAGTCTTCTGTTCGGAAAACAGGCGTCCTCTCATCCTCTGTCGGCGCGACCACGTGTTTGGACTTCCCTTTATTTGGGAAGCGGCCTACAATCGTGCAAACAAATAATAATAAGGAAAGTCATTATTATTTCAGCGGGATTGTCCGAAAGGGTTACCGCTGGCCCGGAACATAAAGGGCTAAGGAAGGAACACGGGTGGGTTTTAATCAGTAAGAGTCTGACACTCCCTTCCGCTCCACCCAGAGCGGGAGGAGTCATTTGATGATTTCCCATCCTGAAAAAAAAAGTCATTATTATTCATGTCTGCGTTCGATTACGGGAAATTAAACGAAATGGTAATTTCTCTGCAGCATTTACTTTAGGATACTTATCATTACATTATTGCTTAAAACACGCGTCATATCATCCTCATCATCAGCCTACAGCAGTCCACCGCTGGACATTATGCCTCTCCAATTTCACGTCAATCAACTCGATTGTCTGCATCTGTCAACCAGTTGCTGCCAGCCACCTTTCGAAGATTGTACAATGCGTGCCACGTAAGAAGAGACTTGACCCCGCCTCCCCCGCCTCTTTCCGCCGCCCCTATGACGTCCGGTCCCGTCCCGCACTCAGACCTCATACCGCTAAAGATACCTACCTAAAATCGTGTTCTGCGCATGTCAGACCACGTGGTGTGTCAAGTCTCTTCTTACGTGGCACGTATTAGATTGTAACACGCGTAGCATGTCCAGTGGGGTAACTGGGTAATAGTAACAGTAGCAATGGCTTTCATTTTGACAGTTTAACAACATTCATTGTGCTATTTACGTTGTTGACCGGACAAATTTTTCGAACATATGTAGCTCTGGGTATTGACCTTCAAAATGATTCAGTTTTTGATTGAAAATGTGTTACGCTGTTAGGGTGCAGTTCTAATAAAATATAATAATTCACTTAGTCCCTTAGTTAAGACTGTTTTGTTACCACCAGTACCTACCTATATTTTTATTTCATGTGAAACTTACCTTTGTTTTCTAAATATACTTACGGCTCCAGAATGTAGTACCTAACTCAAGTTCTAATCATTTGCGATTTACAGGCACTTTTGATTCGTCAAGGGGTCCTTCATTAAAAGATGAAGCTAGTTAGTTGCCCAATCCAAAGCGTAGTTGGTACAGTCGCCGGCACGTAACTTGGCAAGGTTTTCACATAGTGGGAGTAAGTTAGCGCATGTTCACTTAGTGCAACAAGAAAATGGTCACTTTTATTGTTTGTCATTATACTATGGTTATTGCCATAGATTATTTTTAAACATGTCTGTTTACAAGAAAGTCAAAGAAAGGAAAAACACATCTAACGATTCTTGCCAAGTTAAGTGCCGGGAACTGTACCTATGGAGAAGAACGGGCAAGAAACTCCAAGGACACTTATGTTATAGTTTCGTATTACCGCCAGTTACCCTACCGATGACCTTACCAGTAAACCGGGTTAGGTCAGTTAAGTGTTGGCTGGCGTCCATTCCCGCCAAGGCGCCTATTTATATCCCACATAATGTCAACACATGAATATATAATAATATGTTATGTTTATTTATATGTCTTGTAAACGGGTCGTGCGTACTTGTATCCATTGTTTTGGAATGTCTGTACTGCATACGTGTAAGTAGAGTAGTCTATATCATAGGCTACAGGTAGTAAAATTCTAACTAAGAGTAGGTCTACTATTAGAATTTTACTTCATTGGCATATTTTTATAATGTGGAAGAGCTTCAGGAGCTTTTTCTACTAGAAAAAAACACTGGCACTCCGGTAGTGCCGACAGAAGTGAAAACTTGAACAATTACGAGTGTATTTTGTGAATCGTCTTATAAACAAAACACGCGTGTTAAGGTGTGTTCCTTATTTTATAGGGTTTTTTGCAAATCAGGTATGATGACCAAAGTGACTGGTTTATTCTTCTCGTGAAAGGAATTAATTCAGATTTACAAATAAGCACACAGGATAGACTTCAGTTCGTGGTGTTGGTCGCGGCAGTGGTAAGAGAAGCAAGCCGCTCGCATGGAGCTCGTCGTCAGTTATATATCCGTGGTTCAGCGCCATCTCGTCGTTGTTGGATGAACTACGTAGTTAGTACGCGAGGCCCTCGTAGTTCTTCCCGATGTGCATAGATGGCGCTGTCCTCAACAACGCGCGTCTTACGTTTTACGTCTTACGTTTTACGTCTTACGAATTTTCGATCAGGGTCACGTGACCTGACGCGAGTTTAGAAGTTTTTACCCATTCCAAAAAAAGTACACAGCGCCGCTAAAGAAGTTTTCACTTCAAAAATTTATTAACGATAAAACTGACACTCTTCGAGGTACCGAGTTCTTGTACTTAGGGTTACATTACTAATCTCTCATTTTTAATTTTCTAGATCAAAATGACACCTCATGTATACTAAATGTCATGTTGATAAAAAAAGTTCGTCGGCAGCTGTCATTTTAGTCAATCAAATAAAAAATCTGAGTTTACATTTTGAGGATTTTTGCAGACACAACATTCCAGTGCCATGGGTGCTATTATACTACATTATTGTTCACGGACGAAATCTTCAAAAGAGAGATTTTATCTCTCATCAGACGGGGATCGAACCCGACGCTAACACACACTTTCTGTCGGGTGCAAATGACTATAAAAAACTTTGAATTCAATAATAATACTTAGGCACTGGAATTTTCCTTTATTGACCAACACGAATCTCTCTTAAACTTTTCGTAGATAGGTAGTTTCGAAATGAAACTGTCTACGAAAAGTTTGGGCCAATTACCAACCAAAAGTTTCGGTTGGTATCTGGCCCAATGTAGGCCTGGGGCACACCTACCTCTCCCCTAGCCGCCACGTGTGTTGCCTCGAACGTGCCCCGACTAGAAGTTAAAGTATAGCTGTTTCCAAAAATAATGTAGTTTCACACTTTCCCTTGAGAAAGGAAAAATGCCTGGTTAGAATCGACCAACACCATAATTGGGTAACACACTATGAATATCAATTTCAATCATTTTTAAGAATATTGCTAAACCATTGCTTCATATTATCTTCGAAACATTAAATTGTCTGCCCAACAACGTAAATAACTCAACTTCAACTCTTGATTAATGGCTTTCGTGGAATAAACACCACAATTTTGCCAATTTCACGTACTAAAATCCACTAAATGAAAAAATTAAATCTCTCTGACACGTGTGACAGCTATCGACCGATGCTGGTGTCAATTACGAAACAAATTTTATATCTTTGTCCATTGGCCTGTCAGCCAAATCTGACGCCTCCGTAAATAACTCAATTAGGTAATGTTGTTGAACTGTCAAAAGTCATTGCTATTGACAGTGTGTGACGCAATTATCCCGATGATTTTATTCTTCCGTTCGTAAAGGACGTGCCTTTTTGGGGAGGTTTAATATACATTACATAATTATGTAGTTGCAAATAATGATATTAAGTGGAACTGATACTAGGTACAGACACCAGTACATCAAGCTACTACAATCTGTCAAATTTCTTTAATACATTTTCAACATTATCGCTAAAGCGTAAGGTTCAAAGTTGATTGGGAAAATTTGACAGTTTCGGGTAGATTGATGTGCTGGCGTCTGTACACAGCTAACTTTTGAAAAATTTATGTATGTTAAGTATTTTAAACCTGTACTTTGTGCGAATTATTTCATCACCACTGCTCTCAAAACGGTGAGGTAAACATCGTGAGGAACCGGCATGTCATAGAAACAAAAATTCGACGATATGTGGCATCTACCTACCAACCTGCACTGGGCCCGCGGGGTTGATTACAGCCCACTCCCTCTCACAGAGAGGAGGCCTGTGTCCCAGCAGTGGGAACATTATAGGCGTTTTGTGCATGTTATGCAAGTATTTAAAGCAAACCTCATAAAGTTTATTTAACAAATTTTATTTTCCATTACAATTACACAACAAAAAAAGGAAATTTATAAAATGCATAACGCCATCTGAAACACTACGTTAACAGTGTGGTTAATAATATATGTATTATATAACTAGGTAACAATATAGTGTTTTAATTATACTGTAGATACAGGAGGTAAATAAAGGCAAGGCAATAAGGTTAAGTTTGCTTTGGGCTAGCGGCAAAATTTTAAATGAACTTCAAAAGTTTTGTTAAGTATTCTAGTGAAGATTAAATAAATTGCACAAGGCATAATTAACTTTAAGTCCACTGATTAACGTACAAACTAGATACGAACTTCTTCCGGACAATTTTCATGACTTCTCTGGAATTCCTGCAGCTAAAAGCTCGTAATCGAATCGTCGTCGTGATTCGTACTTTACAAACAATCGACGTTAAAATTCCGTTAAAAAAAATTGGCTTCCGTTTGCTTCTGTGGCAATGTAAATTGAGCCTTACTGCCCAGACCTATCTTTTCATCCTGCTTATTTAGCTCCTATACTTACATTGTGTAACATTATTAGATGCCAATATTTTTGTGGACCTTTAAATATGTTTTCATAAAATACCTTGAAATGAAATACAATATTCTCTTCAGTTTATTTTTTAATTTGAAATGTGGGTGTTTATATGCCTACACCCCTATCGAACTCATCGGTGAAGCCAGGCGTGATGTTATATTGTCATTTACCTATAGAAATCTGCGTCATAGTTGCTAATGGCTTGCGTATACGAACAATGCTCTGAAAAACATCCCTTGAACTCAGATTGGTTTAAACCTCATACCTTCTAACCTATTCGTATAACTTCTCTAACTCATCAATTTAAAAAAAAGGGTAAACCCATCGGCGAAAAAAGAAGGTGTTTAGTTTGACTTTATTTTATTGAAGTTAAGAAAAATTAAATGAAACGTTGCTGCTTTGAAATTTTGGTATATAAAAATAAACCTACGTAAATGCTATTAATTTAAAGTAAATTTACTGGACATTATTCTCACCTAATAATGTTACAAGCTTTATATTTTTGTAATTAGGTAAATAACTCAGGGTTTATGTTAGGTGACAGAGAGTCGATCCGATTTGGTGACCATGCTGATGCATATTTCCTGAACACTGCAACGCTGCATCTCGATGCAGCTGTCATAATGACAGCTATGGTCTTGTCAGTGTCATTTTGATGGTAACTTCCTTTGTTTATAAACTTTTAGCCTTTATCTGGAAAAAGACGTGCCATTTAAATACTCTTCTAATTTTAGGAGCCTACGAATCTTAAAGGCTTAGTTGCAATTTTTCTTTTAAATGGTCTTGAACTGTCTAATGAAATGCAGTGTTCTTAGTAGAATTGAAAACCCCTCGTTAAATTATATTTACAGCATAATTTGAACAGTTTGAGATGACTAAAGTTGACTAGAATAATACAAATCTGTGTAACTTCTACTTTCTCGCCTACACGAAACATAAATACCTATACTTTAAAATAATAATATTAATTTCATTTCATTTATTAGATGGTTATATTATATATTTTAAGTGTTATTTTTGTTTTATTTTAATAGCTGTAGGATCAAGCACCAACAGGACCTATTGTGAATATTTACGAATATACTTAAACTTAAAATACAAACTATAGTGTTCATTAAAAATAAACTGTAGTGGAAAGTCTGCTTTGCATAAAATGCTTATTTACTTCTTTTCATAAAACGTTTGCATCTTACAGTTCACGACAATAATCCAGACTTGTTAGGACGCCACTTTAAATTTTTTGACTCTCACATTAATTCGGAAAATAATAACATTAAGAAAAGGTGACTAGATATCACAAGTTACAGATAAATAAATGTTTCTTTACATACATGACGTTTTCAGGAGAGGCCGTGTAAACGATGGTCCTCATCAAAATTAAAATGAATAGAAAAATTTCATACGCGTCCAACAAGTCCGTCGACCTTAAAACTAATTCGTATTCTACAACGTTAATTGAGTTTATACCAATATACACGATGCGGCAACCAAATCACGGCTTCCCCTCTGGTGGGTTGAAGAACTCCCAGTGATGATGGTGCACCGCTCGGCTGTCGCTCAGTCCTAACATGATCAGCCCCGCAACCAGCACGAGGAATATAACCATCGCCATCTGGATGTCTTTCTTGTCTTCGGTGCCGCTAATGTACGACATGAAGGAGTTGAATATACTCCTAATAGTCCTGGTGATCGATGAGTGGCAGACGCGCAGGAATTGGGCACCTGCTTCGGTTATTGAGGGCTCATGCGTTCTAACGGGGGGAGGGATTCGGCGAGGGGACGGACGGGGTCTGCCATCATCGGAACTAGACTCTGAATGAGGAGCTGCGGGTTTTCTCTTAGCTCGTCGTGCTGGTAGCGGAGGGGTCTGGTGTTGAGGGTCATGAAAATCAAAATTAGGCCGTTCTCGTAGAGACCGAGCAGGGAAGAAAGATGCCGGAGGTATGGTTATGTCTTGGAGGTATGAGTACAATAGTGGAGTCAAATCGGGGGGTGGTGGTCTTTGAGGTGGAGCTCCTGCTTCCTCGGCACTTGGAGGTCTAGGGGGAGGTGGCGTTTGAGGCGCCTCTTCTTCAAGAGAAGTTTTTACTTCCGTTTTTTCCTCCACTTTTTCAATAGGCAGGTTATCTGTTTGTGTATGTTCCTCTCTACTAACCGGTCGTGGAGTTTCAATTACTTCTAGAGTTGCTGGTGCGGGGGCTGGAGATGGAGGAGCGTGCGCAGTAGATATCTCAGCAAACTTTTTGACGATCTCGTCAATTACTGACTGAGAAAACTCAATCCCACTTACAGAAATGTGGCCTGATTTGGAATCTAATTCTGAAACCTGCAATGTCATTCCTTCTATGTCTGACACTAAAATCTTATTCGCTTGAAGTTCCGATACGTTCAGCCTACCCACATCTAAATCTTTCACCTGAAGTCGTTGTGTTACCAAGTTATCTAACTGCACTTCTCTGTTTGCGTCGCTCACTTTTTCAAGAGCACGCTCTTCAGCAAGCTGTGCAGTATTTTTAGGTCTTGGTCTAGTGCTTGAAACACCTCTTGACCTTGGGAGTGGAGGAACATCTGGTATTTGTGATTCATCAATATCTATGGGTTGAACAGTTAAGGAAGCTTCGGTTAGCATTACTTCACGTTCGTTGATCCTAGTTGGACTCGACACACGTCTTTCCACCAATATAACTGTAGGCGATGTACGCCCAAGACTTGGTTTAGATAATTCAGATATTTTTGGATCAGAAAGTTTTAATGATTTATCAGTGCGGGATGTAGGCCGCGAGTCACGAGGGGTCTCAGCTAGTTTAGCGTGACTTTTAGAAAGCATAGATTCTTCATCAATCATGTCCCTAATTGAGCTTGACATAGATAATTCTAGATTATCATCCATACCTAATTCAAACTCTACATCGTCTGGTAGAGGATCAGTCTGAGTAGAAACTTCAATCTCTAAAACATCATCTTGCTTTGTTTGATCTTCATCATAATCACGTGACACTCCCATTGTCGACTCGGCGTCTGTAGATATACTCCGCTGAAGATCACTTTTATCTCTCTTTCTTCGCCGCCGGGATCCTCTTGGCGGACGTGGTGGAGGAGGCAGTGGTCTATCTTTCATTTTGTTGACAACTTCCCCAGATTTTAAGTCTTTGTGGACCTCTTCAAATGGTTCATCAATTTCAACGTACTGCGTTAAATCTCCACTCACTGAGCGTTTAGTAAAGCTATCTAATGTCATGAGACTGGTGGATGACTTCTTTCGGGGAGGTCTATCGGGACCAACAGGTTTAGTGGGCCCGACAGTATAATATTTACGTTCTGAACTATTGCTCTTGCGGCGTCTTGGTGGGGTCTTGCTTTTAGAACGTCGAACGCCTTTGCTGGGTGCGTGGGGGCCTTTGTCGACTGTTGCATATCCGGGACTCTCGTGGCGAATTTCCCTTTCAATGTCTTCAGGCGGTGCTATGTTAGTGTCTAGTATGAGTGATTCAGCGCCATGTGACGTGCGGTCGTCGTCGCAGTAGGAGGTGCCCCGTGAGCTGCGGGAGCGGGTGCGCCGCGGGGGTACGGGGCTGTGCCCCGTCGTCGTGGACTGCGCGTACTCTTGCGGCACGATGTACTCATGTTCAGTGCGATAAACAATTATCTGGAAAAGAAAAAAAAATGAATTAGTTAATTTATTATGAAGTCGTCGTTTGCAAACAAACAATACAAGAAAAGTTGCGTAAAATTATGTCTCATTTAAGAGAACTATCGAATTTCAGGCCTTGTTAAAATATTCTATATGGCGCCAGTGACGACAGCGGGTGGCGTCTTGACCTTGTATTTTTTTGAACAGGAACAAAAGTGATATCTAATGGGACCAAAAACGTAACAGCGCTGGGGGCTTAATTGTGTTCTATTAAGACAGACTGACAGAAGGCGGTACATACTCGTAATATATAGGACGGGAGTTCATATTATTACGTAAGTATATTGTTCCAAGCACGGGACCTGCTTTTGTGGATTGTGTGTGGCGAGTTGAGCTTTATAGCACAGGTAAAATTAAAATTTTCTAGCATTATTTGTTTTAAAAATTTGATTAACTAGCTGTTCCCGCGACTTGTTTACTAACCTCCTAGGATGACAGATCAAGCAATCCTTTGGGTGGGTTAGGTTAGCTGTCACTAACATTATGTACCTGAGGATATACCCGCCAAATTAAATCAGTCGTCAGTCTGTCAGTCATTGGTAATTATTTCGATTTAAATATAGAGGATAGTAAAAATGTGTGTTGTATGAAAATATTTGCAATAAGTACAGTAGGCCGCGCGTCAGTGGTAACACTTTGACCTTAAGCTGACCTAGGGTAGTACGGAGTTTAACTAAAATAGCAGGCCAGGTTATACTGGTTTTGTTATCACTGACGCATGCGGCCTACCGTACCTAGTAAAAGAAGACAGTATTCTTAAACTTAGTTTAAGAAGAAGCGACCCATTTGGATTTCTTACGACCTACTGTAAATATTTAATCGGTGCGAGAATTCAACTCACGAACAGTAGTAGAGAAGCCAGTTACTTGGCGAATGTGCCAAACTAGAGTACTTACCTATATATATATATATATAGATATATGATATAATAATATAATTAAACTATAATTAGTATGATGTGCTTTGATATTACCTAATGACAATAAATGCTCATTCCCTTTTCCTATAATTACCTAAGAATGATTGTGTCATCGGCGAAATATGGCGCACACAAGTACAATGTCTGCCTAAAGGTTTTTAGATTACAAGCACGTTACATGTCTGACCAATAAACCAGAATAAAAAAGAACTTTAGTGTTTCAACTGAAATTAGCAACCGCCATTTGTTTATATTTTCGCTAACTAGGTCAACAAACTAATGTCCAAAAATAAAATCCAAGTCCATCCCGTAGAGATATATTGGAAGAGTGCCAGAATAAATTGCAGAGACTAACATCTCGTTTGATACCGAACTTTATATTTGTTTCTGCGCCAGTATATCCTTCGCACGAATGACGTAAATGAAACTGAAATCGTAGGTGATTGGCGATTAAAGATTTTTCGCGGCCTCATTATTTGATTGGCCTGGCACGAACAATTTTGATGTTAGTGAATTTTAAATCGGAAATATTTATTTGATGCTTGGGAACATAATATTTTTTAAATTATCGATAAATTGGTAGGTATGGTAGGCGCACGCCAGTGAGAACATAACTAGCAGCCTGATTGCGTAACAACTATAAATCACAATCTGAATAATTTTGAAGGATATTACTAATCCATTGCTTCATATTTTCGAAATAGTCTGCTTAACAACATAAATAACGTAATGAATGTTGTTGAACTGTCAAAATAAAAACTATTGCCAGGTACAATGCGTGCCACGAAAGAAGAGACTTGACCCCGCCTCCCCCGCTCTTTCCGCTGCCCCTATGACGTCCAGTCCCGTCCCGCACTCAGACCTCATACCGCTAAAGATACCTAAAATCGTGTACTGCGCATGTCAAACGTGGTGTGTCAAGTCACATCTTTCGTGGCACGCATTGTAGTTAGTGTGTTACGTAATTAACCCGCATTTTCTTATTTTTTATATTCTTAATTTAGGCTACCAACAGCGATATATACAGGTTTATGTGTATTACAGACCAGTACTGTATGGCTAGTAACATTAAAATTATTTATATGCGACACATACATTTAGGTAAAATGCTGTGGTACACGATGTTATAAAAAAATGTTGTAGGTACCTACTTATCACTATGCGCTGTTTTGCAAGGTGTACAAATAGACAATCTATACAGTACATATTTGTTGTAGGTACAGGAGTAAGTAAGCCTATACAAATAAAAAAAAAATATTGCTAAATAATCGTTTTAAATCTTTAAGAATAAAACAAACTAAAATAAAACAATATAAATGAAGGTAACAATTAGGTAAGAGCTAGCTAAACTTATATAATAACTAAAGTAAGTAAGGTGCATTCGGGTAATATCGAATGGTTTTCAGACAAATTGATGGAATGTGTGTATTTTGATGAACCAGGCAGAAGCAGTGGATTATATGTCTTCTAAAGAAGTCATTTCGTCTTCTTGAATGTATAGCCTAGAGCTCTATTCGGAGATCTTTCATAAATATCGTAGTAGTTTAAAAAAAAAAGTGTTTAAAAACTTACTTTTTTTTTTCTTTGCACTAGTGTAATTTCGAATTATGTACGGGCAATTCCGAATGACGGTTAAAAGTGGACTTTATTCACTTTTGACAAAAATTACATATTTATTTTTATATCGTTATTATCCTCCAAAAATAATATTCACGATATTTGTCATAGACTAACCTAAACACGTTTGTGTGACACTTGTATTTCGGAATTACCCGTCGCATGGATAAATGGTTCTCAATCTTTTAGCAGGTACAGAGCGGATATGATTCTTTTACTCACGCGATTATTCTCATAGTTTAAAAGATATTATTATATCGTAATCAAAATGATCGCATATCCTACTAAAAGTAACATTCAGATCTTTGTATGGATTTGTATGCTACCCCTTCCGATGTAGGTACGCGGTCGTGTAGCCCGACCCGGCAGCGCGGGGACGGGCAGCTTGCATCGAAGAGCTTTGCATAAAAATCCATACAAAGAGGTGGGCAGTTGCGACTCGGCAGCGCTGCCGGGTCGCGACTGCTGAGATCCGATCAAAATGTTTAAAATTTTCTGTAATAAGAATGGAAATAATCATGGATCTTGGGTTTGAAAATAAGACTTAATATAATAAAAAAAAAGATTTATTTGAAAATTAAGTAATTAATTAAACTACTACTTATGTAGCAAAATCACAAATAAATAGTCAAATTGAATTATAAAATTAACCCACTTCTACTTGTAAGTGGGTTAATTTTATAATTCAATTTTTTGACATATAAATTTGACATATAAATTAAACAAAAATGTTAACTTGATATCTCAGTTATGCACACTAAAATAGTTGAGCCTCTCTCTGACACCTGAATAACATAAACAAATTATAAAGCTTTATTCGAGGTTTTAGTTAAAAAAAAAAAACTAAACAAAGAAGTTCTCAAAACTTATAAAATAAATTTTGACAAGTTATAACAATCAGTGTTTATAATTATTTTTGTGTATGCTTTTTTGGTTGTCCTTAAATAAATAAATTACGAAAACTATCAATAATAATTTGCAATGACGTACCTATATTTTACTGTCAAGTTTGAGTAGCACAACAAGAACTCCGTGTCTTGATTGTCAAAAGAACAAAAATAACTCCGTCTGTATAGCGATTGTATTAAAAAACTCATGTAGATTAGTGCTTATATCACAGTATTAGTAATAGAACTAGCGTACAAAAGGATCACTCCTGAACAAAATACAAGTTTAGGTATAACAAATCACTGTCGATAAGATATTCAAATACGCGCGAGACATGTCGAGCATGCTAGCCGAGTGGCAACCGACTGCCATTTGCTTACCAATAGGCGGGCCGGCCGATCAGACCTAAACTGTGAAATGCTTAGGTATATCACGTTTAGACAGAACTAATTAACCTACCATCGAAATTACCCAAATAAATTATAGATTGAGAATATTGAGAACCACTGACAATCTCCATAGAAAAGCAACATCGGCTAAATCCGAATCATTTTTGATTCGGATTTACCCATCTTCGGGTAATTTCAATAAAAACAGAAAAAGATACCTAGGATGCGCGAACCCATTAAAAACTATATTAAAAACGAAAATCTATTAAACAAAAAAACAATCAGTTAAATAACTTACCAAATTTCTGAGATAACAATGTTCGTGTAATTTCCGATAACTAGAAAACGCGCGAAAAATGACACACTGCGAGAAATGCGGCGTTGTGACCCGTACATTTACAATAAGCGACTTGAGTCAACAGAAGCGGGGGGAGTATTAAACTGGCGTCTAGGTAAATGTTGCCACATTATAAGATGTCGTCGCGTTTGGTAGGAAATTGAAATTTTCGGAATATGCCGATTTTCGACATTACCCGAATGCACCTTATGTAACAATGAATAAATCTGGGTTTCCTTGAGCAACAGAAATATTTTTTAAAAGGTTTTTTCTTAGCTGTATTACTTACAGAAGAGTTTAAAAGTTTATAGATTTTTTTTGATTATTAGGACCAAAAAACTTTGAATATTAAGAGATTAATAATTACTTGTGTAAACTGGCCCCTTATTCTACTGGAACTCCGTGCGACGCTAGGCCAGCTGAAGGTCAAAGTATTACCACTTACGTGCAGCCCACTGTACAAAGAGCGCATATTATTATTTTATGTCTCTGGCGTCCCACTGCTGGGAAAATGCCTCCCTTCCCTCTGTCCACTTTTCCCGGTCTACTGCGATTGTGGGCCAATTCTCTAAGAAGCAGTCCAGCTCATCCCGTTATTTTTTTCTTAATGCTTATATTATTGAATTATTTTTATTAAATGAAATTGACTTTGTATTTTTAACCGACTTCAAAAAAAGGAGGAGGTTCTCAGTTCGTCGGAATTTTTTATGTTTTTTATTTATGTTCCCCGAAGACGCCGATTTGAAAAATTCCTGTTTTGTTTGAATGGGTATCCTACTTTCCAGGTGGACCCATTGTTATCAGGTCAGGACCTGATGAAGGGATCCTGGAGAACCTGCATTTGCTCTCGGAAATTAATGTTATTTATCACATTTTAGTGTTTTTTTTGGAAGTCGGTTTTTTTTTGTTAAAAAGTTTTTCTAGTTTTAATGATAAATTAATTTAAGGAGAAACATCGCCGTATATGTATTTTTTCCCAAAAATGAGTTAAATATGGCAAAGCATTTAGCAAAGGGTATTTACGTTAGGAAAAACAAAGACGTAAAAAAAGTAAAATAGCAGTTACGTCGATGATTCTCCAAATGAGCGGTACCTATATCAAATTTTTGATTTATGGGAGCTTAGATCCCTAACATTGTGATAGATATGGAGTGCCACACGATTAGGTTCTCACAATCAGGAGGTTTTCACAAGTGACTAATATAATAATGCTATATATAATATATAATAATATATTTCGAAACGGGCTGCTTGACACTTCCCGTGACCCAAGGGCTGGCAGAGGCTAAGCATTGCCATACAACGTGGTAATGCCGCCAGTCTCTTGGGTACATTACCAATCGACAGCGATGCGGATGAATTTTTCGACGCTATTTTTAGTTTTTGTATAGTTTTAGTTAAGTTAGGATTTAATTTTATTAATTAATTTTGTAAATAATGTGATTAAATATTTATGTTTGTTGACTATAATACCAGCATATTATTATACCATTTCAGGACAAGGACCTGTTCTCATGCAGAGAAGGCACGAGGATTGATCACCACGCTTGCTCAAGGCGGGCGATTTCAGACTGATATTTTTCAAATTCAAATTCAAATTCATTTATTGTTTGTCACAGGTGAAATATTTGTTCTTATTATATTATAAAAGATCGCTGTAACTTTTAGTTAATATCAGAAGTGATTGTGGGGAAACCTGTACTTGTAGTTAGTCCAGGTTCCCCACAATCACTTTTTCATCGATATCTGTAATGTCCAAGATAAACTCAGTAAGTACAGATGCCAGCACATCAAGGTACTACAATCTGTCAAATTTCTTTAATACATTTTCAACTTCATGGTTAAAGCATAAGGTTCAATGTTGATTGGGAAAATTTGACAGTTTCGGGCAGCTTGATGTGCTGGCGTCTGTACATATGAATTGAAAAGGTCACATTAGATCGGCTTGCAGTCTAAGCGGATGCACCTGTATAATTTTGTTTTGTAAACACAAACATTGTTTGTGTTTTACATAGAGCGACTGCCAATCTGACCTCCACAGCCCAGTCACAGGGTAACACGATACCTCTTGGTAAGACTAATAAGTAATGTAAATAAAGTATTAACGTAAATAATAATACATAATTGTTAATAGTTGAATCATTATTATTATTCGTTGTTTAGCTGCAGCCGGTTAGACTGGAAGCCGACCTTAACTTAGTTGCAATGGGAATTGCTAGGCAGATTTTGATAGTGTATAAGGTTTGATCCCTGTATCCCTGTATGTATATTGTTATTCGATTTATTAAAATTTTCAGTAACAGCCTGGAGTCTAGATTTTTGCCTAGTAAATGGCGATAGGCCTTTTAAGTGGAACTTAAACATAATAGAGGAAATAAGGCCTGCTCCAAAAGTATCTGACAAAAATGTAAATTCCTGTGGATGCCAATTTATAGTAGGTACCCCTTGCAAATTGAGTGCTTTGTTTTAATTATGAGTCTTTGGAAATTCTAATTATAAATCTCCTATACGAGGTTTTACAATTGGCACTTTTGTTCAATTGACCTCAATTTCCGTCGATTATTACTATTTAATCATGTTTTTTCAAAGCATAATTGTTACAAAAAGTGGGGAAATGTAAAGTTGAAATCTTCATGACCTCTCAAGTTTCGCTAATGAGACACAATTGATTTTCTATTGTATCGTGCTACATAGCGTACGCGCGGAGCTTTATACAGATGAATGTGTTACTGATTCCCTTCAGTGAGAGATTGCATAAGAATTTAAACTTTATTTGGGGATGGGTTTGGTAACACTTTCATCTGATACTTTTGGAATAGACTAAACACATAAATGTGTTATTATGTTATTTGTTCTGTTAGTAACGTCAATTGCTTTCGTATTGGTAATATTATTACAATGCAATAGTACTTATCATTTAGTTTTGAATAATTCGTATGTTCGATGATTAGAAAACCATAATGTAGGTATATGTTTATATTATTAAAAAGTTAAAATGAAAGCGATTGTGTTAAGATGCTATGCAATTAGGCTGCTGTGTAAGAGATAAGTGATAATATGAAGACGATGGACTAAATCGTTCTCCTATGCCAGTACACTGGAAGAACCAAGTGTTTTCCGAGCTTTGTAATAACGGCCTATGTACGGTAAACCCAACCATCGCTAACACTTGAACTATCAACACTGATACGAATGCATTGTCAAAGTCTAATTGTTACCATGGGCATGCGATGGACGTTTTCAGGTAGTATGCAATGCTGTAAAATGTATAATGAAAGGTAATACTCACATCGTCTGTGTTCTCATGTTCCTGCGGCTGTTCCCAAAGCTCCGAAGCCGCGACATTGTTGAAGTCGCTCAGGGATGAATGCTTGAAGTCCTTTTTGCTAAACCTCTTCTTTCTTTTTGGTGGCATCGGTAGAGTTTGTGACTGGATGGGAACATTCTCCGGGTACTGGATAACGTCGTCGTTGGCATATTCATGTATAGAATGCAAATCAGCAGTAGGAGTGAAATCAAGGTGGTTGTTGACGTGCTTATCAATGTTATCTTCCACATCACAACTTATATGTTCATGTTGATGCTCTTCTGACAAACCTAAGTCTACCTCACTAAATTGTATACTGACGTTCACACTATCGTCCATGTATGGAGTCGATTCCTCAGCTTTCTTCTTTCGCTTAGCTCTCGACGGCCTTACTGGTGGAAATGTGTAATAACCATCATCTTTATCATTTAAATCTTCAGTAGAATACCTCATCGGTTCGTTGTCATCAATCATCAGCTCAGGATCAGCATCTTGATCATTGATGTACATATTGTCGTCGTTCATTACCGAATTGCTCCCTATCAGTGAGAGAATATTCTTCGGAGTTTGGAACGCTTTTCGTGTTTCATCGCTTAAATATTCCCTTGCTTGAATATTTTCGCGAGAAATTCCTCTCGGTCGAACAAAAAATTCGTCGTTGTTAATTTCGGTTATGACATGTGTGTATTCTTGTTTAGATGGTGAAATATCGGGTATGGATGAAGTGTTACGTTCGTCTTCCAGGTGAGGTTCATCGTCCATATAATCGTTGTCCACTTTGTCAAAATCATAGGTGGTCTCAATTCGCCTGCTATTTTCCATCTCAAAGTTAGAATCATCATTATTTCCGTATTCTCGTGGCTCTTCCATATTTCCGTATTCACGTGGCTCTTCAGGACTATCAGGGATGTAAGTTGGTTCATCTTTATGTTTTTTAACCCTGGTGAAGGTAAACGTGGGTGGTGGTGTGTCTTCCCTGTTTAATGTCGGTGATGATGACGTTTTGGGAAGTTCTGACTTTTTCTTCCTATTAAATAGCCTGGGGTAAGTTCTAGTTTCAAACTCCACAGTAGCGACGTCTGTAGGCTCCGCATTTGTTTCCGTGGAGTCATTATCTACATTGCATTCTTTTTTCCTACCAAGACTAGGGAAGTTTATTTTGGGTCTCTCAGGCATTCTGAATTTAGGAAGATCGGGAACGGAAAACTTAGGCCTTTCTGGCAATGTAAACTTTGATCGATTTAATTTTGCAGCTATATTAAACTTAGGCCGATCAGGTAAACTAAACTTCCTTCTATCGGGTAATGAGAATTTAGGTCGATCTGGAAGAGATATCTTAGGCCTTTGTGGCATTTTGAATTTAGGCCGTTCAGGCATGTTAAACTGCTTTGATTTTATACTCTGTAATTTTGATTTCAATTTGCCTGCTTGCGATTTTAGTTTACCAGTACCTTCCCTGATGCGCTGTTGAATTTTACTGTCAGTGCTTTCAGCATTCTTTGATCTACTGTCACGTTTTAAAGGTAACTGTTCTAGTGCAGACGAGTCAACTTGACTAGTGCTGACTTCACATTCTGTGCGCGATGTTGAGGAGGGAGTATTTACGAAATACCTATCTTCAATGTCTCTTTGAAGTGCTTCAGCGCTTATCATTTCTTCGTTCTTGTCATCATTTAAATGTAAATTTTCATCTAATTGTTCTTCATCATCTGATGCATGCTGTAAATATTTTCTCTCAAGAGACGTGGTACTTGACAACTCATCATCCGTTTTAACCAATTGAATTGGTTTCTCATCTACACTCGGAGCAGTGTAAATAATGTTTGGCGGAGGCTTTTCGATGATTTCATATTCGTGATCACTGTAAAAAAATAATAATCTTTTACAATTTAAGTAGCACTATAACTAGGTATAGCACAGCATATTTATTATATACATTCGCAAAACTAATAAAAATACTTTTTCAATAGCAGTAATCCAGTCGCAGAGCTTAAAAATGGAATAAAGAGCATAACATCAAAATGAAGTGCAAATCGCAAAAATTGTGATTCGTCGCAGAAGATGCGAGTTATATTTAAACTTCACACACACGTTGCTCGAGTCACAATTAGGCCAACAAGCGGCGCTCGTTTTAGCCGCAGCCGCCGGGAGAAAGACGTTGTTCATATTATTTTGCAGTTCGTAATTTTAGTTACAGGTAAAATGTCATCAAAACGTCGAAAATGAATGTAGGTGGTTCGACTTACCTCTCGTACGAAATTAAATTACTAGCTCGCGAGGTCGGTCTAGTACCCACTGGGTTTACTCTCTCCGGGAGGAGCGAGTCACATTGGAAGAACTGACAACCACAACGGACGTCTGGAGTAAATATCTGAGCGCTGCCTTCTCTGGTTGGCCTCACAGGACGCTCTATAGGAGCGCCACCTTCGGATGTCCATCGCCGAAGTGTCGTCATTACTACCGACTATCGAATCCAGGGCATATTTATTTTAGTTACTCGTTTCCCGTTAACTACACGAACTGTCATTTGCACGCGGGCAATGAGTCATTAAGCGTGTTTGTCAAAGCTGGACAGTAAAAGAACTAAGCACAGACGTGAAAGCAGCCGCGAGCACTGATCACTGATGACAATTTTAAAGAGCTTCCCCAATGTGCAGGAAGATCGGTTGGACCGAGCTATATTTATCAAACAGTCAGAAGCTAGCGCGTTCGCTTTGCATTTGTTGAACACGGTTGTTATGTCACAGTTACATATGATGTACTACTGCTTACAATGGAGTTATTGTAATGTTAAATAATAAAATATTTACCTGCTGGGTTTAGACCATTTTCTCGGGTATTCTATATTTTGTCGATCGTTGGCGTCGTGAGGGCTGGGGCTGGGTGATGATTCTATAGGCGTTGCAGCAGGCTGGTCTCCTATCACGTCTGCATCTTCTCCTGTTAATTCTGTAATGGTAATGTTGGGAGATTCGTTGCTTGGTCCTCTTTCATCTAATTGGTTTTGAAAAATCTCGTCTACGTTGGGCTCATCTGGATCCATTTCTTCGTCCAAAATTACAGCTTCTTTATTTACATTATCCACTTTATGCAATTTTTCCATGACGTGATCTTCGGATTTTAGACTAGCATTTTCCATAACCAAGCTAGGATCTTGGGAAGCGATCGACTTCTTCTCCAACAGGCTTTCATTCTCCTTGTTGCTGTTACTCCTACTTTCATCGTCCATTCTATTAACGCCCTGCTTGTCCACATCTGGTGAGAAATGCACATCTTTGCCTTCCTCTATATCTTCGTAAATATGCTCTTTCTTTTTCCTCGGTGGTGGCGTGTCTACAATCATAGTTTTACTCATTTCATCAGAGCTTCCTAATTTAATTGCACCGAATTTTTGTCTTCTGACGGCGCCAGGCGACGACCTCAGCTGTCTTATTTCTTGAGATTCATCATTTTTTTTGCGTTTTGATATGGGAGATTTTTCATTTTCATTCCGTTCAAGTTTATGTAAAGTTTTGTCTGCTAAATGTTTTATTTTATTCACCAAAGGGTGACAACATTTTGTTTTTTCCCTTGTTTCTGATGTTACTCCTATACTATATTCCTGATCTGGTACTCGGCGTTTAAGTATGCCTTTAGGGGACACATTTTTGGGTACTTCAACAGGCGTAGCTAAGTGAGTACTAGCTTGACTTTCAGGACGTTTAACTATATAAGCTTTCACGGCTTGATTTATGACATCTTCTTCGGAATCTAGCGATATTTCCTTAGAAAAATTCGGTACATGTACTCCTTCATCTTCACCTTCTTCGCCATGTTTGCGACTGCTGCCAGGTGAAGAGTCGAGGTTCAGTATCCTTTGAACGTCGCCGTCCACCGGCGAACGTGTCCGAGACCGTGAAAATTCTCGTGACATACTTCTTCTCGGCGTCGTTTCTCTGATGATATCTTCTGCAGTTATTTCACCTTGAAGTGGCTCCTTTAGTAGGTGGGTCCATGGGTATCTTCCCGCTTCACGAGCTCTTCTCAAATCTTCCCA
This sequence comes from Luperina nickerlii, assembly GCA_963855955.1. NCBI lineage: Eukaryota > Metazoa > Arthropoda > Insecta > Lepidoptera > Noctuidae > Luperina > Luperina nickerlii. The sequence continues at coordinate 26,429,997 of OY979662.1, forward strand.
TTGATATGTTTTTATAGGCACTGCTGGTAAATCTTTTTCTTTATCTGGTGACAATTCAGATTCCATATGTTTGATTATTGAATATAATTAACTTGAAAAATATTTCCTACTAACAGATTTGCCGGACACAATATTTTGAGTGGGGTTTACTGATAATTTTGAAGTATTAATGCACGAACCCCGCAAAATTTTCACTTTTTCACCGTATAAACTAAGAACACAACATTTCGTTTCAATGTGAGAATCTCTGACTGAAAACACGTTATGTTTGCGTGGGCTCGTGTAGAAATAGGTGTGAATAAGTTGTGTACTATGATCATTGGCCAACAGATTATTTTGGACTAATGCACTGATGTTACCTTGAAGCGTTAAGATCACTTCTCTCGAGAGTCCTCACCATCCCTGGTGTTTGTTTGTTGACATGGGATGCACTAGACGCGTTTTTTTTGTTTTATTTATTTATTTTCCGATCGTAGTAACTGATTGGCGATCTGCACTGAATCCCGGTTCAACTGGCCGACACGTCTTAGTCCGCGCAGGCGTGCTAAATATAAGATTGAGCATGAATTTATTTTTGGTGAGTATTTCGCGTCATCAGTTAAAACTATAGGACCGTTCACGATTTTGGAGGCTATGTGGATGGTTTGTAATCAGAGAAGCTGCGGTTATATGTGAGTTAATGAATGAAAAGGGAGATTAGTATAGGTAGGTGTTCGGGTTGATAATGAGTTGACTTACCGATGGCACCTTGAACGAAGTCCAAATGTCTGGCACGGTTGGGCCGCGGGCACTGCTTGCGCGTGACTGGTACATTTACGCATTTATTTATTTATGTATACTTATAATTGCTATGCGTACCTACTCACGCATTATGTAAGCGTATGTGTGTATTTAACAGGTGGGAAAACATTTTTTGGGGTTTGTTGTTCCTATCTATTATACTATGCCAGGTGATAACTGTATGTATACTTGTTTAGTATGTAACGAGCCGTATATTCTTCACACATGATTGATGATTTTCGTGGTAGACCTTGTTTATTATTTGGAACGTTAAATAAATTTACTGCAGTGTGCATAATTTACATTTAGATGTGTTTCTCATATCATTTCCATAGTTAGGTTTACCGAATCAAGTGGATAAATAAGCATTCTTTAACCAGTCTATAATGTTCCCACTGCTGGGCCGCAGACCTCCTCTGCGAGTGGGAGTGGGCCGTAATCCACCACGAGGACCCAGTGTGAGTTTGTAGGCAGGCTCAGAACGGGTTGATATCAAGTACATCCTATAATATAGGTATATCCTGAAATACACACAGATTTTTTAAAATAACTATGTCAAGGAATTAAATCTTATTCCATTAGGTACCTAATTAATAATAATTCTGTTTGTTTATTCCAGTCTATAGGGATAGAATCAACCTAGGGAGTATTTGCCGGCGCCCAGCTTAGAGCTATGTAGCCAGGACTAACTGTTAATAGTTAATACTGATACATTTTTAAGAGCATTTTATTTTGAATTTTCTTCGCCATACGTTTGTAATTGCCACGAAATAAACAGCCATTAGCCTAAAAAAAACTGCGTTCCGTTATCAATATTTACCAAAATGCCAAGATCAAAGAAACTCTAATAATTATTATAAGGCTAAATCCAGTTGCCAATGAGGAGAAGTCCTAATTATCGAATCAAGAAGAAAGGAGCTCAGAAAAGAATATACTTGTAAGTCCGAGTAGGTTGCCACAGAGTCACGAAAATCGTCAATTTCCGCTTTGAAGCTTTCGATATCGACTGGATCGCTTCAAAATGATCCCAATGTAGTTCCAATGCATGTGCATGATTCAGAGGAATCAGAAAATATAAGTTCTTTGTTTTGCTTCGTTTGTACCATATTTCTTTTTTTATTATTAGTTTTATTTGCGGTAGCTAAATGTGAACAAAGACGCTGTGAATGTGTACTAAGCTCAGGAGCTCTCTCCGAGACACGGGCGAAGTCGGAAGTGTGTGTGTTATGCACGCACACATTCACAACATGTTTGTACAATTGGTTACCACAAGTATAGCGCGCGTCGCTTCGTAAGATAATAATACTGAAGCTACCTATGTGTTTCTGGTTACAAATTAATCCATTTTCAAGCATTTCCGATTGAACTGAAACTTGAAATACTTAAGCAATTTCGGTGACAATGTTAGAGCTAGTCTAAAGATGCAGTCGGAAGCTGGCCATAGGAACTCAACAACTAATCAAAACAGACTACGTTGTGTTTGGGCTAGTTGAATTTGTCTTGTGGCGGCATCTACAACGCCACGTGTACGTACGTACGTACGTACGAGACACTGACGTCACGCAAAATCCTGCGTCGCGCAAGCGAAGTTTGACACCACACCGGTCTGTTCGGAGGATCCTCCTTTTTCTATGGAGGTTGAGTGAACTTTACACCCTGTTCTTAATACCTCTATACTGGTGACCGCGAACGTTGACATTCGCGCAGCCTTCGAGCAGCTAGTCCAGCGTGACGTCATTATCATCACTTACTTAAGCTTTCGAGCGGCGACTCACATAGCCGGCTTCACTGGGTATCCTGACCACCAGCATGCTGCGGAATCGGAAGTAGGTACCTTACATGTGAAGGTGATGGGAATGGGCTTCCTCTAATGTTGAAAACCTCTAATGATAAAAGATGTACTTACAAATAAACATACGTGCAATAATCTATTTTAAATTAATATTGTACCTATTTGCGACCAGTGAGTATCGTTGGCCCAATGGTAAGTATGTGCCTAGATTTACTTTATGTATTTTAATTTCATCACTACTGCTCTCTAAACAGTGAAGCAAAATATCGTGAGGAAACCGACATTTCCTAGAACTGAAAAATTCGAAGACGTGTTAAATCCACCAAACAATACTGCGCCCGCGTTGTGGATTACGGCCCACTCACACCGAGAGGAGGCGTGTTCTTGCAGTGGGAACATTATAGGCTGATTGAAGTAGGGACATGACAAAACATCGATATTTCTGTTCTTTATCAAAGTTTAATCTTAATGTAGTATAGACATAAACCTTTTTTGTTAGCCTATTTTGTGACCCACTGCTGGGAAAAGGCCCTCCCCTTTTTTCTTCCAAACCTCCCTGTCTTGTGCGATCTCTGGCCATGTTGGCACTGCAAATGATATTAGATAGTAACATCACTTTTGCCTTGGTCTACCTCGACGGCGATGTCCTGCCTCAGGCGTCCAGTGGGTGAAGATCTTTGCCCATCTCTCCGGGGGCATTCGTGAGACTTGTCGGCCCACTCCCACTTCTGCCTGACTGGTTTTTCTCCAACATCCGAGTTATGGAGCGCAGCGTGATGTTCTAACTCGATCTGTACGTTTAACACCTAATATGCTGCGCTCCATTGCCCGTTGGCAAATCTTGAGTTTGGACTTCTGTAATTCAGTAAGTGACCAACTTTGTGTACCGTAGGTTAGGACGGGCAGGATGCAAAATTTTTATAAGCATTATAGGTAGGTATACGTCGCGCGTCGTGTGCAAATCTTTATTAGTGAGGCTGGTTTCGTTTTGAAGAACGAAGCAGTCACACAACAGACACGTAAAGTGACTTTGTTTAATTTTTTGTGATATTTTTTTAACTTGTTTTCTTAGCTTTTTAAATATCGACTTTCAACCACCTAATTTTTTTTTGACCTCTGACGAAATATTCCTGTCAGGCTAAACATCAGCGTAGTACGACATTGTAAGGGATTATAAACTGCACTCATTCTTTTTTTTATCATACTTGGATGCCTTCTGCTTTTTCTTTGAGTCTATTAGACTCGGGGGATTTACACTGGGTTGATCTTCGCCGTGCAGCTGGTCGCTTAACAAATCGCCTCACAAAAATCGCAGGTGACTAATTGATTTTGCATCAAAATAGCGACCTTCATACGGCAGGCGATCGCCTGCGACTGAGCATTTCAACAGTCGATTTTAGTCACCCGCCAAATGTGACCTGTTGCTGCACGACAGAAGTCGAAACCTAATCTACGTTGGAACTTGCGATTTTAGTCATCCGACGCCTAGCCGAATTGCCAGTTAGACAATAGAGTTTCGCCGTGCTGCAAAAATCGTGGGGCTATAGTCACCCGTGTGAAGCCGGCATTACTAACTAAACACACGGTGATCTTCAACCCAAATGTCTGACAAGGGAGCGGGAGCGGGCGGCTCAAAACAATACTTACTGATTTGTTGATTCATAAGCCTCTTAGTATATCCCTTTCTGTCCTAAGGAAGAGAGGATAGATGTATTTTTAGAACAAAAAGTCAGAACATCCACAGAGTGAACAGGAATCTAAATTATACTAAAATGTATAACAGCGCGTACCCTGGACTGCCACCACCATAATGATTGGATAAAATTTAGGAGAGATGAGAAAGCAACATAAAAAAGTAAACGTAAATGGTGAAATGAGGGTTTACTATTAGGTACACCTGAGCCTTACCCATCTGAGATTACAGGAGTGATATTATGCTATGTATTGTTACGAAACAGCCACATAGAAACTAAAAACTATCATTTTGTTTAAATGATCGTGTGACCGGGATACGAGAAGTCGCAAGCAGCTCTTAAGTAAGCACGCTCGGAACTATTAAGCTTTTTCAGGTCAAAGTTAAAGCTACCTATTAATTGACGGGTTTCAGTACCTTTGAAACGACAGCGCTAAAACATATATACATATATCAAAATAATGGTAATAACAGAATAATGCAGAATAATGGTGTTCTGTCTCAACCCGTAGGTTGAGAAATAATAATATAAACAATAATTAAAAAATACATTTATTTTATTTAAACAATCATTTTTTTTAATCTTAATAATTTTTGAATTTGATCTATAAATAAAATATCTTAATTAGCTCTATAAATAAACTTTTTGATTAACAAAATAGCTGCAGTATGTAGTTAGGTACTTAAAATAACATTATTGTAAATAGAGTGATCGGTAGTCAAAATTATATTTAAATTATTATTTTATGAAATTAACTGTCTACTAAGCTGGTGATCAAAATTATATAAATATACACGTTGCGCAAGTCCATTTACAAGCCCTAAAAATTTTGTTCAGAATCGAATATTAAAAAAAAATAGCTTTTGGTTTTGAAAACCAGTAGGTACTTGGACATAATTACCACGTATACTGAATAACTCAGTAATAACTCAATATTTGAACGTGTATCTGAAAATTTGCGCTTATTCTGTAACATGTTGTACATATTATATAGATATATGTATTAACATACACTTAATGAATATAACAATAAATTTACAAATCAAGTACAATTTATGAATTACATAATTTCATAATTTTAAAAAAATGTCTATGTTATCCTATGTGTAACTATATCTAAAAGGGAAGATTTTTGGAATGTCTACGAAGTATCATATTAACTAATGCATGTAGCGTATAAGGAAGCATAAAACTGATAGTCAGCTATTAAATCAGATCGTAATCTTGTAATAAAACAGACAAAATAAAAAGGAGTATTAAAGCCAAAACTGAGAACATGTTCTCAAAAATTATTAAAACGTTTCTCTGTTGTTTTCAACGATTCAAAAGATGTTCGTAGCCGTGATGGTCTTTCAACAAAAGTATATTTTTCTTAGGCATTTTACGTGATGCTTCTTCAAAGAAATCATGGGTACAAAGCTAATTGAGAAGCCTTTTCCTGAAGAAACGTTACAAATTAAAACAATGGAAGAGGTACCGACCTTTTTTAGCCGACATACCAATTCACTAAAGAAAACTCACGAAATGTGCATAATTTTCGGCGTATTTGCAGAGAGGGAAGGGATGACCGGGAAGAGGGAAAGTCGCGTGCATAAGCGTAGTGCAAAGAGGTTCAGTGACTTAATTTGTTTGCATTGCTCAGGGAGAGAGAGAGGAGACAACATCAGACAGTGTAAACTGCAGACGTCGAAACTTTGTACTCAATTATACTGGTGCTTCATTCCTGGCTGGTGCTATCCTGTCTGCGCGAACCATCGATTCGCTATTCAGAACACAGGCCTACCCTTTGGACCAGGCATTTAAAGCCGTCCCTGGGTTTGATTAGCCTGATTGGAAAGCGGAACGCATTTTTAAAGGAATATAGCTGTTCCATACGTACCTAGTCTTGAAACTGCTAATATTCCTGCGAACTCTGTTACCAGAGTTCACCGCAATGTTGCGGATTAGCCATGCCAACTGTCTTGTGCCAGTCAGGATCTTTAGCATTGCGGTTTACTTAATAGGCGACGAGCAGTAACTATTGCTTGTCCTATCGATGATTTAACAGTCCCTAAGTCGATGCGACTCCCAGGGGAAGATATGGGGTGGTCGCATTGCGGCCGGACCACGCGGCCAGACAAACTTAACAACTTAATTTGATTGAGTGGTACACTGATAGTGGTGCAACAAGGTAAAAACTACACCGAATGGGATTAATTAACTATAATAGAATGATAGATAAAAGAGTGAGCAGTAGGCAAACGACCGGCATCGTGGTTGTTTGTTTTAATTGATTTAGGTCCATTTCGACCACTTGCTTACAAAACATAGTTGTAATTATTATAAATCAAGATGCTGTGGAAAAACAAATAAAGTTAACAGCAATAATTATTACTCACTTGTTATGTAGTCAAGTAATAATTGTAAGGAAGAAGAGGAGTTTATAATTCAAAATTGTACAGGATTGAACTTACAAGCTAGAACGACTTGATTTTTATAAATAAAACCTAACCTATTTTTCTGACATTACAGACATACTTAAGATACTGGACATTCCTTTGGTTTTGCTTCTTCTTCTTAGTGTACCTATCGATGGATGACAGACAGATGTGCTGCTGGGGAGTTTGTTGAGCCACTTCATCTTCCCAGTGAAAGCACTAGGAAGTGTTGAAGGGCGGGTGTTTTGGGGAACTGTCTTATGTAGTTTTGAAGTTCGAAAGGTGCTGATTGTCAGCTTAATTTTAATAAATTAATTTTGATTTTGATGAAAAGTTCAAACATGTTGGGCCCAAAATTCAGCTGCGCGAACTCCGCTCTTTGTCGCAGTCATTGTTTCGCTGTACCAACTTTCTGACTTATGTGTAGCAACTTCCTGACTTTGACAGAATCAGCGTAGATGGGAAAAATGATATATATATAAATATGAAAGGAATGCTCACAATCTTTGATTGGAATTAAAGTAAGAACGGCATAAAAGGGTGGATTTTGGGGGATAAGGAGGAAAGCGCATCTAACAATATCTTGATGGTAAAATTGTCATCTGCAGAAGAACAACCTGACTTATACTGTGATTCAGGCACGGGAAACAGGAAAGAGTAAACAATAAAGAGAGAGAGAGAGACACCCAAATAAATAGCACAATAATAAGTGCGTTTGTTAAACTTTACAACTTAAAAGTCCGATTTTGAATGGTACCTGAGATAAGCAAACCGGTTCCTTACATGCTTGTAAATCTTTCGTTTTAACGTCCTATATTTCTTCCCAGGGATAAATGCATCGCGTAGGTGTAGTTGAAAATCAGACGGCGGCGGCTATCGCACTTCTCCTGATTGATTAGTCTTATTAGTTCAAGTAAACAAGTCTGATAATTAATGTCTGACTGACTGAGCGTATCTAGTATATCTGTAATGTTAGTTAATACATCTATTTAAAAATATATTTCTATGATGAAATGATGTGCCTACTGAACATTTTCTACTTTAGCGTCTTGGAAAGAGATCTGATACTTTATAATATTAAAAAGTCAAACTTGGTTTATATATAAATTATTAAATTCTAATATAATATGAATAAACATTATAGGCCTGTTTCACAATAGGGTAAGTAACAATCGAATCCATAAATTGAATGGAACAGTTACGCTACGATTTAATAGAACAGAGCCGACACATAGCAGGCGTAATGTAGCGTCGAATGATGTCACTGAAACGTTGTCTAACAATAATGGCACAACATTTTCATGAAATTACCTGACAGGTTAGTTAGCCGATGTTGAAAGTGGTGAAACAGGCCAAAAAATGCATTATGTAACTTGATGCGTTCATCACGCTTTTCTTAATTCAGCGAACACTCTCACAGGACAATCTGTCAACTGTTACCGTTCTTACATTTGACCCTGAAGGCCAATTCCCGTATTTAAAAAGTTAAAAATCTAGTCGGAATCAATGCTAACATTTTTTGACAGAATGAGAGATTAGAATGCAGCCGATCGCGATATTAAAAATACACGAAGTGTCTGACGTTTAGGGACTGAACTGTCAGTTTGCATTGCGAGAATCAATCATATTATGTTCGGTTTGAATTTATTCAATAAACACTCACCATTTTTCTATCATTTTTTAAGGTATTTCTACCTACTCATTTGAACGAACAAAGGCTTGAAAATATATATTATTTAACCCAATTAACGTATAACGCTATTGTTAATATATTTTCAGCCTTAGTCTCTGTTTATGCTGCAAACATGCTGTTCGTTCAGCGGCATAGGTTCCCAGCAGTCCAACTGCCGAGTGCGAGTCAACCTGCCACAGGTTAGGTACTTGTGTAGACTAGTAAAGCCGAAATACTTGTACTTTGTTTTGTACGTACTGCAACAGTTGGATATCATAATCCAGGCTCATCTTTTTAGAAAATGTATGACCTTATCGCGTTCATTGTCGCAATTCCAGTGGCATGCGTACGCCGCTCAAGATATAATTATTTTATCATTCCTATCTACCTTCTTAAGTATAATATAAGTAGTTTGAATAAAATTGAGAGGAAATTAATTATTGAGCAAATTAACTGCCAGCTTAAAAACGTATCCTTAATCACAACTGTCATTCTTTGACAGTTGTATGAAATGGCTATAATACGGCAAGTTGGAGTATTGTATCAATTTTTTAAACAAGAAACTTCTGTCACTTTACAACATTTTTTTCATTAGGAGATAAGAAGTTTTAGAAGATACTATAATTCATTGTTACATTACACATAATAAATAATCATATATTACACTTTAATATACCTAATACAATTATTGTATTCTATATCGCATCGAAATATAATTTTTATCACATCTATTCAAAAAGAGCTAGTGTATTCTTCGTAAACAGGGACTAAAATAGCTCTTTAATCCCTAGGGACTAAAAGTGATTAGAATTTGGAATGTGGATATTGTTAAGTAGTAAAAGTTCCAATCACCAAAGACATCAATCACGAACATTGTATGAACTAGTAACAGGCTGTATGATAAAGTAAAACGCACGAGCCAAATTAAAAAAAAAAGTTTGTGAAAAAATAAAAAACGCGCGAAAAGCATTCTGCCTTCGTTTGTAATTGTTTACTTAAATTAGGACTTTAGTTAGTTTTATAAAAATAAGTATGTCTTCCTCAAGTAATTGTATGTTAATAAATAAACGTACTATACTTACTCATACGTTGCACTTATGAGTAAGTACGTACGTACTTACTTATTTTTTCATAGAGGGTGATAAAAAGTAGAGTGTTACCCTCGGGAGCAACACTTTTTTAAGCTCAAGTGACGTACTTTGAATCTCTCGCTGCGCTCAGGATTCTACTTTAGAACCCCTCGCTGCGCTTGGGATTTTACTATAGAATCCTTCGCTCCAGTCTGGATTCCAAGAAACACTCTCGCCTTAAAAATAGTTGTTTGCTCCCTTGGCAAACAATCTACATTAATTCATACATTAATTTTGTTACTAAACAAATAATTATTTTATGTAAAACAAAAATCCTTAATCTTTTATTTTGTAATAATCTAACGGAGAGTCACCCATCCACGGACTGACCTCGGCTAGCGCAGTTTAACCTGATCAATCGACCAGTGCGACTGTTAATACTTAGACACGAGATCCTCCTTTCTTAATTCTTATATCTCACTAGATAATGATGCATATTGTAATTATGAGTGTTAAGAAGAATTTTATTCACAACGTAAATGTTCTGTTTAAATTTTCAGATGGCCTACTTTCACGTCTAGTCAGGTTAAATGAATAAATGTAGAGTTTGTAAAGTCTGAGTTATGTAATTAACGTTTTAACTCTTATTGCGCGTTGCGCCACTAAAAAGTAACACCGGGGTTTGTTAACCTAATATTAGTGTTTTTGAGTGGTGCCAGATATGTAATCTGACCAAAAATTATGAACGGAAATGGTATACCCATCTCTCCATCTCTCCATTTCTCTCAAAACTACATTAAGACACGTAAAACTTTCTTGTCTTTGAATTTTATAACATGACATTTTTAATCGCATTGTATGCGGTCCATGGAGATTTAGTTTATTGACGTAAATGTCAGATGGAAAAATATATTTTAAGATTTTTTTTTATAATTTGTACTTATTTTATACGAATTCATGAATATACACCGTGTTCCGGAGGATGTACATAAACTTCGACCAAATGTTCAGACCATGGAAATAAGCATTCTTCATTATCATGGACATTAATGAATTCTTATTTTTTATTTTTTGTTAATTTTCATACATACTAAATACCTTGATATAAATCACCCGCTAAGCATGTCTCTTTATCCGAATTGGCAACGACGTATTTTCATTCTTAAGATTTGGCGGATTTGGCTGAAACTTGTAAAAACTAAGTTAAGATTCTTTCATACTGTATAGGTCAATTAAATTTCATTAAATTAAATTACAAATATCTTTAATCAGAAGATTTTTTAAGTACTACTTCTTGTGTAAGATTTAATTTATAAAAGCTATAGAAGCGTTTGACAAAGTTTATGGATAACGTAATAACACGGTGTATATTGTCTGCTGATATAGTTCCTACCGACTGCGACAGCTAAAACTGAGTTAGCTGTTAACTTTAGAGATATTTAGGATAACCCATGAATGCGCAAGTGGGCTTATCGCCTAAAAATATCAATAGATTTTTACTCTAAAATTAATCATTTTAACCAACTCTTCCAGAGAGACAATGCCGCTTAGTAGTGACTACGTCTGTAGTAGTATCACCACGTCTGGGCATTGTTTCTTAATTTTCACTAAACGTTGTTGTTAAGGGATACTAAACTAAACTAGACGAGGTGTCAAGATTGTTCCTTAATTTCTACTAAACGCCACGTCTAGGGAGATAACGTCACGTTTAATTGCCACTTAACGTCGCGTCCAAAGTGCCAGCGTCGCCTTACTGATCAGCGAACGATACTGTTGAGGGTCTGGTGTATCATTCCCGCTGAACAGCAGCAGGGTCATGGAAGTGTCCACGGACCTGAAAATTTCAGCATCAATATAAATATTACGTTAAAGCTTAATGAGCTATTGGTAATATGGGAGAGAAAGCCTGGTTCATCGCAAGTGCGGTAGCTGAGCTCGGAGTCCTGAATTCGATTCCCTGGGCAAGCCAAGTGTTTTTGGTTTTGTTTAGGATTTTTTCAGTAGCAGCCTAGAGTCTGGTTTTGTGCCGAATTGATGGCAACAAGCACGAGGATGTTATGTTAATATTAAAGAGCAATGAAAGTGAATTTATTAAAGAATAAAAAAAAAATGAAATGCAATTCGCACATAGCTACAGCAAAGCATTTTCGCATTCCGTTCCAGAACTTACAACTTGCCGTAATTAATTTAGCGTCGATTTATTTGCTTAATTACCTGTAATTTGGCCGCTAACTCCATGACAATACGGGTGAGTATCGGGTGCTCGTAGAGGTCGTCGGGGATGGCCGGCGAGCAGCGCGTGCGCTGTGCTCGGCCGCGGAACATGCGGTGCATGCGCAAGATTGTCTCGCAGAAGATGAAGCGCAGGATCAGCAGCCGCATGAAGTCATCACCCAGGAAGGCCACGTACATGCAGTCTGAAATAACACGCAGTCTGAAATTAGATAATTTTATTCGAGGAATAGTTTTGAGTTTTTGACATTTCTCCCATACAAAAACTGTTAATGATTAGATGTTAATTTTATTCCACAGTTAAAAGTTATCTGTCGATTGAAAAACCAGCCCTTATTCAATGAAATGAGGTTTTACGTTTTATTTAAAGTAATCAATCACAGATTCTTTTATTGATTAATTTTTTTTCACAAAACCTGGACCTTGTTTGTTAGCGAACTTTTATAATAAAAATATTGTATATATTGAGAACGTACCTCGAGTCCTTGATAATATAATCGCAGCTTCTTTCAGGTAGGTATCGATGATATTTTGGGCTCGCTCCCACTCCTCCAAAGGCATCCTCTTGATGTCACAGCAAAGGCAGACTGCCGACAGCGAGTCGTGAAGGAATAGCGTAAAGAGGCTACCTTCCATACGCTGGTCATCCGTCCCCGCTGTAAATTATTGATAGAAGCTGGTAGACTTAAGTTGCAACTTAAGTCTACCAGGCTCCGGACCTAACTTGTCTACGGTGGGTAAGGTGCACCACTTTGTTTTAAAAATAATTGCCAATTTAGGTACCTACTAAGAAATTTGGTCATTTGTTTTCTCTGATTATAATTTCTTATTAATTTTGACTGCCAAAGACATTTTTTTTTGGCTTTAGTGCAGCTAACCCATTTAAAAAAATGACTACATAATAGATAGTGTTCAGAAAAGAAAGCGAAACTTTACATACAAGTTTAATATTTTTACGTTGGAACATGTTAGAATCAGCCAATTAAAAAATAAAATAAAAAATAAATATAAAATAACATAATTATAAAATATAAAATAATATAATTATATAATAATATAATTTAATATTTATATTAAATATAAAATCATTCATAGAATAATCTACTTTGCAGACTTGCGTATTCTAACTATGCAGCTATTCTGCAGTTCCTATTCTCGTGTTGACGTCGGCGTTTCCTAGCTGACTGATTTTCTGAGAAGAAACACCGAAACAAGCTCAGCGTCAGAATCCGCACTAGGGAAACTAAAATTACACCTAAACCCTATATACATACAGTCGGTTTTTACATCTTAAAAGTATTTTTAAACATTAAAATTTTGATTTCGACATTATTCACAGGGCGAATAGGACATTTTAAAACTTTGTTTAACTATAAAACGTTGCTTTTGATTAAATTTTTGACGAAATTTTAATTACTTGTTCGGCAAAATAGAATTCCGTACTGCCATTTCACAGGTTTGAAAGGGAAGGATAACGTGTAAGGAATAAGAAACGCAACGTGGTTGTGAAAATCGTCGACGAACGAATAAAAGTTATCATAGAAGATATAAAGTTGTCTGTCGAATTGTAAATGTGCCCGCAGTTAAAATGTGCAACAATGACCCTTCGACCTGACGATTGTGAAGTTTTGGCATTCGTTGCGTACGCGCAGCTGCCAAGCAATGACTGCTCTGCTCTGCACTTTGATTTTAGTATGACAGTGACTATCCGCTTAATGAGTGGGTTTACTCAGATGAATAAGATACAGTACCCGGCGATAAATATTGCACATCGACCTATTCGATCCTATCGATTTTGTACAAAGAATAAAAATAATTATCAAAAGAAGCAAATCATAATTGTTTTAACAGCTCCTAATAGATACCGGACTGTTTGTATTAGGAAATACAAACAGTCCGGTATCTATTAGGAGCTGTTAAAACAATTATGATTACAGAGATAACGCTCTACGAAGCCGAAATTAGCCGATTGTCTCTTTCCAAAGGTCGATGTGCAATATTTATCGCCGGGTACTGTATATTATGATAAGTAGGTCTGGTAGATTACGGTTATGTGCCCGTGAATTGAATAGGTAAAGAACAGTGGCAGGTAAAAATCCACGCTTTCGGCTCTTCCTATGTGGTCCAATGAAATGGTACTGCAGTCGGTGAAAAATTACAAAAAAAAAAATTCAAAGGGTATTTTTGAAGGTTATCGAAATCGATAAGGGGGACTAAAAACTTACTAAATGACAATTTCCCAGGAGAAATCCTCATTCAGCATAGGCTGACAAAGATAGCTAAATAAAATTATCACAATAGCGTACGTAAACTTGGGACGATAAAATAGTTGAATTTGCCACGGAATTATAACAGGCTAAAAATATTGTTTGTCCGCTTTCGAACACAGAATTTTTATGAACTTTCAGAAAAGCAGGTGCAGGATTGGTTAATGGTAATAATAATTAAATATTGACAGGCACTGTCGTCATTGTGAAAGTGTAATAATAAACCAGGGTTCATAAAATCCGATACATATAAATAAAATTGTAGTGTCTGTTTGTAATGTCAAATTAACAGCTTTTTGCTAAATGCATATGAAAATAAATTCGAAAACGCGCATCCCTAACAGTCATTCTAACCGCAACTACCTACCGTTACCATATTTTATTATTATTTATTACCATTCTATTATTCAGTAGGAAACCTACATCATTTAACAAAAAAATAAAAAATATTTGTCTATCTGTATGTCTGTTTGTTCCTAATTCTCCGAAATGGCTAGACCGTTTTTAACGGGACTTTAATTAGCACATAGCTGATGTTAGAAAAAAACTATCCACACTTGCATGTTATTTGGTGAATCTCCGAACTACTTCGGGAAAGGTAATCCAAATTGTAGTTTTTGTAGTGTTTGCTGGAATAAACTTTGAATCTGCGAAACTTGTAGTTTTGACAATAAATATAAATTTATAATAATATCGTGATATACATCATCCCTTTTTTTTTTGACGTTGGGTAATCATCAAATGACCCCCCCGCTCTGGGTGGAGCGGAAGGGAGTGTCAGACACTTACTGACTAAAACCCACCCGTGTTCCTTCCTTAGCCCTTTATATTCCGGGCCAGCGGTAACCCTTTCGGACAATCCCGCTGACCCGGCAATATACATCCTCACTACGTTAGATATTATTACTTTTCCTAATCCAAACATAACTCACTTACCAGTTTTCATTATAAGGCACTTTTGGTATAGAATGCGGCACGTCTGCTTATGATATTATGTCAAGCTCCGTTAATAAGGGCAATACAAAAAAAAATAACGAAAGAAATTTTTTTTTTTCAAGACTCTTTTTTAATTTTAATTTTTATTGTATTCATGATTTTGTTAGATTTAATATTGTTTTTTATTGTTTGTATTTCCTGTGCGTGTCCCAAATAAGATACTTTTCTTTCTTTTTTATAGGGAAAAGCTGTTTGTTGAAAGTAAAGCCATTGAAACATCCATCACATGTGTACTATTCGATTAATTATGTAAAGTGCAGATCCAAAGGATCCCGTAACCCGTTGTGTAACTACCTTAAAACAAAACTATACTCATCAGGTTTTCCATCGAAAAAGAAGTGAAAAAGAAAATCAAATAAATGAGTTTATTGTACAAGTTAGTCATACACTAAAGAAGTCAGTACTTGTTTAGTGTATGACTAACTTGTATGACTAACTAAGATTAAAAAAACTGAAGTGTTAATCGACTTTTGATGCTGACCGTACATGTAACAGTATTGAGATAGAGGAAAAATAATTAATAAAAAAAATATAGGGACTAATTGAGATCCTCCTCTTTTTTTATGAACTCGGTTAAAAACAATTGTTGATCACCCAATATTTTTTTTTTTTTATTTGAAATGGGCTTGCTCTTGACTTTAGTCTAGGTCAGAGATGACAGAGACAAAGTCTACGATGGAGTGAGCTCACCCAGAAGAAGCCTGTTCACTCTTACTTTGAAGAGGTTCGGGTTGTATGCACTCGGAAACACAAACGCAGGTAGAGAGTTCCACTCTTTTGCTGTGCGCATTATAAAGGACATTTGAAAACGCTTAGTGCGAATTGGTGGAATAGCAACTAGGTAGGGATGGTAACTTGTAGTGCGTCTGGATGTCCGAAGGTAGAAGGGGGCCGGTGGAATGAGGTCGTGGAGTTCTTGGGCACACTCACCGAAGTACAATCTGTAGAAGACCGGCAACCTTGCGGCGATGAGCCAAGCTGTGAAGCTTGGCATCCACCAGTTTTACGTCGCCAATGAGCCTTTTAGCTCTGCGTTCCACCGAGTCAAGCGCGGCAAGTTGGTATTTCGCTGAGCCATCCCAAAGGTGGCTGCAATACTCCATGCAGGATCGGACTTGTGCTTTATAAAGGATTAAAAGCTGTTCGGGTGTAAAGTATCGCTTCACCCTATTAAGGATTCCCAGCTTCTTGGCCGCAGTTTGGGCTTTGTACTCGATGGTGGCGCCGAAGTTGAGACTAGATGTCAACTCCATGCCCAGGAGCTCGAGCCGATCTGTTACAGGAACAGATGTTCTCCGAAAAGTAGGAGTCTGGTCGAAATGACTCCTTTTGGCGGTAAAAACACACGCCTGTGTTTTTGCGGCGTTAAAAGAAACCAAATTGTCATCACCCCACTGGGAGACAAGGCTTAAGGTCAAATCTGTCCGCTCCATCATGGCCTCTCTCAAGAAACGAACTTCGGCCCCGCTGGCCCTTGCGCTGGACAAGTATCTCTCTGAAACAGTACTGTCATCTGTGTACCCAACAATACCAGGCTGAAGTAGGTCATTGATGTGCAGCAGGAAAAGAGTTGCAGAGAGAACAGACCCCTGAGGAACTCCGGCATCAATAGCCATAAGGTCAGAGGAGCAGCCGTCAACGACTACTCTGATCGACCGCTCACTAAGGAAGTCTGATATCCAGCTACAAAAATCAGCTGGGATGCCAAAAGCAGGAAGCTTGCTGAGTAGACATTTATATGGTGTACATAATAAAGAGTATTCTATTCTATTCTATTCTAGACCCGCGTGCCAGACCCTGTCAAAGGCCTTCGAGATATCAAGCGATACAGCAAGTGCTTCGCCGTGTTTCTCGATGGCTTCACCCCAACAGTGCGTGACATACACAAGAAGATCGCCAGTTGACCGTCCCCGGCGAAAGCCATATTGACGGTCACTGAGGAGATCATTGTCTTCAAGGTAGGTCAGCAACTTACTGTTCAGTACCCTTTCCATAACTTTGCATAGAATGGAGGTAATGGCGATCGGACGGTAATGTGCAGGGTCTGCACGGTCGCCCTTTTTGGGCACTGGTTGTACATTTGCAAGCTTCCAGGATTTTGGCACCGTTCTTTTTTCAAGAGAGAGGCGAAACAAGCGTGTCAACACAGGAGACAGTTCAGGCGCACACTGCCTCAACACTCTCGCTGGAATACCGTCAGGCCCGCTTGCCTTGTTCACGTCTAGACTGCACAAAACTCTTCGGACCTCTTTGTGGTTGCTTGGAGCCAGCGTCCAGACGTGAATTGCTTGCAAATAAATTCGCTTTCTCTCCTGCAGAGTGAGCAAGCGACCCATCAGGTTTCATCATTGGAGGTAAAGTGGGACGACAGAAATTCGTTTCAACCGCTTTACACAGGGATCAGAACTGTTTACTACCCGGAGGGTGCGATGCCAGCTTGATCCCAATACGTCCGACATGGTCAAAACGTGCCTTACGCAAAATCCGCTTGCAGAACTTAGCGGCAGAATTAAAGGTTCTTTTCTTCGCGCAAACCCTACGCGCTCTAACTTTGCGGTCGCGGGCCTTGACCCAGGCTTGGTACGCAGACTCTTTTCGGGCCTCAGCGCGGGCGCATTCCGCATTATACCAAGGCCGGGACTTGTGACCAAGCGGAATGTCGGAGAATGAATATTTAATTCAACTTCTTGTAAAATTTTAACTAAGTACAGATTTAAGGAAAATAATAGGCTTTGTAACCTACGACACTGAGGTGCGATATAATATAATAGAGGGCACCGAGAAGTTACGGATATTAGTTACTAACGACTCTTTTCTAAGCGTCGTTCACGTCGTGTGGCGCGGGGCAGTGTGTACGACGCCTTACGGAAGCTTATACAGATTGATTCATAAGAAAGTAAAGAATCAAAACAAAAATTTTGATTTTAACTTTCGAAAGTGAGTGGTAACTCAGAAGTTGACATTGTATCAATAACAATAAGTAAACGAATCGTTATACACTGTCTCGGTTTGATAGCCCTAGACAAAGTTGTTAAAATTTTCTATCAAAAATCTATCATACCCGAGATTTGGGGCTTAAAAAACGTGATTAATAAAGTTTAAAGTAATAAGAACACCAATAAGCAAGACCTCGTATGTCCGGTTTAGTCAGAGGTGAGACTAAAATCACTAGAATTGACAACAACTATGTGTATATAAAAATACAGATAAAGCTTTCTAAATTTAGATGACTTTTGTCAATGTCCAATCAGGTAGATATCTACTGCTATAGAACAGGAAATAGCGAACAACACAATGTCATAAATATCAGTAACTACTACTTCTAATCAGGGATCTCTAAGCAAGACCTCATATGTCTAGCCAGAGATGAGACTAAAACCATTAAAGTTGACAAATAGAGAGAAGTAATGGATATTAGTTAGCCACGGTTTCATGTTACAAAGTGATTCTTTTTTAAGCGTGCGTCGTTCTTCCCGTCATGTGAAACGGGGCAGTGTGAACGCCGCCTTACAGAAGATTATACAAACTGATTCATAAGAATGTAAAGAATCAATACAAAACTTTTCATTTTAACTTTACAAAGTGACATTGTATCATTGAATTAAAAATTAAAAACTCAATTTGATAGTCCAAGACGAAGTTGTTAACATTTTCTGTCAAGAATCTATCATACTACGAGGACTGGAGCTAAGTCATCATCATCATTTGCCTAGCCTTTTCCCAACTATGTTGGGGTCGGCTTCCAGTCTAACTGGATGCAGCTGAATACCAGTATTTTACATGGAGCGACTGCCTATCTGACCTCCACAACCCAGTTACTGGGTAATACGATACCCCTTGGTAAGACTGGTTGTCAGACTTACCAAGGACTGGAGCTAAATAAAGCTTGTAAAAAAACGTGATTAATAAAGTTTAAGGTATTATGAACACCAATAAGCAAGACCTCATATTATTATGTGTGGTTTAGTCGGAGGTGAGAAATATACGTACATAGAAAAATACAGATAAAGCTTTCTAAATTTAGTTGACCTTTTGTCAAGTCCAATCGGTTAGTTACAGCTGTACAATAGGAAATTGCGTGCAATTGTATTATAAGGAGATGAACAACTACGAACAACACATATCATGTGTCAGTTACTAGTAGTACTAATCGTGGATCAATGGCTCACTACTCTCTCCACGTAACAGGGGTTAAGTGTGGGTTTGGCAGATATCTCTTATGTATTTTATCTAATTATTTATTTAATGCTTATGAGTTATGTTTAATATTATATTTTATTCCAGAGTTTCGATTTTTATAATTAATATATCTGATATGTATCCGATATATATTATTATTAAATATAAATTAGATAATTAATGCAGTCTTTTAACGAGCCTCCATTCTCTACGGGTATTAATTTTTGATGTATATAATTATATACCAGCTAACTATAAACTACACACATCAGGAACTATGTGCAAAATAAGTTATTTTATAACCCGACACTGAAGTGCAATTTAATGTATTTATCGATGTACAATGTCTCGATTTGGTAGCCCAAGACGAAGTTGTTAAGAATTTCTGTCAAGAATCTATCATACCGCGACAAGTGGAGCTGAATGAAGTTTGTAAAAATGTGATTATTAAAGGTTAAAGGTAATAAAAACACCAATGAGCAAGACCGCATATTATGTCTTGTTTAGTCGGTTACACTGAAAACCACGAAAGTCGATAACAACTATATACATTGAAAAATACAGATAAAGCTTCTAAATTTAGTTGACCTTTTGTCAATGTCCAATCGGTTAGTTACTGCCATAGAAAGGGAAATAGCGTGCAAATGAGTTATAAGCAGATTAACAACTACGAACAACACATGTCATGACATGTGTCAGTAACTACTACCTATAATCGGGGATCTCTATGCTCAGCACTCTCTTCACGTAACAGCGGGTGTGGGGTGTGGCAGATATCTTGTGTGTATTTTACCTAATTATTTATTTAATGGTTATGACTTTATGAGATATTGATTTATAACATTATATTTTATTCTAGGATTCAGATCCACCAACCCGCACTGGGCCCGCGTGGTGGATTATGGCCCGTGCCCTCTCACTGAGAGGAGGCCTGTGTCGCAGCAGTGGGAACATTATAGGCTGTTTATGATTCCGGGATTTTTAACCCGATATTTATAATACATATCAAAATACCCGATATTTGATATGTATCTGATATACAGGGTTATTGGTAAAACATTAACAACCTCTTAAGAGGTCATTGTACTCATCATTATGAACAACTTTCACTACGGGACCAAACTTGAAACCGCGAAAAAAAATCTGCTGTTTCCTACAATTTGACGAGTTATATCTATGGACATTAATATAGGGAACAGCTGATTTTTTTTCGCGATTTCAGGTTTGGTCCCATAGTAAAAGTTAGCCCTATTAAAGTGTTAGTTAAAGTTAAGCCTGTATATCGAGTATAAAAAGAGAAGCGATTTTCATTCTGTACGTGGTTTAATATGTGTTTTAGTTGCAGAATAAAGTTTGTCTTATAATTTAACGTTTTTGTTAAAAAAAAAAACAAAAGATACGGATATTTGATAAATAATAATCAGTTTACTAAACAACACTAAGGGCTGATTTTACCAACACCAAATAACTTTATCGGAGGAATAATTTTGAATTTATGACAGTTCTTACATACCAAAACTGTTAGATGTCAATTTTATTCCACGAATAAAAATTATCGGTCGATTGAAAAATCACCCCTTAACAAAAATGAAACAATATTTTACAAAGTATTCGAACGGTACGCGGCCAGGGGATTCCCATAAAATTGATTAACTATAGGGGAATACCTTACATTAATGTAACACGGTTAAGCACCTAAATCGGTAATCCTACAGCTTGAGATCGCCCAGAGGGCTGTACTAAAGGTTATGACGAGAAGACCTTACCGGTACCCTACGGCTGAACTTTACGCCGAATGCAAAGTTCTCACGGTGAGGCAACTGTTTGTTCAGATGACCATAGCCCCGTAAACACAAGTCGCGGCCCCTGCAGGAGCCTCAAGGTAGAATTAAATATACAGTTTTTAAGCCCGACCGAACAAGAACCTCTTTTGCGGGTAAACACTATTTTATCCTTAGTGTAAGATTGTATAATAAGACGAACAAACAGTTGGTTTCACCTCAACAGAATAAGGTGTAAAATGAAGGTAAAGGATTGGCTTACTTCTTTAACCTACAAGGAAACTGAGGATTTGCTGGATAGCTGAACTGCCTAAATCATTTCATTCACACCACTCGCAGCATAAAAGCACACATCCGCAACTTACCAACGCACACACATACACTCTCTCACACTACACCTACCCTAACACTACACACACACACTCACCCATACAATACACTCACTTCCCCACACATATTATAGCAGAGCAAATAGGATGGTTATTCTTCTTTTTTAGTACTTGTCATAACTTTGATATAATTATAATTATTAGTTTATTCGTGCAATGTATTAGTGAGTCGGGCCTCACATAGGTGAAGGGCTGAGAGGAACTCTGACACCTGAGATACAGGATATGTCCTAGTTTGGGTGTCAGGAGTTTCACACAACGTGCATATACTTTTGCCTATTTATATAAGGATATATAAGGATAAGGTTACGGTACGGTTTGTTACGGTCGCGAATCATATTTTAATCAACATACAACGTGACACTGACCTCCAAATTGTAAAAAAATTTGTAATTTGAATTTCGCAGGCTACATTAGCGCATCCCTCTTAACAGCGGTTGTGGGTGGGGTAGACATCTTACATTTAAAATAAATATAAGAAAGTCTGCCACACCCACACCCGCTGTTAATTCTAAATTTATTGAATTGTAATGAGTTATTGGTGTATAATATTATATTTACCTAAGATTCGTAAAAATCCGATATTTATAATCCCAAATTGGCTGGCTTATAGGTTTCAGGTCACGTTCTTCGATTCTCCTACAAACAGTTCGAGCGTAAACAGTCAGTGCATGAAAGTGTAGAAGCTGTTCTTGACGATTACGCAGGCTGGTGGTAAAGATAAACCGATCTCGTCTTGCTGTAGTGACCCGGTTGCATGGTCCTCCTGGACGGCGAGGGTAAATTCCTTGAACAGCAGAACTGCTCACATGAAGTTGTGGACTTACGTTTCGATGCCTAAGCCCAGACTGCAGAATTGCCACAGGGCTGTTTCAGGTGCACTAACCATAATTAGATCGCCCTTGCAACCACTTGACATACTTATAACCTTTACATACTTATAACATACTTATAACGAAGATACCTACTTACGTAAATTCTTAGTAATGTTTGAATTATGTACTATAGGTTCTTCTGCTGTGCGAAGTCCTAAAAACTTGCCTTTTTTAAATTAGTTACTTTGTGATAAATATATTATAACAAGTATATCATCTATTATTAAAAAAAGCTGAAAAGATGTTTGATTTAGTATCTAATTTATAATTTGTTTCAATTTAAATTCTGGAAATGTGTTAAAGAATAATTTTTTTGTCCAGTCCTATTCGCCCTGTAAAGTTAATATACTTACAACTAGCCAATTTGCACAAAAACAGGGTATTTGACTTTTTTTTTTGTAAATTTTATGTAATAGGGAATAATAGGGTTAACTCATCGCTATTGGAAAACGAAAAAAGCGAGGTGATCTACGAGTCAGCTGTTTGTAATACAGAAACCAGTCAACTCAAAAAAACCTACTATGGCGGAGATGGCAAGGAATGGTGAGTGGAAAACGCACAAGAAACCAACAGAAAATTGTACTTTAGTGCAAAAGAGGCGGTCTAAGGACCGTTTTACTGGTAAAATGGGCAAAGCGACGACGGACCTGTCGGAGAAATTTAAAGCAGCGGAAATTGAAATCCCGTTGTTTATTTCTAACGTAAGCAAAGAGGTATCTGTGGATGACATATGCAAATATATCAAAAATAAAACTGCGGAGGTAGTTTCGCTTGAGAAATTGACAATGTTGAAAGAAAAGCCATACAATGCCTTCAAAGTGCTTGTTAACAAAAACAAGCTGGACGTTTTTCTAGATGATCAGATATGGCCTGATGGCGTGACATTTAGGCGCTTTATTCATTTCAAGAATAGAAGAGAAGACAAAAATAAGACAATTGTTGGGAGTGAGGCAATAACAAAACCGAATAATGGATAGTATTACAAAAATGAACATATAATAACATTCAATTGTAAAAATGTTAAAAGGTCGGTGAACTGTGTGCGTTCATTGTGCAAAACTGCTGATATTGTTTTGTTACAAGAAACGTGGCTATATCCTCATGATCTAGCCTTTCTTGACAGTATTGATCAGGAATTCAGGGAAAGTCCTCAGTGGACACGTCATCAGGCATGTGTAAAGGAAGACCCTACGGAGGGCTGGCCATACTATGGCGTAAAACTGCATTTAACTACGTGAGTGTGGTACAAAGTAACAGTGACCGTATATGTGCAGTGAATGTAGTGGTAAATAACAGGTGCTTTGTGGTTATAAATATGTATATGCCGACGGACTGTCGCGAAAATCTGCCACTTTTTACGGAGTGTCTTGGTGAAATGTATTCTATTATACAAAATAATAATGCTGAATCAGTGTATGTGTTGGGAGATTTCAATGCGCACCCGGGTGAGTCATTTTATAATGAACTTATTAGCTTTTGTAGTGAGCAGGAATTATTATGTGCGGACTTAGATTATTTAGGCGTACTGTCGCAAACGTACACGTTCATCAGTGACTCACACGGGTGTAAACGTTGGCTCGACCACTGTCTTGTTACACAGGCGGCGGGAAAAACAGTTGTAAACATTGAGGTTATTTATGATACATTTTGGTCAGATCACTTTCCCTTGAAAATAGAATGTGATGTAAATGTTATCAGATTGAAAACATGTGTAATGAAATCATCGCTTAACGGTGTTCGATGGGGTGAAAGAAGTCCCGATGAAATAAAAGTATACTCGTCTCGTTGTAACAATAAATTAAGAAGTGTAGATTTTCCTAAGGACTTTGAACTATGTGCTGATATGTTTTGTGATGATCCCCACCATAGGGCATTGTTGGATTCGATGTATAAAGACATGGTAACTATATTGAGTGAAGCAGCTAGTGTAAACAAAGTCTCTAAAGGCATTATTAAAAAGAAATGTATAAAAGGATGGAACAAGCATGTCAAAGAGTTTCACGCTCAAGCAAGGTCTAAGTTTAAATTATGGATTTGGTATGGGGAACCCAGTAGTGGGCCAATTTATGAGGATATGATTTTAAGTCGTAAGGTATTTAAATCAAAATTGAAATGGGTAATTAAGAACCAAGACAAAATAGAAATGGATATATTGGCCTCGCTCCATTCTAAGAAATGTTTTTCATCGTTCTGGAAAGGCACTAAAAAGCTTAATATCTCTCCTAGCTTACCAGCTAGCGTGGAGGGTGAGAGTGATCACGCTGGAATAGCTAATATATTTAGGGAACAATTTATTGTGAGCTCACCGCTTGAGTCTGTGGTAAGGGTGAACGATGCTGAGTCCGGTCGGTCAGGAACACCCCTTAGGTTTAAGTGCTCAGTAATAAAAAATGTCATTAAAGGTATGAAACGGGGAAAATCTCCTGGTCACGACGGACTCAGCATTGAGCACCTTCAAAATGCGGGTTTGTACTTGCCAAGAGTATTGACTATGTTTTTTAATTTATGTGTGGGGCATTCTTACCTACCACAGGAGATGCTGGATACATTAGTCGTACCTATTGTAAAGAATCGGACAGGAGACATAGCGGACAAAGGGAATTATAGGCCTATCTCACTGGCAACGGTGATAGCTAAAGTACTTGATAGTGTGCTTGACGTGCACCTCAGTCGGTATACAAAACTACACGACACACAGTTTGGTTTTCGTGCTGGGCTGTCTACTGAGAGTGCAATACTTGCGTTGAAGCACACTATTAAGTATTATACGGACAGAAAAACACCCGTGTATGCTTGTTTCCTGGACCTTTCCAAAGCGTTCGACCTGGTGTCATATAAGGTATTATGGGAGAAGCTTCGGGAAGCGGGAGTTCCTGCGTCATTAGTTTCATTACTATCTCTCTGGTATGATAAGCAGAGGAACTTTGTAAAATGGTCCAATGCATTGTCGGACCCGTATAAACTCAAATGTGGTGTGAGGCAAGGAAGTCTTACTTCCCCGAGACTGTTTAATATATATATATGTTAACAACTTGCTGTTGAGCTTAGCAGCACTCATGTCGGTTGCCATATAGACGGAGTTAGTTTAAATAACTTAAGCTACGCAGACGATATGGTGCTGCTGAGCCCCACAATCGGTAGAATTAGGAAATTACTGACCATTTGTGAGAGATACGCCGAGCAGCATGGCCTAAAGTATAATCCGACAAAGAGTGAGCTGGTGGTGTTTAGAGGAAGAAATAAAAGTCCCTCAAATGTCCCTCCCGTAGAACTAAACGGTTCACTCTTGCAGAGGGTATCCCAATTTAAATATTTGGGCCATATTGTTACGGAGGATCTTGACGATGATTTAGATATGGAGAGAGAGCGCAGGGCGTTGGCTGTGAGGGGAAACATGTTGGCACGCAGGTTTGCAGGTTGCTCAGCACCGGTTAAAATAACACTTTTTAAGGCGTTTTGTCAAATATTTTACACCAGCAGTCTGTGGGCTAATCATACCCAAAAAGCAGACAACGCACTGCGCATCCAATACAACAATGCTTTCAGGGCGCTGCTGAGGCTTCCGCCTTACTGTAGTGCGTCAGGGATGTTCGCTGATGCGCACACGGACGATTATTTCGCGATCATGCGCAAAAAGGTGGCATCAGTGATGCGCAGGGTGAGGGGAAGCAGCAACAGCATTCTGAAGGTTTTTTCAGATAGGTTGGAAGGGCCAACAATGGATAGGTTTATCAAGTTACATGTCCGACATGGGACGTGATAAATCTTCCTCTAAATGGTGGCTGTGTTTTTCTTTTTCTTTTTGTTATTGTACTCATCTGTGCCTAAGTAGTCTACTAACATAGTTTTTA
This sequence comes from Luperina nickerlii, assembly GCA_963855955.1. Taxonomy (NCBI): domain Eukaryota; kingdom Metazoa; phylum Arthropoda; class Insecta; order Lepidoptera; family Noctuidae; genus Luperina; species Luperina nickerlii. The sequence continues at coordinate 26,455,992 of OY979662.1, forward strand.
AGTTTTAGTAATACTAACACGCTATGGGCCGACGACGCCTGATAATAAACGATTTTTATTTTTTATTTATTTATTTTTATTTTTAATAATTAAGTTTTTTTGACGTCAAATTCCCTGTTGTGTAACAGACTGTGCCTACTTACGATATAACGTAGCAGGCAATTCCATTGGTGACATCAGGATGATGATTGGCTGCCCGAAGTACCTTGGTAGATTGTTGAAGATGTAGGAGTTATCAGAGTCGATGATGATGAACAGGGGACGACGAGTGAATGGGTACAAGTCTCCTGGGTGCAGTACTGGAGCCTCTTTCAGCTTTGGAGTCAGTCCTTTACAAAAATAGAATGGTAAATCATATTCTATAATAAACAAATTTATGTATATTAATCGACATACACGAAGAAGTAGATAAGTATTGCCAGATTTATCTATTCGTCGGTCTGTTTTCGTCAAACCGGACGTACTGCATCGCCATGGCAGAGCCAGTATACAGTATGCAACGTGTTGTGAGCACGCTGCGAGTTCTATAGCCCGGACAGGTGTTAAGGTTCCGGATCCGGTAGTACCTATGCGTAACATATGATGGGTGATTGTACTTGATTTGAACATTTCGCAAATCGTGCTAGCATATTATATATTATTGGTGCGGCTACCTCGATTTTACAGAGCTTGTTTGCAGACGCGAAGGTGGATGACTTTTATGCTATAATGCGCAAAAAGTCAGTCTCACTTATTCACCGAATTCGAGGCGCATATTAAATGATTCTTATGATTTTTTAATTTATTTCCATTTTAGTTTAATTTATGTTTATTTTCAATTACTCATTTCAATTTTATTTTCTTTTTAGTTTATTTTCAAATATTTATTTCAATTTATGTTCTCTTATTTTCAATTTTATTTTCATTTATTTATTGAAATTATATTTTTTATTATTTATTTTAATTTTATGTTCTATTATTTTCAATTATTTATTTATATAAATTTTATCGTAACTTACTTTTAATTATTTATTTAATTTTTCATATTATCTAAATATGTACATTAATTGACCTCCTCATGACTTATAGTTTTAAGATAATGTAATACTAATAAAATATGGACATTTTAATAGTCTGAAAACGAATTTATTTTAATTTATATTACTCTTAGTAAAACGTCTTTATCTTTCAATATTCTCGGCATCTTTAATTTTCTCAGTCAGATTATAATATAATATAATTTAATTATATAAAAATATAATAATAATAATTTAATTTTAAATTTGATTTTCGTATTGTTTTTGATTTTAATTTTATTTATAATTTTGGTTTGATTTTAATTTGGTTTTTGATTCTATTTTGATTTTGTTTTTAATTTTGACTTAATTTTGATATTTTTGTGAATTTCATAGTTTATGATTTCAATTTTAATTTTGGTTGAAATTATTGTTTTTTAACACGTTTATGTATTGTTGCTGAAAATTGTTGTTTACATGAGTGGATCAAATTAAACTTATTTATTTATTATAGATAACTATTGTGCAGTAACTACACTTACGTCCAGATCCAGCAGGTCGATTCTGTAAAAATCTCACCGTGAAAATTTAGGTGAAGTGGGTTTGTTTTTGCTAGGAATTGACACTATTGACAGCTCACTCCACGCTCACTTCACCTAAGTTTTCACGGTGAGATTTTTAAAGAATCGCACCGTAAACACACCATTTTTATATAATAACCCGCCAATCAGGGGACCGGCACTGACTCCTTAACACAGGCTAAATTCTAGCCTATCTAGGAGAACAGTACTTCACCCGTCTTTAGTGTATAGTTGAACCTATAAATTATAAACATGCAACTTTTGTAAACTTTGCAATCCAATTTTTGAAATAAACTATTATTTACAGTTAGGGTAACGTTGCCGTTGGGTAGGGTAACGTAGGGTGTGGTAGGTAGTGACGTACCTTTGCCCTCCTTGGATGTTGATGTTTCTCTTTGTAGGACGTCCGTTTTGGAGGTGGTAATCAGACCTCCTATGTCGTAGCCACCTGCTGTAGAAAAAAAAAACTTGGTTGATCGATAACAACAATACACGCCTGTATCTAATATCCGAAGGGAAAGGCAGATGAGAACCTACGTATTCTACTGAAAAGTAAAATAATTTTATAATTAAATCCTGGCTGCAGTATTATTGATGACGTGACCTTAACCGGCTTTTGACTAGTTGTCAGATAAATAAAGGGTTTTAAAGTTTGAATTTTCACATACCTTCTTCAGGATGTTTTGAGTTTGGTACGACCAGTCCTTCTGCTGAGATGTACAGCAGGATTACTCCATTGGGAGGCAGGTCATCCACGGCGCTTGATAAATACAAAAAGATCTGGTTCGGCGATGGTTTAAACAGCATCTGCTTGTGGGGGGCCTCGCCTGTGTTATGAGTGCCATCTAAGTTATACCCTAGAACAATCAAGTATGAAGAAACTTTTTAGATTTTTTGGTCAACGCTAAATTCATTTTGTAACTTAATATTTTTCTGAGCACACTTATTTAACTTTAACCTTACCCTTACCCCTATAAAGTAACCTCCAACCCTTAACTCCTTATCATCCGAACCCCTACCACTTACCCAGCGAACTCTTATTCCTAACCCCACGAATCTACAGATTCCCTTTACCCACTATTCGCTGCCCCTCAGCCCATACCTTGTTGACCTGTACCCCAGAACTCCTTTAAATGTACCACATTATCATTTTCCTTTTTTGACCCTTACCTTTTTATCGCGTTAGTAATGACTCATCTTTACCCCATCACCCCTAATCTCCTTTACCCATAAATATGTATCTTTACCAATTTACTCTTTTACTAAAATGCTGAAATAAAAATGGCAAAGTTTTTTATTTACTGCTAATTGTAGTAAGTGCTGTGCACACCTATAAGTGACGAATTCACCGCACTACTGTTTAGACTAGATATAATAATGTAAAAATTTAGTGAATAAGTCGTTGGTGTGTCAATAAATAAATAAATAAATAAAGTCCTTGAACCTTCGCTCCGTCATCGGATACCGCAAGCGCCTATATACGTGGATAACTTTTTTATTTTTTTATTCTAGAATAGGGCTTTGTCGCGCATGCGATTATGCCGCCCTGGTAAGGTTTACAATTTATAACTAATAATACAATCTTTAACCAAATCTTAGCATAGCTAGTCTGTAAAGTGCTCTAGCTGCGTCAGAAAGTGGCGCAGCCAGAACACTGTTGCAGTAACCTATTTCTCTAAGCCTACAATCTAATCTATGTCTAAATTCTGCGTTGCGGACACACTCTGCCAATATGTGATAAACATCATCAACGGAGTTATTACAAAAATCACATTTATCCGTTTTTGATTTTGCCATTAGGTATAAGAACTTATTACACGGAATGTGTCCGGAACGAAGCCTTAGTGCAATAACAGTATCACATCTGTTCAACAACTGGTTATCTATCCATGGCGAGTTCAAGGGATGTGGTTGGATCGTTTTGTACCAGATTCCTTTATCTCGAGATCTTTTATTAAAATATTCTTTCCAAAGTAAGTAGCAGTCCTGTTTAATTTTTGGTATAAAGTTTGAAAAGTAAGGAGAAAAGTTAACAGGAATTCCATCACATATGGCTTGCTTGGCTAGTTGATCAACAATTTCATTGCCCCTAATTCCAATATGTGATGGAATCCATTGAAGGACTACGTGCTTTCCGTCAGATTGTAACTTCAAAATAATTTTCAGTAAAGGGTAGGCTATCGGTGTTCCTCGAAAGGTCGAGGTACACCGAGCCAAATGTTGGAGCGAGCTTCTGGAATCTGTTAGAATTACAATATGGTTTTGGTGGATTGATTCGAACGTGGACAACTTTGAAACTAAACAAAGTATTTCACCTAACAGTTGTTCGGGGTTCGTTTTTGCTACCTTGTATAAATGTGTGTACTTGAAGGCTATACATACAAACATACATAATATCAAACACAAACATACTTATACACACAACACATCCATACATATACACACAACAGTAAAAGTATTGCATTCATTAAATACCCATAATCGTTTGTACACGACCTAACAATTTCACATGTCTGTACACCGCCTTATTGCCTACCTACCGCTCGACCGCGCACCACGGCTAGCGGGGCCCTGCGCCCGCGCTGTGTTGATACATACGACGCGACCGTGAGGCGAATTCGTGGAACACGCTAGGATCTGATTGCCGCCGCTCGCGCCGCTACGTCTCCCGCGCACGGCCGCGCCCTCGGACTCTCAGGAGTCCGATACGAACCTCTACGGCGAATGCATGCCTTTTCTTAAGTCGCGCCGCGAATTAATTGTTTTAGTTTAGTAAGTGTTATTTATGTTAATAAACATTTATATTTTATTACGAAGTAGTGTTTAGTTAATAGGTTTTACCTTAACCTACCTTAACACACTACATACTAAAATACTTTACGATATACTATACTATAGTAAACTAGCTTAGCTGTTGTTAGTCGGTCGATTGTAAATCCTATAGACTATAGGATTTACAATCGACCGACTAACAACAGCTAAGCTAGTTTACTTTGCTTTCTGCGAGAATTGCGCGAGCACCAGCAGTTAAAAACTTCGCAACAAAACAGTAAAACAATTGCGTTGGAAATTAGAATCAACAATAAAAATAAATGACTGATAATTACCTTTATTGTGTATCGCACTTGGGGTCAACGGGTTTCGTTGCCGCGGTGACTCGTCGTACAGATGGTTGCCTTCAGTCTGGGGTTCGCGCTCCAGAGTCTGCATTATCCTATACATGTCCATGGTTAACTCCGAGAACTTCAGCTGAGTGGAGTTACTGCCGATGATTAGTGCTTCGCGGAGTGTCAGGGTCATTGGTGATGCTCTGTCGAGCGCGGATGCGTTGAGAGGTCCTAATGGAGCACCCAGCCTGAAAAGTCACTCGAATTTAGTGTTGTGAGTCCATGGTTACAATTTATGAGCATTTATTTCAAGTTGTTTATTATATTAGAAATATGACGTTGGAGCATTTTACCGGTGCGATAGAGCAATTGGGTATTCCCTGGGATGCGTGACTTCCACCACCGCCTCCACTTCAATGAACGTTCTCACTTCATCAGCCACGATGCGCCATTCATTCTGGTCATCAGGCTCGTAAGCATTGCCATATTCAATGATTTGTTTGTCTAATTCCCTTAGTAGTTCACTCACTAGACTAACTCTCTTTAGTAGCAAGCTTGCTACTATAAATCTTGCGTAGTATCGGAGTTTTTTGACCATCAGTTCGCATTTGTCCTCCTTACACGCCTGAGTGTAATAGCTTCTGCCTCTGATAGCGTAGTAGAAAGAATACGCTTCGTGCAAGTAAGTTGTGTCACTTGTCCTCAAGCTAAAAAGTAAAATTGTATTATGAAATGTTCCTAAAAAATAATTGGAAGTAGGTATATGTAGGTATGTGTATTGAAATATATTTTGTTACTTACTAGAAGTGATAATAAAGCTGGCCAATTTTAGAAGCGATCTCGCCAATCTGCCATCTCTTTAAGCCGTATTTGCTATCGAGAATGGCTCTGTGCTGCTGCTGGAACTTCCAGAGCTTGGTGTAAACGTCGAATGTTTTTCCGAAGTAGGCGTGCCATTGCTTGTGGCCATATTGCGGGAGTTCACTGCAAGAGGATTCACGGTAAGGAAAGAATTCAACTCAACTCAGCAGTTATATTTATGAACCGCCGCCCTAAACATAGTGTTTGCAAGTACAGTCACATCCAAAATATGTTCGTCACAAATTCTTTTTTACTATTATTTCCACACTAACACTTTTGCTACTGATTGTACCTTTTCACATTTTGATAATAATGTGAGACGACTTGCAGAATGAAAATATAATTTATTTAGATTTTCTGCAAGTCGGCCTAAATGGGCCGTAGGTATGTAGGATGAGTTGATGAATTACTCCATTGTGAGATAGAATCTGCTTTACCGACTCAGCATTTTAAATTGCGTCATTATGTTATTACTGCTTGTTATTTTGTCTCCCCCACGTTTTCTCATAACACATTTGACATTGGCAGAATTGTCGACATCGGCACTATTGCCATAGAGAAAATAGAATAGAATACCTAGTCATTACTGCAGAATGATATTCAGCCATTTTCTTTACAAATGTCAGACCTGGTCAGACCGTCAGACCAAATTAAAATTTGACTCTGACAGACGGAAAAATGAACAAATATTTTTTTTTAAATATTTCATTAAATGGCCAGACTATTAAAAGAGGCTCTAAGTTGATGTGAACTCGACATTGGTCAAAAGCGCTATTATGATCTTTGTTTTCTTGATTATTGCATAGAAAACTATATTGAATTATGACTTGAATAATTTGAAAACTGACGAAGATATAAAAGACTTGACTGTACTAAACTACCTGCTGATACAGGTAGGTAAGATATTCGAAGCGCATTTTTTTAATAGCCAATTATAAGTTTGAACGCAGAGATTCAGAATCGTCCTGAATACATGGTAACAGGTTACGCATCGATGATGCCAGCTGCATATTGTGAAGCTAACAAAATACATGATTTTATTCGCATTTGCATTCAGCTACAATTCAATGACAATCGCAGTGTCGAAGTCCGTTAACGTTGAATACCAATGAACCTGAAAACTGTTCCGTTAATGAAAACGTAACGAAACGCAAAAATGTTCAACGTAGTGTGTATGCGTGAAAAAATTTAAATCATTTTATTAGGTGGATCTAGTTGTCCCAAAATAAATAATTTTGAATTGAATTTGAATCAAGCTGGAACCCCCACTTGTGGAGGTCAAAAGTTCCAAATTAGTCGAAATAAATAAAATTATAGAACGAAAAAGTAGCCCCGACTTGTGGTAGTAGAAGTAACAGTGGGGTTTTAGTCAGTAGGAGTCCGACATAACCCTCCGTTCACCCAGAGGGATGGTAACCATGAGAAATTGGTTACCCCATGAGAATTCACCACAAAAAAAAAATGACGAACACGTAGCGCATCAGACCAGCTAAGTAGGTGAAGCAAAGTGTTACAAAACTACACTACAGCAAGAGTGGAAAGCTAGTTGAAACTAGTATCATAAATATCGCGGGTTTTGTAAAGTTAAAAAAGGTGTTGAATTCAGCATGAATAAAATTTCGCTGCGGGCCATTTGCCGAGAGACGTAACAAGTGTCAGCACCCTAGAGAGTCTTGCCTCGTCCCGTCTCAGGATCGCTACCTACTAGTTTTATTCTACCATTATTTTTTCATAAACTCTTATTACCTTGTCGCGAGTTTATAACACATTTATTTGAAATAAAAAATAGTTTTTTGGTAATGTAAAGTGGTGTAAGAACGACTTTAGTTACTAGCTGCGTAAATAGTACGTTTTTTAGATTGCTAATGTGCTCTCTAATCTTCAGAATTGAAAAATATTATTCTCTAGAGGTGACCATTCAACTTCTGTGTCTGACACACATAATGAAAGAAGAACAAAGAAAGAAAAAATAGGTTTATTTGTCACAGAAACACGTGCATACAAAAAGATAATTAATTGTAGTAATAAGGAAAAATTAAAACAAAATATATATCTATAATTACGAGCACATTGCAGGCCGATAATCCGATAGTAGATCCGATACAAATCAAGGCTCTCACTTGTGTAAAACGTTTGTGTCTTCTAAAGTCTTGGTCATAAATGAATTATAAAAATTAATGTTCTTGTTTCATTTTAATCTTTTAAAACCACAATGAGTTTCTGTCCAACTGTACTGTTGGAATATTGCTAATAAAAGTACATAAAAATAAAAGTTGGACTCATGCGAAGACTTGTATGGATGTTATAAAAGTTGGACTCCTGAGAAAGTTGGACTCTTGCGAACAGAGGGACGGCTGCACGTCATGACTGTGACAAGAAGGCTTCCATTTAGCAAGATGCTGTGCTATGGGGACCCACACTCCACAGCACAGCGCTGATTGTCAATGGTTACCCGAAAAGGACGTACGGAAACCAAGTCAGATTAAATGTTGTACGGAAAGAATTTATCATTCACATTTAAGATTAATCAAAAGTAAATACAAACTATTTACACTAGATACTAAATTAAATGACTAACTAACTAACTATACTAATAAAAACAAAAACAAAGAACAATTAGGCGTTGAAGTACTCGTCCGCATCGCTGTCATCCAGAAACGTGCCCAGAAGACTTGAATGGCAATGCTAATTCTTTGGCCAAAGAATGACCCAGCCCTCAGGTCACGTGAAGTGTCGACCAGCCGGCGAGAAATTTCCTTAAAAAGGAGACGCGCACTCGGGCCCCATGACCCGAGCGTTTCGACCCCAAATGGCTCAAAGCCGTAGTTGCCCATAAGGTTACAGTATTTACGCCGCTTGAGGGTCTCAGCAGCCGCAGCAGCGGCGCCAGCACAGCCCGCCGTGCTAGGAACATGAGATGGCGCAAGGGTATCGACACACGTTGCGTCCCACACCAGAGGCCTACTCACCTTCCAAGGCAACAACGTCATGCCGTCTGGTCCCTTCCCATCGTCACGTACCAAGCTGGTTCTAACACCGCTGGTACGCCGTCGGAGACAAGGGCTCGACAAATAATATCGTTGATGCTGGCGTGCCGTGCTATGCGACCGGCGCTCCTGCAGCAGGACAGGCCATGGTGTCCGAGATTGTCGACAGCTTCACCGCAGTGACATCGATGCGGAAAAACACAAGGTGCGCCCAAGCGGAGACACGTAGCGAGCCGAAACAAATGTTGTTAATGTTGTACTATAAGTAACAAAATAAAATAAAACAAACACTACTTATAGGTAATATAAAGCAAATACATAAACAACCAATGATATTAATAAATATTATTAAATAACATAAAATTTTATTTATCCGCAGGTATCACCGTGCGTTCATACGAGCGTACGAGTATAATTTCGTAGACAGGTACCCCACCCAAACCAATTATTACACAAGAATATTCAGCCTTTTGCTTCAGCGTTTAATTCGTACCTAAACACAGACAACCATAAAAATATTCGCATCAAAGTCTTCTTACCGTAGCCCATTGAAGAGTTGCTTGGATTTCTCGAGGAGATGGCAGAATTCGATGATGATCTTCCTCTCCTTATCATCCAACGCATTGACGCGCCCCATCCTCCTCTTCCTTCGCTCGCGGCTGCGGCTGCGGCGGTGACGTGAACCGTTCAATGGTCGGTCCTCCAGCTCAGCTTGTTCCTTTGACTTTCCCGGAGAACTGTCGTTTAACCTTGGGCCCTGATAGATAACTGAGTGTTTTAGCCCCACGCGAGGTTTTGGAGACGTATCCCTCTCTGGAGAGCTGGCCAACCAGCGGTTGAATAGCAACTTCTAGGAATTAAGGTTCAGATTAGCTTGATTAGAAATGTAATGAATAGTTGTCAATGAACAACATAGAAAACGAGTAGGTATATGTTATAATAATGTAAATTAATATTTTGTTTAGTTAAAAAAAATATATATAAAATAATATAAAAATAAAATATCTAATAGTTAGTAGCAATAGTAGGCGAGCACGAGGCGCGTAACGTAAATGTTACATTATTACGAAAATTTTTGGTTTAAAATATTGCAACAAGCACAATGTATAAGTACCATAGAAAATAATAAAGTCATAATACCAAGTAAATATTATATGTGATGCCAGTATTTTCAGTACAGTTACGTTACCTTTAGCCCGCGCGTTCGTGCTAGAAGCTAACAGTTCAAGTAACGACTACAACGCTTTATAAAAAAAATGGTTTATACAACACTCAATTCTAATCAAAGACAAACTCAATACTTTTATTTCAATTTAATCATTCAAAATGTGGCACTCTATGGAGAAAAACGAGCAATAAATCAGGAATTGAACCTAAGCACGCACTACTTGTTAACTAAATTTCTTAATAAAATGGGCCCAGTCGACCACACGTGTGTAACCTTGAGCTGGCCTAGGAGTTTTAATAAAATAAGAGTCCAACTTAGACAACCAATCTATGTTCGATTCTTATTTGTTACTCCTGGCTTGCGGCCTACTGTACTAGGATAGATAAAAAAAATACCTTAAACTCTTTATGGTCTTCTGGTAGCTCCGGTGAAATGTCCAAAAAGCACTTGAAGCTTTTTTTCCGATACGCGAATACGTCCTTTCTTATAAATTCATCTGGCTCGCACGTTTCAGGGGACGGTAGACCACTGGAGTCAGCCTCATGTAGTCTTAATCGTATTTGCGCATCGTCGTAGATAAGGTGGGGATTATATCTCCAATCGCCTGAATGTGACCTCGACCTTGGTGATCTGGTACGACTCTGAGGTTGACCGCACTCATCGGGTGATAACACATTCGTAAATCGCCTGTAGCGTAGCGTTGGTACAAACCCATAGAAGGGTTCAACAAACACGTGTTTTAAATTATCAAGTTCTGGGTCACAAGGTGCAGGTGAAGGCGGTGCGTCATAGCGAAGGTCCAAATCGTCGAAGCTATAACGCCTTCCAGAACAGACCAACGTTGAGTTTGCTAATAAGTTGTAGATGCTCTGAGTCGCATTCTTTGTTGCAGGTACCTTACGGACCTCTTCAGAGTCTGTGTCACTCTCAAGGTCCGACGTTTGAACCGGCCTTGTTACTGGGTCACTTTGTTTCTCTGTGGGCTCATTTGGCTTAGCTCTTGAGGAACCTGGTTGAGGCTCGTCTGGAAAGTTATAGTTACCCTCACGGTCGGATTTTTTTTGTGTTGAGCTTGTTTCTTGTTTATATTCCCTCGGCTTAGGTACAGTCGGCTTTGGCTTCAAAGAACCTGGACCTGGAGCTGGTACTTGGTCATTTTGTTTCTCTGTAGGCTCATTTGTTGTAGGCACCTGTAGGCGCTTATGTGTTGAGGAGCCAGGTTGACGTTCGTCTGAAAAGGTATAGTTATCCTCAAGGTTGGTGTTTGTGTTGACCTTGTTTTTTGTTTATGTATCCTGGGCTTAGGCACAGTCAGCTTTGGCTTAAAAAGACCTGGACCTGGAGCTTTACGCTGTCCAGATCCTTTTAGGTTTTGGGCTGCTGCGAATTTAGCAGATGGTCTCTCTACGGTTCTTACTAGAGAAGGCCCTTTATGGGCTACTTTACTTCGGCAGGTTTTTGGACTGATTTTACGTACGTACAGATACACATGTTTTTGGACATATGTTTTTTGGTGATACGAGTATCAAATTCGTTTCTTTAATAGTTTAGATGAAGTACCAGGTGCACGTGTGCGGTTGTAGTAGTCAGTTGTTAAGAATCCTGTTCCGATTTCTTCGGAGCGAGCTATCCGTAGTCGTGGTGTTTCAGCCTCGTCTAAACAAAATCAACATTATAGTCTATAATACTACACGTAAGTTTATAGAAAAAGAAAACATGCATAATAGGTTAGCTCAGTTGCAGTTCTTGTAAATCACATAACATGAATTTGACTAGTTTTGAAAGAGGTTTTGAATACTATTCAGTAAGGTCATTTTATGAGGTCGAGAAGATAGGCAAATATCTGCACTGAAAAAAATAATTTCTTACTAATATACCATATTAAAGCGATTTCATGAAAATAATATTTACTGAAAAAACAAGAAACAAAAAGAGAAACCACCATTACTGTAATGTACATAGGTAAAGAACAAAGCTCAAAACGTCCCCACCCTTGTAGCACTTTAAATCCTATGTTAATCGAAGGGCCTTATTCATCTGATCATTTTATTGTATGACAGCGAAACTGAAATGCCCATCCGAAAAAAGGCATATCAACATGCAGAAACCGGAATCAGTCACAATTATGTTGTCTTTTAATATTCTTTGTTATTAAAAATATGACACAAAATAATCGCAGATATTTTGCTTGCTAAGTAATAACTCGAAACGAATTCTTTCATTTAATTGCAATATATCACAAGGTTTTTTATTGTAACATTTAACACAGTACCCCATAAAAGATGTACATATGTACCTTGGCTAATCTGAAAAATGGTTGATGTATTTTATCTTTATTTCTAGTATTAAAATTATGTCTATCGCTTATTTTATTAAAAAGATGTAGATTTTTTCTTACATACATAATATTTTCATAAATGAATTGGCAAGGTACCGTCATAATATTAATCCTTTTAAAAAGTTCCCTGAGAGATTCGCGGCGACGTAGATTATAAATGGTTCTGACAGCTCTTTTTGCAAAATACGAAGAAACATATTACTGTAGTGATTAAATACCTCTGTTCGGAGTTTTCAAACAACTCTTTGGAATCAAAATGGTGAATTTTTAGGTGTTTTTAGGTTTCATCATGTTGAAAAAGAACATTAAACGACAACATAATTGTGACTGATTCCGGTTTCTGCATGTTGATATAACTTTTTTCGGATGGACATTTCAGTTTCGCTGTCATACAATAAAATGATAAGATGGCTATAGCCCTTCGATTAACATAGGTTTTAAAGTGCTACAAGGGCGGCGACGGTGCCCATACATTTTTGAGCATTGTTCTTTCAATGGTTTGAACGATATCACCAAACGAATAAAACAGTTAATTTTGTGACATTTTAGCTACATAAAACGTTAAAGTTTACTGCATGACGGCAACATGTTGCCTCAAGCTTAACTGTTTTCGGATCAGTGAAAAATACTGTTTTGAACGTTAGGCTCATAGGGAACTGTTTAAAGCAGTTCAGATCTATGTTTTTTCATTTTTATTTACTGCTTATTTCTTTCAGTGTGCCCTATTCGTGGGCATTGTATAAATGATGGCGGTCCGCGCGCGCGAACTAACTTCCTGCGTGAGGCGCCGCCATAGTATACTTTATACTATGGCGCTGCTGACGAGCGCGCTCCGCACTCTCAACCTTATTGCTGATGATGTAGACATATTCTGTTGCGCTTTGGGTGAATTTGAAAGGATAGCTACCTATAAAATTTGTTATGGTACAAGCATTGCAACTATTTTATTTTTAAGTATACTACAATATCGCGTTGGGTCTAGCCTGTAAGGATATTTGTATGTTTGGAGTGAATAAATAAATAAATGATATTTTTTTTCTTTTCAGAAAAGTTTCAGCTGATTTATACAGTGTTGTTAAACAATATGCAACTTACAAGCCAACAAGCCATTTACAAGTTTCCATTGTTTTTACGTAGGTACTGACTGTGTTAATTAGTTCCGTATACGTTTGATTATTGTAGTGCACTAGGGAGGCCTAACTCCCCGACTTCGTCAAAGGACAAAGGACCTGTCATCTACTTAAAGAATTACAGAGTTCAATAATGTTTTATTACTATGACTTCACGGCAACTGAGCTAAGGGATCTAATAATGTTATGTGACAAACTTACAAGTAAAACGAGGTTATCAAGTTTAATAAATTATAATAAATTAAATAGTGAAAGTGCATACACGCTTTATTTAATTTCGTTACTATTTCAAGATATAGGTAAGTCCTAATCTTGAGAAAAACACAAATATACACAATATATATATATACACACATACCTACTTAGAAAAGACAGACAACGCACAGCCGTGGGATTATGCGGCTTTACCTACATCAGTTACAGGTACATTACATCAGTTTATTTTGTAATTGCTAATAAACTTCTTTTTTACGTAGGTCTAAAACAGAATACTCACCATATCCATCGGAACTATTTTAACGGACAGTTTCTTTTCGTGGGGCTAATGAAACCAACGCTAAATAAATAACATCAAAAACGTATCATTGCGAAGAACAAATAGGTAAGCGAAAAAAATCAAAGTAAGTGTGGTTTTTATTTTCACTTCTCACTGTTTTTATTTGTGAAAAAGCGTTCTAAACACTACTTTTCGCTATAATTGTGACGAGCATACAAATGACGCTCGTCACATTTTTGGTGGACACATGATGCACAGAAAGTCTTCTGATTTCATCAAAAGGCGTGTCGACTTTGCGTATCGGTAAAATAGTTTGCGTTTAGCGGCCCCCCACCTATGAACATTTTTGGAAATAAACTACTCACCTTCCCTGATACCTATAGATGGCGTTACATTCAGGAGACCTGCAGTTATTCAGTTACAATTATTCCACAGTCGAAATAGCCCCGTCCGACCTCACAATAATTATGAATTTTTGGGGAGTTTGGTTTGCCACTTCTTCTCCCCAGCGAAAGCACTAAGAAGTGGTGAAGCGGGCGTTTTAGGGAACTGTCTTTTGTAATTTAGACGTTCGAAAAGTACTGATTCTCAGCCAAGACTTTTGATTTTTTAATTAGCGGATCTTCGGAATCCGATTGTGATGTGCCTTCACGACCACATACGAAAGACTTCGATACAGAAATATTACATCTCTTCGTTATATACAAATAAGTTTTAAGTGGCTGTTTACAATATCAAAATAACCGCGTTTTACTTTAAGCATTTAAAATTATATACGGTACTATTTTTTTTTAGTGTTGAGTATGTGTGCCTTTGCCTATGCACCGATAAGTACGTACAAATAAACGTCAGTGCGTTACTAGCAAGCAATTGTTTCACTCGTCTGTCCTCGTACCCAGGTAAAGCAAAAGTGTCCGTCACGGTTTTTGGTCTTTTATCAGTGTTTGATCACAATGCAGTACCATTGGGAGACTAACAATTGCCGCATTAAACAGTGGTATGTGGCTAACGACATCACCAGAGCGATCCTACGTGAACAAAGCGACGTGCTATCTTGCCGAGCGCACTCGCAGATGGCACACACAAGTTAGCGACGGATCTCGCGTTGCCAAAGCAGCTGTAGGACGTACCGTATGATAACCTACTGAAGCTTCTGGACGAGCATTTTCATAGCATAGCACAATGGGCCGCGAGGTTACAAGGTCGGACGGCGCACTGCGGTTTCTTTAATGTGGAAGAAGCTCTTCGGGACAAATTTGTCATGAGAATGTTGCCGGGATCTGACAGAAAGAAACTTTTATCGAAAGATCTAACGGGCCTGACATAAACAAAGGCGATGGAGTTAGCGGAGATCGCGCGGCAGCGGGCGCCGGACAGAATGAGACGGTGAAATCATAAAGTGGTATCACAGCTGATGTGGAAAAACGTCAACTAACTTTTTTGGAGGCCACTGTGTGTGTATCCGAAACATTGCAGCGCTCCATCCGTATACAAATATACATCTCACACAACTTCTATGATTAAGTTCTATATATTAAGGGGCGAACTTTGCCGTTAAACGGGCCATCCAGACTCCAGGTTGTTATCGAGAAAATCTTGGGAAAAACTCAATAAAAATATTTTCGATCTTGTGATTGAACTCAGAACCCCATGAGGTTCCGACTGCTGACCAAACCAGTAGTCCCGCTTGGGACTACTAAATCAATCTAATGCATTCATCAGTTTTATTTAAATATATTGTAAAGATTCTAAATCATTTCCGCATTCACGCCAAAAAAAAAAGTATTTAGATTAAATTATTAAATTCAGACTGAGCTTACTTCAAATATTTATTTATTTAAAACACTGGTTAGTGCGCAAAAAAAACAGAAAAAAAAGAACAAAAAATCAAGGAAGCAAGCTGCTAAATAGTATTTACACAAAAACAAACAAACTCTTCAGCTTTATGTAATAAACTTAGATTTTTTGCAAGTTCTGTTCAGCTTTTATCTGTCTATTGGTAACGTGATAATGCCAGAATCACATATGAGCTATTTTATTTTGTATTTGAGCTGCAGTTGTTAAATTGCACGTTCAGCCGGTCGATTCTGTAAAAATCTTACCATGAAAACTTGCGTGAAGTGAGCTGTCAGTGTCATCCCATTGATGCTAGGGATTGACCAAGCAAACATTTACAATCATAATCGAGATTTTAATAATATTTTTATGTTATTTATATTATACATACATTATGTATGTGGTCGGTACTGGTTTATAAAAAAGATCATCTAAACACGATCATTCCTAAACTATCACAAAACAATCTGAATTTGTATTTTTTTCTTGATTATTTTCTAGCCAGCTAGCAATGAAAACTATACAAGTATTAAACCATCACAGAAAGTTATACTATGTATAAAAATGCTATAAATTTGTAAATATATTTACTAGAAATATTTATCTCGTGACATACCTATCATTTTTGCGTACCTGAAACTTTCAATTAGAGTTTTGACAGTTGCCGAAATTTGCCGAAGGTCTGTAAATTATGTTATTTGGTAGGAAATTTAATATTATAATAAAAGAAGAAAAAAAGTTGCGATTTCGTTGCACAACATAATGTTAATCTATTATAGCATAAAACAGTTAAAAATCCTACAAATACGTATGTAATGCTATTTGAGTTCTTGCTTATTATAGGTCTAATTTGTGATATTTTATTAATTGCGGTTTACGTTAAGAGTTATCGAGTGTTTCCCACCATTTTTTAGTTCACATACATAATAAATTATCAATTATACATATCGTAAACCGCATAACCACATAATGATAATTAGTTCTATCTACCACAATTTTGCACACGTTTCAAATCAATATTTTTATATAAAATAGGGATTCTGAATACTCAATAATTACATAATGTTTTTCGTTCGTCATTGTCGTTACTAAAAGTGTACTAACCTTACCATCTACCTTCTCGCAACAATGAGTGAATTCATCTGTAGGACGTGACTTATGTCTTGTTTTAATTGAAAGTGACGGGAATTATGTTGTTGCTTTAACAAGTTATATACGGGATAATTTTACCAACTTTTGCGAGGCAAATATCGCTGATATTTGTAGCAAGTGTACAAAGAAATCTTATACAAACTTTCGTCAACGTTACACGAAATCTGGCAGAAAGAAGCAAATATTTTTAAACAAGAATAGCGCGTGGTTGGACGTCATATTTACTATGAATCTGGAAGATCCTACTTGTGAATCTGAACCTTCGACATCGACAGGAAAGAGAGGACGCCCTTCGAAAACCTACGAAGACAGCTCCGATAGAACACAAAGACGAAAAAACAAGGAGTTGCTTGAAACATGTGGCCTTGATTTTATACTGAATTCATATCTTCAGGGATTGAGATCTCAAGGGGAAACCGAAGACGCATTCATTGTCGAAATTTTACGAGTATTGCCCGTGAAAAAAAAGTGATATACGTCGAAGTCTCTTAAACGAACCGGCACATTTAACAGCTTCTCTAAAGACGAAGCTCTCAGTATTTTCATCGAGTTGGACCATAATATGACGCAGTATGAAAACATGACGAGTTACTTAATCGCGAAGAATTGCATATTATTTCCATCATACAAATCAATTCAGGAAGCTAAAGGAAAGTGCTACCCACCAAGATCAAGCATAGAAATTAATAATATTAAAGCAAAGGTGAAACTTCAAGATCTGCTGGATCACACTATTGCAAGAATTTTACAAATCGATGGTGTATACAAAGTTGCCAAGACACATTTAATGCTTTATTCTAAATGGGGCTGTGATGGTTCAAGCGGACAAAGTGAATACAAGCATGTCTTAGCTGAAGAAAGTGAGTTAATTTCTGACACTAATTTATTTGTAGCTTCATTAGTGCCTCTAAAACTTGTAAATATTAATAGAAATGAAACTATGTGGGAAAACCCTGTTCCATCATCAGTAAGATTTTGTAGGCCCATTTTAATAGAGTTTTCAAAAGAGACACCTGAGAAGTGTAGTTAATGAAATTGAAGCTCAAAAGGGCGCTCTTACACCAACTTTAGTGAATACAAATGGAGAAGATATCGCAATTAATCATACATTATTTTTAACTATGGTTGACGGGAAAGTGGCTCAAGTTTTGTCAGAAACTTCATCAGGTGCTGTATGCACTATTTGTGGTGCAAGACCAACAGAGATGAATAATTTAGAAAAAGTGCAAAATAAACCAGTTGATGAAAATGCTTATCAATATGGGTTATCGACATTGCATTGCTGGATTCGATTTATGGAGTTAATTTTACATGTATGTAACCTAGGCTTCGAAAACTGGTCTGCTACAACAAATGAAAACAAAGATTTGATTTGATTTGAAAAAAACAGAAGACATATGTACAAAGAAGGTTCAGAGAAGAATTTGGTATAAATATTGATAAACCTAAACAAGGTACTGGTAACAGCAATGACGGTAATACAGCTAGAACATTTTTTCAAAATCATCAGTGCAGTGCAGAAATTACTGGTGTGGACGAGGAATTGATTAAACGATTTTATGTTTTACTTCAAGTTTTGTAGCATTAATAACTTTTCCACTTGACATAATTGGAAAAGTTATTAATGCTACAAAATTCGGCCAGTATGCTTTGGATACAGTATAAAGACATGTTAATAAATATATGTGGCATTATATGCCATCATCTGTCCATAAAGTCCCAATTCACGGGGAAAGCGTCATTCGGCATTATTCAGTGTTACCTCTAGGACAAGTTTCCGAGGATATCCAGGAATCAAGGAACAAACACTATAAACGATTCAGACTTCATCATGCTAGGAAATGCTCTTGAATAGCTACAAATGAAGATGCTCTACATACACTTTTGTATACTTCGGACCGACCCTTACATAACAAGTTTAAGAAAACCATCTAGTAAAAAGTCTATGGAACTTATAGCTAGCTTTAGAGCTAGTTGAATAATAGTGTTTTTTTTTAGTTAAAAGTAATACTTAATAATAGTAGAAGTAATTTTGAGAGTTTAATTTGTGTTTATTATATAATTTAATGTGAAATTATTTAAATATAGTCGTATATTTCTGAACATTTTTCAACATTTCAAGTTTACTATTTTTTTTAGACAATAAACGTATCTTTATATCTATTAATTGTATATTATATAAAAGTGCATTTATTCAAGAATGCACAAAAAATAAATCAGCAGCAAATCTATCAAAACATGGAAGTTATGGATTAATGACCCGAAACCGACTCAAGCCTCCTTCAAACAGGCGCGACACGACACGCGACACTTGTGTCGCGCGCGATTATATCGCGTATCGCGTCTGTTTGTAGGAGCCTTTAATCTCCACATAGTGCGACGTACGAGTTGTAGGCAGTGGGTTCGAAACCGGGCACGCGCTTTACTTTGTGTAAATAATTTCATCACCACTACTTTCAAAACGGTGAGGGAAAACATCGTGAGGAAACCGACATGTCCTCCCACCAAAAATTCGAAGACATGTGACATCTACCAACCCGCACTGGGTGGGTACATTATAGACTGATTATGCTGATCAGACTTATCAGTTAATTAAGTTTATTAGTAAAGCTTATTGATCTAATTAATTAGTTTAATAACCTTAATAAGCTCCGAGTAAGCTGTTTGTTTCATGTCATAACATCTAAGCGTTTCCCGTATTTTCATATTACATTTTGTGGTTTCCAGTTAATCGCTTCTGTATACTACATTATTTAGCTTGAAATAACTAATGAGGTTTACCTACGAATTTGACCAGTTTTAGAGATTTGTTTGAAGTGTTACATTCTTTTTAATTTATCACACGTCGAGAAAATTGTGAGTCCTGAATAGGTGCTATCAAAATCAAAATATTTTATTTCACATAAGCCTACATGGGCACTTCTGAAACGTCAGAAGCTAGGTGCACGGTTCCAACTGGTCTTTTCCTATGGAGAAGAGCCGGCAAGAAACTCTACGGTTACTCTTTTTAAAAATAATTGGCTTTACATAATGTTTTCAAATTACAGTAGGTATGGGAGGACAGCGTAGGCCCGTCAACAATAGGGACTTGATAAAATAATAAATGGTCTACAGATCTAAAGTCTACAAGGCCTACAAAGTCCTCATTTACAAAATAAGAATCTGTCAAAAGGATAAATAAAAAATAAAATATAAAAACCTACTAAAACCAAGTGATATGGTTGCCATTATTAAGGTGTAACCTACAGTGCGATTCTGTAACCATCTCACCGTGAAAATTTAGGTGAAGTGAGCGTGGAGTGAGCGTGGAGTGAGCTGTCAATAGTGTCAATTCCTAGCAAAAAAAACTCACTTCACCTAAGTTTTCACGGTGAGATTTTTACAGAATCGACCAGCAGGGATGTTGCGGATATTTGAAGGCTTACATCCGCGGATACGAATATTAACATTTTTAAAGAAACTTTTTAGTGGTAACGGCGCCGACGTACGAGTTGTAGGCCGTGGGTTACAAACCGGGCACGCGCTTTACTTTATGTAAATATTTTCATCACCACTGCTCTCAAAACGGTGAGGGAAAACATCGTGTGAAAACCGGCATGTCCTAGAACCAAAAATTCGAAGACATGTGACATCTACCAACCCGCACTGGGCCCGCGTGGTGGATTATAGCCCACTCCCTCTCGAAGAGAGGAGACCTGTGTCCCAGCAGTGGGAACATTATAGACTGATTATATTATATGCGTCAAATGTGCTAAATATAAGAGTAAGAATGTTTTGTTCACAGTTAAATGATAAATGATTTTATTATTTTTTTATTTTATTTTATTTGTTCTTTCTTTCTTCTATTTTTGTAAGTAGGTTTGTACAAACAATTTTTTACACGTCAATCATGTTTTTTTAAAACTAGATGAGGTCGGCGTTTCCTATCTGACTACTCTGAAAGAAAGCCGATACAAACTCAGAGGTCACAGTCTCTTTTAAAGTCCAGACATAATCTTGGTTAGGTTATATGAAGACAATGTAGATCGATGTCCGAGATGGTCTTTTGAGGAAAGAACCACAAAGATTGAGAGGACCTGTCCAGTCAGTGCACGCATTTGTCAGAAATCGTGCAGTTCAACTCAAGACTTAAGGAGCTCAACGATTCGACGAACAATACCAAAAAAAGGACATTTGGGTAGGCCACATAAATTGCTCAAACTGCTAGACCATGAAAAAAAAATAACAGAAGAGAGAGAATATTAAAAAAGTATATGCGCCTCGCGAGCCGTCCATTACCGATAATTTATACAATACAGTTTACATGCACAAACAGTTGGAGTTTCTTTTACCACAAAAGTACCCCGACTATTAATAAAATGACCCACATCGTCTTCACATTCACAATCACAACAAATAAAATAATATAATACTTTACAAAGTAAGCAAATGTTATTGTTTATAAAAAAATCATTAATGTCAATGTGTATTTAAAAAAAAAAACATTCAAAATGCAGACATTTTGAATGTTTTTTTTTTTAAAAGGCTTGGGATTGAGCTGCCGGTCGATTCTGTAAAAATCTCACCGTGAAAACTTAGGTGATGTGAGTTTGTTTTTGCTAGGAATTGACACTATTGACAGCTCACTCCACGCTCACTTCACCTAAGTTTTCACGGTGAGATAGTTACAGAATCGCACTGCTGCTTCCAATTTCTGAATTGGAAGCAGCTCAATCCCAAGCCTTTTTGTCCTCAATATAATCTTTAACGGTATAAAAGGCTTTCTGGCACAACTTACGTTTGATGAATGATTTGAATTTATTAAGGGGGAAGCGCTAAGGTAGCCCGCGAAATTCAAATTTTCTTACGTTTTTTGCAATTTGCTGGTCAGCATTAAGTTGTACGTTGATTAATGTATGAATCGCGGCCGTAAGAAATATGTGTTTACAGAATTATAATCATTAAAGTTATCAACACAACTCCCTAAGACCACGTAAGTCCAAACAATAACTGTTTCATGAAATCGTCATTCTTTGGACTTACGTGGTCTTAGAGAGTTGTGTTGATGACTTTAATGATTATAATTCTGTAAACACATATTTCTTACGGCCGCGATTCATATATTAATCAACGTACAACTTAATACTGACCAGCAAATTCCAAAAAACCTAAAAAAAAAATGAATTTCGCGGGCTACCCTGGCGCTTTTGCCTTAAGGCTTAGATCTTAAACGTGGTTTGGTAGTTTATTATAAAAACGTATACGCATCGCGTATAGCGTAAAGCTCATCTGAGTTACAAAGATGAGCTTAAAACTTTAACATATTTCTTTTATCATTCATTTTATTACGGAAATCCCAATTTCAGCAGTTTCAAGTTTTAGCGGTCAAGTGTCAAAATGTTGTTTGTCTGAAATGTTAATACTTAGTAATTTATTCCCGTAATTCAATTTCAGTTGTATCTTCCGGTTTTCTTAAACCTCTAAAAGTATTTGTGCTTTCCTTTTGTTTACTTCGCAGTGAAGTAACTTTTGTCACAACAATTTATTACAACTGTAAACGTGTGATCACGACTGCTCAACAAAGTTGATTTCGAACCTACGACCGCTGCTTGCCAGAGTGCCGCGCTGCCACCAGTTTAACCCTTGGGCCATTGCGGCTCTGCACCCGAATTTCCAAGTAATCGAATATTATTATTATTTATTCATCAATCAAGTAACATAGACTCATACAATTTATAAATATAATCTGGAGATCTTTTCCTAAATTGCATGGAATTAGTATGTACCTACTTTATTCTTGCTAAACTGTTGAGAAAATTTCTAAACGAATAACCGACGAATTCTGAACGAAACCGGTGATCTATGAGTCGGTCTAAATAAATACAAAAACTTGTTTTACTATCACCTAAAATTTTAATTTAGGATGAAGGAGGAATTACACGCTGTATTTGAAATACTTTCTTAATTTTAGGTGCTATTTTCATGTATAAGTGGTTAAACATAAAATGTAGTAAACTCAGTAGGATGTTAATTTTTAAGGTGCCACTAGTCAATATTTTTGCCATACAAGTTTCGGGAGAGGATTACACCACTGTTTGACATTGTGCATCCAAAGTTAAAAATGATATCGTTTTGTCTTATTATTAATGTTGTCAGTACGGAAACAGAATAGTCAAATGAAAAGTTATTAAAAAGTTGTGAGTTCTTCAAAGATTCGTTTTTCTTGCTATTTTTGACGTAACTTTGGGTGTAAATAGTAATAAAATACCTGTAAAATCTTCAAAATCAAGTCCGTACCGACAAAGCTCAGTTATCGAAGAGTTTAATAAACTTTATTTGTAATTGATTTATGTAGAAGTTTTTTCATAAAACTCGATTATCCGAAGCACTTTTCGAATTTTTTTACGCGCCTATTAGTTCGGAACGGTGTTTCTGTGCGTGAGAACTAGACGTTGTTCGTGTAGACTAGCGTTTAACTACTCATCACTGATACTAGCTCTGTTGGACACGAAGCCAGGTAAGACAGCGTGCTTTTTGGCCATGAACACCAGTGAGTTCGAGCTCACGACTATGAATAGGCGCGAAAAAAAAAACGAAATGTGCTTGGGAAAATCGAGTTCTATGAAAAAACCACTGCATAAATTAATTAAAATAAAGTTTATTAAACTCTTCGATAACTGAGCTTTGTCAGTATGGACTTTTTTTGAAGATTTTATAGTTCTTTTATTACTTATTTACACCCAAAGTTACGTTAAAAATAGCAAGAAAAACGAATCTTTGTTAGCTCATAACTTTGTAATGGCTTCTTATTTTACTATTCTGTTTCCGTACAGACAACATTAATAATAAGACAACGATATCATGTTTAACTTTGGATGCACAATGTCAAACAGTGGTGTAATACTCTTCTGAAATTTGTATGGAAAAAATATCGACTAGTGGCACCTTAAGGGACTTCATCTATTATAGTCGGTAATTTTTATAAAAATACATTGAATATCTTATAATGTTTTAAAACAGTTCTGCCAAATTAGATTTACTTAAGGCTGTCAATATTAAAAGTGATTTGGTCAAAATGTATGATTCCCAAGCAAGCCCATTTTCACTTAGCGTGCTTGAGGTTGCAACTAAAGTCCTCGAAGTTTGCGACAATATCAACGGAAAATGTGCGATAAGTATATTTTTTATAATCTGTTTTATTTAAGGGATTTTTGTATGCTAATGCAACGATGTCAATCCTATCGTGCTTTTACAAATAACAACTTACTAAATAAACTTATCTTTGTCATAAAAAACTTAACTTAATCTAATTTATTACCTAATGAAAAAGTATACAATATTTTTGTTGCTTTAGAAATAGGCTTGGCTAAAATATAAGTTTATTGGAATAAGGTTTAAAATATTGGAGCATTTAAGATATTCCGTTTTTTCGCGCCGATAAGCCGAGACGGCGCGGTGGGTAGTTAGCGAAGCTTTATCCACTGAGCCATTGGAACCTACAGTGCTTGGATTTCACGGTGTTCTTAAGTTAGAGCTTTTTCAGCATCTTGTGTGTCTAATAAATTAGTTATAGGTACGAATGCTATATAGGTTTTATGACTTGGCAAGTTATAGACAATGCTACTCTTACACATTTCCACGTGCTTTGTAAAGGCTTAAGTTAGAAAATATGTCGCACTGAAATTCGCATATATGACGCACAGTGTGCAAATGTCAACTACTAAGTAGACAGAAAAGTCGACACTAAATGCTTACGGATAAAAATTGCACTCAGACATATTTAGAAATCTTTTAGGAATAAGTGATAAAACTTACATGTTCCGTTGACGCAGGCAATGATGGCATATTTCAATTCTAGGAGGCTAGAAGGAAAAACCTAGGTCAGTAAATGTTTACGGTTAAAATTATTCATAAGTTAGGTAATTTGTTATTACTTATATGTCAGTCGAACATAGGGCTCACACATAAGACTTGGAATGTCGGCCATTTTAAATAATACATCATACAGGTTTAGGCTTAAAGAATTGTTCTGGATTTGGTTGTAAATTAATATTGTAGTGTGTATGTAAATTATTTTATGTAAAGTTTTTGAAGTTTTCTTTACACAGTTTTATGGTAAGTATGTTCACCAAGAGTTTAGTAAAAATAGTTTTTTATCTCAAAAAGTTAATTTAAAGTTTATACAGAATCTGATGTTTTGATTTCACATGTTTATATTTATTTGAAATTATATACACAGTTTATTTAGAACCACTTTTAAAGTTTTAAATCACTTCTGTAAATTTATTTTAATTATCGAGTTCGAATCCTTTTCCGAGGTTCAGACCACCGCCGCCGGTGTACTCGTAGTTTGTACTGAAGTGACTCGCAGGTGCATCGTTACTAGTTAAGTCGACACGTCAGACGTTGCTTGCGACCAACGGTCGACTAACTGCCGATTTTACTACGCCACCGGACAGAGATATCACTATTGGACTATCGGTAATATCAAGGCCATATTGTTACCGCCTATTGGATAGAGCCCGCCTTCCTTGTAGGGAAGATGCAATCTCTTTCGGTTTTAAAGTTTTCTATTAAGTAGTTCAAATATTTAAAAAAATGGTTTTGGAAAAAATCATTAATAATATAGTTAGTAAATAGGCTCCCCTTTAGGAGTAAAGGATATGTTATATTATTAACTTAATCAAGATATTAATCAAAATATTAAACTGCAAAAAATGTGTTCTTAACACTTAAAACTGAAAAATTAGAGCGTGTTTAAGATTAATCAAAAACAGTGTAAACTTGTTCTTTTTATTTTTATAATCAAATTTCTTTTTTTATCATTTTTAATGTTTATATTGTGCTAAAGTTGGTGCAAATAAACAAGTCATATTAAACATATTAGTGCTAAGCCATTTTATTTCGCTGAAGAAAAAACGTGATTTCCTGTAAAACTGCAGGACGGCCGATTTTTTTGACGACCAGAGACGCACAGGTTGATAGGTCAGGTTAAGCTACGCTTGCCGCGGTTGGTCTGTGGATGGGTGACCATCTTTACATACCGCGATCCTTCCGTGCCTCGGAAAGCACGTTAAGCCGTTGGTCCAGGCTGTCTTTCTTGGATCTTTGACAGTCGTTACGGGTCGTCAGAAGTCCGAAAGTCTGACCACCAGTCTTATCAAGGGGTATGTATTACCCAGTAATTGGGTTGTAGAGGTCAGATAGGCAGTCGCTCCATGTAAAATACTGGTATTCAGCTGCATCCGGTTAGACTGGAAGCCGACCCCAACATAGTTGGGAAAAGGCTAGGCAGATGATGAGTGTATTTACATAATATTTCACTAATATTTTAGTTTTTATTAATTCATTGACTTTTTAGCTATTATCTATTTATTAAATAGCAATAGGTACAATTGAACGACGCATGTTAGAAAGTTTCATAGAGAAGTTTCAAGTTTTGGACAAGTTCTTTTCAAGTCTCAACTTTCATCGCGGTCTTCGTGGAATGGGCATTGTTCATATTTTTTTAAATTTTGTAATTGAAAAACCATTTCGAGGAATAGCGTTACTGATCATTACGGACTAATTAATTTTGAAAAATATTCATATGTTATTGATATTTTTGATAAAATACGATTGACCTTCTTTGCCCTTCAAATTACGTACGACTGGCTGTACAGTTTTGTATCGTTGCCTCAGAAAATAAAAAGTAAGAGGCAAGTATTGTCTACAATCTGTCAAATGTCAAATTATTGTAAATATTTCAAAAATATAAACATTCTTGTTTATAAATCTCATTATTACATTACATAAGGTACATTATTTCAACACTCGACAATATTAATTTAATATACTGGAAGAGTTATGGAATACAGGAAGTGCTTTGATCCAACTTGCAGCAATAATAGTAATAATGTCGCCGCGTGCGTTATTATTCTATTTCTAAGTCGCCGCGTCGATTGTTCTAGTGAGATAGAGAGTAGTATATTCCTTGGAGGACACTTACACATAAAAAACCATTTGTAAATAAATACGCTAAGCTAGGATTCGATTATTTAAGACGTCTATTCAGCCTATTGACACTTTGACAGATGTGACATTGTTGACGTTGTGTTGACAGTTTAAAATTTTTAATAATGTACTAGTAAGGCAACGGCACTTAATCTTGATGCTATTGGATGACGTCACCTACCTTAAGAACTTAAAATAATTAAATATTTTTTATTAAAATAACTATTGAGCCAATCATCAAAATATTCAAATTAGTTTCTCAAAATGCTCTAAATTTACAAAAAATAAAATAAAATATAATGGTTAGAAATTTTGGACAATCCCCATTGTTTGACCAGTTTATATTTTTTTTAGACGAAATAATATAAATTTAGGACGTAGGCTACCCTAAGAACGACATGGCTACCTGTGTCCAGTTTCAATAATAGAGCTGTTTTGCATTAAAACAAAACAGTTATTATGTTATGAAAAACACATAGCATTGGATTGGTCCAATGCTATGTGTGTGCTTGCTGTTGAGTT
Source organism: Luperina nickerlii (assembly GCA_963855955.1). Lineage (NCBI taxonomy): Eukaryota > Metazoa > Arthropoda > Insecta > Lepidoptera > Noctuidae > Luperina > Luperina nickerlii. Next base: position 26,483,137 of record OY979662.1, read on the forward strand.
TTGAACACTTCTGTGAATGACATTTGAAAATGACAGCTGTGACCAAGGATCGCCATGAGTTCTGCCAAGTGAAAGGTAACGAAGAGACATTATAGCTTTCAAAACATATAGCATTGGTTGAAGAACTGTTTGATATATGCTGGTGAAAGAATACCTGAAGGATGTAGACGCTATTTGAATTATATATTAAACTAGCTGACCCAGCAAACGTTGTTTTGCCATATAAATTATTTGTAGCTGCCCTAACCTACCCCTACCCTACTCCTACCCTACCTCTACCCTACTGCTACCCTACTCCTACCCTACCTCTACCCTACTGCTACCCTACTCCTACCCTACCTCTACCCTACTCCTACCCTACCTCTACCCTACTCCTACCCTACTCCTACCCTACCTCTACCCTACTCCTACCCTACTCCTACCCTACCTCTACCCTACTTCTACTCTACTCCTACCCTATTCCTACACTACTCCTACCCTACCTCTACCCTACTTCTACCCTACTCCTACCCTATTCCGACACTACTCCTACCCTACTCCTACCCTACCTCTACCCTACTTCTACCCTACTCCTACCCTATTCCGACACTACTCCTACCCTACTCCTACCCTACCTCTACCCTACTTCTACCCTACTCCTACCCTATTCCTACACTACTCCTACCCTACTTCTACCCTACCTCTGCTCTACTCTACTCCCTACTTTACACGAAAAGAAAAAAATATCTAGAAAAGAAAAAAATGTCTGTCTTGATAATAAACTAAAATACTCTTAGAAATAAAATAAAAGAGTAAAGGACAGACCAAACAATTGAATAAATTAAACTATACAATCTTATTACCTCCATATTACTGAACGCACCCTATTAGACAGGTACGTACAGTTTGTATGTGATAATAAAATTGTTGCTTTTACTATTTTCCTTACAACTTCTTCATATTTTCTCACCTTTTAAACCTTCCATGACTTTCGACAAATATTTCACAATTAAAAAATAAGGGTTGGTGGTAGAAGGGTGAAAATTTAGGGTTGCATATATTTTTAATGCCGAATCATAATAAAATTAAAATAAAAAGAATATCCAAAAAATAAAAATAAAATGTTAGGGGTGGACAACCCTTATCACTTAGGGGTATGAAAAATAGATAGCAGCCGATTCTCAGACCTACTGAAAATGTATATAAAATTTGATAGAAATCGGTCAAGCCGTTTCGGAGGAGTATGATAACTAACACAGTGACACGAGAATTTTATATATAAGAAGATGAAATTAATTAATATTGCTGTATGTATTCATTAAATGTTCAAAAAAAAAATCATAAATTTATTAATCTTCCATAAAATGTTATAGATTATTGTTAACAAAATGTATTTGCCTTATACAGGGTGAACATGAAATATAAAGCTATAATGATAATTTAAAATCAATGAAATCTAAACTGAATTGAAATAATAAATTCATTATTAAAGGATAATTAGATCACTTTTGTGATCATATCCTTAATTAATCAAAAGTACATATATTTTTGAATCTCATAGATAACTTTATAGAGATGTGGAAAAACAAACGCAATGTCTCACACGTCAAAGTTAAAATTCCGTTGAAACTGAAATTTATTTAGAGTTCTATATTACTAGGGTTAATAGATTAAACCTCGCATGCAAATAAAGTACAAGTCTCTTAATTTTTCCATTAAATTGACTTATAATATGAATCATTTACACAAACATATTTAAATATTCTTATTGGGAATTAAAGATTCTCATAATTATCGCACCTTTAGAATTAAAGAGACCTAATTCGAAATTTGAAGATTTCAACATTGATTCTTAAAATTACCTTGCACGATCTTCATCGAATCTTAATAAAACATTTTAAGTTAGGTTAGACAACTCTGACATACCTATCTGACAAGACTGACATATTAAGTCTCTGTTTTATTCAAATTCGATGAATATGGTCGTGCAAGGTAATTTTATGAGTTTTAACTCGTAAAATTACCTTGCACGAATTTTCAACTATGGTTGAAAATTAAAATCTTCAAATTTCGAATTAGGTCTCTTTAATTCTAAAGGTGCGTTATGATAAATCCTCATCCCCATTACAAAACGGAACATTATAGGCTGATCATTTTAAATACTCTTGAGAGATAGCCCTCTCCTTTACTACTTTACAGATGTAATCATCCTGTAAGCCCAGTGGCTCTTCCAGTTTAATTTTATCTGATGAACTAATGACCAGTCAGCCTCCCGAAGGCTACTACAGACCTCTTCTTCTGACTTTCTGGAGGCTCCTCTATCGTATTTTGTTTACAAATCTTTCGAGAAAGCTTAGACACACCTGTTATTGTAAACCATTATCAATAGCTTTTAGGTAAACTCTTTGATGGTGTGTGTGTTTGAGCCAAACCTTGGGCGCACTGTTATTACTTACCCTACTTTTAACATCTCTTGCGTGCTGACAAATTGTGCTGTATGTGTTGTATTCATGTTTGAGCAAATAAATGATTATCTTATCTTAGTCGACATTAAAAAGTTGTGAGATATCTTACAATATTAGGGTATGTAGATCTCTGCTAATCAAGGAGTAAGCAGTGGTTTAGCTAAGAATAATGCTTTTGAAACTTTCTAAGTGGACAAAAAACTTTCTAGATGTCATGCAATCTACACTATGACCTTCACCTCTGAATACGAGCTTTATAAATAACTACTGTGGATCTCCACTACATTTTAGCAAGTCCCTTGCTCTTTTACCAACCACTGCCCCTTCCTACCTGACTGTCCTCCCCAGACTTTCCAAGCTAGGAGTTGCAGCTTGTCAGGTCTAAGAGGTTGTTACTTAGATCTTGTATAGGTACTGGCTCTCTAAGACCTCTCGTCTCCAAGTACGGGAGCCAGGCATACTGGGTCCAGTATGGGGCGATTTATACATGGTACGTCCCCGCACCATTTCGGAGTTCAACTGACTGAGCACTCGGTTTTAAATTGGGTGAAGAGAAACACCCAGCTAGTCGATGCTGTCACTTCTTAAATGAAGGCAACGCAGAAGCTTGTCAAGCCATCATTAATTGATCCCCTGTGATGGACTGTCGCACAGCGGCCGACTTACTGACGCGAAAAATCGACATCAGCGACGCCCCAATTTGAATTTGTCATGCTCTGCTCTTCTCAAATATATTTTGACGACAAGCATTCCCTTAAAAGGATAGCAAAATTTAGGTGTTAATAAGTTTTGAACTTGTCTCAGAGAACAAAATCTCTTTATTAGAAGCATTTATATTATTATCTTCCTTGCAGGGTCTTGTGATTAGTAAAATAAACGTTTTATCTATCTATCTATCTAGTATCAGTGTTCCCAAAAAGGCCTACATATTCTAACTCCTGATTGAGATTTAGAATTGACTTTGGAAATTCATTTGTCACCCAAGCTTTGTTAAGACCCACAGTCTCCGAGACAGAAATCAAATATAGACCTTGCTAGGGGGCCAGCAGAAAATTATCTAAACTAAATAAACAAGATATTGTAGTTTAACTTATTACATGCAAATACCATAGGCTTGCAAATTCTCTGCCACATAATTGGCTAATGCTGCAATTGTCTAGGGAACTGAAGAAAAGCCAAGAGTGTGTGCTGTCAATCCCCATATTTTCTTGGTTCTAAAAGACTCTCCGGAGTCGTTGGTGTGAACTAATGCATGAACAGCTACACTTCATTAATACATAATTACTTCCGTTTAACTTTTAGTAATACTGGATTGTAAAAAATGGGCTGATTGATTATAATATTATAATCTTAGATATTCTCATAGATTAAGGGGGAAGCGCTAAGATAACCCGCGAAATTCAAATTTTCTTACGTTTTTTGCAATTCACTGGTCAGTATTAAGTTTTACGTTGATTAAAATATGATTCGCGGCCGTAACAAATATGTTTTTATAGAATCATAATCATTAGAATCAATAATACAACTTGTTAGGTTAGTATATTTCCAAAATGTCAAGATTTCATGAAATAGTCATTCTGTGAGATTACTTGGTTTTAGAGAGTTGTGTTGATGACTTTAATGATTATAATTCTGTAAAATACATATTTGTTACGACCGCGAATCATATATTAATCAAAGTGCAACTTAATACTGACCAGCAAATTGCAAAAAACCTAAAAAAAAAATTAAGGTTCGCGGGCTACCCTGGCGCTTTCGCCTTAATATGATTAGTTTAATAGGAATTTGCATTAATTATATTAACTAAAGATACTTATCTCAAAATTATGAATATATATTGGTTTGGAATATCTTTTCCAGATTTTGAACCTGTTATAATTTTCAGTATGAGACTGAAACAGGTTTGCAGTCTTTCATTCCCAAGCATTTACGTGGTTCTTTAGACAGCCTGAATCTTGCCTTTAGTATGAATCTCGGCCTGGTTATTTTTGCTATGATCGTCATCATGTTTTCAGTTCTAATTTGTGTAGTGGATGTATTTGCTCCACTGTAGAGCTAGCAAGAGACAGGCAGGATCGGAATACTTTAGGGACGAATTTAAAACTATGGGCTCAGCGGCGCGTGCTGGCTCGAGCAGGTGTCGGGGCAGACCTAGTGCATCACCCATGATTCGCGCGCTTTTGTACGGCTCCGCTTGCTTGTGTGCTTGCTTGCGGTTTCTTATAGCACTGCACGGCACCTAGCGCGGCGACATCGCTCTTCAGCTTTGGTCATGAAATAACATTTTTGATACAACTTTATACTATACTCATACCTAAGGCAACTATTTAATCACTAACTTGTAACAGTTAGTTATTTATTTGAATGACATGACTCTAGTTATTTAAATGATATTTATTTATTATTATTACTATTCGTCATATTAATTAAGTGGCATGGTTTTTTAGTGTTTTTATTTTTTTTTGTATTTTTTAACTTATAAAATAATTTTTAATATTCGACACAACGTAAAAATTGTTATGAATAAATAAATAAATAAACTACAACTAAACATTTATTTCATGAAGTGAAACACTCAGACTAAGAAAAAATTAAGTCACTCACAAGTAGGTTTAAGAAAAAAAAATAGTTAGCCGCATGATTACTTACCATATCTTGATGATGCTTTCACCATAAGTATCAAAGTTATTTATTTTAGGACGGCAAACCATATCAGACTCTCTCTCTCTCTCTCTCTCTCTCTCTCTCTCTCTCTCTCTCTCTCTCTCTCTCTCTCTCTCTCTCTCTCTCTCTCTCAAAGTGGAACGGACTTGTGTAAAGTACAATCAACACTATTCTAAGTTTTAAAATAATTATCACGTAAGAAATTGAGTTAGATTGAAATTGCTAATTAGTCTTATAGCCTAGATTGTAATTAATTATTAAGAACTTGGTTCTTTTTAATAATGAATAAAAAAACGACGGCATTCCTTGTCAAACGATGTTGGTTTACTAATAATAAACGTCAAGATAAATAAGTACCAACAGCAAACAAAAGCTCGGACCATTCCAACTGTTTGTTTGGTGTAGGTATATATTTGAATGAAAGCCAACATTTTGTAGACCACAAACAACCTTTCGCGCCAATCGTTCTATAATAATATGTATAAATATGAACGCAATTTTCATAATCGTAATTCATTAAATTATGTAGTCGATGATTTTGGTGCACGGTAAATTTATAATGAGTTTACGTTGGCACCAACATGTATATATGTACTAGTACTGTAAATAAATATAATGAAGAAACCATCATTTGTTATTTTAATCGAGATTAATTGTTGTATGAAACAATTTTAAGAAAAAAAATCGGAATTATTAAGTGAAAGATAACTTTAATTTAGGAAAGATCTATTTTTTAGTTTTTTGCCACTGACTTCCGAAATTAAAGTTATTTTTCATTTAATAGTGTTTTTTGGATGACGGTTTATTTTTTATTAAAAAGTTTTTATTTTTCGTTTTTTAATGGGTCTGTTTATAATTTATCTAACTTACAATAGCATAACATGTCAACTTGCTCATCGCCTTTTACAAAATATTGCCTTTTCCGATGCAGGGACGTTAATTGTTGAGGCGTTGTACTGGTATTTCCTTCATTTCACCATTCGCATTGTGACGAGCACAAATAGCTTAGCAACCATATTAAATAGTAATCGAATCGCAACCCGTGAAATACTTATTATTGAGTAGTTCCGGTGGCCATCTGTGAACCAAATAATGATTTCAGAAAGAAAATGCACGAGTTACTATAAAACATATACAAATCGTTATAGGTGTGCCTATAATATTTGAAGAGTTCCTTCGATTTATCCAGGATCCCATCATCAAATCCTGACCTGATGACAATGGGACCACCTGGAAAGTATACCCTTTCAAAGAAAAAAAAAGGATTTTTCAAATCCGTCTAGCTGTCTTGGAGTAATCGGGGAACATACATAAAAAAAAGTTCCGACGAACTGAGAAACTTCTCCTTTTTTTGAAGTCTGTTAAAAAAGAGTGCCGGTGGAATTTCATGCCCGTTCTTTTCCATAGGTACCTAGTACGCTTTGGAATGGGCAACTAGATTTATCTTTCTGACTGACCAACCCCTTGATAATGCAAAAGTGTCTGTAATTGGTTTATTTGAAATAAATGCTTTGAGATTGAGTTTTAGTTTTACAGGACGCCCTAGGTATTTGTTTACCATATAGGTACTATGCGACTGGTAAATAAAATGAAAGGAATAGTGTTGCTGATGTTATTTATAAATCTTTAATTAATATATTTACAATATAATTATGTAGGTATATTTAGTGGAAAAAAAATAACAAAATTAAATTCTAACTTAACTAAAACTATACAGAAACTAAAAAATAGCGTCGAAAAATTCATCCGAACCACTGTCAACTGGTAATGTACCTAAGAGACTGGCGGCATTACCACGTTGTATGGCGATGCTTAGCCTCTGGCCAAGGTAAAAGCCAGCCCTTGGGTCACGCGAAGTGTCAACCAGCCGTTTAGAAATTTCTTTAAAAAGACAGCGAGCACTCGGACCCCACGGCCCGAGAGTTTCAATCCCAAACGGCTCGAATATATAATTTCCAATAAGGTTATCATATTTTTGCCGCTTGAGGTTTTCAGCAGACGCAGCAGCAGCGCCAGCACAGCATGACGAGCCAGGAAGATGGGATGGCGCAAGAGTATCGACACACGTTGCGTCCCACACTAAAGACCTATCCACCTTCCATGGAAATAAAGAAGAAGAAGAAGTTAACATGAAACAAAATATACGATGAATATGTTAGTTCTGATATGGAGTCGTCTGGCTTCAAAGATATGTGTTCTAAAATCTAGATGCATCCTTATGATTTTTTAACAATTAATAAGGATTGAGAATTAAACAAAGGAAAAAAAAAGAAATGCATTCGATTTACATTACCGAATGTTAGAAGTAGCGAATGTGAAATCATATTGAATGGCCAAAAAAATTTATTACACAGACAGTTTTCCTAGAAATTACGCTAGACGAGAAATTACATTGGGGACTATACGTAACATCTATTGCGGGGCGGCTAAGTTCGGCCGCTTATGCTGTTAGAAAGATAAGACAGTTAACAGATGTAGAAACCGCGCGTTTGGTCTATTTTAGTTACTTCCACAGTATTATGTCATATGGCATTTTACTATGGGGTCGGGCTCCTGACATTGTATCCATTTTTATTTTACAAAAGAGAACTGTAAGAGCCATTTATAATCTACGTCGCCGCGAATCTCTTAGGGAACTATTTAAAAAGGTTAATATCATGACGGTACCTTGCCAATTCATTTACGAAAATATTATGAATGTAAGAAAAAATCAACATCTTTTTAATAAAGTAGGTAAGTGATAGACATAATTTTAATACTAGAAATAAAGATAAATTAGATCAACCTTTTTTCAGATTATCTATAGTAAATACATCTTTTATGGGGTACTGTGTTAAATGCTACAACAAAATACCTTGTGACATAGGTATTGCAATTAAATGAAAGAAAATTTAAAACTGGTATTAAAAGTACACTATGTAAACAACTATATTACAAATTAGAGGATTATATCCAAGATAAGAATGCTTGGAAACATGCTGGTCCTGCTCCATAGGACAATCTAGAGTCTAGGCAAAATCAGACTGATTCCTAATTTAATTTACATTGTTAAAATTTTTATGTCATTGATTTTTACAATCTGTGACTACAGTAACTCACACACTTGTTAAAATTCTAGAAAAATACTTTTCTAATATTTGTAAATATATGAGCACCATGTATCTATCACATAATTGATTAACCTGTAATTGCTTAATTTTTAATTCTTTTTGTGGTAGGCTTATTTTATTCTAGGTGCATCGTCTTCACATATAATTATATTATGTATACAAAACCTAGTAAAACATTTTAAAAGAGTAACGGTGGAGTTTCTTGCCCATTCTTCTCCATTCGAAAACTACCTTTTGGAAGGGGCGACTAGAATCAATTCAATTTTACTGTAAGTTTTGACGTTCAAAAGTGCCTTTAATGAGCCTATTTGAAATAAATGATTTGACTTTGACTTTGGCAGATATAGACAGTCATACAGTCATTCGACAACTTTATTTATTTTGATTAATGGTTATATAAATCATGAATAAAAAAAATATTAAGCATAAATACTTCTGCGTACAAGTCGTATAATGGACCACAACATTACAAATCAATTAATACAATCTGCGGACGCAATAAAAAAAAGGTGAAACAAATGAAAGATTATGAATTTAATACCGACACTCATCTAATGTATTTTTTAAACCTCTTGCTGACCCTCTCAAGGCTATAGCGCTAGTTCCACTAAAATCCCCTAGACCAGTCCCCTAGGGGACTACACAGCACTCAATGTTCCACTACGATCCCCTATGCTGGGGATTCTCTAAGTACTAATAAATGCTATTCCAGCAGCTAACAAGCAAATTTCTATAATAAAAAATGAGGATGCTTATGATGATCAAACTAAAACGACTGGTATAGTTTCAAAAATATGTTTACATGATAAATCACTTGATATGTACATACATGAATAATCTAAATCATTTTTTTTATTCAGAAGACGAAGAAGGTAACACATATGAATCAGATAAAGTTAATAACGTGTCGCTGACAAAAGAAGAAATCTTTGAAATATACGATGATATGAATATACCATTTGACGTACGTAGTGAGAATGATAAGTATATGATTGGAAACACAATAGTTAATTTCTCTACCGCTCGCGAGAACTCGGATAAAGTGTATTCTATTCGTGTAGCTAATAAACTGTATAAAATAACACCCGGTCTAAAAGAATTATTGCTTCGCGAGAAGCCTGATTTAAGTTTGGTAAATTTGAAGGATAAATTAGTTTACAAAGAAATACTCGTTACAATTAATGCTTAGAAAAGAGACTTTGACCCTGCAGGTCAAGTTAAAGGAGATAAGGGTCTAAAATATTCTCAAGTCATCAAACCGTTATTTCCCGAGTCTATAAAACGGTTACAAGAACCTACAGAAGTTAAATCTAAACATGAACGAGTTGCTGGTCTGCCGAAACTGAAATAAAAAAAAACTGAACTTGTTTATAGTGATGATCTTACAAATTACGAACTTATTTATTTCAATAAATCCTGTACTCATTTTTGTTGCTGACGATCCATCAGGAATAAAAACAAAAGAAAAAGCGGATCAAACCGGAATGACAAAATTTATAGTGGATAAGACAGAGATTAAAACAGAAGACGAACAAGCAGGGGATCGAAGGGAAGGGGAGGTGGAGCGGAGGTTCAGGGGATCCAGACCGGAATAACTCGATTTAGTGGACCGGCTTAAACTTTTGATCGCATCTAAAACTGCAGGTAATACTAATCTTGACAAGGAAATCTTATCAGTTATTGAGGAGTTAAAAGAAGCGGGCGTCATAAAATAACAAAAAGACTCATCATATAAACTTAATATCAGTATAATTTTGTAATTCAGAAGTAACAGTTGAAAGAATGAGTGAAAAGACAGATATTAACGAATTTCATAGAAGTGCAGGAATAAATTTTCCTCGAATTCTCTAAGTACGCTTGGACTATTGCCCAAGCGTACTTAGAGAATTCGAGAAAAATTTATTAATTTATTTAGTGGAATACCACTTAAACAAAAAACAAAGAAGCTGTTTCTGAAGCTTTTCTTACATTATTGAGTAGAGAAAAACGCATCCCTAGAAACTTGCAAACAGATCTTGGAAAAGAATTTTACAATTAAAAGTTTCTTAAAATATTAGTAAACAATTCTGTCAACCACTAGTGCACTTATTTAACGAAAAAGGCTTCAATTGTAGAACGATTAATAAGGACGATAAAGAACAAGCTTTTCAAGGAATTTAGTTTAAGAAAGAAAGAAAGAAAATACGTTTATTTGCGGCAAACATGACGCATAACAATAAAATCACAAACAACAGAAAAGCAAAAAATAATAACAATTTGGGAGAAATTATGCGTCACATCTACGCAAAACGGCCAACGCTCAGCATAATGCTAAGACCCTATGCGAGACAGAGCCCCAGCGCTGGTTTTCAGCGACAGCCGGTGATTGACGTGATGACGTCAGCCAGTGCAGCATACGATTAGATATAAATAAAAACAACAATCAAAATAAGAAATAAAAATATATATCACAAAAAGTGGTATGAACATGAAATATATCAAATGGTAACATTCCGGGCAACGACTCGCGCCGCTGGTTATAATGGAATGGAAGGGGAATTATAAATGGACTGACGGGACACTTGCAAAAACCATGACTAGATATACAATACATAGAATAATTGGTTTATCACCTGCTCAAGTTAATCATAACAACAAAACTAAAGTACATATATTTCAATCGAAATCGAACGAAAACAAAATGTCCTAAGTTTAATACAGGTGATTTTGTTCGAATAAGCCGGTCGATTCTGTAAAAATCTCACCGTGAAAACTTAGGTGATGTGAGTTTGTTTTTGCTAGGATTTGACACTATTGACACCTCACTCACGCTTACTTCACCTACGTTTTCACGGTGAGATGGTTACAAAATCGCGCTCCAGTAAACTTAAAGGTTGTTTTGAAAAAGGTTACAATCCTAATTGATCAACAGACATATTCAAGATCAGTAAAGTTCAAAACACAAATCCTGTTACATATTTATTACAAGATGTTAAACAGCAACCTATTTTAGGAGCATTTTACGATTATTTAAGAATTACATTAAGAATTACAAAAACTAAATATGCTGACATTCACCTTGTTGAAAACGTTTTAGAACGAAAAGGCATAAAAGTTTTCGTGAAATGGTTGTCATCCTGTGAAAATAGTTGGATTGACGATACCAACGTTTTATGAGTGGTTCATCAATATAACATCATGGTCTATGATAGTGTTCTCATTCTGTTTGTATACATGAAAGGAGAAGGACTTATCAAAAATTTAATTAGTAATAAATTTACCATTTGAGCTCCATTTGCCAGGATATAATTATTGTTGTCCAGGAACTAAATTACTTGAAAGATTAGCTCGAGGTGATAAAGGGTACGAGTTAGACGACTATTGTAAACATCACGATATTGCATATAAAAATTCCAAAAGTTTGAAAGATACAAAGCAGATATAATTCTATTAAAAATGGCAAAAAACGGGCTTTGTGTTCCGATGCAAGCACAGGAGAAAAACATTCTGCCAATTTAGTTAATAATATGACGTTATGTTATACCGGAGACATAATTATTATGAAGGACGGGACTGTTGACTTGTGTCGGGCATGCCACCGTCCGGGTGAGTCTATCAGACATATTATCTCTGGTTGTTCTCGTCTGGCTAACGGCGAGTACTTGAACAGGCATAACCAAGTAGCCAGGATTATTCACCAGTAACTTGCTTTGAAATATAAACTTGTGGATTCTGAGGTATCGTACTACAAGTATGTGCCCGAACCAGTTCTTGAAAATGACCATGTTACGTTGTACTGGGATCGGTCTATCATTACTGACAGGACTATTGTTGCCAATAAGCCTGATATAGTGGTGATAGATCGATTAGCGCGCCGCACAATGATTGTCGATATTACCATTCCACATGACGGAAACCTCGTGAAAGCTGAGAAAGAGAAACAAATTAAATATCTCGACTTAGCACACGAGGTTCTTGACATGTGGAATGTGAGCTCGGCTATCATTGTGCCGATTGTCATGGCCGAAAGTCTCACTCAACATCTATCGAGGCTCTCGTTAGGCGGTTGGCTCAAGCGACTGATTCAGAAGGCAGTACTCCTCGATACGGCTCGCATTGTGAGGAGGTTCCTGTTTCTGGAGCCCTAACCACCGGTAGCTTGGACCCTGGTCCCGGCACCGGCGGACAACTATTTTTTATATTTTTAAATGTTTTTTATACTTATTTTTATATTTTAAGAAATATTTAAAAATGTAATAAAAAAAGTAAAGTGAATAAATAATGTTAACAAAAGTAAGTTCTGGAGCTGGGCTCATAAAAACCTTTAAAAATTTAGTAACAAATTGAAAAAGATGAGGATGTGGGCTGTTATCCGAAAGTGAAATAAATATAAATGAACATTTATTTATTATTTTAATGAATATAAAGAAAATCACACCTTTTGACAGCAAACTCAGAACCGCAACATAGACAGAATGTAGAAAAAACAATTTAAATTTAAAATAATAAAGAAAAAGTATAAAACACCAAAGAGTACGTAACAAAATAGAAAAAAAATGCATTAAAAAAGTTAAAACGAAGTGTTGGAAAAAACTAATAGAATTGGCCTACGATGCTGCTAGAGAATTGAATCGTGATTCATCTGCCAGGATTCCACGTGTAATACCAATTCCTAAGTCTGGAGGGGTTCTGCCTTTAATACCAATATTTGCTGTTTTGTCCGCTGCTAGCAGTATTGCTAGTGGAATTGCTGGAATTGTCAAAACCATAAATAAATATAGGGTTGCAAAAAAGCGTTTAGAAGAAATGAAAAGACATAGTAAGAATGTGGAAGGTGTATGTATTGGAAACGAACTGCGGTTAAACCGTTACAAGGATGGACTTGGAATATAAACAAATAAGAAAAAAAACTAAATCATAGGCTACCTAATCGTGCTCTTACTATTAATAGATATCATACATTTTACCAAAAACGTTCCATGTTTTAGCAGAGTGTATATGAGAGATACCTTACCGAAGTCAACGTTTTCTAAAGAGTGCGGAATCATAAATTTAGACTATTCAAAAAATTCTGGTACACTTTGGGTAGCCTATATCATTTTAAATGAATACGTTGAGTACTTTGACAGTTACGGAAACTTGAAACTTGCAATAGAAATTGTTCGTTAAGTAGGTTCTAACAATATTAATTATAATTACAATAATTTGCAAAATAATAAACTTATTCAATTTATGCATTAAAGGAGATGTTTCAGAAATGTATGGAGCCTGAGCAAGCAAAAATCTGTTACTATATTGTATAGCGATATTTACATTTAGCGTACATACACTAAATGTAAATATCGCTATACAATATAGTAACTGATTTTTCCTGTAATTATCTTTAATTTAATTTCGTTATTAAAATTAACTCGTTCAAGGAGAGCAACAAAAAATAAATATTATGTTCAACTTCAACTTTTGATTAATGGCTTCTGTGGAATAAACACCACAATTTTGCCAATTACACGTACTAAAATCCACTAAATGAAAAAATTAAATCTCTCTGACACGTGTGACAGCTATCGGACTCTCGACCGAGGTCCGACCACGTTAGATGTTCAAATAATTCTCCGTTGGATCAGCAATATGCGAAATGTCATTATGACAATGACATTTGATTGATGTGTATAGATAATATTTGCGAAAAAAAAAACTGTCCTGGTGTTTCATTCTTTAATGTTTATCAATACTGCCGTGCTAAGCTTAAATGCGTTATCTCAAAAAAAATTGTAAAGTTGATTTTTGTGGCATCAGATAGCTTAAAGAAATATGCATCCAATGAGCTAATCCAAATAGCGGTATCTTAATAAAAAAGTCCTTAGAAAAGTGTTCCCTATCTCAGCTTAACCTCAAATCACTGAGAGAATAAAAGCAAAACTTAAATTTTCTCGAAACTAGCTTTTCCTGAGATACCGCTTTTGCGTTTAGCATGGCAGAATATACCCTGGATTTCAATAATTCATAGGAGACTACTCTCCTATGCTAGCTGTGCAGTACCTGACAACTGCAAGTTATTGTTACAGTAGGTAGTTAACTATTCCTATTACACAGTAACAGCTGGGAAGAAACCAACTATACAGCTACAACCAACCAAGCAACTGCAACCATTTACACAGTAACAGTTTTTCAAATAAGTTCTATGACATTTAGTTCCTAGGATTAGGATGAGAAATTAGCCATGAGAGGTATACATATAAATAAAACAACTTGCTGGAACTTATGATTTTATTCATTTTCCACAATATCATCTCTTATTAATATTCCATCTAGGAATGACGCCGGTGCCTCTATGCTCTCTTGGTACCGAGCCCAACCCAAATACCACACAATGGTTATGATGTGAGCACAGCAACCCACAGTCCGTTTTCCTGAGATACAACTACAATAATAGCTGATTATTTTATCATCCCAACTTAATCCTTCCCTTGCCAGCAGTACCTAGACAGGTATAATAAGTTCTTCCTAAGCTATGTCGAGATTTATACGGCCTCTGATTAAAAAAGGATCATGTTGGGGTGGGGTTGCTTTTGAACTGTCGCAACTGCAGTAAATTGTTGTCGCTAGAAACTCCGAAACAATCCAAAGACAAAGTCAAATTGTCAAAGAAAGTCGTCACGTCACGAAAACTGTAACTGTCAAAGTCGTCAAACGTCATGTCAAACAACTGTCATGGCTACCATAAAAATAGGGTTATCTCGTGGTTATTTTATCAAAAAACTTCCCAAATAATCATTTGTGTACACCTGTACTTTTCTTCAAATTAATTTGTTTGTATTTTTATGAAAATCCCCTATTTTATGTATGTAGTGTATATGGTGGTAGCCCAAAATCAAACATCTCATCTTAAAGAGTTTTGGAAAAAGCAAAGTTTTATCAAATCTTCAGTTATAAAAGGTTTAAATGTTAGGTGTCGTCTACATTAGACAACACTTTGACATTATCTGTCACAAGAGATGAATGTCAATAAGATTAGAGAGAAAAAAGAATAATTATAATATTATTACAATAGGCAGATGCCTATTTTCTAATCATCAATGATCGTCTGTTCGAATATAAACCCTTAAGTGGTATTGTAAAGAAATTATTATGAACGCTATAGTCGACGTGCAAGGTTATAAGACGGAAAGTAACGAGTTTATCGTGAAAGAAATGGCAATAGGATGCGGAAATCAAATCATGGTATTATTAATCAAACCACCATTCCCATTTTACAATCTTACAATAAAAGAAAGATTGCAAGTAAGTTGGATAGGGAGAAACAAAAAATAATCTGGAAGGAGGGTTTTATACCATACTTAAACTTACATCGATATATTGTACCTTATCTGTTTATTTGATGATTATACATAGAATGTCTAATGATATATTTAATTGTGTGTAGCATTCGAATGGTGTACAGATGAGAATAAACTTTTTTGATTGATGTTTTCTTGTTTTATTTAATTACAAAATAGAAATACATAAGATATACAATATTTACATAAAACCACAACGAACTACGCTATAATTTTAAACATATCGAAAAAAAAAGGAACTAAAGGTCAGTCCTATCCATTAAGACTCGCAGCACCATATCTTTATAAATTAACAACACCAGATATAAGACTTCATTATGCTTACCTACATACCCGTATCAAATCTATGGTCATTAACGAGAAAGAAAACAGGCAAGAGCGTTTCTTTGGATAAATGACCAATCAGTTACGCTCATGACAATGAATCAAACCTTTTCCATTATTTTTTTTTTCACAAGTTATAAAACCTTCATACACTTCCTTGACAATTCAAAATACAATTTTCTTTTGTCAAACGTCATTACGACAGAAGTTTTTTTATTGTCGTTTTTTGTGAATGAGCTGTTTTAAAATTGTTGAATTTATAGTTTTGTGATCATGTTTTTTAGACATATTCGCGTGGCTAATGTGTTACACGGAGCTGGGGATTTGAAACAAGGCCGGTAAGTTGATAACTGAAAATATGTTATCAATTATGTTTCATTACTTAAAGCAGTATTTTAGTTCTATGGTTGCATGCTCTTGTGTGCGGTTGTGTGGCTCGCAAAACATTGTGTAGCGAATTCATATTCACATAACGAATATGATAATTATATTAGACTAGCTGCGCCCTGCGGTTTGACCCACGAAAATGTCGACCCCGTAGGAATATCGGGATAAAAAGTAGCCTATATATAATCCAGGGTGTCAGCTGAACCAATTTCGATAAAATTTCGTATGGAGGTATCCATACGAAATTTTATCGAAATTGGTTCAGCTGTTTGAGCATGAAGAAGTAACAAACATATAAACACACACCCACAAACTTTCGCATTTATAATATTAGTTTTTAAGCGTATTAGTTAAAGTTTATAAATAAATGATTTTTTTACTAGTCATTGTGCCGTTGTGCAAGATTCTTCGTGTTTCTATCAATGTACTATCGTGTGGAAAGTGAAAGGACAAAAATAATTTATTCTGAATTCTGATGTTTTTGGATCTCTGCTAACTGAATACCTAAATGAAAATATACTGTATTGAAATATTATCCCCGAGAGTGTTATGCGAAAAATATTGTCAAACAGCATCGCAAGTTCACAGAACTCTTACATTGTTTGCAAATATGTACGCTATTTGTATTAATCTGTGGCTTGTATTAATATGGACGTATGAGTTATGGACAGGCATTTTCACATATTCCTATAGAATGTAGTATTTTCTTATTCTTTTTCAGTGTTCTATTCGGGTCTCCCTTGTTTCATCGAAAAGATATTGACAAATTATCAGTTCCCAAACAATTTTCCACATTTGTCAAATCGTTACTTAGCAAAAAAACTTTTCACAAAAAATTTTAACCCAAACCTATTTTTGGCAAGTGAACGTTTAAACAATAACTTGCTTACCAACTAGTACTTTTACCAATTTTAATGTAGTCAAATATTTCAGTTGGTATAACATATTTTACGCAAAATAAAAAAGTCAAATATTTAGTACCATCGGGGCCCCCCTATTTCTGTGAAAAGGGTTTAAAGTAACCTAACAAAACGGAACCTCGGGGTGACCTTCGCTCGCTCTTGCATCCTACGTCGCCTATCGACCGAATGCAACAATGCAATATAATAAAAAAGTAATTATGTAAGTAAAACCAGGTAATTCCTGAAAAAACATATTTTTGTATATATATTTTTTTTTTCATAACAAATCATTTGACTAAATGTTTATTTGTCTAAAGATTATTTGCTGTAATAAATCATTTGATTTAAGACCAAATACCTAAATGATAATATTCTGCCAAGAAAAAATTTGACCAAATGAAAATGTGCGTACTAAAATCATTCCAAACATTGCATATTGGTATAAAAAAAGGTTGCTAAAATTTGTTTGGGTAATGAAATTTTGGCAAAATCTTTTCGGCAAAACGGCAGGATCCCGTTCTGTTCCATTAAATTGCTTCATATGTATATTATTTAATACTTTAAGCATATGGGGAGAGGCCGTTGCCCAACAGTGGGACTGGCTAATAGTAACAGTTACTTTAAGTACACAAATGTAGAGAGGTAGATTTAAGAGCGTTTCCGCCATACGGCATTTCATACAAACTTTCAAGCCCTTGTTTTTCGAAATGAATGAACCGATTTTAATGAAACTTGCTACGCATACGCGGGATACAAAGGTCTAAAAAGTTACTTAATAAGAACATTTTTGAAATGTCTTATTTAAAAAAGATAACTGGAAATCTCTGTTTCTATGGAAAATTTAAAGTCGGTCTAATTTGGCTGTTTTTCAAAAATTTTCTTAAGTAAAAAAATTAATAATGAAATTTGTGAAAATTGGATATAGTGGTCAATGGTGGTTGTTATTTTTGTTTTTCTGTTGTTTGTGTCTTTTATTTTTAAGCGTCATGCTTGCCGCAAATAAACGTATTTTATTTCTTTCTTTCTTTCTTCAATTCTCGTAATTTTAAGAATGTTCACAGTCTGATCTCAGTCTTAATCTGTCAAAAATACCTCTGATTTTTCTACATTTTTTGACAAGTTTTTGACATTAATTGTCGCCGAGATGAGATTGCGACTAGATTTTGAACGTTTTTACATACGAGAATTGGCCTTCAGTTCTCTTTACGGTGAGCGATTCGTAGCCGCGTAGCAAGGCGTAGCTCTCGTAGCCGGTCTCGTAGCGGTGCTACGAAGCGCGGCTTACCCAAGTTTGAGCTGTAATCCATCTCATTGTAAGTTACCATGACACGAACCTCAACAGGTGCATACAGTTTCGAATAAAGGTAACAAAAGATACAGTGTGTTGTTTGCAAGAGAAGCTAGATCAACACGTGCGCTCAACCGAATTCCGGTGCGATTCCACTCGTCTGTATACATAATATAGAGATACTGACTGGTATAGATGCAGTAAATTCTATTTTACAAACTCTTTGAACGACTAAACGACTCTGAATGTATTCCTGTAAAACATTCTGGATTGTATTTGGTATAAGAAATACTCAAAATATTTAATTTTGTTCGTTTTAGATAAACATTGGTAAACTTTTAACTGGCTTATTGCCCTTAAAACATGATCTCATAGTTTCAAACAAATACATTCAGAGATATTCAGAGCCATTTGATTCCGAGGTTTAGGCTCTATATGAGCTAAAGTATTTGTATGATAAATATACGAGTATATTCCAAATTCAATCAGATCCGCATGAAATAAATTTAATTTCGAAAAAATATTGGGAATTGTTAAATGTATTACTACTTGTAGGTATTTGTTTTCGGATGAAGTATTCCCATAAAGTTGAGATTCCAATAGCCTTTAGCAAAGGCTCCCTGATCGTTTTTTTTTATAAAGGGTCGGTTAAATAATTCGCTAAACTATTAAACGTATTGATATAACAATATTTCTTTCAAACCTGTAAGGGCCAAAGCGCACACACTGCTTTTAGCAACGGCGATCTGCGATTTTGCGACTGTATCGATCTTTTCATTCTAAGCCTATCTACTTCATTTTCAGTCTCTCTAGAACGCAATTCTGACATACCAATACGGCTATTATCATTATGGTGAATGCGCATTGGTAGACCACGAAATTCAAATTTTCTGATGTTTAAAAACTAAGAAAAATCAATTATATTTTAACCTGACACTGACATGAAAATTGCAAAAAACGTAAGAAAGATTGACTTTCGCGGGCTAGAACTGCGTATTCACCTTATCTGTGTGTCGCTGCTCATCAATGCGGTTAGCACGTGACGAAGCTCGTCGCCCATTTCATTGACTTCTACGACCTAAGTCAGGTCGTCTTCTCCTTGGCATTGTAAAAACACTAAACTATTTTTCACTTCGTGACGACGTGAATAACTCTATTCTTCAGGTCCAAGATTGGTTTACGTTAAATAATTTAGTACTTAATGGAAAAAAAACCAAATGCATCAGATTTAAATTACCGAATGTTAGAAGTAGTAGAAGTAGAATGTGAAATCATATTGAATGGCCAAATACCAGAATTTATTAATCAGACAGTTTTCCTAGGAATCACGCTAGACGAGAAATTACAATGGGGACCTCATATGATATCTATTGCGGGGCGGCTAAGCTCGGCCGCTTATGCTGTTAGAAAGATAAGACAGTTAACAGATGTAGAAACCGCGCGTTTGGTCTATTTTAGTTACTTCCACAGTATTATGTCATATGGCATTTTACTATGAGGTCGGGCTGCTGACATTGAATCCATTTTTATTTTACAAAAGAGAGCTGTTAGAGTCGTTTATAATCTACGTCGCCGCGAATGTCTTAGGGAACTATTTAAAAAGGTTAATATCATGACAGTACCTTGCCAATTCATTTATGAAAAATTATGTATGTAAGAAAAGATCAACATCTTTTTAATAAAATAAGTGATAGACATAATTTTAATACTAGAAATAAAGATAACTTAGATCAACCTTTTTTTAGATTATCTAAAATACATACGTCATTTATGGGGTACTGTGTTAAATGCTACAACAAAATACCTTGTGACATATTGCAATTAAATGAAAGAAAATTTAAAACTGTGTTAAAAGTACACTATGTAAACAAGGATATTACAAATTAGATGATTATATCCAAGATAAGAATGCTTGGAAACATGCTGGTCCTGCTCCATAGGACAATTTAGTCTGGTCAAAAAAATCTAACTGGTTCCTATTTTAATTTACATTTTTTAAATATTTTTATGTCATTGATTTTTACAATCTGACTACAGTAACTCATAAAATTCTAGAATTTTAACAAGTGTTTACCTAGGTAAATCATCTACTTTCACAATATTTGTAAATATGTGAGCACCATGTATCTATCACATAATTGATTTACCTGTCATTGCTTCATTTTTAATTCTTTTTACCTTTTGTGGTAGACTAATTTTATTCTAGGTGCATCTTCTTCACATATAATTATATTATGTATACAAAACCTTGTAAAATATTCTAAAAGAGTAACGGTGAACTACAAAAAATGGTAAATGGCGGTACTTTCACAAAGTAACAAAAGGTATTAATATTGTAGTCTGTGGTCACAAAGGAAAGAAATGACATACTTGTTTGTTGTCAAATATTTATAGTGCGTTCAGATATTTATTTTGTGAATAAACTTAGAAAGAAAAGCTAAAGCTACATAAAAAAACCAGCCAAGTGCGAGTTGGACTCGCACACGAAGGGTTCCGTACCACAAGGCATAAAACGCCGAAAAAGGTTAATTACGGTTTACGATTTATGACGTATTAAAAAAAATACTTACTAGATTTCATTTAAACCAATTTTAAGTGGAAGTTTGAATGGTAATGTCCATCATATATTTTTGTTAGTTTTATCATTCTCTTATTTTAGAAGTTATAGGGCACACACATTTTACTACTTTGGAAGTGTCTCTCGCGCAAACTATTCAATTTAGAAAAATGTGTTATTAGAAACCTCTATATCAGTTTTGAAGACCTATCCATAGATACCCCAAAGTCCCTTCAGTCCTAAAGTCCTTCAGTTCTAAGTATGGGGAAACCCCAAAATTTGTTTTTTTTTCATTTTTTGTGTGAAAATCTTATTGCTGTTCACAGAATACATCTACTTACAAAGTTTCAACAGTACAGTTCTTATAGTTTCGGAAAAAAGTGGCTGTGACATACGGACGGACAGACAGACATGACGAATCCATAAGGGTTCCCTTTTTTTGCCATTTGGCTACGGAACCCTAAAATGTCTGTCTTGTTAATAAACTAAAATAAAATAAAAGAGTAAAGGACATAACAAACAATTGAATAAATTAAACTATACTCTTAGTACCTCCGTATTGTTTAATTTCTGAACGCACCCTGTTTGACAGGTACGATCAGTTTGTATCGGATAATAAAATTGTTGCTTTTATTCTTTTCCTTACAATTTCTTCATATTTTCTCACCTGCTAAACCTTCCTTGGACTTCTACAAATATTTCAAAACCAAAATTAGCAAAATCGGTCCAGCCGTTCTAGAGTTTTAGTGAGATTAAAAAAAACGTCATTTCATTTTTATATATAGACTATTAAAAAATAGAGGTTGGTAGATGGGTCAAAATTTAGGGATGCATGTTTTTTTTAATGCCACTTGATCATAATGAAAAAAAAACTAAAATTTTGGGGTATACCTAATGATATATATAAACTATATATACATTGCCAGCACTCTGTAGTGGCAACACCAATGTGAGGTAATTACCGCGCCTCCATTTAGTCGCGTACCAACCAGTGCCGCGGCTGTACGTGACAATAAAATAACTAATTGTGTGAATAACTTCCTCAAATATATAAAAAAAAATGCCGTCCTGTGTTTATAGGAAATGTAAGAATTATACTGCAACTGTGAAAGGTAAAAAAGGATCATTTCATGCGTAAGTATTAAGAAAAATGTATTTTATTTTATTTTTTTCGATGCCTTCTAATAGCGGCTGGCGCCTGAGGTAAATCACGTGCCGTTAGGGGAAGATGGGGTACTTTGCATCAGTGTTTATAAATCCTACATTGTTTTTATTTTGATGAATTATATTGTTTGAATATAATGTGTTATGAAACTTAATGATCAATATAATAATTAGATTCTGTCTTCTGGGCACGTTTCCGGAAGACAGCGATGCGGACGAGTACTTTGACGCCTGATTTGGCCTTTATTTTTGTTTTTATTTGTATAGTAAGTTAGTTAGTCATTTAATTTAGTATCTAGTGTAAATAGTTTGTAATAAGATATTATTTAGTTTTTATAAATTGTAATACTAACTGTAATATCTGTATATTAATGATGATATTAAAAAACTATTTCTTAAAAAAAAAATTAGATTACCTTAACATGGGCTTATGAGTGAAAAGGGGTTCAGCGTTATAAGGGTAAAGGGGACAACGGCGTGAAGACGATTGGCTACCCACAAAATACTCTAGGGTCTGGTCGGAACATTTTTATACATAACGAAGAATCATTTTTGTGTTTATAATATTACGTTTTGTTTTATTAATTAATTAACAATAATTACTGTTTCGAAATATTGCATTTATATTTTTAAGGATCGAAAATAATTTATTATTTATCTAATACCTACATATATCAACACGAGAAAATCGAGTGTCCAATTTTTCCCACATGCCTTCCTTTTGTATGCGCTCGGCCAATGAGCATGCACCACAGAATGAAAACGTAATTAAAGAAATATATTTATCTCACTCTAAAACCAAAAGTTCCGTAGATGACATTTAATTTTCTTTCCCTTTCTTCGCGCGTCTATTACTAACTAACGTGCGTTATCTTTTTTTTCAGTTAGTTTCTCGTTATTGAGAAACTACTGATCCATAAAAGAGAACGTGAGTTTCATTTAAAATACAGACATAAACTTGGTCAGATCATGTGAAGACCATGTAGATTGATATCTTAAATGGTCTTTTGAGGAAAGTAGCACTCAGTTGTGTGTGGAGCACTCCAGTCAGTTCAGTACAAAAAGGTCCACAAGGCCCACATAGTCCTCACTTTCATAAATAATTAAAGTAAAATAATACTTTACAAAATAAAAATATTCATGTCATTTTGTATATAATATTCACTCAAGTCAATGTGTATATCAAATGGTGTATAACGGTCTGGTTGTGATACGTGTAATCGGGCTCTAAGTAAAATTATTGAGGCTTCTTTTTCATAACTACGAAGGTCGGGCGTCGAACGAAACGCTATGCTGGTAACTGGATGGTCGCGATTCAATTTCGCAAGAAGTCAGTAAAAGATAATTATTGAAGTTATTGAAAGAATATTGCGTTAACAGGAAAGTGAAACGGGATTGCACTTATTTGGATTCAGTAGAAGTTGAATAAGAAATTGATAATTCAAATACGATTCAGTTAGAAATTATTTGATATTTTATCATAAATATGCGTATGCCCTGTTCCTAGTAGTCATATCATTTATCACACAATGCTTACTCTGTAGGTTTGGCCGTGCAAATTTTTTACAAATTAACAGTTTTCTTTACGATCTACAGTCGTCGTTGGGTGGATATGTATCTGTACTATACACTTGACTCTGAATGTCTTGCTGTATAATTTCCACAACTTTAGCAGCAATCCTCAACCTCTCCTCTTCTTCATTTTTGGCCCTATTTACGTACCATACTGCTACGACATCTAGTATCTAATATCAGTAGTCAAAAATCTCCGCCATAGCCTCTGTGACATGGCTGTTTCTGGGAATCTCAGCTCTCGGATTTGGGAAACTGATAGGCTTCACAAGTGTCAGCAGTCTTTGTGGTATATTGCCCCCTCAGCAACAAGATAGTTAATGGAAGACAAACGACCAGAAACTGCGTCACCCCAGGAAACCTTCCTCGTAGAACACGTCTCTCTGATACGATATTGAACAGTAAAGACTTTTAACTGAAAGTACGTACTCCTTTTGCTCAAAGGCGTTTTGATTTCTTCTTTTACATTATGCGCACAAAATAAACAATCTACAAATCGAATTGGGGAGCTGAAGACCTGAACTGAGACGGCCCTGCCTCTTTCTGAGATGTGGATGCATCCCTGTCATCTTTTTTAATTGTTTTGGCTCGGGTATGATTGTTACGACAATTGGTGTGAATTAAAAGGGATGTCAAGCCACGGAAACTTTGGCGCTTGTCTTCTTTCAGTTCTTGACTAGCTTTGATAAGGCCCAGTGTTCCCTTTTGTGTGAAACAAGAGACAATAGACATCCTTACTGTCATTAGCGACTACCTCATCACAACACAGGACACTTATTAGTACTCATTGCGGATAATCCGATTGCGTACTTAATTAATAACGTTTATAATCAAAGAATCGTTGTGGCTGCTCCCCTGCGTTACCGGGTAGCCTACCGTGCCAAACAGGGTGAAATTATAAACAATGACAATAACATAAGCTTGAAGGCATGGGTGATGATGGGAGCTTTAGCCAGTAAGATCGCGTTATCTACGACAGTGGGCATCGGAGATAAGGAATGAAACGTGACGACCTGGTTCCACTTCATTACCCGCTCTTTTTGTCGAAAACGCGATCTCAAACTGTTATCTCCTTCACCGCCTGGAGTTACTCCAAGCTTATGTTATCAATAAAAGACCTAGTTTATAGTTTAGCTCATTTTCCACATCAGGTAATGCCCGTCATGCTGAATAGCTTTCATTTTCACTTTTTCGGAGCAGATGTTCGAAAATTGATGAGAATTTGGAAAAAGTGTATAGAACAAAAATTCAAAACGGAAAACTTTTATCCCAAGTTCACCTCCTAGACGCGAGGGCTTTTAGTATGTTTACTCCCTAAGCACCCTGAACAACTTTCTGATGAAATCGCTTAGGGCCCAGCTCACGCACTCTACAACTCCTATGCTAAGTGGACTACATAGAAACTTCGACGCGCAAATAACTGATATGGTTAGACATTACGAGGAGCACGGCTTGATTGATTGAATTATGTTTAAACTAGATCTATTACTGCAGCGCACTGTTGATTAGCACATTAAGTGCCATAATTAAATCATGATGGCACCTTGTCACATGTAACTTAATTTGAATTATAATTCTCAAACTCAAACTCAAAGCATTTATTTCAATTAAACCATTTACAGGCACTTTTGAATTGTCAAGAAGTCGGTCAGTCAGAAAATATGAAGCTAGTTGCCCATTCCAAAGCGTAGGTACCTATGGAGAAGAACGGGCAAGAAACTCCATGGATCATTACTTTTGATTTTAAAATTATATAATGTGAGAACGATGTAAAAAACTAAGAAAGACGTACGTGTTAAAAGCGTCCAGAGTACAGCAAATAGTACTTAACAAACTACAATCCAAAAATAAATTAATTAAAAATAAGCCGAGGCAGCTAAGTGATGACCAGCCCCAACTGACGGCGCCCGTTCACGGACATGACGCATAAATCAGCACCATTTAGCTCAACCATTTTGAAGGGAGCTAAATGATCCAACACACACGCCACCGTCAGCGAGACATTTGAGTGAGCATGACATACTATAATAATGTAATTTTACCTCGCTTGCATCACACTTTACTAAATACGATTAGCACTAACATAACTCTAACGTCATAATTATGATCTCCGTCATCTTCAATTGATTGGTAGAAATAGAAAGATGTTTTAAAATAGGTATGATAAGTTTAGCGATATTAAGAAAGAAAGAAAAAGTATTTATTGCGACTCGTATAAGATTAGGGATAAATGATTAGGTGATTGTGATTAGGTGATTTGTGGTGCAAACGTATGTTAAGTGATTAGGTGATTTGTGGTACAAACGTATGTTAAGTGATATGTGATTAGGTGATTTGTGGCGTAAACGTATGTTAAGTGATATGTGATTAGGTGATTTGTGGTGCAAACGTATGTTAAGTGTTATGTGATTAGGTGATTTGTGGTACAAACAGGCCTTAAGATTAGCTCGATTTTAAGACGATCGTTATTGTCTTTTAAAATATTGTTTTTTGATGATCGTTATTGTCGCTCAAAATACTGTTTTTAAATTTGTTGCACTCCTCTGTCGTACTCTACTTGATATTGCAAAAATGAATTTAATGAAACTCTATTTGATATTTCAAAAATGAATTTTCCATTAACAATTGTTTCCGTCCGTCCGTCATACCGATAAGATTCAGCCGCCGGCGACTTCACGCGCACGTAGCTGTAGGACAGAGCCGCCGCGTTGCGTTGAATTCGGATTTAAGCCGCATCGGATCGCTTCGTAATCGCGTTCGCGTTGAATAGCCCCCCCGTAGGACGCCGCGTCATCTTGGTACTCACGCCCTTTCTAACCATATCATCTTTCACACAGTCCATACATCTTTAAGATAATAATTACCTAATTATAGTAATGTATTATCCGTATTCTTTTCAACCTGTGAATCGATTTATAAACTCACGGTCCAGCAGGATAGATAGTGTGCTATAGGTTATTTGGGGTAAAAAGCTCTTTAAAAGTTGGTTTGGATATTCAAAAAAATTCATTCCCTCACTGAACAAATATTCACGAGAACCAAAATACCTGTCATAACACTACGAGTATAAACGCAACATCGGAAATTCAATTTATCAACTCAAAATTGTTAGTTCATTGTAATTATTTTCACTTGCGGTGCTGACAGATTTAACTGCAGGCTACAACATGGTGCCGACGTATGGGGGTGTGTAAAGGGGGAAGAGAGCACTCAGAGTAACTACTCTGCGCGCTCTCTTCCCCCTTTATAGACCGGGAGATGATGACACATTTTGGTAAGTCATTTCTTACGGTATGGCGCTTTCAGGGGGGTTCATATACGTAATAAGTGAGAGGAAAATGATGTTCTTACCGGTGGTGCGTGGGACACAATTGCAGAATAATTAATTGAAATTTCTCGAAAATCCGGAGGTGTCAAACAATTTCTTTCACAAAATTTCTTCAATTTATCGGTATTTCAACAAAAAAAACCCAGCGGTCGCTATGTGCCATACTTCTCCGGTGGGTGTTTAGACCCGCCATACTTTTTTGATAATGTTTTTTTTTTCATTTTTTTTTCATTTATTTCTTACAGGCTGATTTTTTTTAAACAATTGTTTTTTTATTAATCTTGTACGAAAATCACCATGCCATACCATTCCGACGGTCCAAAATACCCGCCAATAGTATGG
This sequence comes from Luperina nickerlii, assembly GCA_963855955.1. NCBI lineage: Eukaryota > Metazoa > Arthropoda > Insecta > Lepidoptera > Noctuidae > Luperina > Luperina nickerlii. The sequence goes on from OY979662.1 coordinate 26,510,535, forward strand.
GAACAATCTGATTTCATTTATGCCATACTGTAAAAAATCATTTCACGGCTTCTATAGGCGTGTTTTAAAAATGTTTAAAAATACAATTTTTCAAGTATGGCACCACTTTTATACTGCAATAGAAGTATGGCGAATATAATTTTGTCTCACTGTACCATAAACTGACTACGATTTAAGTGCCATACTGAAAGAAATGGTTTCACGAATTTAACAAAATGACATGTTTGAGGGGGTATGGCGGGTATTTTGGACCGTCGGAATGGTATGGCATGGTGATATTCGTACAAGATTAATAAAAAACAATTGTTTAAAAAAATCAGCCTGTAAGAAATAAATAACAAAAAAAAATAAAAAAAAACGTTATCAAAAAAGTATGGCGGGTCTAAACACCCACCGGAGAAGTATGGCACATAGCGACCGCCGGGTTTTTTTTGTTGAAATACCGATAAATTGAAGAAATTTTGTGAAAGAAATTGTTTGACACCTCCGGATTTTCGAGCAATTTCAATTAATTATTCTGCAATTGCGTCCCGCGCACCACCGGTAAGAACATCATTTTCCTCTCACTTATTACGTATATGAACCCCCCTGAAAGCGCCATACTGTAAGAAATTACTTACCAAAATGTGTCATCATCTCTCGGTCTATTACACACTCCCACAAACCGACAAGCTAACTAGCTTGTCGGTTCTAATAACTTAGTTTGGTGGAGCATATCCCCGTTTAAATATGTATTTATCGGCTTGCTGATGCAATAATCAGGCTGCTGGCCCCGGTGTGGTTATTACTTCAGTGCATTTTAAGCAAAAATACTCTGAAGTAATTATTGTTAACTATCCTTATAAATCTGAATGTGATCAAATTGTCATGAAAACTACGATGTTATAGATTTATTTTTTTGTTGAAGTTATAATACAAAGAAACTCTCGCGATGAATTTTTATTTACTAATGTTTCGGTTTCTAACGGTTAGCATATAGTAATTAATCTATGCTATCTATATAAACAGGCAAAACAAATATAAACAGGTAAGGTTAATATTATAAACAGGTAAAATCTCTTAGTTTGTGTGCAGGAAGGTAATCTCTGAAACTACCAGTGGAATTCGAAAATTTCTTTATGCATTTCTTTAAATGCAAAAAAGAAATATTACAAAAAAAAAGGAAAGGAATTGGTCTTTGCCTATTCTTGAGAAAGGAGCAAATCCCGCTATGGCCCTAAGGAGCCGCTAAAAAGAATAAAAGTCAGAAAGAACGCTAATCGAAAACAAAGTGATAGTGCGTGGTCAGGCGATGCAATGCGACGGGGTGGGGCGAGGGAACAAGAAACAAGCGCAGGAAATCGCGGGCAGAAGTTAATCAAACAAAAACAAAACAAAATCTCACCCATTTCAAAACTTTAAACATTTTCATACAACACCACACTTAGCGCGATCTGTTCTTCATTACAAAATTGGATCACTCCTTATGAAATTAAGTTCCCGTTATTCTGTAAGTATTTAAAAATTGGAAAATCATAACCATTAAAAGATGTGTTATTCGTATGCTATAATATATTATGCATAGATTATTATATATTATATTATATATTTATTCTTTTATTTGTACCTATGTGTAAACTGTCTTTAATTTTTGTATTTGATTGTAAACCGTTTTAATTGAAGAATAAATAAATAAATAATTATTTAATTAATTATTAATTATAACTTTTAAATGGATGACCGACTTAACTACTTACTTATTTAGACTGGCAGTGGGCACTAACTGAAATACTCAAATCAACTTCTCCTATTTACTTTTTATCGATTTAATTTATACTATATACATAGATTGCTGTTTGATTAAGTCGTACACTTACGATGTCTACTACGCCTACGAGAGTGAAACTGAGCCCATATCGAGATAGATCACTATGTTACAACTGAGACCATTCAGGATCAGCTTCCGTACGTTCCTTGCAGAATAGATTAGAGAAGGAAATCATTAAAACTCAATCACAAAGGCAGCAAAATATTGAGAATTATTGATATGAGATAAATATCGGACACAAGTATGTATATAATAGTAATGTCATATTTCAAATGGTCCGAAATAAATTCTATGAAGTCTACATAGGGTGGATTTTTAAGACGGGGCAGCAGCGGCAGGTTCCTCAACCGTTGAAGCCGCAGAAAAAAGCTCTTAAGAAACTGTCCTATGCGCAGTTGCAGCCCGCGAAATTCAATTTTTGTTACTATAATTCTGTAAATACATATCTATTATAGTCGCGAATCATATTTTGATCAAGATACAACCTGAAACTAAAACTGCAAATTGCAAAAAACTTAAGAATATTTGAATTTCGCGGTCTACTACTGCACGTTCACCTTAACAGAATATTGAAAAGTAAACATACAAACGGCTTATCGTGCTTTACGAGACACGGAGGGGCCTTAGTGTGTAAAGATGGTCACCCATTCTTGAACCAACCACGGCAAGCGTAGCTTAGTTTAACCTGATCGATGGACCCGTGCGGCTGTTATTACTAGCCACTAGCCCCTCCACCCTCCGCCTGTTAATCTGCTATAATATATCTCTGTCAACTTATATGTTATGTGTCTGTATTAAAATCACTGTACAGCCGTGGACACGCAGAAGTCTAGCTTGGAACATTGAAGAAAAGTGAGAGTGTGAGTGAAAATTAGTTTTGCTCTGTTAATGTTAATATTTCACTGAAATATTAATATTTTCAGTTTAATCTAAATAAACTTCAAGGTACATTACTAGTTGCTTTCCAAAATCCGTCAACTAGCCTATTGCACACACTAATATTGACAGTCGGAAAGGCACACTTGACACTAATTGTCCGGGTTGGTACAATTCGGCACATCCGGGTGGCAAAATCGAATATAAAATGTAACTTCTCAGACAAGCATGTATCCCTTTGCTCTATGCAAGTGACTGCAAACACATGAATAATGTATACTTACAACCACAATTCTGCAAGCCTGAATAGAATTGTTAAAAGATTAGGACTTCCTCGAAGCAGAATAGAATTATATTATAATCTGCAAAATTTTGAACATTCTAACAAATGATAAATTCACAAAAGCTACTAACTTTTAACTGAATAATGATGAGGTCACACATGCTTTATGTAACTAAAACTGAAAATCTAGACTTGTGCTCAAATAAGAGGAGATTTAGGACTCAATAGCAACTCTACTTATTACTGCAGGTACTAATACATTTTTAACTAGCTTCTGTCCGCGACTTCGTTCGCGTGAAATTTCTTGTTCCCCCGACCCACCCCGTCGCATCTCATCGCCTGCCCGCGCTATTACTTCGTTTTTGCTTAGCGTTCTTTCTGACTTTTTTTCTTTTTGCTCGGCTCCTAAGGGCATAGTGTGATGTGAAATAGCTTATAGCCTTTCTCAAGAATTGGGCTAAAAAATACAAAAAGTAAAAAAAAAAAATCGACTGGTAGCTCCAGAGTTTACACCCTACACATAAACTTTACCTCTTTATAATATTAGTATAGATTTCTCGAGAGACACTTCTCATTTTCGAAGGCAGATTCTTCCGTACGGGCGCGTACTCGAGCTGCTCTTGTCTGGGATGTCTGCCGGAACAGTTGCGATTTTCTTTAATGCATGCTGTCTTTTCTTTAATAGACAACAATGAAAAATACTACAAATGCTATGTAATTTTACAAATAAACTACGCAGACTTGAGAAAATTTATGAACAAAGAGTCTTTGCCCTTTGGTTGCTATGTAAGTGTAACAGGCTATTATTTCCCTGAAACTGGAACAGACAGGTGAAACAGGTTTCTAGGTTTACCTGTTACAGATACAGACCCGACCACCAGTGTTACCAACCCATACTAAAATTTGCCCACAAGATTTTTTAAAAATCCCCCTAAAAACCCTAAGTATAGGTTCTCATAAGGTAAATTTCTTTGATGCAGTGCCCAACTCCTTGCACACACATACATAGTTTATAAAAAAGTAAATAAATAAAAGACTAGGTACCTAAATACCTATTGCTAAACTACTAACTAAATTGTAATATTGTTGATCAGTTCCAGAACGGCATCATCATCATCGCCAGCGGTGCTATTGTTCGACGTCGACGTATTTTTGAAATCATACATTATATGTACATATTTGCCGTAGGTTCATATTCTCTGATTTGGGAAAATCTTATATCATTATGCTCTGAAGTATATTCAGGGATAAATGATTCCTAAGTTTTTTTTTAGTAATGGCATAAATAGAAAAGGCACGCTCCAAGGAGGCGTTGAATACGGGCACCAAAAAAAAAAATCTTGTCCCTAAAAATGCCCCTTTTTACAGTTCTTTCTATAAGTATTACTATTATTATACCTACAAAAACCCTAAAGTTGGCACCACTGCCGATCACCTCTATATATAATCAAAACAATCGTACAACAGAAACCAATAAACAACTGACATACAACAATTTGAACACCAAACCAACTACCGACAATGTAGAAAAATAAAACGAGAGGGTCATCCGTGGAAAATCTTAATACCGCGATTCACAATAATGACGTATTTGCAGAACGCCATCTATGGGTTAATGAATAAAACGTCCGCAAAAAGCATGATAAAATCTAAAGCCCTATGAATGACAGTTGTGCTAGCGGCATTTTGTGTTTTTAGTAATTTTATAATATTATCTCCGAAACTTTATGACCAATTGACATACTGTAAATGGCAAATCTTATCTCTATGATGTCCTTGTGATCATGAAATATTTTATTTGATAAGGATTAATATTTTGTTGTTTAAATAAACATCCAAACGTAAGTATGTCGAAAAAATACGTTTTTAAAACAATAAAAGAAGTATAAAAGATAAAACAAAAGATAGAAATATGGTGTTGCCGACTTTTTTGTGGAAATAATTAAGACAAACCAGGTTGCCATACATTGTTTTCAATTTTAAACAACTGTTTATTATTATTATTATTTATTTATGTCGAACACACGTGATTCATATTGTTGTTAGTAATACTTACAAACTATGTTAGCAACATTCTCATTTTATAATATTAACCATTTACATTACAATAAAATAAAATAAAAATTAGGCAGCGCGTGCAAATTATTGTGTTTTATGAGGTATTTCTTTCCGTCTTGCTGGACAAAAGTTTTGATAGCTCACTTGTTATAGATGTTATAAAAATAATTTATAGCCTATAACACTCAGGAATAATGTAGCTTTCTACCAGTGAATTTTTTTTTAAGAATTGTATCATTAGTTCCAGAAGTTGCCCCCTACATACAAACTTTACCTCTTTATAATATTAGTATAGATGTATTCACACATTAGCTGCATACGAATAAGGTTCATTTTCGCTCTTTAGATTTCAGCCTCAGAGTTGTTAGGTACTTAAAAATCCTCATTATTACCTAATCTTAATATGCATTAGAACGCTGTCTGTTTAGAAATATGACAGATTTAATCAAAAGATAGACATACATATGTACTCAAAAGATGATCTACGATAAAATATGTATATAAAACACTATAATTTTACTGTATCAAGTTGATTACGCGTCGATGGATGTATCTATCTGCAATAATTATCCTATAAACACCCACACTTAACAAACCCATTTCTAGCAGGTATTAGTATTGCTTATGAATATTCAGACTATTTACAGCAAGAATAACAGATTTCTATACAAAAACACTATATGTAGTTTCATCGTTCCAACACATCTTTCGTCTTTCTATCCCCTATTCTTTTCTCAATTCCAGCTTTTTTCTCCGGCTAGGTTTTGAGTAAATTTTCTTTTACGACAGATTACTTAAGTCACAGCTAGTAACCTATTTGTCGTAACTAAGATCAACTTTGCTAATTATGTGTTCACTCCAGTGTTTCCAGTTTTTCGTACAATCAGAAGTCAGTTTTTACTGGTTATGTATAGCTGGATGTGTAGCCATGCGTACCAAAAATTTGTTTTTTTCGAAACAATCTCAGATGTAATATCATATTTTGCGGCATGTGTCCATTCGGAGCGGACAGTGCAAGCGTACCAAATCAAAGAGGTTTTTTTTCAAATGAACCTCAAACCAGACTTTTAGTTTGAAACGAGTTTTATTTTGAAACATCGCTTCACGGCCGTGCTCCACGGAATGCAATTTTTTTTTAAATTCTGGAAAAGCGTGTTTGTGCATGGGTTTACAGTTATTTTTTCTGACCTTTTCATTGCCAAAGTACACAGGTCGCGATGCCTCGCCAGGTGCCAAGCTATAAATGTATAACGAAATATACAGTAAGTAGTGATGAGGGTATCGTCATATCGATGAATGAGATTTATACGCGTTAAGTTAATTTTATTTATAATTTCACGAATATAAATAAAAACTGATTAAATATTTGTATATTTGTTTTATGTCACAGTATCCCTAGTAAGAAAAAGCAATATAAATTATAAGTATTAAAGAAACAAACACATACCTCAATCAGAGCTATAAGAAATGAGGTACATATCTATTTCTTTCATGACGTCATTCTTTAATTTCAAGTCCTTGGCGCTCAGAGCACGTTAAATTCAACTTGGATTAGGGATATGGTCTTTCTTCCTTAAACAATTATTTTTATTTTCCATTCAGAATTGAATCTCACAAATAAGTATATGTAATTTTTTATTTTATTTGAACTCTTATCTCTTGCTTATAATAATCCCTCAAACTGTAAGGTAACTATTACAACTTTGTTAAATTCGCACGCCAGAGCCAGGAGATACCTACAAGCGACGCTTACTTTGTGACTCACCGAGCATTTTATATAATGAATTATTACATTTTGATGAATAAACGTTATTATTATTATCTAGTTGGGCATACCTCAGAATCGTCTTCTGGACCAGAATATTTTCTGGAGAACGTTAAGCCAGAAGTTCTGGTTCAACATTCTCCAGAAAATACTCCCGAGTCCGATTCCATACCTTGTAATATGCTTAAAAGCTCATCCGAATCCAGTTCTTCATCCATTTTACTATTGTTATTTATTAGTAAAATAGAATAGTATTGTTACAAGCAAAGTGAAAGAAGGTTGCGTGCGCGCTCACCTGATTTTGCTTGGTTTTGCTGATTTTAAGACAAATAAGGGCTTCTTTTGCTTGGAAAAATATAAAACAGAGTATTAGACAGTACTATATTAAATAATAAAATGAAACAAAGCTTTTAAGTACAATAAATTCATTTTTATATGATAGTTAAATTAGAGAGCTTTTATGAAGTCGTTGCGCTGGTGGCAGGAAACTTCGAAACTTCTATTGAAGTCCATAGCGGTGAAAACGTTGAAGTCGGTATTTCAGAGTTAATAAACAACATACTTGCATTTAAGTTCACTATTTCAAAACAAGTCTTTGCCTAAACTTTTACAGAAAAACAAATTACTCACCGAATGTACATGATCGATCGTCCAAAGTCAAATCATTTATTTGAAATAGGCACCATAAAAGGCACTTTTGGCCGTCAATATTTACAAAAAAAAAGATTAATTCTAGTCGCCCCCTTATGCCTATACGAAACTAACTCCTTGGGAGTTAGTTTCGTATGGAGAAGAATGGGCAAGAAACTCTACCGTTACTCTTTTATTTTTTGTAACGCAGCAATAACTTAAGGGCATATACCTAATAAGCCGATACCAAAGTAACGAATGTTTACTGGATTTAAATTAGAATCCTTAAACTACACAATTTTTCTTGAACAAAATACTTGCTCAATGGTCCTGGTTGCTTAAACTTCTGTGAAGCCTTTGTCTGAGTACCGATGTCCGTTAATAATCTTCAGTCTTTGATGCAAACCGCTGTTGATATTTCACGGCAAATATGAACTGCATACCTAAAGCCGTGAGATTTGTTTACATGAATACCAAGCTGCAGCTGTGATCAGAGGCTTGGTCAAGCCTTTATAACTTCAAAGCGCTTTGTCTAAATGACGATGAATGGATCGGAGACAGCCATTTGCTTTCAAATTGCATTGGTTTGGAGATTTCACTGAAAAACATAATTCCTTACTACACCACATTAAAGCGATTTCATTAAGACTTACTGACTTTACACACTAAGAAGAAATGTTTGTAAAACAGTAATTTTTAATGATTGAACATACTATTTACTGAAAAAAAAAACAATAAAAAAAACCAAGCAAGAGCGAGTCAGACTAGCGCACCAGGGGTTCCGTACCACCATATGTTTTTAAATCTTCATCGGCGAGGCCTATATTCGTTAGAGAATTTGAACACTGCGCACTGTGGTGTAGAATATTGCAGTTTTAGGTCAGCGCCTTCTCTCGACCGATAGTGGAAATAGTGTAACTTTTGTTGATGATTTCTGAAAAAGTGTGCTATTTAGAGACATCGTTTTATGTTTCCTGTAATCTTTACATAAAATTCTAACACAAAGTATTATTTCAGATTTTTTATCTTTGCAAACTTAGCCTATTTTTTTTGGTAGCCTATTTTTTACTTTTTTAATATGATTTGGATTTTTATTTTTAACTGTGTTTAGTTTAGTAGTGATCTTCTTGTACGAGTCGCAATAAATACTTTTTCTTTCTTTATTTATCTGTCAAACGCAAACCGAGTTGCGGGTAGATACAAACTGTTATGGTAAAGACTATTAAAATGTTCCCTTTTCCTTTTTTTTCAGAGGAGGCCTTCTTCGTGTTTCCCCTGGCGTCCTAAACTTTTTGTGCAGCAAGTCTAAAGGGCATAGTATAAAATATGTGAATTACACACACCATTATGACCCTGACCACGACCACAAGAACATGAAACTGAAGCGGCCGATGTCTCCCCACGTGATGCACTATGGGCCCACATTGCCAGCCATGACTTCTATCGCTCAAAGAGCTACTGGTAAGAAATATTTATTATACTATACTAATATTATAAAGATGTAAAATTTGTTTATTAATTTGTATGTAGGGTGTAGTCTCTGGAACTAAACTAAAAATAATCTTGCATTTTGATAGTCTAATTCTTGAGGAAGGCAATAGGGAGAAGTGGGTACGGGCCTAGCACCCTCATATCAGAGCCTCTTTCTTTAAGATGTCCTTTGAATATATATAATTATGAACTTGTGTTACTGATAACTTATACATAGTTCTATACACACAATCACGTAATAAATCTGATGTTATTCAAATAATTATATTATCGTCAACTATTCATCGTTCATTTAAAATTGTCTCAGGGGCTTCTACGAGTTCGCTTCGGCACCTCGTACGCCTTCCAAAGGACCAAAACCCCATGGTCCCAAGCTATGTTAACATATGAAAGTAATAATAATAACAACTGACTCGTGAAAGATACAAAAGGAAATTAAAGACTTATAGTAACTCACTGACTACTTAGGTACGATATTAAAGAATAGCGATGGAGCTTCAATTATGAGCCTGACATCACCCTCAAGAGATTGCATGTACCTGAAGTTGGACAGAGATTCTGAACCGGGGATACATGTGGGCTGATTCTTAATTGGGAATCACCTAATGATGTAAGACCTACCAGTTACCATGCAGTTAAAAATACAGAAAAAAAACTTGACTCGCTTTTTCTTTCTGTTTCAGGTGGCCTTATAACTGCCTATGCATTGGGTTTGGCCTGGGGCTCACTGTTCCTCCCCAATGGTGCCTTAACCTACGTGTCTATCATACAAAGCCTCAACTTGGGTGGATTTACGATATTCATTCTGAAACTTCTGCTTGGTGCACCCTTCTGCTTCCATTACTTCAACGCATTGCGGTACATCGCGTGGAACGCCGGCAAGTTTTTGGATATAAAGAGTGTATATGATACTAGTTATAAATCCATGATGGCGGCTGGAGCTCTGTCAGTTTTATTTGCCATAATCTAAACATTTTAAGACTCCTAAAGGCCAAAGCACGCACGACAGTTCACGCATTGGCGATCAGAAATTTTGCGTCTGTAGCGTTGCCAATTTTCGTTTATGTGACATTTTGGTTTTTACCGTGATTTCAAAATCATACGTAGTAAAGCGTGTGTAGAGGCAAGATAGCAATTACTGCCGCGTCAAGCTTTCGAACCGAACAGCCAAATCTACGAAGTGAAGAGTTCCCAATATCGAGATTCCAAAAAGTGTTAAACAACAGATCAACGATGGTAAAGTTGTGTGTGCTTAGTTTGTGTTGTTACATAATTATTTTCGTTCCATCAACTTTCTCTCGATAATAACTAACAGCAAGAAATATTTTCTGAAATAACTTTAAAATTATTTGATTGACAATATTTTTCAGCGATCGCTGAAATGTATTGTCAAGCCCGTTTTTGGTGTAGATTACTTTTTCCCGGATAATACGAAGGATAAATCAAGTTTTAGGCGTCAGTTTATCTGAAAGAGGTGTTTGTTTGGCTGTGTCATCAGAATAGTTTATCACTTATATAATGCATAGTTCAAATTGTCAAAATTAAATTGATCTTTAGTCTTGTTACAATAATGTTACTGTTGGATTTCTGTTTTAAGAGGCAAAACAACTATGAAAGAACCGTAGTGTCCGTCGCGCATTATAATTGATTGGATTAAAAGGAGGATTTAAAACGCAGGAGAATAATTCACGAAGTAAACTGCTGTTGCCAGCGCCTCTTTAGCCGGATTTGTTAGGATGATTGGCAGTTAGATGTGTTACTAATATGTTTTCAAGCCGTCCCTACATCAATCATAACATTTTGATACCGATAAAGTAATTATCTAGGTAACTGTTTAATCATTTTTGACGTCCTTTTGTAAAGATGGGTTTAGACGAAATGAACTTAGAAGTAGAAGAAGCGCATTTTAGTCCTGGTGATTACACAAAAATAATAAGTAGTGCGGAGAGAATGATCATTTGCTCGTTCCGTCTAAACCAACCTTAAGAAAAACCTTGTCGCTTAAATGATCATCTATATTGATATGTACCAAACTGATTCGGTAAAACTAAAAACTGTATAATCGCACATATTTTACGTCATGATAAACATTGTTTTGCGCTTGATATGAAAAACCTCATAATATTGTATTGTACGTTTTTTAAGGAATGTTTGGTAGTCCGTTAGTTTGTATTTTATTAGATCGACTGTGCTTTCTTTTAAAACGGTGGCTTTTTTGTTATAATATGCTCATTGAAACTTTTAGGGCCACTTAGATTTACTTAGATACGATAGTACCCGGGCGTTAATATCACACATTGAACTTTAGTATGACACAACCCTTCATACAAAGCCGAGCTTTTCCTTAAACTACTGGCAGTGCCAGGCTAGCAGCTGACTAATGTATTTTCAGTTTCTTCAAATTCTCAAATGAATTTTATTTGACTTCTTAGTGACAGCATGAGACTTAATAACTATTACGGACTCAATAATTAAGTAAATTAATAAGTAAGTTAGAGAGAAAGGGGCTTCTGGCTACAGCCGCACGGGTCGGTCGGAACTTTAGTACTGTGAAGGAATCGATAAGTTAGTCAGAGAGTTGAAGCTGTTGCTCATTGCAAAACGTAGATCTCTATATAGAAGAAAGGGCAAGCAACTCCATGGACACTCATATTTTTTTTTTGTTACTGGTTATATTAGGTATTCATTGGTGATTCTACGTTTGAGTATTGTGTGTATACACAATAGTGAGTGATGTATTTCAAGACCAAGAAGCAACAAAGTCAATATATAGCGGTTTAGGATGAGCAGTAGACAAGTTTAAGTGACTACAAAAAACCTGTTTAATACGAAAATCGATTAACAGAAGGGATAGACTTGAGCTATTAATTATCTTCTGAAAGAAATGGCAGGAGATTCTCAATATTACTTTGTAACTTTAACTTTGTAAATGACTAAAGGCTGATTTTAGTTACTGTTCATGAAAATGCTATCACACATTTAACTTAAAGATTGTATAGCTGCAAGATGTGCTATACCCATATAAAACAAGTTTCAGGAAATGGCCTAACTCTTTCTATTGGTGGTAGTTTATGGATCCCCACTCTCATATCAAAATTAGAAACTAATTTCAATGTTGTTTCTTCAATCCCGCGACACGCCGCGGCGTCTAATAAATGTGATTTACTAGACCTTAAAACACGACTAAAATACTCGCATAGTCTAAACAACACACAAGCCTAATAATTACATTTTGGTAATTCGGTCACTTTGAGACCGCTGTCAAGTGTAGCCTGGGGCATATTTACTATAAACCGCAAGGCAACACGCCCACGCATATACACACACGTATCGGGTGACAATCTTATTATTTTAAAATTGTTGTTAAAACGAATCTTTCTTACATTTTCTGCTTTATTGAACAGCACCTGTCCTGAAAATTAAAAAATATGTTATTTTTGAGAGCAGTGCTGGTCAAGTGGTAACGGCCGCGGCTTACGAGTTGTAGGTCGCAGGTTCGAACCTAGACAGGCGATTTACTTTGTGTAAATTATTTCATCACCACTGCTCTTAAAACGGTGAAGGAAAACATCGGCAAGAAACCGGCGTATTCTAGAACCAAAATTTAGAAGACATGTGACATCTGCCAAACCGCACTGAGCCTGCGTGGTGGATTACGGACACGCCTTTTCTCAGTGAGAGGGTCACTGAGAGGAGGCCTGTGTCCCAGCAGTGGGAACACTATAGGCTGATTATCAATTTTTTTAAGGGGCTTACATGACCTAAAGCGCGGTCATTGTCGGACTGCATAGAAAAGAAAGAGAAGCGCGATGACACAACGCTGGTAATTTATTGCAAAATATGAAGCAATTATTTAATTATAAAAAAATCTATTGTTTGGATGAAAAAATTAAAAATCTAGTATTTTAGTATGTTGCTTGTAGAATAATCTGACAAAAAATCACAATGATTGTATGTATATTAGTATGGTTTTTATTGTAAAAAGAAATTTTTTTGAGGTATTTTCATGATTTTTTTCTATCGTATCAAATTAGTTGTATTATCTTTTCAAAACACTATGTACCTAGCATATATCCTGAAGAATATTATATATTTTTCTGATTTTGTTTGCTGTAGTAGATCATATACTTTTATAATTTCTAAAACTTGCGTTTTTTGTGTTTAGGTCCTGTAAGCCCCTTGAATGTTATTTTTATTCAAATATGTCGCTATGTCAGAAATGTTAAATAGAAGCCCAATTAGAAGAGGACTTCCTGTTAACAACTAAATAAGTCTGAACCTATTTTTATCCGACTTCAAAAAAGGAGGAGGTTCTCAATTTGGATGTTTTGTTAGTCCAAGTTAATTTTGTTAATTACATGCCAAAATTAACTCGGACGGAAAAGAAATCCGTTTCGCTTCAGTTAGCATTGGTTTCTAATTGTTTGGAACAAGAGTGAGGGCTTTAAAGCACATGTAGTATCAAAAAACAAAATTGAAAACTGCCTTTTAGATTGTTCGAATGGGATTGCTAGATCTTAAAATTGCTATCCTATGTTAAATTTTGTGACATAATTTTTCATTAACAGAAAATTGAATCGTCTTTCTAGAACACTAAAAATACAAATTAGACAAAATACAAATTTAGCCTTCATCTTTGACCTTTAATTAATCGTGGGGACTTTATATTTTATTTGTATATGGTCTATATCAGTTTTGAGGTGTATGCGAATTATTCTGAGCAGTTTTTTTTGTCTATTTTGACTGGAGTCAGTCACTTTCAAAACCACAAAGTATTGTTTAAGATCTTCTAATACGTACATTTTAATTTCCTACGTAAGAGAATTCCCAGGTTGTTAATTCCTTTTATGAATCGATTTTAGTATCATAACCTAACTTCCAATAAATATCTCATCTGAAACCTGTAGGCTCGCTGAAATGTAGGTTTCAATACTAAACTATTCGTGCTCTGAGCAAAACGATTCGTGTTATACTCCAGGGTGTCTCTGAATTGGTCATATCTTAGAATATTGAATCATAACATTCAATTTGAGGCCTGTAGCATGCTAAATGGATACTGAATCACTTGTTACTCGACTAAACTGCTAACTTAGACTGAACCAGTACTAATCAAACTCAAACTCCAAATAAACCATTTATAGCACTTATGAATTGTCAAAGAGTCGGTCAATTAGTCAAAGTTGAAGCTAGTTGTCGATTTTACACGAATATTATTGAACCGTCCAACGTTGCCGAGTATACTATTTTTACATTTTTCATTTTCACCGTCCAAATTTCTTTTCACTGAACAATCTACTTCGTTTGATGGTCTATCATTCTAAGTACGTGAAATTGGCGAAATTGTGGTGTTTGTTCCACAGAAGCCATTAATCAAGAGTTGATGTTGAAGTTGTTGAAGCTAGTTGTCAAAAAGTAAATAGTCCAAGAAATCAATAGTAACAATCGTCAAGATATGAATTAATATTTAATGTATGCTAAATAATTTTTGCTGTATTAAATATATTAATGTTAACAAAAGGCTCCTAAGTCATAAGTACCTACCAACATAATATAAGACCAATGTTTGTACACTTTGTTTTGTAAAAAACCTTCTGACTTGATGGAAGTTAAGTCAGCGCCAATAACAGAAACTATCCTCGTCACAATAAGTACTCAAGCTAACATTATCAGATTACTTTTATCGCCCAATAAACCTGTTTACCGGCTTCATGTTATTTTAACCCTTCATTTCCTTTAACTGGCCCTTTTGCCGTAACTAACAAATTATTTTCGTAATGGTCTTTTTGAGTTTACTATTGGTAGCTTAGTATAATATATATGATTACGTACGATATGATTTACCCACTAAAATTTTTTAAGTACTTTAAAAATGTAAACATGCAATAAACTGACTTATATTATCAATGACTTTTATTTAAAATATTGATGTTATGTAAGATAGTTCCAAGTACAGACGCCAACACATCAAGCTACTACAATCTGTCATATCAATCTGTCAAATTTATTTAATACATTTTCAACTTTATCGCTGAAGCATAAGGTTCAATGTTGATTTTGTAGCCAGGAACTACAGAACACCACCTGATAATCCCTATATACTCCTACTTCATTTACGTTTTACCTAGGGCGTCTTCTGCCTAGTAAATAGCTTTTGTATGTGGCCTTCCTCTCAACATGACTAAGGCCCGTATTAATAAACGTTCTTCAACGACGTACTCAAGGGCGTTATCATATGATACGCCATTATTACGATATCAGCATCTCAAGATCACTGCTAATTAATAAACACATGAAAATAGTATCTCAGCTCCTCGAGACGCTGTACTTGAGGGCTTGATCTCGTGAACGAATACGTCACATTGGCCGAAGTTTAGAATGACATTCATCACATTTCGTTCTTGCTATGTCGTAAGATTTATTGAAATACTTGTATTTTGTTAAAATGTTAATGAATGGCGATGTATCACGTTTTATAGATGTTTTCTATTCAAGAAAGTCTTAACCGTATAGTTCGGAAGCGCCCCGAACACAAAAACCTCCGCCGGCTCGGTACCGGGTCCCATCGTACCCAAGATTGACGACTTTATTTATTTTATTATGCTACCCATGAAATCTTATGAATGTGCGTTAATTAGGAGAGTTGGATAAAAACCTCAATATGTTCATAATTAGCGCACAAGTTTAATAATTTACCTTGAATAAATTCAAGTTCGTAAATACATACGATACTCGCCATTTTGACGACAGTGGTGGTCGAGGCTAAAAAACATAAAAATTGGGGATTTCGAACATCCTAACTTCACCACAGGGGCTGTGAAGAATAAGTCATTTAAGTATCAGACGAATTTATCCATAGTTTAAGGTAAATAAGTAGTGGTAATTACCCGCCCGCCGAATGAAGTTTGAAACTTCTGAGGCCCGCTTTCACTACAAATCGCAAAATTCGTTTACCGCTATACATAATTAGTCATTTTCGTGATGCAAGCGAGCCTTAGATATTAAAATGTTGAATTACGCGTTCTGTTTCGCTGCTACGCTGCTACGAGGTATGCTACGCTGCTACGAAGACTGCTACGCGTTCTGCTAGTTGCTACGCATTTTGCTACGCTGCTACGCGCCTTTTTCTACGCAGATATGGAACTTTGATAAATGGCTTATTTTCTGTAAGTAGGTTTGTACAAACATTTTTACACGTCATTCATTTTTTTTAAACTAGATGAAGTCGGCGATTCCTAACTGACTACTCTGAGAAGAAAGGCCGAAACAAACTCAGAGGTACGCGAGTACGCACTTTGCATGTATGCTATACTCGTGCGTTTTCACCTTCACCCGCATGTTCGTCCGCATGAACGCCACATTGCATGTAATAGCGAATGTGTCGAAACTAGTTGCTGTAGGTACGCCTATTCGGCCAATATACATTGAAAATAAGATACGAAGGCAAGGTGAAAAGTTCTCGGCCTCGCATAAAAATGGCATTCTAATCAGCAAACATTTATTTTTCCCGCTTGACTGCACGTATCATTAGTTTGTATAACAAGTTTCAACTTTTTCTTGCAAGTAGTTTTGTACAGTTTATTGAGCTGTACATTATACTTGTTTGCAGGTTAGTTAGTTGCGAGTGTGACTAAGATGGAAAATACTCGTACAGTAATGCAAAAGGTTTATTGATCACTACACGATAAAATGTGGAGATTCTCACATACGTCTCTTTACTCGTATAACAGTTATTACCGCCGATGGAAATCGACCAATTTGCTAGCTCAGCCACATTATATCAATACATTGTACGTAAACCGTACAAGTTTGCTTACACGAATTTTTACAGTAGATGTCTTGCGTGTTTTCTGTTATAATGTATAAACTTGAATAGCGTGCGGTCATAAAATTCTTCGTTTTGGATGGATAACCCGTAAGGAACCTTATCCAAATTTGATAAAAAATTACGGAGACTGCTCCTTCCATGTCAACTGTTAAAAAGCGGGCGCTGAATTTAAAAGTGGTCGCACGTCCCTCGAAGGTCACCCACATGAAGCATGGCAAAAACCTGCAGCCACACCGGAAACCATGGAAAAAGTGCATGATATCGTGTTGAACTATAGGTGAGTGATGGTGAGGGTCATAGCTGAGGCTGTACGGATATCAAAAGACAGGATGGCAAACATCTTGCACACAGAACTAGGGATGTGAAAGCTCTTGTGCAAGATGGGTGCCGCATTTGCTGAATGTCTTTCACTAGGACAACGCACCCTTGGCGCGTTGACAATGGGAAGACTGGGATTTGGGTACGATTTGCTCGGCCATCCACCCTATTCTTTTGTTTTGTCATCTTAAGACTTCTGACAGTTCCCAAACATGAATTTTTTTTTTCTGGGAAGCGCTTCGCCTCCCATGAAGAAGTTGAGCAGGCCGTAGATGTATAATTTTACAGCGTTCCAGATTCTCATTTCCAGGAAGGAATACTGCTGTTGGTGAAGCGCTACATCAAGTGCGTTGAAGTCAAGGGAGAGTATGTAGAAAAATAAAATAATTTTTTACTGAAAATCACAGTCTCTCATTGTCAGGACAAGAACTTTTCACCTTACCCTCGTATGCACAAGACACGATGTGAAAGTGTTGACCACTATGTCATATTTGACAGATTAATATCACAGAAGATTAATTGAATTTTAAAAACAAAAGATGAACGATCATGATGGCGCACGAAATTTTTAGCACCCAGGCAGTTACGGCTACAGAACGATGCGTCTTTGCTACGCGCCTACGAGCTTTGCTACGGTGTTTGCTACGCGCCTACGAGCTTTGCTACGGTCTTTGCTACACGCCTACGAGCTTTACTACGGTCTTTGCTACGCGTCTACGAGCTTTGCTATGGCCTTTTCTATGCGGCTACGGAAATTTTGAATACGTGTATTATTTCCAAAATAACAGCTCAATGGAAATTTTAGGTTTAATTTGATTAAGCTAATAATATTTTTATCCTTTTCATAGGAAAACCGGGCTTATTTTGGTTAATTTGACCTCGAGGTCATATGATTATTTTAAGGATTATGCGAAAAAGTATTGCCGCTATTCGTTTTGCATAGAGTCATAGGTACTTGGCTGTATGCGACAGGAAGGTAGCGAATTGAACCTCGCTTCGGGAGAAAAACCAAAGTTTTCAAGTCTTTGTTAAAACAAATGTATGATACACGCCCTGACATCTATCGGACGTACTTCGGTGTTCTTTTAAACAGCGTCATCTATTCATAATACTGAAAGTTTCATCCCGAGATTTTCACTGAAAATTATTACAGAGTAAGTAATGCAAGTAATGCAAGCCGGAGGCGCCACCTGTTGCATACGGAACAAACTACTAGACTTCATGAGTTTGATGCACTACTGTAATAACTGTAGTAAAAGTTTCTACTAGAAATGCCCGATGAATTTGCACAGATGGCGCTGCTAGGTACAGTGGCTGTTTTATCTACGTGTCGTTGACCGCGCTCGCTGAGCTATGGCCGGGAGAGTTCAACAGTGCATTGGCCAGGGCATAAAAGGTCATTGTACGCAGCAGCCGGGTCGCGGTACGGGTAAAAATTAGGTCATATCTGTGTTACTATAGTGTAGGTTTTTGCTGCGGTACATCCAGCAGGAAATTGGGTGTACCGCGCCTTAAAATCGAAAAAGCCGAACTAACTTTGTTAGCATGTTTTATTAAACACAAAATTAAATAACTTATTTATTTTTTTAAGTAATCAATGTAAGTTCTATTACACACATTTGGAAAAAAAGTGATAATGTGCGGGCAAATAGTTTTTATGGGGATAAATGTGGTATCACAATTTTCTTTTCTATATAAATCAGGCTACTTATCGAGATTATTGTCATACAAAGATTCATTAATAATGGGGATATACATTTAAATTCTAGCTTTTAATTTATTACAACGCAATGGAGACATTAGTAACAGTTTGTGCTATGTTGAAGTATATTTGGAAATACTTTTTTACCTTTTTTATTTCTGTTCGTTAACATAATGAATGATTTTTCTGTCGTCCTTATTTTTGTACTTTGTAACAAATATATAATTATAGACTTTGACTGGACTACACAAGACGTTCGAGAAGGGAAAGTATCTGACAAAAGTAGGCAATTGCGATAGATATTTTGTGAGACAGTCTGCTACAGATTTAATTTAACCACGATGTTATTTATTTCCTAATAGGAAACTTGAAAACTATCATGTTGCGATAACAGATGAAGTGATAAATGAGACTATACATACCTTCACTATAAATCCTAAATAAAATCACAAAGCAAGGATATGTGTTTACCTGATGATGGAAAAAAAAATAGTTATCTAGGTAACAAGTAATTTATGGACTACTTGAAAAAAAAAAAAAAACTAACTGTGATCGTTGGGCCTAAACATCCACATAATTATTTGGATACGCATTACTACACTGAAAAAAAAATATGACTTACTACACCACATTAAAGCCATTTCATTATGAGTTACTGACTTTACAGTATGAAGAAATGTTTGTAAAACAGTAAAAGACAAAACAATAATTTATAATGATTGAACATACTATTTACTGAAAAAAACAACAAAAGAAAGGTAAAACCACTTTTAGTGTACTCGTAATGTAAGTAAATTTCAATGGTTTGAACGATACTCTTAAATGAGTTAATTTTGTGACCTTTTAGCTACTTATGACGTTAAAGTTTACTGTAATGACGGTAACATTTTGTCTCAAACTTAACTATTTTCGGATCAGTAAAAAATACTGTTTTGAACGTTAGGCTCATATGGAACTGTTTAAAGCAGTTCAGATCATTTCTTTCAATGTATCTTTCAAAAACTAAATCGAATGGAATCGCTGCAGTTTCACACCGAAATTTCCAAAACATCGTTCTGTTGGTTCTTAATATTAATTCGACTTTCGATTTGCCTGAAGCCTGAACGAAAATAGTCTTTAGAGCAAACTGATCGATATTCAAGATATAAACCGCAGTCCAGCATGAGTAAATAATTGAGAAACTGTCTGTAGCAGTATAGATGCCTCAAAATAGTTTCCACGAGTTGCGATGCTTAATTGTATGTCAGTATTTCGACGCAAATTAAATAGTTAAAAAAGCAAACAGCTTCGCTACCATCTTGATCACTGGTTTTTTGTTCCATTTCATGGGCATCATTATTATAGTTCGATATCTCCTATTGATAAAACAGTGATGTGAATTGAACCTGATTTTTATTATAGTACCTTTTTATATAATTTCTCGTTTGTTTAATAAACCCTAACGTTTCTCTTAAAAATATTAGTAGTATAAAATGTAATGTATTTCATGTTAGTAGTTTATATATTTTATGTAAACTGTTAATAAAATAAAAAATATTGTTTTTCTTTAATTGACTTAAAAAAAAATAAGAACGAAAAGTATACGATGAGTTCCTTTTTTTGTCCCATATTTTTTCGTTTTTGGTAGGACATTAATGAGACTAGATTAGATAAAAATAAGATAAAAATGTAGTCCATTTTTATCTTATTTTATACTAGCAGCGCCCCGCGGTTCCACCCGCATAAGTATCGATCCCGTGGGACTATCGAGATAAAAACTATCCGATGTCCTTTCCTGGAACTCAAACTATCTCTATACCAAATTTCATCTAAATCGGTTCAGCAGTTTAAGTGTGTCTGTCTGTCACCTCTTGACAGACAGACACACTTTGGCATTTATAAAATAATATTATATTTATATTATATATATATATATAGTATGGATATATTTTAATACTTATTTATTATTACATTTTTTGCCACAAAAGTTTTAAATTAATTACGTATTTTTCACGTTTTTGTAAAACAATGGTTTTTGTGTTTTTTAAATATTTAACCACTCTTACCTTAGTTTTGCTGATTACACGATTAATATACACACTACTGGTATGCCACTTGAATGAAAATGTCATTCCCAATTTTTCACATTTACTCAGTTTCCGCCTTCGAACAATATTCACGTTTCCGGAATATTCGGAATTCAATATTCGGAACCCGGGAGAGACGTCCGCCCTGCCGTGCGACATCTATTGAATGAGGCTGCGCAGTATTGGCGCCGGTGTTTCATGAACTTTTGCGATGGACATCATGAACAGTAGTGCAGGTCAGGGTACAATTGCGGAGGCGTTTACAGGCGGTACAATGAAGTGCTTGGCCAGACTGGAAGCGCGGACGCGGGGCGGGCGCAGCGCGGCGAACTCGTACATAATTATGAACTGCCTTTGAGTGTCCATAGTGGACACGCGGGCGCGGTCAGCGGCGCGGGCACTCGGCACGGGGAGCGCGCGGCCACACGCAAGTGGCCGCAGTGGGTGCGCGGCGCGGGTGGCCTACGCGGGGAACGGGGTTCTAAAACTAGTTCGAGCTTTTTTCTAGTGAAAATAAGTCTTCTTCATCCGTATTATATTTTGACAAACACTAGACATGACAACACACGAAGCCCGCGCGCGTTCCCGCCCCGCGCTGCCAGTCTGGCCAAGCACTTAGAAAGGGGTAGTGTAAAGAATATGGAGGGGCTGACCTAAAGCGCGGTCACTGTCTGACTGCCTATAACAGAAAGAGAAGCGCGATGACACAACCCTGGTAATTGATTGCAAAATATGAAGCAATTATTTAATTACAAAAAATCTATTCCTTGGACTAAAAAATTAAAACTAGTAGAATAATCTGACCAAAAATCAGAATGATTGTATGTATATTAGTATGGTTTTTATTGTAAAAAGAAAGTTTTTAGGGGTATCTTAATGATTTTGTTCTATCGTATCAAATTAGTTGTATTATGTTTTCAACACACTATCTACCTAGCATATATCCTGAAGAATAACATATATTTTTCTGATTTTGTTTACTGTAGCCGATGATATACTTTTATTGTTTCTAAAACTTGCGTTTTTTTGCGTTTAGGTCTTGTAAGCCCCTTAAGGAAATCATTGATACGAATTAATTTTTGATTTGATTAATTTTCCTTTTCTAGACTTCTAGAGTACTTACTTTAACATTATGTTGAGACTCAACGGGCTTCTTAATTTTGAGGAAAATGGGAATACTTATTTAACGTAACTAAGTGGCACGAAGCAGATCCTTTGTGCCACCTGCGGTGCTATTCTGTAAAAATCTCACCGTGAAAACTTAGGTGAAGTGAGCGTGGAGTGAGCTGTCAATAGTGTCAATTCCTAGCAAAAACAAACTCACTTCACCTAAGTTTTCACGGTGAGATTTTTACAGAATCGACCGGCTGTTGTGCCTTTCTACAATGGCATGTAAAAATAATTGTGGTGAGACTGTTAATGGTGATGAGGACATAGCATACGTACCATAGATTTATGAAGTGGGTATTATTAATATCTGTATAGATTTTAGAGTCTAATTACCACCTAAACTCCACCTCAACCTTTGTTTTAGTTTTCTTTGTCTGATTTGTGAAGTACATTAGAAATAGTGTGGTGGTGTGGTGCAGAGTGATTATCTAGTGATTTTTGGGGTTTCGTACCTAAAAAAGAAAAAACGGAACCCTTATAAGATCACTTCGTTGTCAGTTTGTCCGTCCGTCGGTCGAGACCCTTTTTCTCAGGAACGCGTAAAGTTATCAAGTTGAAATTAATGTCAAATATTAAAAAGTTGCAATCCCTTGAAGCAGTGAAAAAAATCAAACTTTTAAGTTAACGCAATCAAAAGATACGGGCGTTTATGTTCCGGAATCAAAACCTTATTAGAATCATGAAATTTCGCAAGAAGCAATGTCATGTAGCACAAGTAAAGGAAAAAATCCGAAAACCGTAAATTTGTACTTACATTACAAAAAAAAATGTTTTCCCTTCATAAAATATTTACATACCTACGAATTTGTACGGAACCCGCGGTGCGCGAGTCCGACTCGCACTTGACCAATCTGAAAAAACTTCAGATCAATCTGAAAAAAATGGGCTCTATTTTTTCAGATTTTTCTATCTTTAGTATTTTTATGACGTAATATATTTTCGACGCAAAAGCTATCAAACCGCAATAAAACTAATCAGCCGGTCGATTCTGTGAAAATCTCACCGTGAAAACTTAGGTGAAGTGAGTTTGTTTTTGCTAGGAATTGACACTATTGACAGCTCACTCCACGCTCACTTCACCTAAGTTTTCACGGTAAGAGAAATCGGCCCTTAGACTGATAAATTTGAACACAATGGAGACTGATCATAAAGTAGCTAATGTATAAAGTGGCAAGTAACAAGGCCTTGTTTTGCCTATTAATTCCACTCCAATGACCAGTCAATGAGGCTGAAACAACTAGGTATTTATATCTATAATGCTGGAGGCTGGAACATGGTGACAATACGGGGAGGAGGAGACAGCGATAATAATATTAATAAAAACACGTTGTCTTTGACAAAGATGGATGTTCTTACTGACCGCAATAGATGATGGAATGGTCGTTGACATCACTGACGAAGACGAGAGCCTTGCATCTGTCGGAGGGCAACTACCTTTTACAAACACAGTCAATGACAAGATATTCCATAGAAGTCTATTATGAAGGAAAATAATAACAATTCTAACTATTACTTGAAAGAAAGCACAGCTACTCGCTGTAATCCCAGTTCAATAGGGTTTTAAGTATGGAGCACATCTGTACAGTTCTTGACAATGCACAATGGCTTGTTGCATTACGCAGAGCTCCGGGGCTAGCCCTTTTCACACAAAGTAGTTATCGGATTGCCATCGCCGGCTACCTCAACGTGTGGAAAGAGGCTGAAAGTTCCTGCATTTCAATCAGTGTATTACTAATAGCTGAAATTAGTATAATTTTTTTCCTCAATTAAGTTGATATTTTGAAATAATGTGGTTTTCTATTTCGTGTTACTTGTTAAGTTTATGGAATAGGGATTTAGCATTTTGGTATATGTTTTTTAACTCTTTTGTCTAGTATCATGTAAAAGGAATACACGATTCAATGATTTTTTCTCGATACAAAAATATTGAAAAGTTATATCTATTTTTTAACTTTTTTCGACATCACGGCGTAACGCTTAAGAGTTATTCAATGAAATATACTTTAAAACATAGAGAATTATCATATCAAAGTTTATTCAAAGTAGTTTTAAATTTAATTAATTTATTTTGTTAAAAAAGGAGTAAATTCGTTTTGGCACATACGACGTTTTATTTTTTATTTTATTTTAGCGCACGTACAATATAGCCATCTCCCTTCTTTTGCGTTTCAAAAGTAATTGCATCACTTTCACTCGCTTAGTAGATCAGTCGCTACGATTTATTTTCGAGGTAGCGCCTTAAAAAATAATCTAGCAAGTGTCATACCATTTTGGAATCCAGACTAAACGCGCTATCTTTTTCAGTCACCTGCCAAAAAAGCGCAGTACATTTTTTTTATATTACAGTCGGTTAATGTTGGGTGATATAATTATTTTGAATTCAATGTTGGGCAAAAATCTAACATTTTATTTTAAGCTGGAGCAGTTATGTTTTAATTTTAAACTGTAAATTACAGAAGAGTGATTCATAGTCACATTACATTAAAAAAATCGGAAAAAAGTGGATAACCATTTATGTCTTTGCCTATCACGTTAATTTCTGGCATACCCTGTATACATGTACGGGCGTTCCTGGCATCGCACTGTCTCTTCGATATTGACTGCAGGAAAACATGGTTTGATGCAGTAACTTATTCAAAGGTGGGATTCGAAATAAGCTTGCTTTAGCCTCGTCATTTGAATTTTCGTATCCCTCGGCACTAGGATACCACGAAACCATATACCATGAAAACCCTTTGCATCTAGCTGCTGTGTGTAACAAAGCAGACAGCACACATGTGGTATCTGTACAAATATGTAGCCGGCTGTATTGTCGGCTTCAACCCGAGCCACTGAAACATGCTTCAGTGAACTCATTAGGCCATGGAAATACCCTTTGAGGTCGGGAGCATGCAGGGCAAAGCCTCGTGTCTACCATCGTGTTGGGCATAATTGTTAGTTGCCTGGTAAATTTTTGGTTCATTTCAGGCTTATTATTGTTTTCCCTCCCCTTTTAGATGCGATCGAGTTGTAGCTGTAATTAGTTGTCCCATTTTCCCTATATTGTTTATTGTTTGCTAATTTATGAGATAAGACTTTGCGCTCTATGAAATAAAATTGCAACCGATATTTACAAAATATACTTTGCATGTTTATCTTGTTTATTTTTTTTACAGTTCAACAATGGCGTCAGAACTCAAACCTTCTTGATTTATAGATATTTTACCACAATTGACATAACTAAAATCTTATAAATAATCAATTTTAAATTACATGCTTATGACGTTATGATTCGCCAATGGATGTAAACACAATATTAACAATAGAAATAAGGGCAAACGTCGTGCTTCCTTTAACCGGCTTCATAACCTTTTATAACAAGCTGACCTTCTTTGCTAGACTTACTTTTTAATGCGTTTAAAGCTAAAGTAAAATCTATCATTTTGTTCAAAGGCCTACTGTTCTAGCAACGACTATTTAAACGGTAAAAATGGTTGGTTGCTGTGAGTAACTCAAGACAATGTTCTCTGTGCTAGTGGTGAAGGGTCGTTTTTGTGACTGTGGTTTTGATTTATAACTGTTTATGGATTGTACTTTCACTATTTGCGTTTTGCCAAACCGTGAACCGTGGTGTGCTGGGCATATTTTGGTTTGTCATCTATACATGACTGTGGCGGTCAAAAGGTTAACCTTTTGATATAATATAATATAATATAATATAATATAATATAATAGAATATAATATAATATAATATAATATAATATAATATAATATAATATAATATAATATAATATAATATAATATAATATAATATAATATAATATAATATAATATAATATAATATAATATAATATAATATAATATAATATAATATAATATAATATAATATAATATTAACTATATACAGGGAGTTTGGTAGAAGGACCGACACAATTTTTTGAGGGATTGGGGATATCATTTGCTAGCACATAATTGTTTTATTTTTTATTTATATTGTGAAATTTTTAATTTAATTGTTTCATTTCTTAACACATATTTCCGACTTTGGAAGCACCCAAGTAATTTTCTAGAACCAATTGTACATAAATGTAAATTGCAGGTATACTAAACATTATTGCGCTATATTACAACCACAAACAAAATAGTTGTGACGATATTTAGAGTAATTAAAAAGAAACATATTATTATCTCAATTACCTACCGTAACCCTAATGACGGGTGTTATGGGTGAAAACTAGGATAGTATGATATTTCCTATCCCTAAGAAAATTATGTCGGTCTTTCTACCAAACACCCTGTATAGATACGATATTAAAGCCTCGTTGGTCTAGTGGTCTCAAGCACTACTGCTGAGCATGAGGTTCTGGGTTCGATTCCCGGGTCCAAGGCCAAGTTTTATTGGGTTTTTCCAGATGGAATTTTTTAATAGCAGCCCCGAGTCTGGATTTGTGCCTGTTGATGGCAACATGGTCGCCACCTATTACATGGGCCTTAGACATAACTCTACTAATCTGATAGTGATATAGAATAATAAAGTAGGCGCAACTAGGGTTGTAAAGAAAATGAAAAGCGATAGGATTGTGTGAAGTGTTTCAAAAGATACAACTTGTAAAGAAAATGTAGACAGAAAGTAGAGGATATGCACAAGCGGTTCCAGAATGTTTATAAAACAAGGACCGCCTGTAAAGAAAATGTAGAAATGTAGACATAGTATACTGATTTGTGTAGGATCCTGCTAGGGTAGAGTATTTGAATAGTGTAAAGCGTATTTTTAAAATTAGAGGGATAAGGTCTGTGAAATTTGATAGTCCCAGGGACAAGAGAAAAATACCTGGATAGTAATATAGGGTACTTTAAAAATTTCACGGTTCCTGTGGGATTGGAGAAATGCTGCTGGAGAAATGCAATTCCGCCGGCAGGCTTCGGCCCTGACGGGCCCCTTCGGTTGATGCTGACATCTCGTTGAGGCGAGCGTGGAACACGTACGCGCCGTCCGACACGGACCTGGTCCTGTTCCTGCCTAATTCTTCGGGAGTTATGTATGTATGTATTAAAGAAAATGTTGGCTTATTAATATACAATAATAATAATAATCTTTATTTTCCAGTTTAACAATTTACATTATCACTTGAATTATCAATACCCTTATAAAGTCCTATAAATTGTAGGTTTATACAGAGTTATAAAACTCTGACACCCAAGCTAAGATTGAACTTGTGTTATGGGTGTCAGGGCTCTCAAATTAATACCAGGAAGACAAATATAAGTTCGGAAATTCATAGTGTGGGATCTATAGACCGAAACATAAAAATATAATTTAAACTTACTTATACAAAAACAAAATAACTAATCAAAGAGAAAAAAAAATAAAGAAACCATCTGTATAGTGTTATTTTATGTATTGTGTTGTGTTGAGTAGTGTTGTATAGTGTTGTGTTGAATTGAGTTGTGTAGTGTAGTGTTATGATGTGTTGGAAAGGTGTATTTGATGATATGTCGGACGGTGTATTGTTTGGGTGAAAGTAGGTGTGCGGCAAAGCTACGCATTGAGGATCTTTTCAACCTCATCATAGCTCAGGGTTATGATCCATTCGCAGACCTTTGCCTTGCAATCAAATTTATTTAATGTGTAGATGTTACATTGTTTGTTAACAAAGTTGTATATACGACTACCAAGGATTCTAAAATGTCGTTCTGCAAGTTTCGTTCTGTGCCTCTCTATTGGACATACATCTGTAGTCCTACGTTTTTTTAAGCGATTTAGATCCAGCTGTATGGAAGTATGTCTACGCAACGTGCAGTTTAGCACAAAGAGCTGCCTCACAGTCAAGACCTGACAATCTTTGTAAAATTGAGCTGTACTGTACCGATAGTGTTATAGTGTGATAATGCAGTCTATTTTATATTTACTATAGCTTCACGTCTAAGAAATTGTATGCGATGTCAAACGATTAACTCTAATTCAATTAGGGGTGGTGGCGTTTCAGCGAGGTTGATGTTTGAAGCCGTGGAGTGCCACATTGATAAACGATAAAATAATGATATTTTATTTCTATAAATTAGTCTAAAAAACAGTTTACTCGTCAACACGTCACTCGAAAAGAAATTATCCATACTTATATTATAAATGCGAAACTGTCTGTCTGTCTGTCTGTTACCTCTTCAGGCTTAAACCGTTGAACCGATTTAGATAAAATCTGGGGTAGAGATAGTTTGAGTCCCGGGAAAGGACATAGTATAGTTTTTATCCCGATATTCTCACGGGATGATCGACACTTATGCGGGTGGAATCGCGGGGCACTGCTAGTAATATAAAAAATAATTATTTTTATATTACTAGCAGTGCCGACTGACTTCATTTATAAATGAAGTCAGTCTGTCATTATACTCCATTTGAAACAAGATTAGACATTTAAATAAACCTTTCTTACAGTCCGTTCAACCAATTTTGACTTCTATACCATAGGAATAAGGATGGTATTAATAGCAAAAAAATGGTTACAATACCAACTGTTTACTGCAGCTGCCTTAAGTCATGCTACCAACGCTTTAGAATTCAAAATCGGTTGAACGGACTGTAAAAAAGGTTTATTTAAATGTCTAATCTTATTTCAAATGGAGTATAGATTTCAATAAACGGATATTATTAATATTTTGCGCCACTTAATTGGTCGTTTGTCTAGTGATTGCAAACGCTACTGCTGAGCTGCTGAGCATGAAGTTCTGGGTTCGATTCTCAAATAGTTACTAAGGTTTTCCATCTGGAATATTTCAGTAGCAGTTGGGAGTCGATTATATGTGCGTGGTTGTCCGGCATTAGGCGCGCTCCTATTATTTATAATGGAAGGGCCATTGGACTTATACATAACTGGCGAAATATGGCAACCACATTATGCTATAAATGATGCCTCGTACTTGTTATCGCCTTTTCTGACGATACTTAGACACTTATTATGCAATATTCCGAAATCTGGTTTGTTCATTAATTTCTTTATTGTATGTATAGATAACTATTTACACTAGGTATTAAATTAAAAGACTAACTAAGTAACTATAGTGTATAAATAAATATAATGAAGTCGGTTAAAAACAAAAGGACATTTAGGTGTCGAAGTACTTGTCTGTCACTAGACTTGTCAGTAGACTGGCAGCGTTGCCGTACTGAATGGCAATGCTGCGTTTTTTTATATTTTATAGTACCTATTTTCTGTTTTTTTTAATCATTCGCTGTAGTGTCTACAAGCAAAGAAGCTCAAAAAAGTCCTAATGTTATAAATATAGCAATACCAATACTTTATGATGTTCAACTACCAATAGAAAACAGTATCAAAATAGAATGTCAAGATTCAAAAAGTTAAATAGATATTGCTTACAAACCCTTTGCAGCAAAAAAGATTTGTTTAATAATAAATCAGTCTGTCCCACTGACCTCTGTCATGCGTACTTGTATAATACAGGTGAGTGGTCTGTCCACTTAGAGAAAAATAATAATTATCTCCTTTCCATCAGGCGTGATCGAGGCAAAGAGGAGGCCGTTTAGCAAAAAAAAAATAAATTAAAAAAGGATACTTTTATTGTAACACATTAAACCCGTAACGAGGTTAATGAGTGCAATATGCTTCAGTTCATCTAAGAATACTATTGCTACTATGTGCTATTTCCGGAGTAAATCCTTCACAGCCTCGCTCAAAGGGCGTTGCTCTGAAGTTCGTAGAACCCACGCCGCAGGGACCACAGTGCAATGAAAGCCGAATGCCTGCTTCAAACCAAATTATCTTTCAAATATAAATACAAATGCAATCTTTGCAATTATTTTCGCATTGTATGTACCTACTGCTGACTTATTCAATTAGTTTTACGTTTATTATTTTATAAGTTTCGATCCCGTGGGAATATCGGGATAAAAACTATCCCATGTCCTTTCCCGGGACTCAAACTA
This sequence comes from Luperina nickerlii, assembly GCA_963855955.1. NCBI lineage: Eukaryota > Metazoa > Arthropoda > Insecta > Lepidoptera > Noctuidae > Luperina > Luperina nickerlii. The sequence continues at coordinate 26,540,445 of OY979662.1, forward strand.
TCTCTATACCAAATTTCATCTAAATCGGTTCAGCGGTTTAAGCGTGAAGAGGTGACAAACAGACAGACAGTCACACTTTCGCATTTATAATATTAGTATGGATAATTTCTTTTCGAATGACGTGTTAACGAGTAAAACTGTTTTTTTAGACAGATAGACAGACACTTTCGCATTTATAATAATTATCTATGTTTTATTTTACATAGCGTGTATTGGAAATGTGTGGCCATATTTAAGGGCAGCCCATTAAACAACAACTTTCTCCAATGGACAAACATCGTAATCAAGAAAAATAATGAAATAGCGGTCTGGAGAGATAAATAGTGGTCTGTACCGCACCCTTCCCTTAAATATGATAATATACTTTTGCTACACGTTATATATACCCACCTACCCAGCAAGAGAAGATGTCAAAAATGTCGAGTAAATGCTATTTTTGTCAACTACATTTCGAGTGGCGTTGAGGCGAAGTCGACAATATCAGAATCAACTAACAATACAGAAATATATTTTGTTAATATATAATTAGGATTCTATTAGGTTTGTACGTATGTTAAAAACTTTTATCTTTTTAGCTGTCGTATTCACCTACCCCACACAAATTCGTATACCACTGCTTGCTATGTAAACAACATTGACAGGAAGTTTTATAACATCATCAACAATTCAACAAACACAAAGTGGATAAAATACGTCCTATTGAAGTTCACTCAAAAACTATCAAAACAAACTTAATAAAATTCATATCATGGGCTCACCGCGCGAGCGTGAGCGTCCTCCCTGTACCGAATGAAACAATAATAATTTAAAAAATCGGTCCACCATTGATGAAAATACATACAGAAACCTCCTTCTTTGAAGTCGTTTCTAAAGAAGTAGATTTTGTCAGTTGTCTGCACTGTTAACTATTTGTCCAAGTTGATCCTGGCGTGGACATTCTGCCTGTACTTTTATTGTGTCTACAATTCAGCCTGTTTAAGGTGCGATTCCAACGAAAGTTAAAAAAAATTGTTCGGCTTTAGACTAATAACCTAGTGCGAGCCTAATCATTGCTTGAGATTAATTCATTTCCAAAAGCAACATGATTTTTGTGATACTCATATTGGGAGTCGAAAGTCGGAACTGTCTCTCCTAAATAGAGAGTGATCTAGCTTGGAGAGCAATGATTCATCCAACAATTCGTTGTACCTACACCATACATGTAATTAATAATGCATACTTTGTAAGTTCCACATTTACACACGGCGACACATTAAGGGGCTTACAGGACCTAAACACAAAAAACGCAAGTTTTAGAAACAATAAAAGTATATGATCGACTACTGTAAACAAAATCAGAAAAATATATTATATTCTTCAGGATATATGCTAGGTATTGAAAACATAACACAACTAATTTGATACGAGAGAAAAAAATCATGAAGATACCTCTAAAAACTTTCTTTTTACAATAAAAACTATACTAATATACATAGGTAATAGGTAATACAGCCCTTATTACCTGTAGTGTCCGGTGTCCGCAACTCCAGTCAATGCGCTTATTTTGCGAACTACTAATATACATACAACCATTCTGTTTTTTTGTCAGATTATTCTACAAGCAACATACTAAAATACTAGTGTTTTAATTTTTTAGTCCAAACAATTGATTTTTTGTAATTAAATAAATGCTTCATATTGTGTAATAAATTACCAGCGGTGTGTCATCGCGCTTCTCTTTCTTTTCTATGTAGTCGGACAGTGACTGCGTTTTAGGTCATGTAAGCCCTTTAAGCTATACATTTTCAGTTTTAGCTGACCTCGCAATTGTTTTTCATACAATCAGAAGTCAGCTTATACGTAATAATTGGTGTCAAACTTGGGTTATTTAGCAATACATCGTATAAAAGTCCTGTTTTATAGAAGAGCTGATGTAATAAAAAGTAATGCTGTACAAAAAAAAAAACGAAGTAAACAAGTCTCATTATCCGTAGTTATACTGGTAAAATCATACAAGAACATTTTGATATACGACAGAGTTTTCAAAATACCTATATTCCTTAGCCAAGTGATAGTTTCTACCGCAATCCGCATAGATAGCCGTGAACCGCGACTAACGTGAAAATATCCGCAGTATAGTTACGTAATTATCTCTAGCAATATGGTTGCCAAAATATGTGACGTACGCGTATGCTTCAATTTTATCTCTTAGGAATTGAGGCTAAGTATTATAAATCAAAGGTCCTTTATTAATGGAAGTAGGTCCAAGGCAATGCATTTATGGGCATGGATAAAAGAAATACATTGTATCTTATAAAAATGATTTGATAGAAATTATTTTATCTTATGATTATGTCATATCACTATGGAATATTCACTACGAAATTTACCCCTAATTTAACTGTAAAGAATCTAGATAATAATTGAAGACCCCAAAAGCTGACCTTCAAATGATTTCTACCAATAGCCCCGACGTCTGAAGTCCCAAAATAATATCTGGCGACTAAAATATACATTGAAAATAAATAAATATCTAACTAAATATGGTAAAACATATTTAAACAATGAGTCCATTGTTTTAGAACTCTGAACGCTCGGCGCTCTCATCTAATATTATGGTCCGATAACTCTATCTTTTGTTTTAACATGTACAGTCAAACACTACAAATATTGACGATCGTAGATTGAAGTGCTTAAAATCCAAAATAGAAAAATATATACAATTTAAATATAATAAACGCTCCGTTGTTGAAACTCGACCTTAATACGCCAACAATATCGACATTTCTTCGAAATTTAGGGGTATTTGACCGATCTAGTGGCATGTACGCACTTCCAAAATTATCAAAAAAATAAAAATATTATGTTACAAAAAAAATAAAGAGTAGTGGAAATTTTTTAAATATTGTAAAATAACATGCACAACTAATTTATATATTCCGGCTTTAAATAATAAAATGCAATTTTTTATTTAAAACCATAATTATTTAAAACTATGGTCACTCACCCTTACAATTCGATAGTTATCACTAAATCAAACTTATGGCGGTAACTTTCAGTTGATTGCACACTTCTTAATAAGGCACGTATTCACTTTTCACTCACAAAACTCCACTTGCACTACAACGGCACATGTTTAGGTAACAAAACAAATTTCAGTAGTCAAACATTTTAAAAACTGTTAATTCACTGTTTGTAACTTTGTAAGAAAACTACTTTGAAATTTTAAAATACATTTAACTTTTTAGCAAAATTGTCTATAAATAAAAGTTTACAGAGTTATTTTTACAATAGTGTTCGAACGCGTGGCCGCGGTTGTACTAACGTATTGGTTGTAGCATAGTATCGTCGTTAAGCTAACCGGCAACGCCACTACAACCTCCAAATACTTCTGCAACACTTTTTACAGGTTATATTTAATATTGAAAAATCGCAATTTATTTATTGTTTATTTAAGACAATTCCCGAAAAGATTAATCTAACAAGATTGAGTCAAGGGGATAAAGTTCACAAAATGGTTCACCAGCTGCGTTAGGTTACTTGTATATCGAACTGCGCAAGCGCGAACGGTAGGCACGCCTAGCCCTGTCTGTCGTTGATCCCTCAATGAGTGAGGGGTACTCTGTACCTCTACCATGAGTTGTTATCGAAAACTTACCGCTAGCGTATTATCGTGGATCGAATAGATTTCGATAATGCTTGCACCATGAGTTTTACGGAGTCTTACGTAGGCGCTAAGGTAAACTCGATAGATCGTGTCGTATGTAACGTCACTTCCTAAGTTTTGTTTCTTTATTTTTCAGTAATAAGGAGAAAGAACGGTATATATGCTCAAAATGTAGTGCTATCGCCTATGCTTAAAATTTTATGATAGGCAATAATCCGATTAAATAGAATGGTTGGCGGTTATAGAACTTCTTAAGGTACTTCTTCTCTTCGTTTAATGGCTTTTGCGGAAAAACCACCACAATTTAGCCAATGTCAAGTGTAAAAATGTAAAAATAGTATACTCGGCAACGTTGTACGGTTCAATCAATAAAAATCTTCCAAAATCATTCGTAATCTTTGGCAGCCATCGTAATCCTTCTTAAGGTATTGAGTACTATTTATTCCTTAGGTATATGTCACTGTTATGTCATCGAGTGTCGTTATCAATTTGTCACGGCGTTTTTTAATAAAATTCATTGAAATAAGTTTACAAAAAGACAATAATACAATGAGGACCAGTGTGGCACAATTTTTAGAATCTGCACCAATCCTGTCGCTTATGCGCTAAGAATTGCCGGTTCATTTATCGCATGGAGCAAAAAGTGGTGTGATCCAATCTTCCAAAAAAAGATATTTAATTGTTCCTGGTCTGGGTGTTTGTGCATGTAAGGTTTGTGTTTGTAAATGCACCCACGATACAGGGGAAATTCTAGTGTCCAATGTTTAAAGAAAAAATAGTGTGTTTAAGTAAAATGTCTTTTATTTAAATTTAAGTTAATATTCATCACATAAAGCCTTTTTAGGTATCTGCGTAATGCCCCGCTCATTGGTAAGCTAGAATTTCATTTTCCTGTAATTTTGGCTTGAAATTCATGTTGTTTACGTTGTTGATCTTCAAATTCAGCGGCCGCTAACATATTCCATGCTAAATAAGCTCTTCCAGACATTATTTTGACTCAAAATACTCAAAAACGTATATAATTTCAATGTAAACATATATTTTGTGTCACACGTCAAAATGCTAGTGAGTTTCGTAACTACTATCATAAGCATAATTTTCGATAGCGTCTGAAAAATAGCGACTCATGGTGCCGTTTTGTATGGCGACAGCTGAAAAACGTTAGTGACTATCGAATAGATTACGTTAGGTTTCTTACCTATCGAAATCTATAGTGCTCATGGTACGAATTTTAATTCTTTCTGTGACCGCTAGGGGCGCTGTACAATATTTCATACGTTTTATTTACGGAGACGATAGCGAGTTTTCGCTGTGCAAACTCATGGTAGAGCTACTGAGGCTAAACTCCCCGATTGATAATAATTGTAATTGTTCTTTACTAGGCGAAGCTTTTGTACAATACTTTGATTGTTTTTGTCATTATTGACCGTTAACTGTTAACTTTTGAACAGTAGTAGACTGTTGTAGCAAGAATATTTTTTTTTTTAATCCACTTCGGTATCTTACTTTGGTTGATATCGATTGGTGGTTGCCATGGGAATGGGGAGGGTTGTCAGCTACGCTAATTTGCAGCACTAAAGCAGTCTACACACCAAACCCGCCGTCCCGCCGACGTGATGAGCCGCCGACACGCGTGGGCACAAGTCGCCGACATGATTTTTTTGAAATAAAGCCACCGACTTTAAGTCGCCGGGCTGTGTCAGCGGTTCGGCGGGTTTGGTATGTAGACTGCTTTTTGTCAAAAGCGTTGAACTTGGAATACGATATTTTGTCTGGTAGAAATCGTTTTATTAGTATTTTGGGGTAATTGTATATTCAAGATCTTGAAAACATACCACAGAAACCACACTGAAAAAAAAAGAATTGTTGAATGTACTAAAGTAGCGTAGGTTGAGTAATGGACTGCCATAGTCAACCCTTTTCATAGTTAATTTTACTATAACAAGAGTGAATTTAACAAAATCCACTTTGTTGATTTTCATAATCATCCAGTTCTATTTGGTAAAATCAACAATTTCGTGTGTAGGACCTATATAACCCGCGGATTTGATAAAATTTACGCGGAATTTAGTAAAATCTATCATTCTTTTTTTTCAGTGCAGTAACCACAAAAGAGTTCCACTATCCACCTCCTGGCTCCATCATCAGATTCTCGACACTAAGTGTAATATATTGGACTCATCAAAGCGAATCATATGACCCCAAACTAGAGGGGTTTACTAGAAAAGAGTCCCATTGTCAACCTCCTGGCTCCATCATCAGTCCCCCAACACCTAGTGAAATCTATTGGACTCGTCAAGACAAATCATATGAGCCCAAACTCGAGGGGTTTACTAGTAGCCACTAAAGAGTTCCACTATCTACCTCCTGGCTCATTTTAGTTTTGTCTCCCGAACTACATATACCTACAAAGTTTCATTTCGAAACTACAATTATGTAGAAGCAGGTTAAAACTGATTTCTAAGATTTTCATACATTGTTTGTTAGGTTATAGGCTTTATTGAGTCCTCGCCTGCGGGGTACGGGGGTAGGACGAGAACGGGGACCGGGAGAGGTGAGGGTGGCGGGCGCTCGTAGCGTGATACACAATAGGTGAAATATGCACTGGACAGATCTTAAGATATGTGACGTCACAGTGGTTAACGGTGAACAGGTGGTGATTTTTTGTGAGAAAATTAATTAATGACTACAAAATTATGTGAATCAAATGTGTAAGTAACAAAAGAAAATTAGGTAATAAAGTTATGTACTATTTATTATACGCAAGATTTATCAAAATTATAAATCAATCACTTATTTCCATATGACTATCACTGGAACTTGATTCTTCACTTTCGAAGCAGCCATCAAGAGAATCATCTGAATCATCCTGCACATTAATAATAAAACCAACAACATCATCATCTAGAACTCTGTCTTTTTTGCAGTATTCGTCCTCAACTTTAATTACATTACACAATGCTGGAGCATTGTGTTAACCATGTAATTAAAGCTCTTCTCTACGGAATATCCAGCAAATAATCCCTCCAATATATTTTTTTTTTGGTCCAAATGAGAATCGATACTTTTTTGTGCTAACTGTCCTTTAATATCACCCCAAATCAACTCAATTGGGTTCAGGTCTGGGTGGTATGGAGGCAAACGCAACACTTCATGTCCGTTGTCATTCATCATCCATTTACTGAAATTCATAGAATCCTGATAATCACCTGTTTTACATTTGGATTTAAATATCACAAGTGCTTGCTGTCTATAAATCCAGTTTGGCCTCCACAATGTACGATAATCAAACGGTCTCCTTTACCGATACCTATGAGACAACATGCCGTGTTCATCCTTTAATTGCCAACATTTTGAAACGTTATGAGACGTATTAACAAGGTTCGTCAAGATATAAAATATGTCTTATTTCTCTAAGATATTTTTTAATAGTATTTAAGTATTTCCACCTCCACGATGTTATATTTGGCTGTTCGTTAAGGAGTTTCCTTTTTGATCCACATTTCTTAAATTTAGAACCTAGATCATGTAATATTCTATATAGACTTATATGTAGACTTCAATATTCCCTGCCGCAGTGTAATACATTTTCATCTCTAAGTACAGACGTCAGCACATGAACCTACCCGAAACTGTCAATTTTTTCTAATCAACTTTGAACCTTATGCTTTAGCGATAAAGTTGAAAATCTATTAAAGAAATTGGACAGATTGAAGTAGCTTGATGTGCTGGCGTCTGTGCAAAGTTTTTGGAGTTGGTATTTTTTTTTAAATTGTGTAAAACTGAGTGACTTTTATTCTTACCACGCCTTTGGTGAAATCGTCTACTTCCACTCTTTTTCTGCAAATCTGTTTTGGTGTTCTCGGTGATTTAAACCATTCATTGTCTTTTAATAATTTTCCTTGTTGTACAATTCTAGATACAGACTTTTTCGATAGTCCAATAACTTTTGCTACGGTTTTGTTTAAAGGATATTCAACAGAATTTGGATCAAGTTTTTTGTATCTAAAATATTATTCGTATACGTTAAAAACCATTTGCTTGCACTGACTACTAATTTTATGTCTGAAGATATTTTAACTCGTCTTGATAATGTAATCTCATGTATAACTCTCATAAAGCGGTAACCGCGTAGCCCGCGTAGCGAGCGACCTGAGTTTTGACAAGTATTCGCCTGCCGCCCCCGCACCTCTCCCGGTCCTCGTTCTCGTCCTACCCCCGCGCCCCTATATCCCGCAGGCGAGGACTCAAGCGGTTTACCTATAGAGGTAAGTAAAATTTTGATCATATCGATGGATAATTTCTTAAAAAGTTTTTAATTATGTGTGTTATTAAAACAGTTTTTATTTTTCCTGGCATAAACACTGGCACGAACACAAACGAAAAAAATAATTGTGACATTCTGACGTAACAAATGACGACCACGACCACAACGTATTTCTTTTTCTGTCATTCATAATAATTTTGTTTTGACATTGAATACAGGCAAAATAATTTTAGATTTTTAGAATAATTTAATATTTAAAAATCATGTTTGTATTCGCTAAGGTAAAGCATTATGATATTTTGAGACAGTACCATCTTTTCGTAATTATAATTTTTGCGTTAATTAACTGGTAAATAGTATTAGAAGGTACAATCACCGGCAAGTCGGTGGTGACACCATGGTAATATTTCGATCTTGAGCTAGCGTACCATAGTTTGGAGTTTCGGTAGATTATCGGCCAGTGTCTTTATCAATAGTATCAGCCAAAGTAACGTCACAAAAATAAACGTAACGGTTAAATTTGTTTCTTCACTATTTTAGCTGTTACTTGAATGAAAAAACATTTGCCGTAGTATGAGTAAAGGTCAAGTATAAGTCAATACTTTGACTAATGACTTTAGGTGTTGATGAAGAAACTGGCCGTAAGAGGCCATCTTATATTGGTTTTGTTACCATTGACGGATGACCTGCGGGGTAAGTGTATACACATATGCAATGACGGTGTACTTACGTTCATAGCGTTATTTACATTGTTGAGCAGACGGATTGTTCAAACCTATGAAGTAATAGATTAGGAATTTCCTTCAAAACCATCGGATTCTGATTGTGAGTTACGCAATTAGGGTGCTGTACAAAAGCTCCGTGTACATAGGCATTTAGAACTGCATTTTAACGGTGTCCGCGCCGTTATTATTTCTCATTATGTAACGGTGCCTATTAATTGTTATGGGAAGAGTTACAGTATAGGTTTGGACCTATTCTGCAACTCTCCATATCGTTTGAAATAATAAGTAACCTACTTACACACAAAATAAATATTTTGTTAATTTCAGAAAGTCTGTGGTCGATTTCCAAATGCAAAAACTCTTCGCTCTCAACTGCCGTTAAAAAGTAAGACCATTAATATACTCATTTGACTTTCACAAAATCTGACTCCAACTACTAAGATTCGTTTAGAATGTAGAATGTACAATTCGACATTTTCAAAGCACCCTTACCTACACATTATACAGGTGTGGCGTAAGTAGTGGTCCACCGTTAGGAATTCGATATACCAGATAATTTACTATAACATACTACAATTTTAACCATTTTAGTAGTAATTTTTTTATACAAAAATCCCTCTTGAATTTGCATGATTATGTGAAAAATTATGGTTAAAACAGAGAAGAACTAACTTTTTCTTCAAACGCTCTAAATTTACATAAAAACCATAATTTTAAACGACAGCTCTAGTATTTCAGCAGTAAATAGCAGAAATCAAAATGAAAATAGGTTTTTCTTGAAACTACAACCAAATTTGTAACAAAAGGTAGAAATTTCATAAATAAAAAACAAAAAAAAAAATATATTTTTGGAACCATTGGATAAAAATGGTTAAAATCGTAATATGTTATAGTAAATTTGACTCCCGCTCCGGCTCGTTCTTGGTGCAAAGGTTAGCCATTGCCATACAACGTGGCAATGCAGCAAGCGTTTTGGGCACCTTTGCGCCGGGAACTGTTCGGGGCGGGTTATTTGACTTGTGACGTTATTATTATTATGTATAGTAAATTGTCTGGTATATCAAATCCTTAACGGTGGACCACTACTTACGCCACACCCTGTATATTAGGCGAGCTTTTGTTCGACTACAGTGTAAAATTATTATGTTTTCGTTTAGGCAGTCATCGTGAAGCCTCATTCACCATTCATCACCACTGCCACGATTGTGTGGTCATCGGTGCAGGCGGCGCAGGTCTTCGAGCTGCTATTGGCCTTGCTGAGGCGAAATTCTCAGTAGCCTTGGTTTCCAAGCTGTTCCCCACGCGATCCCACACCACAGCTGCACAGGGTGGCATGAATGCTGCTCTTGGTAAGTGCAAAACTGCGATCTTCCAGGTACAGACGCCAGCACATCAAGCTACTACAATCTGTCCAATTTCTTTAATAGATTTTCTACTTTATCGCAAAAGCATAAGGTTCAAAGTTGATTGGGAAAATTTTACAGTTTCGGATAGCTCGATGTGCTGGCGTCTGTACATCAGGTCAAAGCGTTGCCATGACTGGAGGCTTGTTAAGTGGAGAACTTGCTTCAGCCTGCACGCGTAGTATGACCAGCATAGAAACGAGTTTTGTCGACGGACGAACAGACAAAGTTAGATTGTCGACAGACTTCTAAAGAAATCTTGTCATTTTAAAACTCGGTTCTATGGTGGTCATGCTGGGACATTTCGGACATGAAATTAATTAATTTTGATATTATAGTATGTCGGTTTTTAAAAATGTCTGCGTCTGTTTGGCATTAAATAATAACTTGTACTTCTGTACAAGCTCTTCTACACGTCATTAATAATTTTTTTTAAACTACATACAGTGTAAACTCTTTATAACGTCATCCTTTATAACAATAAACTCCCTGTAACGTTGAAGTGAGCCCAACTTGGTTGGTTTGCGTTAAAACCCACATATTGAAAAACTCTTTATAGCGATACGCCATTCTCTATTACGAAGAAATGTGTTCATATTTTTAGACAGTAAATATTTATTATCGGTATTATTGTTTATGTTATGTTATCAAGTAACAAAAGACTTTGAAGCTCCGAAACATCCCAGGTCGGTCTAGCTTTTGTTATCCTTAATTGCCTCGAACACTCTTTTGTTATCCTTAATTGCCTTGAACACGTGCAGTATGGCACTGTTTTCTCGGATGTGATGGTATTCGACCAAGCATACTGGGTACCTATCGTATTATGAGTCGTAAACCTACTTTGAAACTTTTAACATGGCCAGTTAACGGAAAGCGATTTGTGTTGACGAAAAAGTTTGTGTGGTATTTGTTCACTCCATATAACGATAACTCTCTATAACGACAAAAAATGCTCAGTCCCTTGAGTTTCGTTATAAAGAGTTTACACTGTATATGATGTTTATGAACTTTTTCACAAGTTCACCTGTGCTGTAGGACACAAATGTTCTTAATTATTTTATTCTTTTGCTAGTATAAAATCAATGTGACCCAGTGTTCCATAAATTGTGCCAAACAAACTGACCTTAATTTTCTGTTTTGTACAGGAAGCATGCACCCAGACGATTGGAAATTCCACTTTTATGACACAGTGAAAGGATCAGATTGGCTTGGCGATCAGGTACTTACATAATATTTTAATAATAATAAACTGAGCCGAACCATGATGGCCAGGAGGCTCTTTGCTTTGCTGACAGCATATCGGTTGCATCACCCACGATCATCGGTGATGAGACGACATGTCCTGTGAAAGAACAAAGGTTGAGGTTGTTTAAATGCTGTGACCCTCTACAACTGTGAAATGTGCAGCCTCAGGGTATTTCCTAGAAGCTGCCGCGGCATCCACACGTCGGCTTCTAGAAAATACTGGGGCAGTTCTCGTAATTTAAAACGTTCTTTTCGATCTCGGCGACAAGCAAATGTCAAAACTTCAAAAATGTAGGGATTTTAGAGGTATTTTTGACAGATTGAGACCGAGATCATATTGTGACGTTCTTTAAATTGTCCCTCTGGTCGCAGTGAAATAGTTCCTTATCCTGCTCTCCTTGGCTAATGAGAAATGGTTAAAACCTGTAGTGCTTGCAATTACGATTGTAGGGAGGTATGGCACAGTAACAAGAGTCAAAAGGTGTGCCAATTAGTTGAAAATATTATTGCTACTGTCCAAACTCATCTAAAGAAGAACAGACAAGAACGTAATCTTTTTTCTTAAAAATGTTTTGCGAATACTATCGATTCACAATATTGTACCTATACAGTAGGTTACATAAGTATTAGCCATTTCCAAAATAAACTCAGGTCTTCCAGCAATGATCTTGGTCGATTTTTGACAGGACTCCATACACTACTTAACCCGAGAAGCTCCCAACTGTGTATTGGAATTGGAAAACATGGGTATGCCATTTTCGAGGACAAAGGAAGGAAAAATATACCAGCGACCTTTTGGAGGAGGGACGGTCAACTTTGGGAAGACTGTGGCCAAGAGAACATGTGCAGTTGCTGATCGGTATTATTATGTTTCAAATACATTTACAGCACATATGCTTTGGTCTTACAAAATTTTGTTACATCCACAAGAAATAGTTATATAACTTTATGAGCCTTGTGAAGGCCGCAGTAATCCGCTGGGTGCAAGAGTCACGTAACTGGTCGATGTGGCACACATGGGGGACCTACGTCTAGCAGTTGACGTCTTTCGGCTGATGATAGTGATGATGATGATACAATTTTACTAATTTTCATAATGATGTACAAAAACGTAGAAATCCGTATTTTTTCCAGTACTGGTCATTCCCTACTCCACACTCTTTATGGATATTCGACGAAATTCAAGAACATCCAACATTTCACCGAGTTCTTTGTGATGGACTTGTTGATCCAAGATGGCGAGGTAGTCGGGTGCCTCGCCATAGACATGGACGACGGCAGTCTTCATAGGTAATGATTCACGAGAGTAACATTACATCACACGCTGTAGGGTATATTAAAAGAGTACACGTCTAGTACACCCACATTACGTCTAGTATGTTTCAGTCCCATGTAATAGAGTGCGAGCATATTGTCATCTGGGTTTGAATCCAGACTCCCGGCTGCTGAAATTACTGTTGGAAAATCCCAAATACACTTTACCGACCTGGGAATTGAACTCAGGACAACGCACAATATTCCATAAGCGACCACAAAAATCGAAGGCATGTCGATTCAGTAATTATAGAATGAATTTTGACCTAACCTCCCTAGACCGACCGCCCCGAACTCCTAAAAGGTGCTACGCACATCTCTGGCTGGTCATGATGCGGCGCAGCCGGGTGGCTTTCGGAAAAAAGCCGCTCAAAGTCAATTTTTTTTTCAAATAAGGCACTTGAATGGCACGTTTGAACGTCAAAAATTACGAAAAATAGAATTGATTCTAGTCGTCTAAAAGGTAGTTTCGTATGTAGAAGAATCTCATTCGGTTCATTTTGTTTGGCTCGAACTGCGCCGAGCCGGCCCGAACAGGATTAACCCGCCATCACTCGCGCGGGGTGCTGTCGGCACCCCACGCATTTTTGAACGTAAAAATGAATAATAATTTCTCTAGTTGCGCATCCGCCCGTCTCAGTACCTTTAAGTGACCTTTAAACGCGTCGACACGGGGTGGGAGGGGCAGTGTAGCGCGAGGGCTAGCAGCGTGAGGACGAGTCAAAGTTTTCGTGGGGTGCTCACGACACCCCGCGAGCGCTCGAGCTATACTTTTGCGGAGGTTACTTTATCAACAAGGTAAGTGTTTTGAATTGTTTTGTAAATCTAAATTATTTAACTGTACTCTTATTTACTATAATATAAATAATTATGTATTTCTAAGCTTATTTAATGGTTTTTGTTCTTAATACCTAACTTTTGTTTAGTGTGCTTTGTCCGTATGTAACATTTTTTTTCTATTTTTTTTTTGTTTTCAACCAGGCTTACCCAAAGCACTCAAGAGGATGTTGAATGCTCCTGGATCAAGCACCGAAGGAGGGTTACCAACAAAAAAGCAGCGCTGTATAGTTTGTCCACGCTCTAAAGACATTAAAACATTGAGTCACTGCAATTTTTGCAAACAAACCATGTGTCAAAAATACATGAAGTTAATTTGCAGTTCTTGTTACGAAAAATAAGATTGTTTTATTTAATTTTGTTACTTAATCCTTACATTTATGTTTTTTAATGAGAAAGTTTATGTTAAAAACGACGAAGTTTCTTTTTTGTGGTTCTTTGAGGACAGATCTCAATATTAAGACTAAAAAGGCTGATTATTATAATGTTGTGTAGAACAGTAATACAGTTGATTATAAAATTAACGTTTTTTTTATTTACATGCGTCATACAACACAAAATAATAAAATGCTAGTATAATTCCACTAACTGATATGATATATATAAAAATAGACTTTGAGTATGTGGGGTGGCCACAACACCCCGCGAGTGCTCACGAGGCTAAAAACCCGCGCGAGTGATCGAGGGTTAAGCGGGAGGGCACGTTGTGTTGGCACTCCTCTGGTTAAGACAAGATTCCTAGTAAAATTACTGGATAGGCCTGTCTACGATCTTTGGGGTTACCAGCCTTTAATAATTCTTGCATGGAAGTTTGTGGGTTTCTGTAGTAATTTTCATGAAATCGAACTATAGTAAAAAAAATTCAAGCTATTATGAAATTAACAGGTTTCAAGCCAAAAATACGGTAATGACAACCGGAGGTTACCCGAGGATGTTCTTCTCTTGTACAGCTGCTCATACCTGCACTGGTGATGGAGTCGCAATGGCATCACGAGCTGGTATTCCACTCCAGGACATGGAATTCATACAGTTCCACCCAACTGGTTAGTAAAGGATTTTGTTATTTCAGTTCAGCGGTCGCTTTAGCCTATGTTGTTGCGCGCGCTTACAGTACCGGGGGGATCCATATGGGGTAGGAGCTACATAAGAAAATAAGAAGTTTATTACTTCTTATTATTTTTCTTTTTTTCAATTTTTGCTATTTATTTCAAGAGCACACAGTTGTTATCCGACTTCAAAAATGAGGAGGTTCTCAATTCGAATGACTTGTTTGTTTTTTGTATGTTCAGCGATATCTTATTTTTATTTTATTTATTCGGAAGAACAAACAATTACACATTATATATTATAAGTAAATAGAACATAAGGAGTTATATAAATGTGCTTATGCGATATCAATTATCATTGTAAACTGACTTTCCGACGTGGTCCTATAAAAAATTGATTAACATTATTTGGGTACTTTTTGAGTGAGCTTCAATAATATGTACCTACATATTTAATCCAATTGGTGCAAGTTGATGCAGTAATAAAACTTCCTATCCCTGTTGTTTCCTTAGTCAAGTAATGGTATGCAAATTTGTTTGGAGGTAGGATAATTATAAAAGTAATAAAAAGAGAAAAAAAAAACAATAAAAAAACAAACGTCTTCCAAAAAAAACACTAGAATGTGTAATTTCAGCAGTCGGTGGCAAAACATGAAAATACAAAACCAAAGACGCCAAGGATCCCGAAATAAAAAAAAGGTTGTTTTTTTTTTCTCCTTATCAAAACTTTCTAAAAGCAAGCACCATTGCACCATTTGCTTTTAGGACGCTTTGATAAGCAATGTTCTCCGCCGCATATTCAATTTTGAAACTAATTCTAAATTTGCTTGAGTGAGCAAATACGATCGAGTCATTTTTCTACAAACCTGCATGATGTAAGGTTCCCTTTGCAGACAATCTTTTTACCCACGTACCATCAATGTTTCCTCTTTGCAGGCATGTACGGGTCAGGCTGCTTGATGACCGAAGGTGCCCGCGGAGAGGGTGGATATCTGGTCAATAGTGAAGGAGTCCGGTTCATGGAGAAATATGCTCCCAAAGCTAAGGACTTGGCGAGTCGTGACGTCGTGTCCAGGTCAATGGCCACAGAGATACGACAAGGTATTGACTTGTCTTTTTATTGGCCTGAATACGTCATTTCAAGGTACCCTTAATTTCACTAATTTTGAAAGCATCATATCGTTTGCCTTCTGTAATTTGGCGCCTTTTCGACATGTTTTCGACAGATATGTTTTTTTTTTTTTTGTTGATTCTCGTTAGTTATTGATAGTTCGACCATGAAACATGTAAGAATGAACCAATGAAAGGTATCTTTTACAGTTCGCATTCTATTTTTATCTATATCTACCATCCCTGGAAATCTTCAATACTTAAAAGGTCCACCGTTATTTCATTTATTTATTCAGGATAGCCAACAATTGTTTACACAAAACATTTACAATAAAATCTTTATTATTAGTTGCGTCGAAATTTGAAAACAACTATTATTAGTGGAAACTTGTAAATGGCTTTCAATTTCATTTATTGTAGAACTGTAAATCAGCTGTAAGTTTCCTAAAAAATAAAATATTATTGCAATCAGCGCCATCTTTCGGGGGGTTCCTGAAATTCACTCTAGTCACCTGCCCTTCCCTAAGGGGCCGTCTTCACGAGCGAGAGAATTGCGGCGATATTATCGTCGTGTCACGTATTTCTATAATTATACACTTTTAGAACGTGTCTCCACATGGCGATATCATAGCGACGAAAATTTAATGGCACGGCGAGACTATCGCCGCGATTCTCTCGCCCATGGAGATGGCGCCTAAGGTGACCGAGACGCGACACTGCGCGTACATTTCAATAGAGCTATTCAAAATCTAACTCGATTTACTACTCGAAAAGATACACATTTCGCAACGTACGAAGCGCGGCGCCAAAATCAAACTTTATTTATTACACGAAAAGATACAATTTGCACTATTGTTGCGTCACGTCGCGCCGCATCGTGTCTCGGTGTGAGCTGACCCTAAAGGTGAGTATACACTAGAGCATTCTAACGTCTTATAAATGTTATTCGTTAAGTACTTACGTCACATGATAATCATTTAGCACGAATTTAGGCTCTAATCACTCACCAACAAAAATACATATTAATATACATATATACTCTGATATTGTTATTTAGGTTGTAGAATCCGATTCGAATGTTTAAAGTAAGCAAACATCTCCAACACTCCATATAAAAATCTTCAATCCCCCTTAAATAAAAACTAATGTGAATACTAATTTAATCTTTTAAATAAGTACCCTTAATTTCTCTCAACACACAATTTACCACCAGGTCGCGGAGTAGGACCTCGGAAAGACCACGTGTACCTCCAACTGCACCACCTTCCCGCAGAGCTGCTTAAGGATAAGTTGCCAGGGATCTCAGAGTCCGCCTTCACATTTACCGGAGCTGATGTGTACACCCAGCCCGTACCGGTCTTACCCACCGTTCACTACACTATGGGTGGTATTCCCATTAACTATAAAGGACAGGTAACTACATGCTTCTTTTCTGGGATCAGTACTAACTAAGGCATAGGACGAGTAGAGGTTTTAAAATAAGCCACTGTTAAAACACACATAAAGATAACCTTGGCGTAACTTTACAGACGTAGTAGCAAATTGTGGTAAAATTCACTTCCTGTGTATACAAGCGGAGAAATAGCTGTAGCCACGAAGTGGCTCCAATGGGTTGTGACGTAACAGGTATCGAGAAACGGCAACTAGCTCGAGTGTGCAGCACAAACACACCGCTGACGGACCAACGGCTTAACGTGCTTTCTGAGACACGGAGGGGTCTCGATATGTAATAGATGGTCACCCACGAAACGACCGCGGCGAGCGCAGCATAACCTTCGATCGACCCGTCCGGCTGTTATCATTGCCACAAGCCCCTCTTGGCAAACAAGCTGATATTTGCCAGCCTGATGGTAAGGTCTCCGCCGCCTATGCCCAATCTGTAATACCTGAGGCATCGCAGATGCGTTGCCCAGAAAAAAGAAAGATGAAAATGAAATGTGCCTTCAATTACGGTGGCAAAAATATGTTTGAGACCACGCCAATTAACTTTTAATTGTTTTCCCTCTCTATCTCTGGTCTTCACGAAATGTCTTTTTCAAATTATCTTTATTCTCAACAGTGCTTAATCTATCAAGATGGTAAAGACTGCCCAGTGCCTGGTCTGTACGCTGCCGGTGAGGTGGTCAGCAATGCTCATGGGGCAAACAGACTCGGAGCTAACTCTATATTAGACGTTGTAGTCTTCGGAAAATCACTGGCGTTAACCATTGCACAAAACCATAAGCCAGGAGAGAAACAAAAGCCTTTGAAACCAGTGAGTAACTAATTAAGTTTAACGGTTTTCTATTCTTTCCAAGGGCATCTTGTACAGGGCTCATGATAACTTAGTTGGTTACCAATAGATGTAAAGTATTTGGGTAATTTACCCTGACTAAAGCTTTGGTTTTCTAAGAAAGCGTGAACGGTCACACAATAATAGCTGGTGGCACCTTACGTAGTGCTTTATACATAGTCTGCGATGTCATGATCATAACCTTTGAGCCAAAAGTCGTTTTCACTGCCAGCCGTAGACTTCCCAAGTATGGTCCATAGACCAGATTTGTCCTCCTTGCGTCTTGAGGATTTCCGCTATTTCCGGTAAAAGCTGCTGAAAAACAGCTTTTACATCCGCTGCGTCATCTGCCGTGTGCATCATGTGTGGATTCGACATCGACACTCAGTGTTGACTCACTGCAGGACGAAGGCCTCACATTCTTTTGTTCACTCGAAGTCGATCCCGAGCTGTACTAAAAACTAATTTAAAAGGGCAATAGGTAATTTGAACAATACATATCTTTTATTCTCGCAAGTGAATTCAGACATACTGTCTTAGGATTCATTAAACAATTCCATGAGGGCATCAAAGATCAACATAGTTCATAATGCTACAATTAAATTGTGTACCCTCTTGCTCATTCTCCTTTATTCTTTCAGAATTTATGTGATGCAAGTCTGGACAATCTAATGAAGATGAAGAACGCGTCTGGTTGTGCTGCACCACATGAACTAAGGGAAGCAATGAGGCACACTATGCAGAACAAATGTGGAGTCTTCAGAGACGCCACACTACTGGGTGAAGGTAGGTCTAAGAATAATTCTTGTGCTTCGGCTTACGAATTGAAGGAGGTGGGTTCAAACCGGGCAGGCTTGCACTTTGTGAAATTTATTTCATTCCCACTGCTCGCAAAACGATGAAAGAAAACATCGTGAGGGAACCGGCCTATACAAAACCCCGCCTATGCGCCAGCGCTGTCGTAACAAATTAAAGGATATTGTATCGCCTTTGCACTTGCGGGCGTCGGGAAGGGCTAAATGCTCAGCGCTACGTGAAGTAATATTTCTAAAATGACTAAAGTTTTCCTTTTTACGGCCATTTATGCAACACTAGCAGCGCCACGCGGTTTCACCCGCAAAAGTGTCAATCCCGTTGGAATATCAGGATAAAAAGTATCATAGTCATAGTCCATTTATTTGTCAGAATATTGTTACACGAGTTGTTACATTCATAATATTCTGCAGTTTCCGACGTACAAATACATTTTCAGGGTTTTGGTTATTTTATTAGATATAACATTGAATTAAATAAATTAGAATAACATTCAAATTGCCAATAAGTCAAATATTAGGAATGGAAATGTCAAAAAGATTAAATTAAGTTAAAGAGATAATAAGAACAGAATATAATTATTTTAATATTTAGGTATGTCAACTTTTCATTTCATTCATAAAATCATTAGTCGAGTAATAGCATTTACATAAGAGATAATTAAATAATTTAGATTTAAATGTCCTAAAGTTAAGAGTTTTAAAACAGTCTGGTAGTTTGTTATAAACTTTGGTCGCCATACAAAATACATTATTAGAAAATAGTTTATTATTTCGTCTAGGTAGACGAAGCATGTGGACTTTGCGGCTAGGTCTAGATACAAGATCATTATGCAGATTGAATTCATACTTATTTTGGTACACAAAAATACAAATTTCAAAAATATATAGGAGTGGGGAGTGGTAATATTTTTAATTTTTTGGTTGGAACACAGCTGTCCAGTGGGTGCGCTCCACATATTGAGCGAATGGTAATGAATTATATAGTACCCTTCATATTTCATATGTTTCTTTCCGTGATTTGTTCTAGGTTTGTGTAATAGTACAAAGTCATTTGCCCGACGTGATGATCGTGTTTGCACTTCACTGTATCTTTTATATGTAATTTCTGTATTTTTCTTATTAATACGCAGGTATTATATTGATAGGTTTTGATGATGTTAAAAAACTTGGTGTCGCTTTTGAATTTTCAAAGCTGTCGGTCATTCAGAAAGATGAAGCTATTATAATAAATTTTGACAGCTACGTATGAAGGACAATAATGACGTACCAGCTGGAAGCAGCACCACTGCTTGCAGCGCAGTGGTGACGGCCGACTTACGATTTATAAGTCGTGGGTTCGAACCCAGAACAGGCGCTTTACTTTGTGTAAATAAATTAGGAATAATATTTAATCAAAATCAATCAATTACAAGAAAAAACATGTATCATGTTATTATGGATTTTTAAAATGGTTTTTCGAATTAAAGTTTTACGGTCCTGATTGTTCTTTGTAGGTATAATAATAAATGTTTATTTTTACACAAAAACCAAACAATACAATTTAGTGACAGGTTTATTTAGTTGTACAGCAGAAACAATTTACGAATGAACGTTAGACTTCTAAACTAGGCAAGAAGAGCCTGTGTCTTAGAAGCCATTCAATTCATTACCACTTCTCTCAAAACGGTGAAGGCAGGAAACCGGCATGTCCTGCTTGTTCATGAACCACCACCCCCCCCCCCCCCCGTGACAACTGAGAAACAGACTTCCCATTTTGTCCCCTCTAGTCAGTTTTCAAAGGGAACAGTCGGCACAAATTGTCACCCCGGAGCCAGAGCTAGAGGGGACTATTGGGAATAAATCTACCAACCCGCACTGAGCCGCATGGTAGATGAGGGCTGTGTTACAACAGTGGGAACATTATACGAGTTCTAATAAATCGAATCTCTAAAATTTTCACAATTTGTAGTTTTTAGTCGAGAAGAATTATAAGTTCGATAACGCCAAATAAGTCACACTTACTAACTTACAAATTACGACTTTATTTAAAAAAAACCGGCCATTTTAAATGATAAAGTGTCATGTTTCAGTTAATATTTACATTAGTTGAAACCAAAGGAATGCAGTCTATTACCAACTACCCTGTAATAAAAGGAAAATAAATAAAAATATTTTACTTTCTTGTTACTTATTTTTATAAATATTGACTTATCATATTTTGAGAATATCATATTTTGGGAAAAGTATATTAAGGCATATCTCATTAAAAGAACGGAATAACAAAGAAATAATTGTAATGTAATAGGCGAAATGCCTACCCCTCTGGAGGATACAGGTGATAAGGTTTACGATGTCTTTTTACAGCTGACGTGGAAATTCAAAAATGGTTCAAGGCTTTCGAAGACATAAAGGTTGTGGACAAGCGTTTAAACTGGAACACTGATCTGATTGAGGTCTTGGAGTTGCAGAACATGCTCCAAGCTGCTGTCCAGGTGGTCGCTTGTGCTAAGAACAGGACAGAAAGCAGAGGAGCACATTTCAGGGACGATTGCCCTAAAAGACTGGATGAGTTTGACTACAGCAAACCGACAAAGGGACAGGTAATTTAACTTTTATTTTATTCAACGACTTCGACCACGACTTTAACCGCGTGGAAGTCGCAAAACAGTACAACACATCAACAACAACAACATCAATATCTTTAAGTACTGTTGAAGTAGAGGCAAATTCTGCGCGGGATGTGAAACGTGACTGCACGCGTCTTTATTTTGAAGATTAAGGGTCGCTGTATACCTACGTAAAGTGTACGTAACCGTGTAACCGTGACGTAATGGGACGACAATTTTTGGAAACATTGTTTCATAGAAAGTTCCATAGTATACGAAAGAGCATACGTCACAGGTGCATGGACGGGATGGCGACGTGACACTCAAGGGACGGGGAAATACCGTCGGTGACGATGTTTAGCACGTCCTGACAACGCGCGCCACGTCTCGTCCGAGGTTCTGTTGCATATACATAGTCGCGCTGGTCGCAGTCCAGTCTTATCTTTTATTATCTTGACACTAGCACGTTAATTTCGCGTCACTGCACATTATCGCGGTGCGTAGGCATGCATTAAGAGCGCGTATACAGAAAGTGGGCAACGTTGCAAACAGCTGTCAAATATTTCCCTGTTTTGATTAATTTGTCAATATTACTCTATGACAATAAGAAATATGGCTAACTAATGAACTAGAATATTAATAATGAATTGCAATTAAAACACTGAATTTGATTTTGTAACCGTTTTAGGTGTAAAAAAGGCATTTGTAAAGTTTCCAAATACATTTTTACATCTAAAACTAAATATTCGGTGTTACAATATTAATTATTGCATTTCATAATCAATATTCTAGTTCATTAGTTAGCCATATTTCTTATTTTCATACAGTAATATTGACAAATTAATCTAAACAGCGAAATATTTGACAGCTATTTGCGACGTTGCCCACTTTCTGTATACACGCTCTTAAACACCCGTCCGTGTTTTCATACCACCACGTTCCGTCTCCGGCCCGTCCACGTCCAAACGTCCCGTTCAGTATACAGCGACCTTCGAGTCACGCGCCAGTTTGAACACTTCCATACAAGTTAGTTGACACAATTAGCGCGCGACCCAAGGACAGAAGACGTTTTTCACAAACTCTACTTTTAGGTACAATTTAGGTATTTCATTACCATTGCTCTCAAAACGGTAAATGAGAACATCGTCAGTGTAGCGGTATCTACAACGCCACATACAAACAACGCGTCATACTGACGTCACGCAAATCCTGCATCGCGCAAGCAGAGTTTACCGCGCAACTAGCATAGATACAACGGCCCGACATGAATCAACGGGCAGTTGCCCGCCAGACACAACACCCGTCTGGTCGGAGGATCCTCCGTTTTCTATAGAGTATGAGTGAACTTTACACCCTGTTCCTCATACCTCTATACTGTCAGGAATCCGGAATGCCCTAGAACCTTTCGTCCACCAACTCGCACTAGTTCCTTGTGGTATATTACAGCCTACCCCCTCGCTCAGAGAGCGCTTGTCTCCCTGCAGTGAGAACTTTATCGGTTGATTATTACGCTCATCATCTGCCTAGCCTTTTCCCAACTATGTTGGGGTCGGCTTCCAGTCTAACTGGATGCAGCTGAATACCAGTATTTTACATGGAGCGACTGCCTATCTGACCTCCACAACCCAGTTACTGGGTAATACGATACCCGTTGGTAAGGCTGGTTGTCAGACTTTCGGGCTTCTGACTACCCGTAACGACTGTCAAAGATCCACGAATGACAGCCGGGACCACCGGCTTAACGTGCTTCCCGAGGCACGGAGGGGTCACGGTATGTAAAGATGGTCACCCATCCACAGACCAACCGCCGCAAGCGTAGCTTAATCTGATCGATCGATCTGTGCGGCTGTTATTATTTAGCCACGGACCCCTGATTATCACGCTAATGCATCAATTTTGATTGCTTCAGACAAAAGTGCCCTACGAAAAACACTGGAGGAAACATTCATTATCTCAGGTAGATCTTTGCACTGGCCAAGTTACTATCACCTACCGGCCAGTGATTGATAAGACCATGGATGATAATGAAGTCAAATGGATCCCGCCTGTACCCAGAGTGTATTAATTACCCCCTTTTTTACATGTGTATGAAGTAAATGTATTGATATTAAATTTTTACTACGTTCTCACTGGTTTAAATTGTTTTCAATAAACGTAGCTATGGATTATATCATAATATACAAGGTTGATATGAGCGAGATGCATTAAATTAAACCACATATACTTTGTATCATTTTCAGCCTCTATATTAAAAATCAGATTAATAGAAGCAATAGTTTAGTCACAGGATTATTTTTTCTTTGTTGAAACACGATGTATTTGCCCTAACACCTAAGTATCTACGCATAGTTATCTAGGGTCATACACCTTAAAACGACTTTTATTGTGCTCGTATCCGCAAATGTTACCTACACTACACCACGTGTTACCTACCTACCTACTTCAAACCTGACAGCCCCGCTTTGTATGACTGCTATTAGGCGCCGCACGCGCTTGACGACGCGACAGGTTAGTGGAAATCTCTACAAAGGATTTTTACATTTTAATTCGATCACTAAACTATTTTATTTGTTCGAAAAAAGTTTTTCTTTTTTGACCCCTAAACTTTTTTTCAATAGTTCCGAGTTAACACTGTGCACCTATAGTATATATTTATGTGGTTAAATTTAATGCCTTTGGGTTGTTGCAACGTTGTATATTATGCTCCTTCTCCTAATAATGTACTTAGAGTACTGCTGCAGCTCCGAGGCGCTGTAATGCGTTAGGGACGTTTGCAGATATTATTTTAGATGGTTTTGTTCACCTTTATTAGAAATAGATGTACATCCCTGATGTTTGTGTTCGCGGCAGCATCAACAGTATCTATTCTCGAGTGTGTTCGCAGATTTGTGGGATTCCCCGATGTTGCGGAGGAGGATGAAACTCTACGCTGATGTCGCTGAACTCATGTGTCCATTAATCCAGCAAGGAAATCGCTCCTAGAATTAATTAAGTTCAAAGAATAATTAGATCGTAATCTGCTGTAAATATGCGCCAAATAAAACTGTGCGTGCTGTCATTTTGGAAAAAAAAAATCACAAAACGAATCCTCCTGGAGTGACGTTATTGTGTTAGCAGGAAGATTTAAACGAATGACCGGAGAGAGAAATATAGTTAGTAAGTACATGGGCGGATAGCGTGTGTGATGTGCGTGTGCGCCGCAAATGAAAGGAGAATGGGTAAGACCGTACACAGACACAAAGTTAATTGTAGCATTATGAACCATCTTGATTTTTGTTATCCTCATGGAGTAGTTTAATTAATCCTAAGACGGCCATGTCTGAATTCACTTGCAGAAAAAAGATGTGAGGAAATTAAAGGGAAAAATATTTAACTTATCCTCTCAAAACTTATTGACCTGCTAATGATGGCCACTTTTAAAATTTATGAACCTTTAAATACTTTTTTTGCTTCTAATGATGCTCTTTTTTTAAATAATTGAGCCTCTTTTTGATTTTATATTTATTATTTTATTAGTAGCGCAAAAAGTTTTGCAAGGTTCAATAACCTCCGAAAGAGGCCATCATCACCAGGTCAATAAATTTTTAGAGAATAGGTTGAAATTTCCCTTTATTAAATCAATCTTACTTCCTCACATATCTTTTTTCTCCAATTGAATTCAGACATGTTTTCCTAATATTAATTAAACTACTCCCTGAAGGGGATAAAATAGACATTCATATCTAATGCTACAGGTAAAGTTTTTTTTTGGGTACGAGGCCCATACAACTTTTGCCATTGTCCTTTATGCATCTTAAAGTTTTAGAGATGTTGTAACGATCTCTACCATATTTAAAATAGAGGGTAAGCAGACCGTCCAATAATTTTTATTAGGGAAGATAAAATACAGAAAGTTATAAAAACAGCTAGTTATAAAAATACTAAATAGCACGCACTCTCGGAAGTTTATAGTTCACACACGCGCGCACTCACTGGAGTTTTATAGTTCACATTATGGAATCAGCTCAGCACTGTAGGAACGGGTATCAGGCGTCAGGGTAGCAAGTTATACGAGGTTAGCTCGCGAAGATTAGAAGTAGAAGGTCCCAGGTGGAATCTTTAGCTGGATCCCCTGGGTTAGTCAAAGATGTCGCAGCAGAACCAAGCAGTTCAAGTTGACAAAGCAAAACCAAGCAGTTTTCTGATGCTTAATGTCTCAGTCCCAAGACTCGAATGTCAGCAGCCTCCAGCTGTTCATGAGCTCGTTTCTAAGTAGTCTTCCTTTTTCAAATATCAGTTTTCTTCTATGTGGCCATCATCTAATCTGACAAGTGTATCCGGCCAAGACATATCCACGAGTGCGTAAAGAATATTATAAATCTAATTTAAAATTAAGTTATTTAGACTAAACAATCGTAATAATCTTAATAATACAAAAGCTAAACATATTGATAAAAATAATTTAAGTTATTTAGACCAAAGAGTAATTACCATAGACTAAGCCAGAAAGACATTTAAAAAGTAATTGACAGTTTGACAATTGACGTGTCACAACATGAAAATTGAGTAAAAGTTGGTAGTTTTCAATTTGTGAACCGTACAACGTTGCCGAGTATACTATTTTTACATTTTTACACTTGACATTGGCTAAATTGTGGTGGTTTTTCCGCAAAAGCCATTAAACGAAGAGAAGAAGAAGAGTAAAAGTATAATGTAAACATATAAACAAATAAAAAGGATGATAAATAGTATTAAAGTGTAAATAATGATAAATAGTATTATGCGTGATGAAAGTAAAGTGTAAGTAAGCATAAATACTATAATGTTTCATTCGTTTTTGAATTATAAATCTCAATTTCTTTCGCAAACGTTTAAAAAATGAGCCCTCAGTCCAGATGCATATTAAAAATGGATTGTAATAAATGATATCAGATCAATAACACAATAACATCATAATACTTTATTTTGTGTTTATGATAAGTTATTTCTTACGGTTTATGTCAAGAAAGTCGAACGTACTCTTCCGTGCAAGAGAGTTAAATAATTAAATCGAAGTATGAAGCTTGAAAGTTTAACTAAAGCACAATTTTGTATTTGCTTCTGATAGTTTTTGTGGTGTAGCGGTTATCACATATGATTAGCACGCAGAAGTTCCCCGGTTCGATCCCGGTTGGAAACAATATCCTTTTATTTTTCATTTTCTCTACTCGATTTTCAGAAAAAAATATTGTGTCACAGAATATTTAATGGATCGCCACCAGCAGTGTTTGCTTTGTATAACTGAGCTGCAAAAACTACGACACTGAGCCATGGCGTGAGGTCCTGAGTTCCTGACACATCAACTAAACTATACTATAAAATTACCTAGCGTATGAAAATAGACTACTTTATCACGTAAAATATATAATATATTTTTTTAAATGCAACAAAATAAACAATATAAGCTAAAGTAAAAAAACATGAAATACATAGTTCTGTTTTAGATATTTTGGCCTAAATGTAAAGAGAATACCTACGAGAAACGTTAAGTTGGTACTTTTTTTTCGCATTTGGTGACCGAACTAGGGAAACGATTTTGTAGCGAAATAAAAACGAAAATTCACCACTATACTTAACACGTAAATAAAATATAAAATACGTTGAATCCAAGTATTATTTTTTATTGTGGCGTATATGTTTCCCAAACCAAAACAAATACGAAATGCTTACAGATATACCTAATATTTAAAGAGTCGTTAACTATGTCTTAACATTTCCACAATAACAATTTAATTAACATCATACAGTTGCGCCATCTACCAACACTGTGTGAGACCACTTAGAGCGATAAAAGAATTTGTCGGGCACACAAAAGGGGTGAACTCACCCCATTTTGTGCCCGACCAAACTAGCATTGAAGCTTGGGGTGAGAATAACGAGCTCCGTTTTATTCCGTTAGATGGCTCTAGGGTGACGGTGAGTGGTTTGAATATTCATATTTTGTTTTATAAACTGAAATATTATAATGTTGTGTGATCTCTTCGACTAGACTTCAAGGCCAAATACCACATAACTTTACAATGCAATAAAATTGTTAAATTGTCAAATAGGTATTTGTGTACAGACGCCAGCACATCAAGCTGTAGTAGCTTCATCCGTCAAATTTCTTTAATAGATTTTCAACTTTATCGCTAAAACATTAGGTTCAAAGTTGATTGGGAAAATTTGACAGTTTCGGGTAGCTTGTTGTGCTGGCGTCTGTACATTTGAGTTAAATATTGTAGATTTGTCACTACAATTTACATATTTGTAAGGTTTTTCCGTTACAGTAGCTTCGAGTAGATTTAGGAAAGCAAAGGAAGGTGAAAGGTGGGAGTTTTGGGGGACTGTCTTGTGTAATTTTGACGCTCGAAAAGTGCTGATTCTCAGCCTAGTTTGAATAAATGACTTTTGATTTTGATTTACTTTGTAAAAAAAGTAAAGTTTGTGATCTATGGCCCTGATATCTAACAAAGTAATAATCATTTACATTTCAGTTTTTGTCTCCATGTATATATATAAATATATATATATACCAGCTTATGTCAGTAATGTCCTACAACCCGAATCTCTTCAAAGTAAGAGTGAACCGGCTTCTTCTGGGTAAGCTCACTCCATAGTCGACTTTCTCTGTCACTTCTGACCTAGACTAGAGTCAAGAGAAAACACATATCAAATTAAAAAAAAATGTGCAATATGAATATAGAAAGTACATGAATTGAAAACGTCACATTGGTGTTTACTCAGATTTTAACCACAACCTCGTGTATGAGAACCTCTGGGCATTCTGGGCAAGCACGACATTTCCATTTGTGTTAGGTTAAATCCTCCTCCTCGTCACAGCTTATTATTATATAGATATACATATAATTATTATATAACACATATTATTTCCTTTATTAAACTAAATACATATAAATTATATTTTTAAATATTAACATAAAAAGAAATATAAAAACATTAAAAAATAGTAGCCCACCGGTATCGGGAACAGGTTCCAAGCTACCGGCGGCGGCGGTCAGGGTTCCAGAGAGAGGAACCTCGTAACAATGCGGGCCGTGTCCAGAAGTACCGCTCTCTGAATTAAGCCCTTGGTCCAGCTGCCCAACGAGAGCCCCCTTAGGTGTTGGTCGAGGCTCTTGGCTATTAAACCATTGACTGTCACGACTATCGGCACAATGATCGCTGGGTCCACATCCCACATGTCGACAACCTCGCGAGCCAAGTCAAGATAGGTACTTGATCTGTTTATCTTTTTCGGCTTTCACGAGGTTCTCATCATGCGGGACGGTTATGTCAACAATCATTGCGCGCCGCTCTGATCGATCCACCACCACTATATCAGGCTTATTGGCATCAATAGTCCTGTCAGTGATGATGGATCGATCCCAGTACAATGTGATATTACCATTTTCGAGAACTGGGTCGGGCACATACCTGTAGTACAGCACCTCCGATTCCACAAAGCTGTATTTCAAAGCAAGCTGCTGATGGATTATTCTGGCTAAAAGGTTGTGGCTATGCAAGTACTCTCCGTTAGCCAGACGAGAACACCCGGAGATGATATGCCTGATTGATTCCCCCGGCCGGTGACATGCCCGACAGATGTCAACCGTGCCGTCTTTCACAATCAATCTCCGGCAATTAACACATATTATTATCATAAATTAATGTATGCAAAATATTCTAAAACATTTTAAAAGAGAAACGGTGGAGTTTTTTGTCCATTCTCCTCCATACGAAAACTACCTTTTAGAATGGGCGAATAGAATCAATTCTATTTTGTTGTAATTTTTGACGTTCAAAAGTGCCTTTTATGTGCCTATTTGAAATAAATGCTTTAACTAATTAAAGGCTATTGTGGAAGCGGATCCATCACAAAGTACTTCAGAGATAGCTGCAGGCTTCGGGGTAAGTGATAAAACTGTATTAATCCACTTGAAGCAAATCGGGAAAATAAAAAACTTGGACGATGGGTACCTCATGAATTGAGTGAATCGAACTTGGAAACACGCGTCGACTGCTGTGTTACTTTGCTCAACCGACACAATAATGAAGGGATTTTAAATCGAATCATTACTTGTGATGAAAAGTGGATACGGTACGATAGTCGGAAGTGCTCGTCGCAATGGCTGAACCCTGGAGAACCAGCCAAATCCTGCCCTAAACGAAAATTGACTCAGAAAAAGTTACTTGTGAGTGTTTGGTGGACTAGCGCCGGTGTCGTTCACTACAGCTTTCTAATATCTGGCCAAACGATTACGGCAGATATCTATTGTCAGCAACTGCAAACCATGAAGGAAGAACTAGCTGCTAAACAACCGAGATTGGTCAATCGCTCTAGGCCACTGCTGCTTCACGACAACGCAAGACCACACACTGCACAACAAACAACCACTAAGTTAGATGAGCTACAATTGGAATGTCTGCGACATCCACCGTACTCCCCGGACCTTGCTCCAACAGATTACCATTTTTTCCGGAATTTGGACAACTTCTTACAAGGAAAAAAATTCAACTCCGATGCGGCAGTCCAAACCGCCTTCAAAGAGTTCATTGATTCTCGCCCCCATGGTTTTTTAGTAAAGGGATCAATGAACTACCTATGAAATGGCAAAAGTGCATAGATAACAACGGTGCATACTTTGATTAATTAAATATATTTTACAAAAAAAAATTGACTTTACAAAACGCCAATTTCATATGTAAGGACCTAATATTAGAAAAGTTTTTAACATAAAAAAAATAGTAGGTACCTAAACATACTCTTTCTTAAAATGTTAATGTAAAAAATAATTGAATCGCCTCAGTTTTCGAGGAGAAAAAAGGGGAATACGAAACGTCGAACACGTCAAAATTTTTGTGATAATTTCGGTCTGAGTTGCAGCTGTCCCTATCACACACTACGGGGGCAGACTTGAGGTAAGGCGACGGCAACAGTTTCTTCAAATACCTACTTTTCAAATTCCTCGCAGGTCCGTCCCCTCTTAATAACGATAATGACGGTTTAGTCAGCAATTTTCATAGAAAACAAGCGTGTCAGTGAACGTCGCCGTTAACTCATATTACTGTATCTTTTTAAAATACACATATACGAGTATATTTATACTTAACTCATTATTTTTTACTAAGGCGTCAAATTCGAGAACAGTTTGGATTCGAAGATATATATTTGGAGACGGATCGAAAGATAAGATCGTTATTATATCTTTGTTCTCAAATTCATTACAGCGTTGTCGATATACAAATAAATGTTTCTACTACTGAGACCATTCAAATAAAATGTAGGTAATTCATTCCTGGCCGCTGACTTTTAATTTTTTATCCCAAATCGCCGAACAAAATGGGTGATCTCCTTTGTACACGAATATTATTCGTGAAGGCGTCTCTAGCACTTCCGACGAGAATATCACCGCGTCGGAAGTGACAGAGACGCCTGCACGTATTGTGACGATACAATACCTGTATATCTAACATAACATCACGTCTGTATTCCCCGACGGGTTAAACAGAGATGGATCTATGTATATGTTACCTATACCCAATTTTCGCCAGTAAGGGCCGATTTTTTGATCCGTATTTAACTCAACCAATTGTTAAAAATATTAAGTAATGGTTAAATTATGGCAAAATGTGTTTTTTGATCAATTGTTTGTCTTTGAATTGTCAAATAATTAACTATTAGTTGACCCAGTTGACCATTAGTTACTACTTTTAACAATTGGTCGAGTTAACCACGGATCAAAAAACCGGCCCTAAGTCCCATGTTATAGAGGCTATTGCCACTAACCGGGGACAAAACTAGACTCCAAGCTGCTGAGAAAATGTAGATGGAAAAATTGAATAACACTAGGCCAGACCCGGTAATCGTACCCAGGACCTCGTGCTCAGAAGTAGTGCTTGTGACCACTGTGACGAGCCAATTGTAATAATAAAAAAGAAGATTGATGGATGGTATTAAAAATGCGTGGTGTACTCCAAATAAATAAAGAAAGTAGAAGTGAAAATTCGGGCGCCTGGAGTACACACAAACCTATGCCAAGGATAGACTTACCTGCGGGAGCTTGAGACTTTTAATCTTCAAGCGGGGAGGTATCAATAAAAATCGATCATGAAAGTTATAGAACGATTTTATTACCCGAAGGCTGCTGGTTTTAAAAATACACCAGAAAATTCCTTTCTAAAATTAACAGCTATGGTTCTAAATAAAGGTGTAAAACTAAGATGAAATAGTTGTTATTTCATGACCTGTCATTATTGCACTTTTGTAAATTTAAGTTATGTATCACAAACCATACCAAATTCCGTCGAATAAATTATCAACCAAAAGAGTAAAACCACGCTCATCTTGGTGATTTGGATTTCCACTGGGATACTAAAGGCGGTCCAAGATATATTTAGAACGAGGCAGTACCTCTATTTATATAGAAGAGATATCCTGATGATGTAACTAGGATCTTCTCCTCACAAAGTTGGTTTGAACTTTGTATTAAAACTTATAATGATGCTGTTGTGATAGTGCAAACAAGATCGTCTCAGCAAGGAGGAACTCTTTAACTTTACTCCTATATCTCTTCTGGATAATCTCTTAATTACAGAAACAACCCAACAGCATCCTTATTCATCTTCTTCTATGTTGATGGCAATCTAAATGGACTCGGCCCAAAATTCGGCTACTTGTTAGGCCCCATTACTAGCGTCCAACAGTTCCTGCGGTGCTATTCTGTAAAAATCTCACCGTGAGAACTTAGGTGAAGTGAGCATTGTTGACACTATTGACAAATAGTGTCAATTCCTAGCAAAAACAAACTCACTTCACCTAAGTTTTCACGGTGAGATTTTTACAAAATCGACCGGCTGTAACGTGCAGCTGACAGGACACGTAGAAGCAAACTTATTTTGACAGATCTGTCAGTGACAATAACCTTATTGGAATGAGAACAAAGATCACTGTGATTTGGACAATGATGCTAAAATAACTGAACGAACTGACAAGCATAAATATCTTGCATTTATGCAAGATTTAAAAGCGATCTTCGCCTAGGAATTGATAGATATATCTAGCCTTGGATTTTTCGCGAGAAAAACGCTTTTGAATTTTTGCGTAACTGTAAGCCTGTGCAATATTTATTTTTCTGATGGACCCCTCACAAACTTCGCTTTGTCATTACTCAGTACGAGCGTTGCGAACACTAGGCAACCCCGCCGCCTTCACCACCTGAGGGGCGGCCAACTAGTGCCGCGCGGACTATAGTTGATATCAATCATAAATGAATTTCGCACCCGTCTTCTGATGAAAGTTAAATACCTATTAGAAGAGTCCCAGTGTTTCGAGGTGATGACTTTAACAGAGTGAAGTTGTTATTTACTTTTATCATTTGTATAACACTGTGACAAGTGAATGCTTTCAAGTAGCAAGCCACTTACTTGAATATTTTTTTTACTGATCTCGCGCTGTATTTTTTAATGTCTTCATGGACCCTCTTTACCTCGAAGGGGTCCGTGGATACTTCGACACACAGGTTAGTTGTGTAACGTTTTTTTTCAGGTGTGTCCAAACTTGGCGAATACGCCGCTTGCTAACTGCGCCCGTGCATTTCATGTTCGTGCGCAGCCCCTGTGCCGACCGCGCGCCACTGGCGCGCAATCTACGCGCTGTACTCGAGCGGCGCAAGCAAATTCACAACTGAGGCTCATAGTTCATACGCGAAAGAAGCTATGTGCGCACGAAATGCGCGCGCGCTACACGCGTGCCCCACTCGAGCCTTGCCGGAGTTGCACTAGAGCGGCGCACCACGCACGTAGACTGTAACCGCACTGAGCAACTCGCGCGCACTCCGCAAGCGGCTCGCGAGCGGCGCATTCGCCAGATCTGGACACACCTTAACATAATCTGTCCATTTTTCGGCAAGCGTAGTGTGGGGTGCCCCCAGTTAGATGGACCGACGACCTACAGAATGTGGCTGGGACAGACTGGATGCGAAAGGCGTAGGACAGGGTGTTGAAGCCTGGGAGAGGCCTATGGCCTGCAGTGGACTGCGTTAGGATGAGTTGATTGATCCATGTTTGCCTGAATTCGTGATGGACAAGTTCTGGTGGATCCTACATGACGGGAAATTGATTTAAATGGAAGAAGAAATAAACTACAGTACGGCCGTTATTATCTGAGTCATAAACATCAGTACCTAACAATGGGAATGTGCCAACGGCTTGCGAATTATCGATAGTTATTTACCTGCTTAACTTCTCATTTTATCTTCATCATGTTCTTCTTTTATATACTTATGTCAAATTACACATTATACCTGTTTGTAGAAAAACAATCAAATTGTTGTTCGGTACCAACCGAAATCACTAATTAAAAATTATATCGTTACAATTAATCGATATCCAGTCGCTACTATTTTGGCACATCACTATGGCGCTCCATAGATCAATGAGTGCGAGCGAGACAGACGGGAAAAATAGATTTGACAGTAGACGACTAAGATAGTTACAGTCGTACTTTTCAGAATATTATAGTTTTGGTGCTGAACGCTGCTAATTGCATAATTTTTATTGCAATCTGAATGATTTTGAAGTATAGGTACCTAATCCATTGCTTCATATATGTTCGGAAATATCTGCTCAACAACTGTCAAAATGAAAGCCGTTGCTACTGTTAATGTTACGCAGTTATCGCTGATTTTTATGTTCTGAATCTGGATGTAGGTGTTAAAGAAAAATAAACTAACTTAAAGACATTTCGTTTGTTTTATTCATTTTCAAATACAATAACATCTATACAATGGTATTCTACGACTAAATGTTTTTCATTATTATTGACACATGCATTCAAATAAAATATATATTTTATATTGAAAAGAAAAACACAGAAAACAATTCCACAATGTATATAAATAAAATAAATAATCTATTGACTGGAATCTCTTTGCAAATCACTATACCTGAGTAGGTAAATCTTAGGATAACTAAAATTATTCTAAAAACATATTTTAAAATAAAATTACAACACTAATATTTAGCTGAGATATTTAAATAGACGAATTATATGCAATATTTATTTATCTTCTCACTCTATAGGGCATCCCATGCTAGCAAGCATACTTTATTAAACTAAGCCCAGAAAGAGTCAAATTGAGCTTAGTTGTTAAAATGACCAGTCTTGAAGACGTGTTTTGGTCAACCAGAATCTTAAAAAAAATCTTTTAGAATTAATTATTAAAATATTAATACTGTGTTCAAAAAATCTAGCATGACGATACCCAATATCAAATCAGTTCAAATCCCAACTAACCAATCAAATTACTAACTCTAGGTAGGTACATATAAAATAAATGGTAATACTTTTATGTAAATAATAAATTACATGAATATTTTAAATCTAAACTAGACCCTATTACTAATACGATTGCACTTTTTAAAATAATCTAATAATATATACACATCTATTATAATTCACAGTTGAAATTATTAGGTACAATAGGGGGTAACACTGGTAATAAATATAATCTATCAGGATTATCCTGATGTCAGTAATAAAAATATTGAATTGATTAATATTGCTATAGTAGGTATTTAAATAGGTCCAGAGACAACTTGGGTCGTGAACCTACACGTAGAAGGAAAGAAGCTAAATATGAAAGGTAAAGTAAATTTTTTAAATCTATTCATTTGTGATCCCAATAACGATACAATTAAACTGTAAACGTCCGAATGTCAAAAAATAAATACTATAATATATTAGGTATAATATTATTTTTATTATCAAGTGGAATTCCAAATTAAACTAGATGTCTATTTGATTACTAATATAAATAAATTAGCATAAATATAAATACAAAGTATTGCTTCTTTATAATACTGATGTTATTTTTATGTACAAAAAAGGTTAGTCACTGTACTTAATCAAACATTGCAATCTGCCTAAAACAAAATCGGCGAAATTTTTACGCATGCATTTTATTTTTACAATGGCACAAAAATTTTGAGCTTATTTTATTATTTCAAAACGAGCTTGGTTTGGTGTTCTTGATAAAAATCATTTGGGATTCATTGAAATATCTTTGCTTATTATAAGTAAAATTTATGTTACATGTTTATTAATACTGAGTATAATATCACCAATCGTTAACTATACGTGGCGAATGTGCTTATTTTTTTTGAGTAGCGAATACTTTTCTTAGCTAATTTTGCAATAACTACATAAAAATAATTTGGGAGAGTCGAAGTTCTGAACTTTAGCGTTGTACAGAAATATTTTTCTTGTTTATAATCATAACCATATTTTTTTCAGAATATAGCAAATTG
Organism: Luperina nickerlii; assembly: GCA_963855955.1. Lineage (NCBI taxonomy): Eukaryota > Metazoa > Arthropoda > Insecta > Lepidoptera > Noctuidae > Luperina > Luperina nickerlii. The sequence continues at coordinate 26,576,017 of OY979662.1, forward strand.
TAAGGTCTTAAGATTAGTAAAGTAATATGGTAAAGATAAATACAAACTTGAATATTAAAAAAAAAATTGACTTGTAAGATATTTATGAAAAAGTAAAAAGAAATACTTTGGGTTTCAGACCAGTAGACACCTACAATCGGTTTTCACTCGATAGTTGAATGTTATTGCAAATCACTGATCAGTTAAAAGCGAGAAGTATTCGTTATTTTCACATTAATTTTCATACGATCAATAAAATTTTTCATTAGTTTGTTATCCTAAATAAATAATTCTACTTAATTTTAATGAGTATCTATTATTTACATCATTCTTTGATAAAAGACTAGGGATGCGGTCCACCTGACTCGTGTCATGAAAAACATATTACATTCATCTAACTGAGGTAAATGATAACAATAAAATATATTTCTAAATCATGGTTTCTCCGAAGGAATGCTAGTGAAAAAGGTCTTTTAAAAATCGTCGCGATCGAAATATTCAATAATAAAAATAAGTATTTATGTTGATAAAACGACAGCGTTGATTTAAATTGGCTACCAAATTATTACACGTATTAATAATATTATATAAACACGTATTAAAATATAACGTTAGATAACGGTCGAGCAAAAAAAAGGTAACATTAAATAAAGTATCAAAATTAATCAATCGCCGTATTAATGTATGATGGTCATGCGTAGTGCGGGTAGGAGCCAAGGTGTGACGTCACATGGGGTGGGGCCATAGAGTGCGGTGAGTACAGATTGCTCCCGCCACCGCCCCAGTTACCCCACGACGCAGACGGGAATATCGACGCTGAAACAAAAGTTTTCTTACCTCAGTTATTAAGTGCTGGAGGTGACACACAAGGGCGTTTCGGACTTAGGAGCTGAACACAGACTAGTAGAGGAGAAATATTGAAATTCTTAGGAATAAAGACGAATATGTCTCAACAATGTTTTCATGTGCAAATTTAATAGGCAAATAAAAAAGGCTTTTCTAAGTCTGTATCCGTATACGCTCTTGTCTGTCTCCAATAAATATGAAAAAAAAAGGAAATTACACCATTTTGCAGAGAGCGCATTAACATGAGAATAATAATGAAATAGTCATCAATCAAATCAGTTAAGAAACCGTAGTTGTGAACACATACTGACTACAATTTTTTAAGAATGTCTTATATAACGTGTAGGTACATAGACTGTTTGTCTTTTGTTTTGATTGTAAGCTACTAAATAAAACTCGCATTTTTACTGTTTCATTTGAGTTTTCATGTAAAAAAAACCGAGGTAGGCAATTAAGGTCCTAGGACTCAATAAAACAAAACAGTTCTGTTACGAATAAAGTTTTACAAGTTAAACTCCAAATCTCGTTTTAACATTCCAACACGGCAGCCGAGTTTAAATAGTATGTTCCATTAAGTCAAGTGTACTCAGTCCGTGCCAATGACAACCCCTTTCGAGCAGCGTGCAAATATTTGTGCACGCAAGTGTACCGAAGCATTAGCAGAGAAATGCAGATTACCAGCACAACAGTGTACACTGTCGCGCGCACGTTGGTAGGGTACATTTGTTATTAAACTCTCGTCAGTTTGGGGCATACAAATTTAATTTTAATTTTTATTAATAACGCCATAATGAGTTGGGGTGGGAACTTTTTCATCCGGGTTTACTATCCGTTGTTATGTTTAATCAAAATTAATTTAGATCCCTGCGTAGTTACGCTGTAAAAATTGGCTGTAAGGTCTCATTAATTTTTATCAATTGATCGTAACGCTTGGGTTTCGTAAGAAAGCGCTGAAACCCCGCGGCCACGAGCTACACGCTCAAGCGACACGCATCTTGCAACAGCGACTGCGGAGAAAACAAATGAAAGAAGTTGTTTATAGCAAGCCACGAATCACCGCGTCGTCGCGGCTTGCAGACCGACGGAAACAAAATATGACGCCCGCGCGTGTCACTTGACGCAAGTCGCATTGCTCGAAGCCGTGAACCCGCCTAAGGACCGCAACAACATGGTCATCCTTATACGTGTAGACAGCATTTTTTGGCTCCATCAAATCAAGTCAAAACATTGGTAAAAGTCCAACATAAAAATAATAATAGCGCTCTTTTATGAAACCCAAGCATAAGCTGAGCTAAAAAGATATTATTATAAACACTTCAATAGTATAATAAAAAAAAAAAACAAATCGCTAGGGCACATCGCTTCTAACTAAAATATATTACCTGTGGATGTTGGCATAGCCGCGTGTGGGGCCATGAAAGACGAGAGCTTAGCCGAGTGGTGGTACGAGCTCATGAACAGATCACTCTGGTATTTATACGCTGGATCACTCGCCGCTGGCTGCGTGGCCGCAGCCAAGCCTTGGAAATCGAATTTGTAGGCGTATCTCTTGCCATGAACCTTTGTCATTATGTTTTTGTCGTAGTAATATCTGTGTAATCGAAAAACAATCATCAAATAGGTGTCAAACGGGAAGGTCAACGAAAGTTGACGGTCGCATTACATAAGATTAAAAAAATCGCATGGCAACACAGTCGCATCGGAGAGAAAGCTGAGGATGGGTACCCGCACGGTCGCTAGGGCTCGCGGTGTTACGGGGTGGTTACCTCAGGGCACGGCTGAGTTTGTCATAGTTCATGTTGGGCTTGGACTTGCGCTCGCCCCACCGGCGCGCCACCTCGTCGGGGTCCGTCAGCTTGAACTCCCCGTTGGTACCTTCCCAGGTGATGCAACCGGCGTTGCTGGAGTCACTCAGCAACTCCAGGAGGAACTGCCACAGCTGAATCTGCCCTGAACCTGGAGTGAAGAGGTTACAGAAATTAATGTAAGTATAATGTAGAAGACATGCCAAAGTTGTACGCTGCATAGTATGATTTTTTGTCAGATTCTAAACAGCAAAAACGCTTCATATGGTTAAAAGTTGAAGAATGTGTATTATCGAGGTTTTTTTAGATGCGTGTAGATTTTACGTAGCTAGTCAAAAAATCATAACATTATACTCTGAAAACTTTAACTAAAAAACCGAACTTTTACGAAAGTCTCCCGTCTAATGGTTAGCTCATTGACATAACAAAAAGAGTCGCACTCACTGGCGGATAGTTGGGGCTAATGGGCAGGGTCGGAACGACGATATTGGGTGGTGTGTTACATCCGCGCACGACCGACGACGAGTGCACTCGTGTGGAACCGGCCTTGTAAGGGCAACGCGAATGATTTAGATACGGTTATTTTTGGAAGGCGACTTACTTAGGGGAGTCTCGGCACCAAGAAACTTTTAGTGGGATCATTGGAAAGTTACTTGGCTAACTCATCTTAAAAATCTTTAGTTCAACCATGAATTAATTGAGTACAAAATGTATAAATTAGTGGATCACAAAAAAATACGAGTATCATCGACTTTAAAAATAATAGCCGGATTATTGTAATAGACATATTATTCCGAATACCTTGTCCGTGTAACCTTTTTTTGGCCAACTTTATAGGTTGAAACTGCAGAAAAAAATCACTCATCCAACGAATAATGTATACATCCAGAGATATTTTTCCATCCCTAACGCCCATTTGTTCTAGGGACCGTACACCAAGGGTGGTGCACACGACCGTGCCTTCACGTGATTTATACGCGGATCGATTATTACGTCACAACGTTTGTAGCGGCGCATCTCGCCTCGCTTGATCCATTGTTGAGTGTATGGCTCATCGGTTTTATGACTCGCAATTAATTCGTCGATCGGCAAAATATTGTGCTCCCTGCCTTAGAATGGCTGTGGGAAGTAGTGCCGTGTTTAGTAACATAAGCTGCTATGAATTTATAGCTATGTTGCAGATGTAATTGTGCGGAAAACTGTAATGTACGTATTTTTTTATTAGACCCAATTTAATTCGATTAATTTCATACTTTGGTTTTACTTCTAAAAAGATAATTCTGTGACGTAGGCACAATGAAAAAAATCTTATGCACAATGCATAAGATTTATAGTCTGTGCAATCTAAAAATAACCTCCACTATTTCATATATTTTCATTTGCATCTACAACTAAAACCATTTTTCTGACGTTTAACACAAAAGGACCAATCAATACTCAATGTAACCAATCTAGGGTTGCCACAATCGCGTGTACAGGTAAGGTGCGGCAATAATTACGAGTCAGGGTTGGCACGTGGCTCTAATTGTTTTTCGTTCGACGGCGCGTGCGCTGGGCTAAGATTTACTGTCAGTAAATTATACGGTTTCATTTATAGGTGCAGCGACCCATGTCCATATTGTGTAATCGCTTCCTTGATCTAATGTGAACGTGTTTTCATTGCCCTGAAGGTACTTAAAATATTGAACGAAATCAAATTACCGGTAAGTACCTGTGTAGGCTGTGTACGATGTTTTTTTTTTATTTCCTGTGGTATGTGCTTTAATTTTATTACTCTACCAAGTTGGATGTTGTGTGTGATGTGTTCTCCACAGGAATTTGCATCATCTGCTTAGCCTTTTCCCAACTATGTTGGCGTCGGCTTCCAGTCTAACCGGATGCAGCTGAATACCAGTATTTTACATGAAGCGACTGCCTATCTGAACTGCACAACCCAGTTACTGAGTAATACGATAACCCTTGGTAAGACTGGTTGTCAGACTTTCGGGCTTCTGACTACCCGTAACGACTGTCAAAGGTCCACGAATGACAGCCAGGACCAATGGCTTAACGTGCTATCCGAGGCACGGAGTGGTCACGGTATGTAAAGAGGGTCACCCATCCACAGACCAACCGCGGCAAGCGTAGCTTAACCTGATCGATCGACCTGTGCGGCTGTTATTATTTAGCCAAGGGCCCCTCTAAAAATGAATAAATTAAATTAATAATAATAATAAAATGTAATTGTACACGATAAACTTTTTACTGTTTTTTTTTTAAGTCAATGTACATGGAAGTTTTTTGAACGATAACAGCGAGGTAATTGCGTAACACATTATCAGTAGCAATTCAAACATTCATTGCGTTATTTACGTTATTGAGCAAAAAAATTGTTTGAACAAAAGAAGCAATGAATTAGAAATATCCTTCAAAATTGTTCATATTAGGTATCTATAAATAGTGTGTTTCGTAATCTGGGTGCTGATACTTATTTCTGTAAGAATGTTAGTACAAACAGTTTTACACGTCAAAATATTTGTCAGACTACTCTGAGATCTAGAGACTACTCTACGACAAGCATCTCATCATCATTTTGATGTGTCGTAGCTGCTCACTCCAGCAATCAAGATCAAATGAATAAAACTACCTCAAAATATAAAACCATGAGAATATTTCCCCCTTACCCCCAACAATTTAATCCTACTTAACATTGATATAACTAACATTATAGAGTTACCCTATATAAATAATTTCCCTTCGATGTTGCCATAATAACGTGCGATTTACATAAATCTATGTGTTGCAAGTAGCTGCCCCCGTGGCAGTTAGACAGTTAACACTTTGACTTGTGGAGGGTCGATCGTATAGATACGATGGATATAGTGTGTGATAGGCTTGATGTTTATGTGAAGTTCCTCATTGCAAGCCAAGCCCTTTGTACACACGTTTTTCTTGCCATGAAAAAGTACGGTTTCGTCGTGTGTAGGCAAGAAAGAAAGATAAGTATTTATTGTGACTCGTACAGGAAGATCACAAACTAGAGGAGCGGCCCGAGCCGCACAGGTCGATCGATCAGGTTAAGCTACGCTTGCCGCGGTTGGTCTGTGGATGGGTGACCCTCTTTACATACCGAGACCCCTCCGTGCCTCGGAAAGCACGTTAAGCTGTTGGTCCCAGCTGTCATTCGAGGATCTTTGACAGTTGTTACGGGTAGTCAGAAGCCCGGAAGTCTGATAACCAGTCTTACCAAGGGGTATCGTATTACCCAATAACTGGGTTGTGGAGGTCAGATAGGCAGTCGCTCCATGTAAAATACTGGTATTCAGCTGCATCCGGTTAGATTTAAAAGGCTAGGCAGATGAAGATGACAGGAAGATCACAAACTAAACACAGTAAAAAAATAAAAAACCAAGATATTTAAAAAAGTAATAAAAAGAAAAATGAAACAGAAAGTCTTATACGAAGCCAAAAGGCTCCTATCTCAGCATGAAGCTGCGACGTTTAAAAAATAAATGTCGCAGCGCTGGTATTCTGATAGGGTCCGAGGAGGAGGCACGTTCTTCATTGTATAGATCACTATAGAAGCTTGTTGATGGATACGCTTTTTCTGCGGCGCGGTTTCTACCACCACCACCACCATTTGAGCCCGGAATCACCCACTGCTATCGTCTGCCATACTTTCCGGTTCTGTGCGTCTGTCATCCAGGTGTTTCCCGCGACTTAGACGATACCGTCAACCCAGCGCGCTTTTGGACGGCCCTGGTTTCTTTGGCCGAAGATTAGCCACCATTCGGTTAGATACAGCTTTACTCCATCGGCCATCTTTTCGTCCAACTTGCGAAGCATCACTCTGTCCCCGACGTCGTAGACTTTTGACAGACGACGGATTTTGGTGTTAAGGCTCCTACAAACAGGCGCGTCACGCGATATAATCGCGCGCGACACAAAGGCACCGCTCGTTGCGTGACTTGCGGTGCCTTTGTGTCGCATGTCGTGTCGCGCCTGTTTGAAGGAGCCTTTACGCATTAGGTCTAGTAGGGTTATGCCAAGCTTGGTTCGCTCCATGGCTCTTTGTGCCACTCGTATGCGGTGGACAGTCTCCTATGTGGGCATTCATGTTTCGGCAACGACGCGCGGTTTATACGCTGTACTGTAAAGAAACCGTGTCATATATAAAGGCCCTTATACTCTGCACCTAGACCGTCACGACACCTTTGCTATACCTAGGCTGTTTCTTTTTTGAAGTGAAAACTTCTTTAGCATCGTTGTGATTTGAAATTTTATGAAACGAAACAGCAACAGTAAAAAGAGACAAATAAGATTTAACTTGGGAGAAAATGAGATAGGAAGCATTATACAGTGTTTTGTTTTTTATTAGTACAAATGACATCACATTTAATGGATGTGTGGATGTGGATGTGGATGTGGACGTGGACGTGGACGTGGACGTGGACGTGGACGTCCACGTCCACGTCGTCGTCGTCCACGGATGTGGATGGATGGATGGATGGATGTATGTTCTTTAGCATCGTTGTGATTTGAAAGTTTATGAAACGAAAAAGCGACAGTAAAAAGAAAGATGTAAATTCATAAGATTTAACGTGGGAGAAAATGTTTCATTTAGTTACTGTCAAACGTTGTTAATTTATTTCATTGTGCCTTTTTTTTAATACACAAATAATACATAGCGAAAGGAACTTCGTTGCAACCAGCACCCTCATTGCGAACACACCATCAATCACAATCTGAAACATTTTGAATAATATTGCCAATACACTGCTTCATATGGTCGAAAAAATTGTCTGTTCAACAACGTAAATCAAGCAATGAATCTTGTTAAACTGTCAAAATTACAGCCCGCTACTGTTATTGTATTACGCAATTACATTATTACGACACCTCTCGTTTTTTTTAGAAGTATTGTCTGCTATTTTTTTAAACTGTCAGCCCAAGATATCTTTCCTTTCTTTAAGTCCACCCAAAGATAGTCTGCAAGACATCGGCTTGTGCGATAAGACCGCCCATTGAAAGTAGTAGTTTCAAACATGTCTATCCTTTTCATTTATATGGTGAATTTACAACAAAGCATTGATTTAATTAATAAATTATACCTACACCACTAGATGAGATACAAGATAAACAAATGAATATAACTATTTTGTAAACGGCTATAGCCCTCAATTGGTTCTGAAAAACATCGGTGGTTCAAATTCTTCCATTTTGTTTGAAAGAGAAGTTCATGAATTTTATTACAATTCTAAGAAATAATTAAAAACCGAGGTGTTTAATTCACCAAGAAGAATCTTCTCTGAATTCCAAAAACTAAACTCTGAAACCACGGTTTTAGTTTATAAAATCCGCCATTTCCTTTAAAAAGCAGCAGAAAGCGGTCACACTACGGCTTCTTTAAACGGAATAAACACGGACATGCCAATATCGTGTACATTCGTGACGTTGGCACGTTCCCGCGGCGCTATCAATACATAGCGTGTCGCGCTCACAGAGTCGTAACAAATATATTGGAAATGTGCCGCCACACACTTGTTTACTATTGAGGTTTGTAAAGTACCTTTCCCACCGCTGACGAAGATGTGTGACGATTTTCTCGTTCTAGAAACGTACAAAATATTGTAGTTCCCGTGTACGTAAGAGATACTTAAATCAATACTTAGTTGAATGCTGACTATTCATATCGCTGGCGAGTCCTCTTTTGTCGCAGCAATAAGAGTACACACACACACACACAGTACATAGATACACAGTACAGTACAGTAGCGTCACTCGCTTGATGGGCAGAGCACTCTTTAAAGCTTCGGTCGGTCACACACAGCGGATACTCACTGCGAATGCTTACTCGCCACGAGTATTCGCTGTAGGTATGTGACAGGCTATTCGCTGATCTAGATTTACTCTCCGCGACTTGAATTCGCCGCGGTTTGAATTGAGCATGTATGTACAATTTTACTCTCTGCGAATGCTTACTCGCCGCGAGAATTCGCTGCGTGTAAATAATTTTGTTATTAAAGCAACATTCATAACATTATGCCTATATTTCTCCAAGGTTTAGGCAGAGATGTAACTATAAACCACGGCGAATTCAGACACCGTTCAAATTTTGAAGCGAAGAAGACGATTTTCTTTTAAAAACAAAAGAGTTCACATTCGAATTGTGTGCGGTCACTTCAGACAGGTTCGGAATGAATAGTACTAAGTACTAGGGGCCTAAGCAGGCCACTTTGGCAGAATCATAAAAGGATAACATTATGAATCATAATATGGCGAAGACGGTCCATGTTTTGATTTTTTTCGTTGCACTACGTAGTACGTATAATCAAAGAGATTGGGATTGGATTTGGATTGGATTGATTGGTATTTTAGCACAGACAAAAAATGATTGAAAATCCTTCACCAATGGGATTTGATATGATTAACTTAATAGTTAATTGTCCATTATGATTCATAATGTTATCCTTATATGATTCTGCCAAGATGGCCTTTTTAGGCCCTCTGGACTGGGGTTTCACATTTAATTTTGGCAACAGTCTTTACAATAACTTTACATCCTATTGAGGATAAAAGGGCAGTACCGGGTTCTTCTGCATGAGATTCTTGGCAACGATTCGATGATTATGATATGAGTTAGTCTCGACTAACCCATAATCATCAGCCTAGTCTTCCTATGTTTGGGTCGGCTTCCAGAATAACCAGATGCAGCTGACACACTCATCATCCATAGGTATAAAAAATGGACCTCTAAAGCGGCACTAGAAATTAAGTTTACACATTATAATCGTATCTAAAACATGGTATCTACACGATTATTTCAAAGTACCTGCACGCCATGTAACCCTAAATCGCAATGCTAAGTAACGGTTAATGCCTGTTTGACCCCAACCCCTTGGAGCCGTATCGGGGGCCGTTATCGAGATCTCGCGTGATTTCCTTGTGAGAACTGGTCACCCCATTTTCTCAGGTCACCTGACCCTTTCGACTCTGGGAGTTAATTTGTACGTAATTCAACATTACTTATTAGTCAGAAAACCCTATTTTTCATTGATAGTATTGGGGCTCGCAGCTAAATAATAACAGTCGATGATCGACACGGGTCGATCGACGGTTAAGCTACGCTTGCCGTGGTCGATTTGTGAATGGGTGACCATCCATTTCGCATCGAGACCCCCCCCCCCCCCGGGATCGAAAAGCACGTTGGTCCCGGCTGTCATTCGTAGATCTTTAACAATCAATGCGGGTTCATATTAGTAGCAGTAGCAGGGCTGTGCAGTTCAGATAGGTAGTAGCTCTGCGTATAAAAAAATATTGCTGGTCCATACATGTTGACCGCGTCGGTATTGCAATTTTCTATGAAACAACAGTTTTTTTTTAAACCGACAAAAATTTTCTATAGCATTCGTGAATCATGTGCTGAAAACAGTTTGCGCGTCTATGTCCCTGCCACCCTGGAAAAGGAACTCTTGCGCAAAATTCCATGCATCGAAACACGGTGTAGTCTGTGCGTTTTCTATCAGTGAATTTATTTAGGAAAATTTTATTAAGTTGATGATAGATAGATTTTTAACCCCCGACGCAAAAACGACGGGGTGTTATAAGTTTTACGAACCTGAGTTTGCTAGCCGACTGCTTGTGGGTCCAAACATTTGATATGGATCTGAAACAATTTTAAAACCAATCAATTTGTGACATTACCTACTCATTACAAATAACAAATTAATTAAAATAATTTCTTACAATGTTGCCAGGGTAACTGCTCTCCTTTTTGGGGGAAAACGATAAATCTAATTAGTAACGAGTTAAATGATAATTAACGTAATTTAACCAAAATTAACATAATTTACTCTTTTTTTTTGATCAACCTGTTTTGTTTCACTTCTGGGCAAAGATCTTCCCATAGCTTTCCACAGTTCCCTGCGGTTGTTTTCCCTGCGGCTTTATTCCCTTAATTTAGGTAGGGGTTATCGATCTCATTCTATCTCCCAGTTGACTTCCACTGATGAACTTAGGTCTTCCCTATAACCAGCGGGGTAATGAGGGTTTTCGTGAAAATTTACGACACCAGTTGGCACCACTGTGACAAGAGGTCTTCCAATATGAAATATATGATGACGTTCATCATTCGATTCATTAATTCGTTCATTCAGTCATAACTAAAGAAAATATAGGCTCTTTGACAGATGAAAGACCTGACGTGTCAGTGCTGCCACCTGGCGAACGTCATTTTAGAAAACCCTCATTGAGTAATACACTAACAGTAGCAATGGCTGTCATTTTGACAGTTCAACAACATTCATTGCGTTATTTACGTTGTTGAGCAGACAAATTTGTCGAACAAATGAAGCAATGGATTAGCAATATTCTTCAAAATTATTCAGATTATGATTCAAAGTGTGTTAGGTTATTAGGGCGCTGCTTATGCAGTACTTATTTTTGTTAGTTACATTTTATTTAGTTTAAAATACTGTACCTGCTAACAAATTATGGATTGTTACTTTCCGAAATAAACGTTTTAAATTGAATTGATTTTACTGAATACATCGGCTGTCACCAGTGTCAAGCCCTAGCATCAAGTGGAATGACAGCTCACTTCACCCGTTTTCAAGGTGAGATTTTTACAAAATAGACCAACAGGTCAAGATTCTAATCAGCGGTGCCATTCTGTTCAAAGATCACCGTGATAACTTAGGTGAAGTGAGCTTAAAATGAGTTTTCGATGCTAGCTATTAACACTATTGAGTATCCATCAAGTTACATGTGAGAAACAAACTATTACATAAGTGTTAAGTACCTACATGAACCTAGATATTACATGAAATTAATGGAAAAGGTAGATCTTAAGTAAAATCTAGGACAATGTTAACTCTCCAACAAAAATCTTTGATTACTTCCGCTATATTTCAAGTACCTACCTAAGTTATAACCAAAGTACCGAGGTATGTATTGAAGAACTGTTAAGCAATGCAATACATGCAAACTAGTAGGTAGCTACTAATTCATAAGTATCAATTTGTCTCCTTATTCCTTCTCCACGCTGATTAAAATGATCGGATGCGTTCTTGCTACCTGTCAGTTTCATATAAACGAATACCAACGTGTTTTGCGAATTTGATCTTTATGCGCTACTAGAATTATCGCACTGACAGTTAACAGGAACGGATTCTTTCGACGGCGGCATGGCACTGTAAATGAACTAAATGATAAATCCTTTAGTCCTCCAACAGAACTTCAACAATAAAATACCTGAAAACCAATTCCCGTAATGAAAAACGTTCAAAATGTAGTCGCAATCCCATCTCAGCGTCAATTAATGTGAAAAACATGTCAAAAATTTAGGGAAACTAGAGGTATTTTTGACAGATTGAAAATTACGAGAATTGCCCCTTCAATTCTACAATCGGACGTCCAACTCGCGACAACAATCTTAAGACAGCAAATCACTAAAACCATTGTCACTATCACGCCTGGCTGTAGATCACCTAGCATCGTAAAAGATAACCGTCGCCATGACAACGGAACCGCCAACAATGCCGACCGAAAAAACCCTGATACATTGCATAGATTGCATTACAAATAGGCATAATGAGCCGGGTGTGCAACTATCTCAATTTGCATAGATAGTCGGCCGTCGGCTAGACGTCGACAGTGTGTCGGTCTTACACGCTTTGAATTATTCGTGGAAATTTTTCGTTTAGATTTTCATATACTTATTTCATAATTTTTTTTGTCCTTTGCATCTTGACAGTATGAAGATTAGGTAAACGAAGCACTAAACGCAAATAAACGTATTTTCTTTGTCTCTTTCTAACCGTAACCAAATAATGACTATTTTCGAAGTAAGAAAGCTAAAAAGGCCATTTTTTGGAACAAGTGTTTAACAATAATTTATCGATCTTATAGTTGTCCGTAATAAAATTATTTTATTTATTTTTTCAAATTTTATATAGCCAACACCTTCCCGATACTTTCCCGTTCCTTTAATATTTAGGCCTGAGTTCACCAACATTAAAACCACCGGTTAGGTATTTAAACAGTTGGTTTATGTCAAATTTCTTAAGGAAATTTTAAATACAGAATTGATTAAGTATTTAATCAGTTGATTTAAATGTTGGTGAAAACAAGGCTTAGTAAGAAAAAAAAATATTTGGGACACGCACAGTGAACACAAACGTACCTAATTAATTTTTGTTTTTTGTAACTTTAAAACCTACAAAATCCATAATATTATTATATTCGTGTAAAATAACGCTAAATCCAAGGCAACTCAACACTCGTTCAAGTCACCCGTCGCACTTTCTCCCTCTCAGAATCGCCCATAAAAAATCGCCCTCATAATTCCATACATACTAGTGTCAGCTATGCAAATTATAGTAATAATTCCAATGGCACATTCAAATTGAAACAATAGCGCCCCCTAACGACTGTTCTCGCCTTTTGTTAATGCCATAATGAAGTGGCAATGGTAATGACACTCTAGCTGGACGGACTATAAAGCAAGCTGAATGTAACGAATCGACACCCTTACTAAAACTATAATATAAAACTTATTAATAATAGACATTTTGCCGCAATGAGTTCACCGGCTTTAAATAAATTGACATTTTTAAATTTCGCGGCCGGCCGCGAGGTCTGCCGGTCGATTCTGTAAAAATCTCACCGTGAAAACTTAGGTGAAATGAGTTTGTTCTTGCTAGGAATTGACACTATTGACAGCTCACTCCACGCTCACTTCACCTAAGTTTTCACGGTGAGAATTTTACAGAATAGCACTGCTGGTTCGAGGTGGCACGGGAAAAGAGTTCCTGAAACGATTTGGGGAAGTCCTTTGCTCAGCAGTGGGACACCATAGATTAAAAAAAATAAAAGAAAAGTTCGTAGCCATGATGCCAAAATCTTTAACATCCTTCTTTTTGCGCCAGAGGTTAAGTCAACCAACTTGTATTAGCACCAACATAAAGGTACTTTATTAGTTTTTGGATAGGTAACATTCATAAAAATATGAAAAATAAACTAACTCGTTTATTTTACTTAAAGATTATTTAGCAAAGCAACATATCCGGTCCGTTTAGCTGCTATTTGTTAATTTTTTGCCCAACATTGACTCGAAACATTTGCATACCCGGTGTAACGTAAATAATTTGTAAGTTTAATCGGTCTATGTTAAAAGCGACAATTTACTTTCCGAGAGAATGCGTTTCTGACACCTGTCAGTGCGACAATTCTAGTAGCTAATAATTTGACTATTTTTCTCATATTTTGACTAAGATGTAGAGTTTGTGAAGTTAGGGCTTGTTGAGTTAGAACCTTGGCTCTAAATGAGATCAGTAACTTTTTGACAGAGTGAGCCATATGGTCTTGTCTTGGCAACATTTAACATGAAAATGTTTTTGGTAGGATTTCACTTCTTTTTGTAAGTTGCTTATGAAAGAAAAAATAATTTTTTCGGTGTGTTTTTCTAAAAATCCTGAAATATGTATTTTATTATTTATAAAAAGGAGTCCCTAATCAATTTATAGACCGCTAGCATCAACATTTGCGGAAGTCTCATACAAACTTCTATCCCCTAGTTTTAGGGGTTGGGGGTAAACGTTACATGTTTTAGATTTTTTTTTTTGTTATTTTTGTACTAATACTAGCTTACATACCAAATTTCAGCTTTCTAGGACTTCAGGAAGTATCCTAAGAGTTTTGATGATCATCAGTGAGTCAGTGACGAAATCGGGGTTTTTTAGATATCAATAAAATCTAAAGTATAAGAGCTATGCAATTGAAACTTTGTATGTTTAATAAGTCTACTATTGACATCATATTCCGATAATTTTGTTTGTCTGGTATAATCAAAACCCAAGTTATGAGGGTTAAAAAAAACGACGAAGCGCTTCGAAAAAAGGTAGGTAATGCCCTTGCGCTTCGTTTGGCTCGTCTTGGCGGGTTACTCCCGTGTCCCCAGGTTCTCAAAACACGGATTCGTTTGTATGAAAAAGACAGGTATCAAGAACGCATTCTCTCGTCAGCCGAACTGTAGGTATGTTAAAAATTAATTGCTATCTCTGATGTAGGTACCTCTTAACGATTATGGAAGAAAAAGACCTGTTGCGCCGACCACAAATAAATTGTCATAAGGGTAGGAGACCACTGATAAGGTACCAGCTCTGAGTAGAATATCTACCTCTTAATGATTACTTATTTTTCCTAAATTCAACAAGATTATTTCTATTGGTGAGTTTAGCCCTTTTTGGTATAAAAATAATGTTTAGACTGTAGATATTGAAGGTGGAAAGTTGAGTTTTCAAAGTCACCATCCATAGGTTATAGTTCCTCGGTGTTTTTACTCTATGAAACCCCGCAACAGAGTCAACAATGGGTACATCTTACAAGTACCCACCTACACTTAGGTCACCGAAACAGAAACGCAAATCGCTCTCGCTCATAATTTCATCCGTTCCCAATAATGATACCGTATGAACTGAACACGCTAGCATGGCGCGGGCAGGTTGAATACAGAAATTACATAATCATGTAGTAAGTAATCGTAACAATACAGCGGTAGCTTAATAATGATACATTTAACGTCATTGTACAGCTGTCTGTTCTTATTGCAAAATAACCATTTTTTTTTAAATAAAACGATACAAACCCAATGGCGATTTTTGTCAATTTGTTATTTATTCAAACATGTTGGTTTGGTAATTTCACTTACAACATTGACAATAGTTCAAAAATAAAAGTTAATACATGTACAATGAGCGGTATAACTAAGCATGAAGCTAAATACAAGGTTATTTGCAACATGAATGCAGCGGAAGACGAGCCTATTAAAGTCTGTCAAAGCACTATTAACGAAGATGAAAGACTTGGAATATCGCAACTCACTGTTACTGTCAAAAGGCAAGTTGAGCATAAAAAAATGTTCACAATAATAGTTAAATCGAGGGTGGGTAAATAGCCGCTCGAAGGGGCGAGGCGCGATCCAATCGAGATGATTATGATAAATGATCGTCGAACGTTTTTGAGCGTTTCCATGCGTTGCGGAGCGCTGCGGAGCGAGCGCAAAGTGATGCGGATGGATTAGCACGAACGGTGACTATTAGATGTGATTTGGAAGTAAGTACATGATTTTGATTTTGGATACAATTGTAAGAGAAATATTCGTATCTACATGTTTTGTTGGAAACTACATGAATTGAACGTTATTTAGAAGTAAAAATTGGAGCAAAATGGAATTTAACTGCACCTGCATTTAAGTTACAACACAACAGGTCTACGAAAGGCAACCTACTGTAGATCAATTTCATATTACACTGATTTGAATTTATTCTTGTCATTCCTAACAACCCTATTTCTATTGCTTTTATCTAACTTCATTATCCTATTAAACCAACCATCATAAAAATCAAATCATTATTTTATTAAATCATTTTATTATGAACTCTAAAATGCCCCATAATTTCTGAATCATAATTTATATCTCGACACAAGTTAATAATCTCCTCTAATCGCCACCCCTTCGAAACGGTGACCAATTTCCATTCGTTTGACGTCACACCCGTTTTGATTCGCTTTTGGACGGACGAGTGGAATGATTATAATATCTATAAGTAAATTTGGATTTACTACTCTACGTGAAACTAATTTCTTTTAGCCCGCGGCTTCGCCCGTGTTGGTATCGGAAATGAATTATTCCAGCTTAATTATTTCATCCAACTTTGCTCAGCCGTTTTTACGCCAATCCAGAACATACACCCAGACAGACAAATGGTCAAAAATTCTAAATACTATATTTTCGGTATCAGACGCAGCAATTAACCTTTTTCATAAATATTCATTGTAAGTACAGTTTCGACTTTGTTACTATTTTATAGGTTCGTAGAAAAGTAAATAATAATTATAATATTTGAAACAAAATAACTCCATGAATGGACCGCAGAGCAAACTATAGAGAACCTACTACGAGTGTACATAAACATTACGATTTATCTAGACATTCATATAAGGCTAAAGAAAAATATATTAAATCATGCAGTTGTATTCACGATAAGAAGTGAGGTAAATGATTCAAAACTCACAAACCGTAAACGTAAACCAACTCACACAAGTCCCAAAATAACAAAATAATCTACCAAACCAGATTGAAACAGAATATAAAAGTCAAAAACGTTTGATTTCTAATCTAAAACTCATCAAGTAAATCATCAATATCTGGAATCACCTGAAACGAAGTTATAACTTTGGAACGTCCCCAATAGAATTGTCGAAAAGCGATAACAGTTTCCATTTGCGATCAAAATTGGTGGGACGTGCACCCCGCCGGTGCTACTGTCGCCACTTACTGCCTTTGATTGTTTTTGTCTGTTTCATTCGGTTTCTGATTTGTAAAGGTATCTTGAAATCCGCTTTGTTTTGTCATTGGTGAGAGATGAAATGAGGTAGTGTTGAGATTAGAAAAGTTGCAGTTTGTTTACAACTGTCTCATAGACTACAAGAGACCTTTTAAGGGTCCCCGAAATGTCAATTGTAATTGCAGTAATACTGTCAATCACTTCAATTGCATTTCGTAGACGATCAATTTGCGCATCAATGTGTATCAATCACATAAAAATTGACAATTGCAATTGATCGTTTCGGGTACCCTCTACTGTTTCCCTAACTGTACTGTTTAATTTTAAATCCATCAGATTCGCAGTTGTATAGTTAGCTGCGGCATGCTTTTCATTTAATTTTCAAACTCTTAGTTCTGGTCATACCTCTTCTACGATATTTACTCCATCTTTATTATCTTCTAAATGATAAACTAAGACGAACATATTTCTCGATTTTATTTTCGGCAGTGGACAATCATATGTCCCCCGCTGTTTGCCGGGACGGTCTGTCGCTTCCCCTCGACGTTCTGTCAACAATACATTCTTATAGCAAACATGGTGAACTCCATATAAAATTTATTGTGCCAATGTCGAGAAAATTCTCGACAGAGATGTAGAATATTTGTTGTTTCGCTGAGCCAATGTCGGGTTTCTAGGAATGTTATTTGCACTCTTAAAGTTATCAATGCAAGGGGACATATAAATGTGTAATTTTCTGCGTCAACTACCTACATAAATACGAAATCCGCCATGCGAACTTCATTGATATGTATAACGAAATTGACAATAGTATTATAACAACGAGAATCAACTATTTTCAAGGTCACAACTCTATCAGTGCAATAAACTCATTTAACCCAAAAGCAAAGTTTATTTTATACCGTACCTACCAAAATCTTGAACCTCCGATTATTTGTGGAATTCATTTACCAAAATAAATGCTCTGGTTAAAGAAACTCCTGAGTCGTCTGAACAAGTGGCCCAAGTGTTTGCCGTTAAGTGAATCAGTTGGTGCCCAGAGCGGCACTCAAAGCGAAACCCCTTCACATTACAACTGATTGGTGCTCGCCAAATGAACCTCACGGTGTTAGTCTTTTCTACTGTAATTACGCGCCATTACCACTAATCTTTCGCAGTAGAAATACATGCAGGAACTAAATCAAACTCTTTTTCACAGGTAATAAGACGCATTATTCTTCGACGGGAACTTTGAGAGCCAATGATGTGCGTCATACGACAAAAGAGAAATAGGTCTTACTGCGTTAGCTGAAAATCGAAAATCGGTGGCGATGGAGGTTGAATAGGCATTTTGCGCCTTAGGGCTTTAAGTTAAAGTTGTTATTCGGTTAGGGTGTGATAAAGTGTGGGGTGTTGCTCGAGGCCTGAAGGAGTTAATGCGTGCGGCACAAAGGGCCAAATCACTGCCCGACGTGCGGCCGCGGCGTCAAAGAGCGAATTTGTATTCCAATTATGACGCCAGCATAGACATCCGTCGATCAATAAAAGGTGGTCATTTTAAGGCAGTGTTTTTCTTTAATATTTTAGCATGTCTGGCGCCGTAGTCTGTTTTGTTTACCTTTATATTAGGAGTCGCGAAACAGACCAACAGTAGCGAAAACGAAGGTAAGAGTACAATCTTGTGTAATTATACAATTCAGAAATTACTTTAGCTGCACTTCTTTTATATCCGTGAAAATTCAGATTCGATCATTCTTTACATCCAGACTTCCAACAACACTCTAAAACAAGCAGAATAATTCGGAGATCATACCAGTTCAGAAGAAGCAAAAGGTCCATAAAATAATAATAAAAGGATAATTAATCGATTTCAGTGCATTACGAGTCCCCCAGTGAGTCGTTAGTGCAATTCCGGGCCCCTGTAGCATTAGCCGTTTGATTGCAATCCTGGGCCCCCACTCCCGGATTCAATAATGTTCACCCCGGCAGATTTATTTTGACGTTTCTATTTGTTAAGATGTATGATTATTGGTTAGTAATTGTTTTGTGCGATAAATCGGGAAATCTTGTTTGAGAAGACTTTGTTACATTGTCTTCATTCACTTGGTACTTGATAGCATTATCAGTATCGGTGCGGTAACTGCGTAACACACTAACAGTAACAATAGTTTTCATTTTGACAGTTCAACAACATTCATTGCGTTCTTTACGTTGTTGAGCAGACAATTTTTTCGAACATATGAAGCAATGGATTAAGAATATCCTTCAGAATCATTCCGATTGTCACTTACCGTGTGTTACGGTGCAGTTTTCACTATCGAGACAATTTAACGCCGGTTTAAGCTTTGCTTTCCTAAGCGCGTCTACTGCAAAAGCCAAAGTGTGGAACTCTCTGCCAGCATCACTACTCACTTTAACCCGGCTGCCTTCAAAGCAAGGGTGACCATCGTCTTCTGGGCAGACTCGTTCCATTGTAGACCACATCCATTCGCCCTCAAGCGAGATCGGAATGAAGAGCAGGCTCATTCGTTATTCCAATATTTCGTCTAGAGTAAGCTGTCCTTTGATTGCTTTTGAAATGCACAAAGATCAATTTGAATCATTATTTTATCAACTTTCTTCTAGACTAGAAAAGCCAATGATTTTCAAAAGTTATTGTATGGATTAAACATTCTACTTTGTCCCACTGGTGGAACATCTTGGTGAGGTAAAGTGGAATAATCCCAAAAGTTTATTAGTGGGACAACGTGTATGTACAGACGCCAGCACATAAAGCTACCCGAAACTGTAAATTTTTCCCAATCAACCTTGAACCTAATGCTTTAGCGATAAAGTTGAAAATCTATTAAAGAAATTTGACAGATTGTAGTAGCTTGATGTGCTAGCGTCTGTACATCAAAACTTTAAACATTTTACTTGAACCAAGTTCGTCATTTTGACAATGTAGTGGGCCATAGTGGAATAATCCAAATCAATGCTTGTGAGTCGCCGGTCTTGACCTGTCACAGTTAGAAATATAATGATCCAATTCATTCTGGCCTAGATCCACACAATGCATTTATTCAGATCGAGTTAGTGCACTTTATAACAAAGGCATGAAATTCAACAACTTCATTAGGTATATTTGTGTCGTTTTGACCTTCAAGACATGCATTTGTAAACTGTTATTTGTAGAGTTCATTAAAGTCTAGACGCTCTTCGAACCTTCGAAAGCATTGGTAAGGTGAGCTTCGACACCGACTTTCGACCATTGAACAGTTCCTTAATCAGGCAGTTTACATACTCAAGAAGACATGTTGTAACATATTAACGTAAGCAGTAGTGGTAATTGTCCATATCCTCGCAATCAAGAAACCCGTTTTTCGAAAACACTTTTGGGTTCAGAACACTTTCATCAGACCAGTGTCTACTTCTATTCCAGTTAGATAAATCCTAATCTTTTACCAACCTAAAACAAAAGTTCAACGGCCTTATAAAAAATCCCGCAAACAAAACCTTGGAACGGCTCCATCTCCATAACAATTCCTAGTAAATTCTTCCATACTTCGAAATTCGGTTGACTAGCGTCGAAGGCGATAAGTTCCGCATGACGTGGGCCCCTAGTTCCCTACAACACTGCTATAGCACACAAAAAGACAATGTCGACCGTCACCGCACGCACGCCTGTGAAAACAACGTTTTGATTTCTTTCGTATTTTACTTACCCCTGTTTGCGTGGATATGGGTGCGACCGATCAAACGTTAGGCAAACGTTTTGCTAGCGATTTTTTTTTTTTGATAAAATTGTTGAAGACAATCATTTTTGGTGGTTGATGAAATGAAGTATTTAATGGTACCTACTTTTGAATGGACTGGCTTGCAAACTGATTGATAGGTTATTTCAGTGAGTTACGAAGACTTCTCCTTGACTTACTCACTGAACTGGACAGTTCATTTCACATTTAAAGACAGCATTCGCATTTCTAGACTAACTGACATGTTTAATAATGCATAACTCTGAACGGACTAAGATTTAAAACTTGGTGCCATAGTAACTTTTGTTCAGTTCAAAAACAACGATGTATCACAATGTAGCTATTGGCAGGTTGGACCAAAATTTGCATACTCCATTCGTCCACGAAACCAGTAATAGTTCAGAGATTGAACGGTTAACTAAAATTGACGGATATAAAGCCAGTCATTAAAAAATTGCTAATCATAAATGAGAAACATCTAAATCGGCTAGCGAATTGCGATGGTAAACCAATGTAATAATTAGGACTAATTCAAAAACACCTCATGAAGCTTTAATTCCTAGCACCTACACTTACTAAAACCAAAACGATTCCGTAACACCTAGGGACCTAACATATAAATCGTAATAAAATACGACACTGATAAGAGATCGCATGTTAATAAGCAATTGGTACAGTTGTTTCGAACTCAAGTATGTAGGAAAGTGGCCGAACAAGGCATTCCTGACTTTAGTGATTGCCATGCAGTACTCCACACAAATATTTTGAACGTATGCCACCGTTACTATTCGACTGGTTTAGAAAATGAAACTGTTTTTTACAACAGTATTAATTATCTTAGAATTTCTAATTCCTTGTTTTTAGTAGAAACAGTTGAAATAGCTTTAGGCTCCTCCAACATCAAGTAGACCAGAATTAGCAGTGCGGTTTTGTATGCTTTCGGATTTATCATCACAACAGAGAGTACTTTTTCTTCTACTTAGGGTGTCAATGGTAATCTAAATGGACTTGGCACAGAATTCGGCTACGTGTCTGGCGCCATAATTAGCGTCCATCAGCTCCTGTAATGTGCAGACGACAGGACATGCAGGACACGATATTAAATTTAATGTCCCATCGTTTGTGGAACAGCACAGAGAACCTTGAGAATACCAGTAACTACAAGGACCAGCAAAAATGATTAATAAAACGTGTTTGTGAGGTTTTAGAACAAAAAAAAAACAGACTAAAGATGCGATCTAACACAAAAAATATAAATTATTTCAGCTAACTATTTCCAAAACAGTCAGTTCTGCCCAAGATCCGATCCCTTAGTTTCGAAATGAGTGACAGCACAGAGGCGCGTCACTTCTCGATTTCATTAGAAAACATTGGCTCCGCTGTTTGCGCTCGCCGCGTGCCTGGTGACTGTCTGGGGTCGAGTTACTATGCTCACTTGGTTCAGCAATATTGTGGTTTTGTATAAACTTTGATCTCTAACAGTGTGAGGTTTTCGCTTAACGCATTTTTTGTTTTATGTTTGATTATTGTGAGAGTTATTGCCTGAGTAGAGGGGCGGCCATAGGTACTTTTATTTTAGCAAACCTACTTACTACCCACTACTGGTGCGTTTTTTTCTTTCTTAGTCTTTAGTGTTTGACTTTTGTCTGACGAAGCGAAGGACATGAACTGACTTTTAGTTATTTTGTTCCTAAAATCACTGGCGTCCATACTTTTCCGGCGTTTATTATTTTCATTTGTGTGAATAAATTCAATATTTTAAAATTTTGCCCAAATATCCCATAAAGATCTGATCATCGAAAAGTAGTAGTACTGACGAAGTCGCGGGCAGAAGCTAGTTTGATATATAAAAAGATAAAAGTAGGTAATATTAAAATTTATACAGAATTAATAATTAACAAAGGAAACATAAATCTATGCCTACAACAAGAAAAACTACATGTGTAGCATATTTGTAATGTGAAGCAACTTTTTACAAAATACTATTTCAGCTGGTTTAAAATGGGTAGGTGTTAACACCAATATAAATTAAATATAAATAAAAAAATGAAAAAAAAAAAAAATAAAAAAAAAAAAAAAAAAAATTAATTAATTAATTAATTAAATTATTATTAATTATTAATATTATTATTATTATAATTATTATTATTATTATTTTGAGTGTTTTTTTTTTCTCAGCTCTTAGGCTGGTTTTAGCTACATTTACGGGCCAAAGCCAAGTAAATGCA
The DNA here is from genome assembly GCA_963855955.1 of Luperina nickerlii. Taxonomy (NCBI): domain Eukaryota; kingdom Metazoa; phylum Arthropoda; class Insecta; order Lepidoptera; family Noctuidae; genus Luperina; species Luperina nickerlii. The sequence continues at coordinate 26,598,915 of OY979662.1, forward strand.
GCGTGTGGTGTGTATTAGGGTGTGTTTTCTTCCTCTAACTGCATGAATTTCCTAACTATTCTGCAGGTGTTTAAGATGGCAGCTTTTTGTAGGTTGATATATATTATTATATTATTATTTTTTTATTTAACTAGACACACATAAATTATATTTTTAAATATTAGTATAAAAAAAATATAAAAACATTTAAAAATATAAAAAATAGTAGCCCACCGGTATCAGGAACAGGGTCCAAGCTACCGGCGGTCAGGGCTCCAGAGAGAGGAACCTCCTAACAATGCGGGCCGTGTCCAAAAGTACCGCTTTCTGAATCAAGCCCTTGATCCAGCTGCCCAACGAGAGCCTCCTTAGGTGTTGGTCGAGGCTCTTGGCTATTAAGCCATTGGCTGTCACGACTATCGGCACAATGATCGCTGAGTCCACATCCCACATGTCGACAACCTCGCGAGCCAAGTCAAGATACTTGATTTGCTTATCTTTCTCGGCTTTCACGAGGTTCCCGTCATGCGGGACGGTTATGTCAACGATCATTGCGCGCCGCTCTGATCGATCCACCACCACTATATCAGGCTTATTAGCTATAATAGTCCTGTCAGTGATGATGGATTGATCCCAGTACAGTGTGATATGGCCATTTTCGAGAACTGGGTCGGGTGCATACCTGTAGTACGGCACCTCCGATTCCACAAGGTTGTACTGCAGAGCAAGTTGCTGATGGATAATCCTGGCTACAAGGTTGTGTCTATGCAAATATTCTCCGTTAGCAAGACGAGAACACCCGGAAATAATGTGACGGATTGATTCGCCCGGACGGTGACATGCCCGACATATGTCAACCGTACCATCCTTCACAATAAATCTCCGGTAGTTATTCGTCATCACAACTTCGTCCATAATTGCACAGACAAACCCTTCGGTTTCTCCGAAGAGTTCCCCGGAACGTAGCCAGGCTACGGACGCTAGGAAGTCTACATCGGGCCCATGTAGGGCCCGGAAAAAGCGTCCGTGAAGCTCCTTACTCTGCCATACCTCCATGCGGTCGTTAGTGTCAAGCACTACAGGTTTGCGCCAGTTCTCTTTAGCCAAGGAGAGCGCGGTAAGGCCCTTGTCCACTGCTACAACATCTCGATGCATCCCCACGTCGGCTTCTAGGAAATATTCCCTGAGACTGCATATCTCACGATTGTGAAGAGTCTTAGCATTTAAAAAGCCTCGACCTCCACACTTCCGTGGGATATACAGTCTCATAACCGACGAACGTGGGTGATGCACTCGATATGCCGTCAACAATGTACGAACCTGTCTATCCAGGGCGTCTAGCTCTGTTTGAGTCCATTTGAGTATGCCGAAAGAGTACATCAAAACTGGCATGACCCAACCGTTGAAGGCACGCACTTTATTTCCGCCTGATAAAAGACTGTTAAGTACTTTTCTCAGGCGGCCCAAGAAGCGCTCCTTCAGCGATTGTTTCATGTCGGTCACGTTGATGCCCAGTGCTTCCGACATACCCAAATACTTATAGCTTTCGGTTGCTGACAGGGATCTAAGATTTATAGAATCTGTGAGCTGGGTTCCCACAGATTCCACAATCCTCCCTCGCTTTACATGCATGACCGCACATTTGTCCACACCAAATTCCATCCTGATGGCGCTACTGAAAGTTTCAGTGACCTTCAATAGCTCCATCAGTTGCAAACCGTTGGGGGCAAAGAGTTTCAGGTCATCCATGTAAAGGAGGTGAGATATAACCTGACCACCTCTCTTCAACCGATAGCCTAGACCTGAATCCTCCAACAGCGTGCTAAGAGGATTCAAGGCTAAGCAGAACCAAAGTGGACTCAAACTGTCGCCCTGAAATATACCACGCTCTATCCTTATCGGCTCACTATTCCTCTGGATTTGCCGACATCCTGGATAGCGAAGGACTGTCCTCCATTGCCCCATACACGACATCAGGAAGGTGCGCAGGGTTGCATCAATTTTATACAACTCTAGCACCCTCATGAGCCATGTATGTGGCACCGAGTCATAGGCCTTCTTATAGTCTATCCAACATGTCGACAGATCCTTTCGGGAACGGCGAACCTGCTGGCTAATGGCCATATCAATAAGGAGTAGCTCCTTAGTACCACGGGACCCGTTCCTACATCCATTTTGAGAAGCAGACATAACAGAATTCTCGTTAATATGTTTATTTATTTTAGCTCTCAAAATGGAGGTAAGAACTTTATAGACCGTTGGAAGACACGTAATCGGTCTATAATTTTTGGGTTCCGCAGTACTACCCGATTTATGGAGCAGGTGAGTTATTCCAGTCGTCAGGAACTCTGGTAGCGACCCTAACTCTAAGGCTGACTGGAATAGGGCTGCCAAGCAAGCATGCGATCTTGTGAACCATTTAATCCAGAAGTTGTGCAGTCCGTCCGGTCCTGGTGATTTCCAATTTGGTAACGGACGAACTGCACAACCTACATCTTGGGGGCTGATCGTTATGGCCCCCATTTCTGTTATTGGATCGCATGCTCGCTCGACGTCCCGAGTCCACTCACCCTCGGTATGACTGACAGGTACCGACCAGATGTTACGCCAAAATGAACACATGGCGTTATCATCCGGTAGGCACATGTCAGTCACACCTTGGTCCGGTCGCTCCCATGCTCTGTAGACCCACCTTTCATCGCTTTGGAAGGTGCGATTTAGAGTGTACCGTTCCACCCGACGCTTATACCTACGAATACGGTTTGCCCATGCATACACTTTCTGCTTCCAGAAGTCGATGCGCTCTGTGACACGGGACATGTAGTCTTGAGGACTGATATCAGTCCCCGCAAAGGCCCGCCTCACAAAGCGCATCACTCGAGGGCGATTGTTGCCCTCCCGAAAGCAGATTAGTTTGCCGATGAACGCTCTGGCCCCAGCAATGCGTCGTTCAATCCTATACTGCCATGCCGGTACGGCTGGTTTTGGTCGTGTAGCTCTGTCATCCGGAAATTTGATATGAGCTACACGACATGCCGTTACAGCCGCGCAATACAGGATTGAATGAGCATCGGTGAGGTCTTCGCAGCTATCAAAATAGCTTGATAACTGCGAATCCAGAACAGCCACCAGCGCCCTATTTCTGTTATGCATGGGCAAACGAGGTAAGCGTGGTCTGAGTTCGGGTGTCATGAACCGATACTCTCTGATCGCACCCTCCAAAGTACTCCTCATCTCCTCACTGTACTGGATACTTACGTTGGTAACCATGTCATTACTTACGTCGTTTTCGCAAATTGATGGTGTGGTAGACTGTGGTGGTGCCACAGCCTGCGACGACGTAGCAATGACATGGCTACTCTGCATTTCAGTCCGCAAGCGATCAAGCACAGTGTCATCCAACATACGATTACGCTGGATGACTCGTACCTGATCCGACAGTCGTTGTATTATTTTTATTATTATTATTATTTATTATTATTATTAATTATTATTATTAATTATTATTATTATTATTATTATTATTTAATTATTTTTTTATTTAATTTATTTATATTTAATTCTTTTCGATGATCAGATCTTTATGGGATATTTGGGCAAAATTTTAAAATAATGAATTTTGTAGTTTTAGCGCCAATCCGGAACATACGTCCACACAAACGAACAAAAACACTAAAAACTTTTTCCAAAAATATGCAATGTAGGTACAGTCTCACTTCGTTACTATTTCATTATTAGTTTAGATATAGATATTACTTAAACCAAATTGGAGACATTTCACAGCCTACTTCCCAAAACTTCAGAATTCTTCATTTTCATGTAGTGTATTTTACCAAAAATAACTTAGATTATGGTTCATTATCCTGTTAATCGGTATAACAGTCACGTGTGTGGGGTCCATATCTGAAGCAACTTTAGTAACGATCTTCATTAGTGAAGGAGTGTTTTCTCATTTCTGACAATTTGTAGCTATGATTTTGTTACCATTATCATCTGCAGTGAGTCCGTACTCGACAGTATTATTAGTAGTTGTTAAGTATAGTATTTTGGTAAGGTCTACAAAAGGAAAAAAAATGAGCTGCCGTTAGTGGATCTTGTGGCGTTTGTTTTCTAAAACTTAATTTGGGGAGTCCAACTGACAACATACAACCTATAGGGTGGCGATTTAGTCATCTATATCCGTCAAGAGTGTGATTTTAAACAACTGTCACTACTAATGACTTACACGATTCTTAAAAAAAAAACAAATTCCTATGCAACAGTGGACAGACTATTTCGATGCATGTAAGAGATTTTTTTTACAATGCCTTTATAAGTTTCATGGGCGAAAGTTGTTAGAATAACGTGTAGGATCACCTTTTTGACAGAGGCAGATGACTATATCGCCAACTTGTATACAATTTTGAAGATTTCAAACATTCATACAAATCTAACATTTTACAATCTAACATACTACAACCATTTTACAAGTGAACATTTGCGTGTCGTCGTCATCGAGCGTTCGAATGTTCCATTTCGTGAAATGCTCACGTTTGTACTCAGCTTCACTAAAGGTACGGTCACCAAATAGTCCGTATGTACCTTGGGTAACTGACCGTGGACAACAAACATTGACTGAGTGCACAAGTTCGGTCGCTCGAATTTTTTTAGTTCGTTACACATTCCAAGAATTGTGTTTTGAGTCTTGATGTAGGTCTTGTGATTTTAAAGAACTCTTTTCAGTTAGGTACATAATATTGGAGCATTTATTAAAGGGTAGATTTATACAGTTGCTGTAGAAAAAGGCCTAGACAAAGTGACATTCTATCAGCGATAATGATGATGAAAAAGTCAAATCGTATAGGACTAACGCCATCGAAATCGTGATGACAATTCTCTTGAAAGTCATTGTAGAAGTACGAAGCGCTTTGAAAGCGACAGCCACTTGTTTAAGAAGGCCCTCAGATTAAGCTAGAATATTGAAGAACAAGCGTGTTACCCAGTAACTGGGTTGTGTAAGTCAGATAGGCAGTCGCTCCATGGTATTCAGCTGCATCCGGTTAGACTGGTTGCCAACCCCATCATAGATGGGGAAAGACTAGGCAGATAGATTAATTGAGGAGCAATAAGAGTGAAGGAATCAATCTGCGTAGAAGAAAATACTTGAAGCGAAGTTATAGGTACACAATGAATTTATGCGAAATTATAACCAAGATTGATTGATGAAATTGTGTGAATTCTGTTATAGTTATATTCACTAACCTGGTTGACGTAGATGCGCATGAGCATCAAGCGTCGACTTCGACATAGCCGATAACGAGTTGGTGCCATAGCCTGGAACAAAATACAGTAATTAGTGCATGAGAATGAAAATGTTACATGAGATAGGTATAATTGTTTATCAAATTGACACACGTCGTCAATTTGCGTGTTACAGCCTTTTTATTTAATATTACTGTCATTCGTTGACTCTATTTCCCTGATTGTACTAAGTAGGTACTCCTTTCCGATATATATGGAGAATAATATTTTCAAGCTTTAAATTGTGTTGGCTATGGTTTATTGCATATGCGAAACAAGCTTGTTTAGAAGTGACCTATTCGGGATTTGAAGACTCCCAAGAAAACAAATTAAAGGCTCTTTGTACCCACGCGTTTTTCTTGCCGTGAAAAACTACGGTTTATTCGCCGTGTGTAGGCACGGTCGTCAGTGTTGTATGGATCACTATGGAAGCTTGTTGACAGACACGTTTTTTCTATGACGCGGCTTATGCGCCGTACTGTAGAGAAACCGTGCCGTGTACAAAGGGTCTGACAGTATGCACAATGAATGTAAACTATCCATTATTTCATTATAAATGCAAAAGTAACCCATTTATCTTTCTGTTTGTCTTTTTACGCCTAAACCACAGAACTGATCATTATGCAATTTAACAGATGAATAGTTTGGGGCTTGGAAAATGACATAGGTTATTTTTCATGCCAGGCTTTAAAAAAAATGGATTACAAAATACACGCAGTCGGAGAAAAAGCTAGTTTTCTATAATGTGTGTAGCTGACAATACAAAACCATCAGACTTCGTCCACTATAGCGCAACTAAAAGATAATCCCTCAAAGATAGTGCTTTTACAAGAGCGACAAGGATCGCGTTACGAATGATCGATGTTCACGAATATGACCGGAGTCAGCAGGACGCTTCACTGGATAACAATATTGGGATGTGGAGATCGACTATGAATGTCTTCAGAGATTATAACTATTGATTTGTAAGACATCTAGGATATATACAGGGTTACTTGTCATTCGACGTATATCCGTCAGGAGCTGATAAAATGGGGGCCAAAATGCAACAAATTCAACACCCCATTATGTATGGCCGAAATTCAATAGAATACATTTAAAAAAATAAAAAATTACAACATATTGAATAGGTACCACTAAAAATTATAATGTAGCTGGCACTTCAATGAAACTATGAACATAATTAAAAATACTTCATTCAAGAAAATAATTAAAGCGATGAGCGATATAAGAATAATATTTTTCCAATATTTTAATTTCACGCTTTAAAAACGTTTTGAATATCTCGATAACTATGAATTTCGGCCATACATATGGGGGTTTAATTTGTTGCATTTTGGCCCCCCTATCAGCTCCTGACGGATATATGTATGTCGAATTACAAGTAACCCTGTATAAGGGTTGTTAAGACAAATTAAACTTTGAATTGATGATGTGTTTAATGATGAATGATCATTATTGAGAGGGTTTTAACTGCGCTTAACGCATCATCACTTAAGATGAGGAGACTGAAAAAGTACAAGCACCTAGTGACAACAAAGACGGTACTGAAAGTTGTAGTAGGTATGTTTCTTTACAATCAAAGAAAATCTTTCAAATCTAGTATAGCCGCAAAACTTGAGGCTAATGAAAATGCTGTGTTTAATAGAACATAGTTCAAAATTGCAAAAAGATAACAAAAAAAAAACAATGTTCTAAAATAATTTCTGTCTCTCCTGTCACTATCACGATTATGTTCCCCCAAAGTGGTTCAAACACCGTGAAACATGGAATCAAAAATACACCCAGAATCAAAGAACTTTCCACAATATAGCTCTAACACTAACTATGCGTGAAATCCTATTGAGAGCATCAAAGAGAACCTAATCCTTCAAAATATATTGCCACATAAAAACCAACCCAATCTTTGGAGGACAAAGTTGAAACTAGAAGAGCAGAAACCACACAAACACCTCGGGCCTTTTTCGCCCCCAAGAAACAAACGGCTAACATTGTCAATGAAAATCCTGTCGCTTTGTGCGATGACAGTCGGGTTAATTAGGAACCGATTGAGAAATAAATATGAATAAAATAATGGTAAAGATTATTCCTATCACGGATGGACATGGATTGAAGCTTTTTGAGATTTTACAGGAACAGCAAAAAGTTTCCTTCGTTGGTTGATTTTCGAAAGTTTTGTCTGTTCTTGAAGGGGTAATATGGGAGTGAGTGAAAATATAAGTAATTTAATGCAGACACACACAGGTTTACAAAGACACACTGATCGGTGGGATGATGAATATCCAAATAAATTAAATTGAAGTGTCTGTTTCTAACATCAAAATCTCAGCTTTTTATATAGTACCTATGGAAACCACATACATTAGGTATGCAATAAATTATGCCACATACTTGTTATCGCCTTTTCTGAAGATATACAAAAAATTAACGAAATCGGTCTCGAAAAAAATGCTCGCTTATCTCCTCAAAATGTAAGGAACACCAGATATTTTTTCGCGATCGATTTCGTTCATTTCTGTTTATTGCATATATGTGGTTTCCATACTGCAGTGCGATTCTGTAGCTATCTCACCGTGAAAAGTTAGGTGAAATGAGCGTGGAGTGAGCTATCAATAGTGTCAATTCCTAGCAAAAACAAACTCACATCACCTATGTTTTCCCGGTGAGATTTTTACAGAATCGACCGGCTGTATACGGTTAAACGGTACATTTAACAAAAAAGCGACTGTTTGTTCCGGCTAATCTCCGAACTGCTAGACCGATTCCGATGAAATTTGACATACCACGTAGGCCAAGCCGCGGGCGGAAGCTAGTCATATTCAATAAAATACTTCTTAAGCTATGTTTTAGAAAAAAAATACAATAATCGTACCAATCTACCTACTTTCAACGTTTTGTTTCCAAATTGCAGCTTGATATTAAATCATTTTCTTATATTTTATCAACTGGCGAAATAATAAACCAATAATTGCCTTTACTTTTAATCGATTGAAAAAACGTACCCTAACGTCATGGCAAACGACTTTGTTCATAATCGCAAGAAAGGGAGAGTTAATAAGGTTTAAAATCCCCTGAGTTACCGGTTCATTGTTTTGCTTCACAATAATATCGTTACGGCTCCGATTGAGTTCGATGATTGAAAAAAAACCGGTAATTTGTCGTTCTTTTGTCGTTCATTTTGTATTGATTGGCGATTGTTTCAGTGATTGAAGAAGTAATAAAATGAGTATAATGTATTGTCCCAGGTCACAAACATAATTCGTAAAAGGTTTACAAGTAATTTGGCAGTCCGTACATACTGAGTATTTTATAAAATGAGATATATATATTAATTAGATATATATTTTTATATTATTTTAAAAATTGGATAGCGGATAGCTTTAATTTTCTAATAGTTATCACGGTATAATTATCTATACAGTATTCTATATTGATACCTACGCGCCTCGAGTTCGGTTTACACTCGGTTGACAAACAGTCTCGAATGCTCCGCAGTGACGAATGGACGCCGCATGGTGTGGTGGTTTTGTAAGCAGTAAGCATGCGTTTTGTGACAAATATTTATTGAAATAAATACAAGTACATAGTATGGCAAAGAGCAATTATAGACTATATTGTGCTGTTTTTGGTTGTTTGAATTTTTAAATAAGTTTTTTTTTATTAAATCTGCTACTTAAAAACATAACATGTATTTTTATTGAACTCTTCCTATTTCATTCACAACGAATTTATTTATATTTTTATAAAGAAATAAAATATTTACCTATACAATCATAAAACTAGAAAGAAACTCAAGTAGGTTGATGAAATTAAAATACTGTAGGCTGGGAGCCCTATCGCGTGTTTACGTACCGCGCGGCTGTTGGCAATTATTTCTAGAACAGGACCGAGTCAGAATACTGTATAGATAATTATACCGTGCAGGTACTTTTATTCTTGGAGTGTGTTCCACGAATAGAGTAGAAGTTAGGTAGTTTTGTTATATAAATAAATATGTATCTGTTTTTTTTATTATTGACATCTCGCTGTTGAACCTAGGACGTTGTCGTCTGCATTACCGGACTTGTCTGTGGGTGGCTTAGTAATTTTAAGCCTTCAGTCAGGGAGGGAGGGGGGGAGGAGAGGGGGTTTCTGTCTCAACACAACAGATTTTCAGTATTACATCTTAGACAAAGTAGATTCGTAATATAAACGTTAAAATATGTAAAGAAGTGTACGTACTTGTTCATTATTAAAGACTTCTCTTTAATAAACCCTACCTACACATTTAGGTACAAGGATGAATAAATAATCCAAAGCAATAACTTCAAAATCAGACACTTTGAGTCCCCCAAAACTTCGCACCACGGGATTACAAACACCAAACGCCCCAATGTCAAAACTTACACTAAAAACAATTTAAATAAGACCGCTGGGATTGCTGGGAGGACCGCAGATTAGATATCTCATTACACAGCATCAAAGGCTCATGTCAAAACTATTTGTTTGGACGCGGCCGTAATGAAATTCTGTGAGCGCTGCATTTTCAACTCGACAGACTAATAAAAGGCTACGTTTCGTCTGTTGTGGCGACGAATAGAAGTCCCTTTTTAAAGAGAGTAACACTTTTAGAGCCCCTCAGATATAATTATTTGCCGTCATCTTGACGTAAATCATGAAATCAGAGGGGCAATTCTACTAATTTTAACAATGTTCACAGTCTGATCTCAGTCTCAATCTGTCAAAAAATACTTCAAATTTCCCTACATTTTGACAAGTTTTTGACATTTCTTTGTCGCTGAGATGAGACTGCGACTAGATTTTGAACGTTTTAAATTACGAGAATTGGCCTTCTGATATTATTGCCGAGCTGTACGTAGGAATACGAGTATATTCATGCTCGTGACTGTACACCAAGCACACATTTAGCTAAACAATGTGGAAGTTAGGAACTTCCTATTTACAACGAAAAAACTATATTGTGTACCTTAAAACAACAAAGCTACCGATTGGATAAATAGAAATATTTTCGATTTGTATTGAATTCAATCCAATCCGCTTAGTAAATAAAACTAAGCTTATTTATTTTGCACTCGCCATCGGTAAAATATTTAGGTAATTGAAATTAATTAAAATTCTTGTCTGACATTTCCACAACGTTTCAATTTCGAAAGGTAATGAAATAGCTGGTTTTAATTAAAATGTAACCTAGTTTTCTAATAAAATTCATATGCAATCTATATCTGTGAAAATATTTATTTCTCCTGACAATGCTGGTGAAATTAATGTAAACATATTAATTAAAGTAATCGGTGTGTATTAGCTACTTAATTCATAGTAGGTACTAGATTAGCAAAACACAAAATTTTTCAGCATTCAACATTGTCTGTGCAAACTCGATTCAGGGCGAAATCTTTATTCGATTCAATCGTCTCTAAGAATAATAAATCTTAAACAAGTTAAAAGACCGATTTATCTATTTAAATTCCTACAACGTCCTCCTTCATCGTTCTTCTCTTGCATATACCAACTGTAACCGAAACTATATATTTCCACGTACCCCAATACATACGCGCAAAATTTTCGTTCTAAATTACAATTCTTGTACACCCGTATAACTACAAACGATTCGCGCTTCAGGGAGTGCAAAACAATAGGGTGCTTACCGCTTCCCTCCTGGTGCCTGAAGCGGTTTTTCCTGCATCTCCTGTCCCGCTCTTACCCATTGTTCGCTTAGTAAGAGCGAGGAGTATGGATGACGGCGACGAAAGCCACTTTTAGCTAATTTTCGCCGGCGCTCGCCGGTTCTCGTTGACGTGCAAACTCCTGACTTAAAATATTGGTTCGTTTTTAAACTGACTTTCTGTGTTTAGAATGGGATGATTTGTGATTTTTATTCTGATTCTGATTTAAAAATGCAATTTTGGCGATTTGACTAATGAAAATCTTGGCACTTTCAGACAATGGCAATCTTAGTGGGGATTTTTCCACATGCGAAATAGATTGAAATCAACTATTTATATCGTAGTTCTTTTTAATAATTAGAATCATACAACAGATTGGATTAACTCTCTTGGTCTTTTACCAATAAAACGGAGGATGGTGACAAATTGTCACCATTTCAGTTCTGATAGAGGAAGATTACCATTATCTACAGAAGAAAGGATTACTTTCTTAAATGTTGTTGAATAACCACACTTGGGTCAGCCCGACACTGTTTCTGTGTGTACAGCAAGCATTTAATGCAACTCTTGTAACTGACAGCTTACTACCACAGGTCGAATCAGGCTTATAATTATCATCATCATCATCATTTCCCCAAGCACCTCCATTTCGACCGGTTCTGTGCTTCTATAATTATGTCTATGTTATGTTGTTATGTATGTATGTTCTGTATTATTATGTGCTGCTATATTTATATCCTTACAAATAATTTAGGTATCTATCTTATTCTTATATATAAAAAAAATATTCTATCGTATTCTTGGTCACCTTGTCCAGCTGTTTGTAAACTGTATACAATCAATTCATCGACTGTTCCCGTAGACCAGAGGACTTAGAGCAGCAATCACTTTCAAAGCGTTTCATATTTCTACACCGACTTTCAACGGGATTAACATATTGAATTTTCGAATTTGTCACCGTCGCTATCGCTGGTAGAATGTCACTTTGTCTAGTTTGGTCTAGTCCCTTTAATTTTAGTAACGTTTTTAAGAGCGTCCATGCATTTGACAGCTTGCCCGCATAGGCAGTTAGCGAGGTCACCACTATAAAAGACCCCAAAGGTCGAGCGATCAGGCTCAGTCAAAATATTGATCTTGGTATTGGTCGCCAATTGTTCTACTATCATTTACTTATCTTACACATGAAATACTTGGAGTAGTTACGAACGTAAATCGCTATTATTCAACACTAGCTGCGCCACGCGGGTTCACCCGCATATGTCTCAATTCCGTGATAAAAACCCTATGTCCCAATCCAGGTCATGGTCTACCCATGTGCCAAGTTTCACCCATTCGTTCAGCTGTTTTAGCATAAAAGCGAAAAAAAAAAAATTAATAGATAGCTGATCATCTGCATCTGCCTAGCCTTTTCCCAACTATTTTGGGGTCGGCTTCCAGTCTAACTGGATGCAGCTGAATACCAGTATTTTACATGGAGCGACTGCCTATCAGACCACCACAACCCAGTTACTGGGCAATGCGATACCCCTTGCTAAGACTGGTTGTCAGACTTTCGGGCTTCTGACGTCCCGTTACGACTGTCAAAGATCCATGAATGACAGCCGGGACCAACGGCTTAACGTGCTTTCCGAGGCGCGGAAGGGTCTTGGTATGTAAAGATGGTCACCCATCCACGGACTAACTGCGGCAAGCGTAGCTTAACCTGATCGATCGACGTGTGCAGCTGATACGAGTATTACTTAGCCTCAAGTCCCACTATATTAGTTTAGATAGCTGATGCACAATACAACAAAATTAGTAACTCCAACTTAGTTCCATAAATCCCTGATGAAAGTTTAATGTAAGTAAAACAGATCGAAAGCGTTAGTGATTAATTCCGGGGTGTTAATTGTTAACATTTAGTGCACGGTGGGTTAAAGTTCAGTTTTGGGGGCCAAATAGAGAGGGGACGTTAATAGTTAAATAATCGTCACTGTGCTAACTATGATGGAACGTGACTTTAAAGCTATTAAGACATTGTAACTATGCAGATCAATATTTTAATGTATTACCCTTTATGCTAATCAATTATTTTACCTTTTGAACCGTTATAAGATTTTTGGCAGCCATTGTAAAAAAAATATAAAAAAATCCTCTATAAAAAATGTTTTCTGCCCACTATGATGTACGGCAGTGTACAGGCTGTGAGTTGCACTGACAGCCATAGAGCACTCCATACTTAGCATCAGGCTAATATGACAGAGTTCCAAACGTCGAGATACGAAGACTTACGAAGGTCTTCGGTATCGGAAATACATCTTTTAACGCACACCAAGCTCCGAACGGAAAACGTGCATTTTCGTAATTAAATCTAACCCAGAAATTTTCTGTTCCCTACATTTTGTAGAGTTTATATTATGACTAGCTGCGCCGCGCGGTTTCACTCGCATAAGTCACGATCCCGCGGGAATATCGGGATATTCCCGTGGTGATAAAAGTATCCTATGTGTTAATCCTAGTTATAAACTATCTTTGTGCCAAAATTTAATTCAAACCCGTTCAATAGTTTGTGCGTGAAGAAGTAACAAACATACAAACAGACTCACAAACTTTCGCTTTTATAATATTAGTGTGATCATAAATGTAACACGCTTCAGGATTGTTCCCATTAGCAAAATTGTTGTTATTATGGGTATAATGACCCTAAAATGGCCCTGCATTGTTAGACTCACATAAAATCCTAAAAATATAATGTTTGGTCTTTCAAAGAGGCCATGACCTGTCTTTGTTTCGGAATTTCTTTTCAGGGACCAATCAACTAGGAAATGCCGGCGCCATCTAGTTCTAAAATATTGACATGTAAAAGTGTCTTAAAATGTCCACTTACAAAAATTTCATTTCATTTCATCCTTTAAGAGATTTCAGCTTTCAATTACGCCTTACATTAGAAACGTATCTACCTAGGTGCTTTACAGCGATCTATATAAAAGAAAAGCGATCAAAATATCCCCTTGACCGGTGATAAACCCATAATGGTTTATAATTGTAGTAATAAGTATCGCTCCCTCTACCGTGTCGAGTAGGTAAACGCTATCGGGCCCTTGGGTGCGGCAGAATCATTTGTGGCCATTGTGTGTAGACGCGGGAGCGACGCGACCCGACGCGACAAAACTTGACACGACGCGATCACTCGCGACGCCCCGGCGGAGAAGTTTATGGTAGGTAAGTACAGCACGCGGCCGTCAAAGCTGATACTATACTTTTAGGTATAAGCATTAGATAATAATTGGTTTAAATCCCTTGTTGTCTGTACGTGACACTTTACTAAGAAAAGCTGTCTATATTGGACACATAAATTATTACTTAAAGTAAACCTACTACTTCACTACTGCGAATGTAAATAAGCCATAAGGAGGCACATGGAGTTTTAAGTACCTACAGTTTTCAGAAACTATGTAATAAGAACTTCATTTGAGTGTCCATAGTGGGCACGCGGGCGCGGTGAGCGGCGCGGGCTGCTCGGCGCCACCATATTTTTTACAGTTATTTGATAAAAAAGTACTGAACTAAACTTCGTAAAACTTACTATAAATCTGATAATTTAACGCCGCTAAAATGACATCACACTAGGTTCCACTCAACATGTAAACAATACATTAATTTTGCATTCAGAAGTCAATCACCATGAACAAACCGAGCCGTGCTCGCGATAATACGGCGGGAGCCGCGCTAGAGTGATAATCATCAAAATATTGCATCAGTTATCGAAATATTGTAAGTGTCAATCAAAGAATTAAGTCTGTATTGTCAAGCCACGCGTCGGCCACGCGCGGCTTCGCTCCGCTGAACGCTCGCATGCAACATTTTAGGGGCCCATTGTTTTGATTTTTGCGCGTGAAATGACACGGATACGTCATATTGGCTAGATTCGTTGGTTACAGGGTTACGTAACCCTAACAAATGCAAAGCATATGGACACTTTGTGGGCAATAGGCAATTGGTAAAAGCTTAACATAATATTATTCAAAATGGCAAAGTCAAAGCCAAATCATTTATTTCAAACAAGCACATAAAAGGCACTTCTGAACGTCAAAATTTACAAAAAAATTGAATTGATTTTAGCTGCTCCTACCAAGAGGTAGTTTCGTAGAAGAATGGGCAAGACACCTCACCGTTACTCTTTTAAAAGTGTTTTATCATAATTTGTATACATTAATTATAAGTGAAGACGATGCAGCTAGAATAAAATTACTGTAACAAAAATAGGTGGCGTTGGATATTGTTTAATAATTGTCTCGAACATAAGTTTTGACTGAAAATTCAAGCATGGTCAACTAATACGCTGACCGGAATCAAGAACACACTAGAAATATCCCATCTATACAAATAAATAAAATGTAAGTTTCTGTTTGTAATATCAAAACAACATCTTTTTACTAAATGCATACAAAAGTATATAAATAGGTACTTATAATAAAAATATTTCTTAGAAATTTTCTGTCCGTCTGTATGTTTCCCCGGCTAATCTACGAAATGACTGGACCGATTTTGACGAGACCTTCACTGGCAGCTAGCTGATATTATGGAGTAACATATATGTTTACAACATATACTTTTTCCGGTAACACGTTCCCGTGGGATAATTTCCGATATCCAGGCGATCCATATAATCTATCTGACCATATCACAATAAAATTATAATCTATCTGACCATATCGCACTATAACTATAGTCTATCTGACCATATCACAGTATAATTATAGTCTATCTGACCATATCGCACTATAATGACGTCGAATTTCACAAAAGTACCAACGACATTCTAAGCATTCCCAATTATGTCCACGATTATGTCTGGAGTTTAAAAGAGACTTTGAACCTTGAGTTTGTTTCGCCATTTCTTCTCAGGAGTAGTCAGATAGGAAATTTCGACTCTATCTAGCTTATGTTATTTTAATATAACGTTTAAACTTTATTCCTATAACCAATTTACAGAATAAACAATTTCTATTCATTTCAATTAATTTATCACAGCACGCGAGGTGCAACATACAACACAAGTCTTCACACGCGTCCAATTATATTTCTTATCTGATGACACCTGATGATGACACGTCATACAAAGCAGTGTCATTTGGCATCCGAGCACAAACGGATATAAGTTGTCAATAACGCCGTGGTTTCAGGCAGAATTGGGGCATGTGTCATGATTTCATTTGTGATAAGCTGCACCAGTATTATTCTGTTCATTTAGTAAGGTTAAATTGGACAGGAAGGTACCGAGGACATCTGTCGGACATACCATCGTAACAGGGAATATATCCAGACACGTCACTTCAAAATAATCGGACGTAACGTAGGCAGGAATCTATCAATCGAATGTTACTGACACATTGTTCTGGGATCAAGTTGAAATCACAGATTAGAAGGAAGAAAGAAAATACATTTATTTGCGGCAAACGTGACGCAAAAAAAGAACGCAAACACAAAAAAAAAATAACAAGTTGGGGGAAAACATGCGTCACATCACATCCACGCAAAACCGATAGCAGTATTAATTAGTAATAAGCTTTATATACATATTGGTGATAGATTGTTGACTTTACACAACATAATGTATGTAAACACAGTAGAAATAAAAAAATAAAATAAAATAAATGTATTTTCTCTCTTTCTTTCTTTAAATTATACCGTTTTAATGGTTACGACAAATTGAAAAATAACCAGCACCCTAATGGCGTAACACACTGTCAATCACAATTTGAATAATTTTTAAGGAGATTGCTGTTACATTGCTTCATATGTTGGAAAAATTTGTCTGCTCAACAACGTAAATCGTGCAATGAATGTTGTTGAACTGTTAAAATGAAAGCAATCGTTACTGATATGTAGTGTGTTAGGCAATTACACCAGAGGAGCCTCCACCACGACCTAAAGAGGCAGAACAGTCGGATCAAGCTTTTAATTAATTAATCTAATAATAATCGAAATGCTAAAAAATAAATAGCACTGATTTACGCAAAGGTATCTATAAATAATTACACCGTAGATAAATAAAATTAATAAAATAAAAAAGCCTTTTATTTCTTGCCAATGATTTAGAATAATAGATAGAAACAATAAACATTTGAAAGGTAAAAAAAATTAACCGTAGATAGGTAAGTACTATTCAGCTGAAAGAGGAGTATTGCTACGAACAAAAAAAATTAACATAATTCCCGAAGCATTTCAAGTTACGACGTCAAAAACTCTGACTGCTATACTTTTCATTTTACAATAAATATGTTGTTTTTCAACTTAACATTGCAAAACATTAAAAATAACACGCTTTCAAAGTCATTTTAATTACACATGTGTTACATGCCGACGGCGCGGCGCGCGGCGGCGGCTAGCCGAAATAAAGCTTTTCGAACTAAAGTACTTTATAAAGAAATAATTTAAAAGTATTACCTTGTGAACCCTGTGACGTGGCGTGTGTAGACCAAGTACTTTTGTATGAGGCATCTGGAAAAAATACAAAACGTTTCAGTTAAGATATGTTAAAATGTTAGTTAAATTTGGTTACAACCTTAAAACCTGACACGTTTTATGCACCCTACGTATATAGTCTGGCCCCGTCTCGGCAGGCGTAGTGTGGGACGCCCCCCAGCTAGATGGACCAACGGCCTAAAGAAGGTGGCTGAGACAGACTGGATGCGGAAGGCTGAGGACAAGGTGTTTTGGTGGTGAGGACTATTTCCATAGGCTGATTTGATTGATGTACCTACCTATCTAGCGTAAGTTCGTCGAAGTTACGTGAATTAATTACAGTCTAGGCTGCATTCAGTATGGGCTAATTGCGAATATTATATCCGTTTTCTGATTGATTTGAAAGGTATTAAGCGAATCCACTGCTCCATATGTTCGAAAAATTTGTCGGCTCAACATCATAAATAACTCAATGAATATTGTTGAACTATCACAACTAAAGCTATTGGTACTGGTGTGTTACGCAATTATCGCGCTGGTGCATCAAACGTCGAAATTGTAAGAAACATCTAGTGTCTGCACCCTGAGTTATTATTACTTATATTAAAGTGAATGCATGAACCTGGCAAAGGCGGTGCTTGGGGGAAACAGCTAAACTGAGTTCAAGAGTCAGTGTCAATATGCCACAGCAATGATGACACTGACAGTTCTTGAACGCGGTTTAGATGTTATCGCGTACAGTTTCATTGGTGAAATTCTGCTTTAATAATGCTGGTAAACTGTATCAATATCCCCATCGGAAAATCGTTCAACCGTTACATCTTTGCAAAGTCACTTGGAACCAATTCAAATGCGAAAAAAGAATACCCTCTGCTTTTATGGCAGTTAATCGTATGAATAATATCTGTCCAAGATAAACAAATCAAGTATCTTGACTTTGTTCGCGAGGTTGTCGACATGTGGGACGTGGATTCAGCGATCATTGTGTCGGTAGTCGTAACAGCCAATGGGTTAGCCAAGAGCCTCGACCAACACCTAAGGAGGCTCTCTTTGGGCAGCTGGATCAAAGGCTTGATTCAGAAAGCGGTACTTCTAGACACGGCTCGCATTGTTAGGAGGTTCCTCTCTCTGGAGCCCTGACCGGTAGCTTGATCCCTGTTCCCGATACCGATGGGCTACTATTTTTTATATTTTTAAATGTTCTTATATTTATTTGTATTCAAATTTTTGAAAATAAATTTAATTTATGTGTAAATAATGAAATAAAGGAGCTAATAATATCTCTCTAATAAACATTTCATCCCAAGTTAAAGGAAGATACTCCCTTCTACGCCAGTAATATCCATTTTAACAAAAAGCATTCATGGTCTGGTGAATAATACATTTTTCAGTGTTATATCTGAAAACATTCTATCTGAAATACCTATTTTTTTTTTAATTATTTGTAGTACTACACCAGCCCAAGTTACTCGATGTATGCCTGATATGTTGTAAGCAGTTTCAAAAGCATTGCTGCGTAAGTACGCCTGACTTTCGGTCGCGTATATGCAGTCGATGCGTCGGCGTCGGTAGACCACAAACTCAGCAAAATATATTTGTAATATACCTACAGCATAATGTTGGCGCGTGGTCAATATCAAAACTAACGCCGTCATCTTGTTTTATGAATACCTACGTTTCAAGTGACAATTCACAAAACACACTACACAGGCACCTTTGAATTGTCGCAGTGTCAGGCAGTTAGTTAGAAAGTTGAAAGTAAATGCATTCCAAAATATGGTGAATAACGGACAAGAAACTCCAAGGACAAAATCAAAAGTCATTTATTCAAATTGGGCTGAGAATTATCACTTATCGAACGTTAAAATTACAAAAGACTGTCCCCCCAAAACGCCCGCCCTTCACCACTTCCCAGTAGTAGTGCTTTCGCTGAGAAGAAGAAGTGGCCCATCAAACTCCCCAGCATCACAGCGGTCTGACACTTTTTTAGATCACGATATAACAACATCCTGGATACATTATTCCTTTTGCTTCTATGTGTGAAACAATGTAAAAAAAAAAAATAAGAAGCAATTCAAAATAAAAGATCAAAAATAAGACCTGGCAGAGAACACCAATCTCAACTGACCGCGCCCGTTCACGAACATGACACGTGTATCGGTGCCATCCAGGGGCCTAAAACGCCACTTTAGCAGAATCATAAAAGGATAACATTATGAATTATAATAAGGCGAAGACAGTTTTTTTCGCTGCACTACGTAGGTATAATCAAAGAGATTGGGATTGGATTTGGATTGGTTTGATTGGTATTTTAGCACAGACAAAAAAAAAATAACTGAAAAATGCTTCACCAATAGGATTTGATACGATTAACTTAACAGTTAACTGTTCATTTTGATTCATAATGTCATCCTTTTATGATTCTGCCAAGGTGGCCTTCCTAGGCCCCCAGGTCAACCATTTTGTAGGGACAACATTGTCAACGATATCGAGCGCCAAAGGATCCAATATACAACCGTCATTTATCAGTATACCCAATATACAGTCGTCATTTTTGTTCATTCTGATAAAGATAAATTAATCTGTAATCTATTTGGAAGGACAGCCATGTTGTTCGCGTCGGAAAAGTGCTCTCTATACTACCGTTTTTCTGTTTCCAAGTCAAAGTCAAAACCTAAAGTGATCTTCTTAGCGTGTCTATGGCAAAAATATAAAAAAAATATATAATATCTATAGTAATTTTTAAATTTATTTGGCTCAAAATTCAACAAAAACGTTTATTGCAAACTAAGTGCATAGATAATAATCGTGGACAACGGAGTTTGTAAGGCAAAACGTGTTTTAATATTTATATGTTAGGGCGTTTTTAGTGTCTTGCTGATTGGCCCGCATGCGTGATAAATTCCCCGTATGTGGTCACATTCGCATAACACTAAAAACGCCATATGACTTTGTCAGAAAAAGACTACCCTTTTTTATACGTTCGTCACACAAAAATAGATGAAGATTTAGACAGTATTCAATACCTGAGGGCTGAGAGCGTAGACAAAGCCGTGATAACGATGATATAAAAGTAAAAAATGTATGGGACTGACAATGTATATAAGCTAACGAATAAACGCTAAACGAACGAAAAAGAAAAAAAGCTTAATGTCAATCCAGCGGGTTAATGTCGTAACACACTGACAACTATTCCTTTTGACAATTCGACAATATTCATTACTTTAAGTAACTACGTAACTGTCGAGCAGACAAAGTTTTCGTACATGTAAAACAACTGATAAGTTGTTATTAATTATGTTACACAATATTGGTGTGCTAAAGTCGTTGTACAGACGCCAGCACATCAAGCTACTACAATCTGTCAAATTTCTTTAATAGATTTTAACGTTATCTCTGAAGCATAAGGTTCAAAGTTGATTGGGAAAATTTGACAATTTCGGGTAGCTTGATGTACTGGCGTCTGTACTATGAAACGCTTTGAAAGCGATTACCACTTATTCATCTAGGCCCTCTGATTTCTGCTGCGTTAGGTCATTGTGGGTGAAAAGTTAAATTCTCGATACGTTCAATCTATTAATGTATTAAATTATTCATTAATAGGTTTAAAGTCTCGATTTAATTAGAAAACAAACGGCTATAAACTTTTTTTTCCATTACTGTTATTGTTTTTTAAACACTTCAACAGCAATATTTAAAATTAACTCAATTTCATTTAATTTTCCATAACCATACATATTTCTAATAAGCCTCAACACCACCAGCTGCCGCTGGTGAAAATAACTGAAAATACGTGCAAAGGTGAACTTTTGTACGTATTTTATGTTATTTTTTTATCTGTTTATATATACGTGTTTGAACATAAAAGTTTACATAAATAAGTCTGTTTTCCTCACAGCACAGAACATCCAACGATTCGGAGCAGATAGTCACTGCTCATCGCCCACTTCACTGTAAAGCTTTCAACCCCTTCAAACCAGGAAACTACCCTAAGGCTTTCAGTCCTTAAAAGGTGCCAAAATACCCCTAAGTAGATGTTTAAGTGCCCAGGTGATGAAAGGCTGAAGAGTCTATTATCCGTGAAAACGACGTAGAAATAAAACAAGCTACTAGATAGTGAAAGATAGACTGCACCAGATGAGGAAGGGTGGGTGTGGGCACAGAGAAGACTAGAAGCCGACCCCAACACTAGGAAAAGGCTAGGCAGGTGAATGTATAAAAAACCTATACCTATATAATATTGTAACTACTACAAAAACTGCTAAATATAAGATATATTTATATATAGGTATTATACATATTTATTTGCTCATATGTACATGTGTACACGTGCAAAAATAAAGTGCCTGCTGGATAACATAAACAAAATAAAGTAGGAGACATGTTTGTCACATAGTGAGCCGCGCAAATATTATGAACAATAATGATTTTCAATTATTAATTTCAAGTGAAAATAATTTAATGTTACGTGAATTAGAAAATAATAATAAATTGTAATGTCAATAGATGAAAAAATAATTTTAGAAAAAGTGCATAAAATCTTTGTCAGAATAAATACTTCTTTCAGAAATTCATTAATAGGTACAGATTATTCAGCGCGGCGTTTTGTTTCCAGTATTTATCTCGGTATAATATCGCGAATTAAAATGTTGATAGCATGTAGGTGCTGGACTGTAATTTTAAATCGAATAGCTATGTGTTAGTATCTATATTTCGAACTTTTACAAAACATGTAAGGTTCCTTTGTTGGCCAATGACAACTGTCTTGGCGGGAGGCTCTATTTCCGCTGAAGCTGCGAACGAATTCAAATTCCCATTTCTTAGCACAGCCTCCCCAGAGCTTTTCACTTTTTCAATGGGACTGCATGCTGCACCAACAATGACAATGGAGCTAGATTCTAGATTATGAACGTTGTAAAAGGACGGGACACAGGTTTCTTATTTTTCAAGCGACCAAAGTGTTGTGCGTTAGGCCGTTTGTACACAAACATTTTTCTTGCCGCGAAAAACTACGGTATTTACCGTATGTAGGCACGGTCATCAGTGTTGTATGGATCAATATGGACGTTTGTTGACAGGCAACTACGGCGGTTATAATAAAAATGCCTTAGTCTACGGTGTAGAAACTATTCGAGGTCTGTATCTGCGCTCGCACGCAATCGCCGCGCCGCCAGTGTCCAGCGACGCCAGGACCTGCTAATAATGTTCGTGATGCCGAGTGAGTTGAGAGCACAGTATCTGTCACGGACCGCCATTCAATGCCGTCTGTTTCTATGCGTCATTTCTGTCGTAGTGTCAGTAACACGCTTGGTTTGAATGGAAAGTGTTGACAATGCTTCCTAGCAGCGGCCGCCGCGCCGAAGCTCTGCTTTGTAGAGGTCTGCATTCTTTTTGTGATAGTTTTCTTTCATTCATTATTTTCATTGACTCTTTTGAAGGACAAAAGAATGCGTCGCGAATTATCTGCCGTCAGAAACGCAGGAAACACGTATTTAGCAGATATTACTAAAAGTTTGTTGTCAGTGCAGGCCTTAAGCCCTGAAACCAACATGAATGTAAGTAGGTATTGTCCATTCATTAAAATATTTTTTTTGCAGAAAACGATGAATAATGTTTATCAAAATTGTTTTATTTATGCCTTACATTTGTCATGGTAGACTTTTATCTAGCATATCTATAATGTGTTGCAAAACTGTAAGATATTTGTTAATATTTTAGATTTGATACTGCGTAACACATCATGCTTGTAAAGATTCGGTGAGTAGGTAGCATAACCCGAAGGTTGACTGGTAGAGAATGCTGTGTGGCGTGTGCGAGTAAGTCTGCATATGTACCTACCACTACTGCACATGAAGTTTACACAAATAAATAAATAAGTACTGTATCGCGAATGGCTTTTCCGTATGATCAGCAAATAGTTAGTTTTAACGTCTATAACAAGATTTATGGCGTAGAGGTTGAAAGACAACTTGTTACGAAGGCAACAAACCGATATGAGAGCATCAAAGGCTTTATCCGTGGCTTTATCTCACGAAGCTTCTCAAAACAAATTTACCTACTAACTAAATTAGGTCAATATGCAACCTTAAAACAACGGAAAGCTGTAAACCGCATTTTAAAACACTTAAAATATTAACATTACCTTGTCTGTACATATATGAGACCACATTATTCGTTAAGAAAAACAGTCAACTATTTAAAAAAGTTTCAGATCAACGCTTTAAGTCGATGAGACCAGAATATCGACACGAATTACGTCTAAGAGCCTCAAAGACCGCCCTTATGCACAAAAGCATTCTCTGCATGGCTCCGAAAATATTCAACAAAATTCCAAATGACATTAAGGATTTAAATTTGACACAACTCAAACGGAAGCTAAATAATTTTTTAATTGAAAAATGCTACTATACCATTGACGAATTCCTTCTTGACAAAATGTAACAAACTAAACTGACAATTATGTGTGTATTTATTCTTAACAACTCAAAAATTGACTATCTAATTGTAATCTGTTTTTTATTTATTTTTTGTGTATTTAATTAATTGTAATAGGATTATAATCATCATTTCCATTTTTTTTTTAATTATTGGCTGTACACCAAACATTGAAACGATTGTTAACGTATGACTTTAAATTTCTTATTTGTTTAATTGTATATGCCCTAATGGGTTGTTTTTTGAGAAACGTAACATTTCTGTAAGACCACAATTGTATAACCAAAAAACATACAAATAAATACTTTGACTTTGACTTTGACTTTGACTAAAATCACTATCGAAGTCGAAAGCCAGCACACGATAATATGCTTTTCAAAACTGGTAAATTCACTAGTTATTTATTTACACACAAAATACTACACATCCGTGTTTGTAAGTGTACCTACAATTTAGAAATAACAGTAGCTATGCAAAATCTAGTTAGTGCCGTAACATCTGGGGTTTTTGTAACCATATTATTTTGACCTAAAAGGGTGTTCGTGTAGCTTCTTGTACTACGCTTTGGAATGGGCAACTAGCTTCAGCTTTTTACATTACTAAGAAATTCTTCAAAGTATCTTGTTTTAGTGTTACTAATAGAGCGAAACTCTAACTTCATAATCGGCCTATATCTATAGGCCGATACAACACTGATTAGGTATCTACCTAATCAGTGTTGTATAAAGTATCTCGTAGGTATCGCTATCAAGTATCACGTAGCAAAAGCTCGCGTAACCAATAATTGCAAAACAAATTCGTGAAGCAAATACTATACCTAGATAATACCTACCTACTACCACAAAACTGTCTATTTTTCCTGACCGCATATATACTTATTTGCGGAAGCTTCATAAGAGGCAATGCAGGTGATCTTTTCCACATAGAAACGCTCTCGCCTGTTTTCTTTCTGATTAATGACCTCAAAACAATGTTTTTTTTTACAGAATATTAAATACTTGTATGTCCCTATGTTTTCCTTTTTGATGATACATTATTTAGGTATAAAAG
Organism: Luperina nickerlii; assembly: GCA_963855955.1. Lineage (NCBI taxonomy): Eukaryota > Metazoa > Arthropoda > Insecta > Lepidoptera > Noctuidae > Luperina > Luperina nickerlii. Next base: position 26,623,769 of record OY979662.1, read on the forward strand.
AACTTGAACCCTCAAAAAATGTCGATTTAAAAGGCCCTCAACAGAGGCCTAGTGTTCTTTGACAACTTTTAATGAAAAACATAGGGACACGGTATATATCCTGCTTATTCAGTTTATGAAATAACTTTTAAATTGGCTCAATATTGAAGGAGAAAATAGGCGGACAGAATAGACGGTTGAACTCTTAAAACAAAATTAGATGTTCATCGTAAGGTATTATTATGTAAGCTTTCTTAAGAATAAATAAATTAAATTTAGTAAAATCCCTAAATCTGCGCCACAGCCTTAGTGATTAAGTAATAATAATACTTATTTATTATTTTTAGTAAAGGAAAACATCGTGAGGAAACCGGCTTGTCCTGGCAAAAAATTAGAAGACATGTGACTTCTACCTATCCGCACTGGGCCCGCGCGGTGGATTACATACACATCGTCTGTAGGTATCTGTCCATATTAAAATAAATGTGATGGCGCCTGTATACTCTTCCGCGAGTTCTCTCGCCATGTCTCGCCGAGAGCGCTAGCGCGAGAGATCGAGTGACGAGTGCGATCCTGTACACTCTCGCACTCGTCATATCTCGCGGTGTCTCGACGAGAAACCGAGAAACTCTTCCGCGCGTGCTCTCGCCATGTCCCGCCGAGAGCGCTAGCGCGACAGGTCGAGTGACGAGTGCGATCCTGTATACTCTCGCACTCGTCATGTCTCGCGGTGTCTCGACGAGAGACTCTTTCGCGCGTGCTCTCGCCATGTCCCGCCGAGAGCGCTCGCGCGAGAGGTCGAGTGACGAGTGCGATCCTGTACACTCTCGCACTCGTCATGTCTCGCGGTGTCTCGACAAGAGACTCTTCCGCGAGTGCTCTCGCCATGTCCCGTCGAGAGCGCTCGCGCGAGACGTCGAGTGACGAGTTCGACCCTGTACTCTCTCACACTCGTCATGCCTCGCGGTGCCGCGACGAGAGTGTACAGGCGCCATGAAATCAAGTAAAATATCTTATCATCTTGGATAAAAAGGTTCCTTTTAGAATTGTGGCATTTTAAAAACTATAAATTACGACTTTTGTACAAAATATTTTAAATCAGTTGGTATAAATATTTAAGCAATGTAGTGACCGGGCCATTATAAAGTAAGTATTACACGATTTGCACAATGAGCAATAAGTTAAGCATTAAAGAAATACCTGGGAGTTGCTGAAATTAAACACACTTCAAATTAAATTAAAATGTCTGAAATGTCTAATAAACAAAAAAATAATAATTACTTTAATTTGAAGCGAAGTCTGGAGTAGTTTCTGAACAATTTCTGCACCTAACGGTTTTAGAAAATCTAATAAGAAATGTTCTACACTTGCGGTGACCCAAGGGCTGACTTTTGCCTTGGCCAGAGGCTAAGCATTGCCATACAACGTGGCAATGCCACCAGTCTCTTGGCTACATTCCTAGTCGACAGCGATGCGGAGGAATTTGTCGACGCCATATTTTAGTTAGTAATAGTTTTAGTTAGGTTAGGTAGATGGATACCTAAAAACGCCCAAATAATTAATAACATCGGTGTATACTAAAAACAGCTATTACAAAATACACTACAGATACGTTATTAAATGTACATATAGGTACTAATCAAAAGCACAAATAACTTAGCTGTAGGTATTCCGATATTATGTCAGTTCCAAGGACCTTATTTCATCTTGTTTTTAGATATGAAATTGAATAAGGTTTTTGTATAAATATTCAAATATTTCCGAATAAGCTGATTAAAACTAAAATAACGTTCCGAAGTTAATTTTTAGTCCAGTTAGAATATCAGTTCTTATCCTGTACACAAATTCCTAAAACTTTACGACTGACATAGTCGGTGAAGAATCCTGACGAACTTTGACAACCATTCACTCGTTCCGTTGTACTTACGAACTTCGGACCAAACCTTGACAAAATCACACAACACTTCACGTGTCACTGCACAACACACAAGAAAATATTATAATAGAAAGGAATACAATACAAGATAAAATATTCACCCGCAAATAACATAGAGAAGTTGGTGAAAGTGCCCGACCGACTCAAATAGTCGGCGGAGCTTTTAATATCAAGCATGATTCACGCGGTCCACATGTTCGTGCGTACTGCGCGGCCTGCGACTCACTCTGTGACGCCAGAGCCCGCAGGGGGCGGAGACTCACCCGACCACGCCCACACACGCCCCCTCTCACCTCAACACACCACCCCGCCAATAGCAAAACACTCCGGCTAATCCATATCTGAGAAAAATAAACACAGTGGGCGGTAGATAATGACGTGCCGAGCGGCGATAATCAGGCTTTGTGGCACCCAACGCCCCGCGCCGTCACACAGTTTGGAGAAAATTGAACCGTTCGATCCTTTTTTACAAAGAGCTTGGAACGTTTTTATTAAAAGCCTATTGCCTATCGAAGTTGGCACTCGTTTCGGCTTGTTTGTCAGTCGCATATTGTATTTTTTTTATTAATTCGCGCGCTCCAATTTCGGCCCCGAACAATGGAAGCCTTTGTGCCCGCTTTTGTATTATTTTTATAAATTGCCTGCCTTTTCCCATCTCGATAATTGTCCATATAATTGGCTGGGTTTAGGCATATTGTGTTTTGAATTTTAGCACAATGCTTTTCAGGTGTTGTTGCGCGTAAACATTTATTTTAGCATGGTTCCCGCTGCGGGTATCAAATACATCATTTTTGACAAAGGCAACAATAAAAAATAATTTATTGATGTAAGAGTATATGTTAATACTCTGAATAATGCAAATGATGATAAGTAATTATTTGTATGAAGTGGTGAATTTTTTTAAAAATTAATGACAAAAACACGAACACAACATATCATAGACAGAAACATTGAAAAAAGTAACTAAAATCCTACCTAAATCTCTGCAGACTCAGTACAGTAGCCATGATAACGGTAGGCTCACCATAACATAGCCATGCCAGTGGTCGATTTATTATAATTTATGCCGCCGGGGTTACGGTCGCGACCCTTGCTCAGTCGCCACCCAGCAGGATAAAACACAACGAATTACCGTTAGGTATAACAAATATTTTCTTAGAGTTTTGGGTTCACAATTGTTTTACATATGTACCTACATAAACTCTCGCCTGTTCCCCATGGGGGTAAGCAGAAGGGACGCCACCTCCTACGATCCTTATTCCTTTTGCTTCGTTTACGTTCATAAATCTGAAGGCCAATATTCTCATAATTTAAAACGTTGAAAATGTAGTCGCAGTCTCATCTCGGCGACAAACAAATGCGAAAATTTTGTCAAATAATGTAGGGAAATTAGAAGAATTTTTGACAGATTGAGACTGAGATCAGACTGAACGTTCTTAAAATTACGAGAATTGCCTCCTGGACTACTACTTATCTGACCTTTCTGAAGAACATCTCTAATCAGGTCACTAAATGACCCTTTTTTTAAAGCAAAAAGTACTATAGGTAGATTCTTTATCTATGCTGACTGTTCATTGAAAATATTGACTATACCAATATTTTTTTTTTTTACTTTATTGGCCAGCAAGAAAATAGTAAGTAACTAAAAGAAAATGAAAAATGCCCATTTTTGCATTTGAGAATGCCTTGTTAAGGTACAAAATCGTCTGCCTTTTATTACAATGAAGAGGTAAAGAAGATTTCTCTTTCTAAATTACAAATCAAGTAGACAGTTTGGCTTCCATTCCGAAATCACTCATACGTCTAGACGGGAATATAGTCTCTAATGTCTGACGCTCGCTACGACGGCTACGAAGCGTAGCAATACTGCTACGAAAGTAAAAGTTGTACAGTGCTACACCGTAGCACATTAGTTTGCCAACATTATTTTTATGTTAGGCCTTGTACACACTTGTATCATAATGATTTTTCAGATCTCCGTTGCGTGGCACCGCCTGGTTTAGACGCAAAATGCCACGCGATCATGTGACTCATTTTGCGTCTAAACTATAGATACACAAAAATGAAACAAGTGAGGACAGGAAATTAGGTACTTTGTTATTACATTCAAATCGATACATATAAAAAAGGCAATTTTTTTATCTATATACCAAGTGGGCGAAGCCGCGGACGTAAGGTAATTTAGATTTAAAAAACAGGGGTTACAGATTATTCATATCAGAGGCCCACGCCACTGATATGAATAATATGTAACCCCTGATTGACCTGCAAACCAACCTATGCTTGGCAGGTAAAGTCGGTCAGTTTGATCGACATTGCGAAATGGAAGACAATGCGCTCTTTGGACGCTCGACCAACAACAAGCAACATAATGTTCTTGTCATAGTTACGCCATTATACAAGTCGAACAATGTTGTATGTGTTGTCGTCACAAAATATAGTATGAAAGAAAACATACTGCGCTGAAAGAAATAAGCAGTAAATAAAAATGAAAAAAAACATTGATCTGAACTGCTTTAAACAGCCTAACGTTCGAAACAGTATTTTTTACCGATCCGAAAACAGTTACAGCTTGAGTCAGAATGTTACCGTCATGACAGTAAACTTTAACGTTTTAAGTAGCTAAAAGGTCACGAAATTAACTGTTTTATTCAATGGTGATATCGTTCAAACCATACTTACATTACAGTAATGGTGGTTTTCTTTTTTTTCAGTAAATAGTATGTTCAATCATTAAAAGTTACTGTTTTACAAACATTTCTTCTTACTGTATAAAGTCAGTAAGTCTTTATTAATAACACATTTTCAATGACAATACTAAGGATTGTGAAGAAAATTGCTAATCCGTAACTTCATATTTTTGAAAAATTCGTCAGCACGACAAAGTATACCTATAAATGACGCAATTAATGTTGTTGAATTGTCAAAATGTATTGTAACATTGTATTGTAACATTGTATTGTAACATTGTATTGTAACATTGTATTGTAACATTGTATTGTAATATTGTATTGTATGTGTGTTGTGGTCATAGTGAGGCCTGTGTTTCTGCAGTCATCATCATCATCATCATTTCAGCCGAAGACGTCCACTGCTGGACATAGGCCTCCCCCAATCCCCTGGTAATCCGCGCAATGGGAACATTATTATGTTGATGATGTGAGAGGGAGCGGGCCGTAATCTACCACACGGACCGAATGCGGGTTGGTAGATGTCACATATCTTAGAATGCTTGGTTCTAGGACATGCCGGTTTCCTCACGATGTTTTCCGACACTTTTCGTCAAATATAGGTCAATATTTTATGGCTCTATAAGTGTATTGTTCACAAGGGGCTCGTGGTTAAGTAATCGTAGCCGCACGGGTCGCTCGATCAGGTACGGTTGACGCGGTCCGTCCGTGGATGGGTGATCTTTACATACTGAGAGCCCTCCGTACCTCATGCAAGCCGCTGGTCCCGGCTCGCATGCTTAGACCTTTGACAGTCGTTACGGGTGGTCAGAAACCTCGAAAGTCTGACAACCAGTTTTACCAAGGGGTACCGTATTACCCAATCACTGGGTTGCGGAATAAGTCAGATAGGCAGACGCTCTATGTAAACTACTGGTATTCGGCTGCATCCGGTTACACTGGAAGCCGATCCCAACAAAGTTGGGAAAAGGCTAGGCAAATGATGATTAAAAGTGTAACGTTCACAAGGCCAATTATTTGATTTTAAAGTGTGACCAAACCTGGCAAATGCGCCGCGCGCGTGCCACTTGCGAATTGTGCGCCTACGTTTGGTGCGCCGTTTTAGTTCAACTCTGGCAGGGCTCGAGTGGGGCGCACGTGCAGCGCGCGCGCAGCTCGTGCGCACATAGCTTCTTTCACGTTTGAACTATGAGCCTCAGTTCTGAATTTGAGGTGAGCCTCAGATGTGCACCGCGGGCAGCACGCGCGCACTTTCTGCGCCGCTCGAGTACAGCGCGTAGCTTGCGCGCGAGCAGCACGTGGACGGCGCAGGGGCTGCGTGCGAACATGTAATGCAAGCGCGCAGTTCGCAAGCGGCTCGCGAGCAGTGCATTCGCCAGGTCTGGACACACCTATACGCTCAACACTGGAAACAACCGGAGACAGACAAAAGACATTCGCTCCTACAACCATAGTTTTAAATTACCCCACCTTCTTTCTTTCCCCGTTAAGTTATGAAGCTAATTGAGTGGGGTTCTGTATTCAAGTGGCATTAATGGATGTTGCTCTATACGCAACACCATTATCTTCACCATAGATCACCCTTTGTCCCCCTACCGTGCGATATAACCGACGCCTTGCTCTGTACCTACTTTGTATTGTGAATAGATATTAGAAACTAAAGTGCGAGTAGGTACTGAAAAGGTTTTAAATAATAATTATTTATTTATTTCAGACATAATTCTAGTCCATAGTTTCATACTGATACTGATACATTAAAATTTCTTATAAAATATAATATTATATTCAAAACAGATAAAAACTTCTTCACGCTCAAACGGCTGGACCAATTTTGATAAAAAAAATTACGGAGGTAGCTGACACCCTGGATGTTAATCCAGGGTGTCAGCTAACTCCATATAAAATTTGGCCTATACATTGATATAGGCTACTTTTTATCCCAATATTCCCACGGGATCGACATTCATCCGGGTGAAACCGCGAGGCGCAGCTAGTGCATAATAACACCATTGCCTCGATAGTCTTGTGATCTTAAGTGCTACTGCTGAGCAGGATGTCCTGAGTTTGATTGCTGGGTTGGACGAAATGTTAATGAGTTTTTCCATCTGGATTTTTTTATTAGCAGCCCGAATTCAGGATCAGCGTTGGTCCCTGTTGATGGTAATAAACTCGACCCCTATTATGTGGGACTAAAATTTAACTGGCGAAATATGGGTTAATTATATGCACACCTCTGCCTAACCTTTTAGCAAATACAAGCGTGACGCTTTGTTGCAAAGCAAGGAACAATATAGGTTATAGAAACATTTGTGCCGAGCGGAAAACGAACCCACGACACGTAACGCGGAAGCCAACCAATCTGCCAACTGTGGAGTCCGATGTCTACAAACCGATTTGATGGTCAGTGTCAATTTATTAGTGGCGTTAACGTTGTATAATCAAATTTGTAAACTTGCAGAGCTTTAATTGTGATCATAGTAGTTTTCGTCCGAAAATGACACTTAAATGATATTTTCATTGGCACTTGATTAAAGCGAGGGTTTCCGAGCCTGTAAACCTTTGAAAAGCTACCTTCGCCTCCCCCAAATGCAGCGCACCGTATTTACCTATTTACGATGCGCCGCCGACCATTTTGTGTAAAAACGAGATGTTTCGTGACGAGTCTTTCTTAAATAGGCAATCTATCATACTAATTTGATACTTTTAGACCATCTACAAGACGTAATGAAAATAACCGAAGATGAAAACGGTAATTGTGAACATTTCTTGATAGGGACAAAACCTGAAATCGCAAATAAACATCTGCTGCTCCCACGAGGTACCTACTCATGCGTTTTTACTTCGTGAATAGATAGCTATATTGATACACGCATATGAAGAAACCGTCTCAAAGCTTATTACGATGTTCCGATTTATTTTTGTCTTGCGATTTCTTAATTTCAAAATGTTGACATACAAACTGTAATGAATCTAGAATATCAGCATCATAGTCGTCACACAAGGATACTTAAGATGGAAGGCGTAGAAAACATTTATTGAAGCATAGCATTATAGTTTTTAAGGGTTGTAAGATTCCTTACAAATTGTATAAACAAATATTTAATTTGAGCAACTGTTATCTAGATTATTTCATCCCATATAATAAAATCATCCTTTCATCACAAATGATGACGGCATTTAAAAAAAATGGTAAAAGTTACTAGTTTTTACCTATAGTTTCCATGAAAAAGTTTAATGAAGTTTCTCCGTTCCCATACAGTAAAAGATACTCTCTTTATAACAGGCAAAAACGTATTGAAACAGCGCTTTCAAAGACTTGTTCACTCAGCATTTCTACTTATAAAGTAATTCAACTCAGTAACTCAACGTAATTTAAAAAATAGTTAGAGGGATCAGACATAAACTTTGAAACTCAAAATTATCATTAAGCTAAATAAATGTTCGAAAACAACATTACAGAAAGTAAAAATCATAACATCAACGACTAAAAGTCACACAAATCATACACCATCTTAATATTTGCCCAAATCTTATCTCGTATCTCTTTCACCCCATATATCAAGGGAGGGTAAAAAATAATAATTTAAACAACAACCAAACACCTCAAGGCTCTGAGAGAACGCGTGTTTGTGTGTATCCAGTGTCCGTGTGTGCAAGCTTGTGTGTGTCTACAGCCATGATCGATGCCGGTGCGGCGTTGCCGCTCCGCGCACTTCCGGTTGCGACGCCGCCAGCCCTCGCTAGGCGGCGTAAAACTGAAATTGTGGATTAAAGCCTACTTTTTTCATGCTTTTTGATATTGTCATTTCAGGTTTTCAGGGAAAGTAGTGGACTATTTTAGACCGAGTGTTTTTTTATAGAACACTGAAAATCTACGTGCGGGAATCAAGTACTTAGTATTGATTGCATATTTTTGCATAGATTATTATTAAAAATATTGAAAAAGCAACGTAAAATTAATAGTTACTGACGTTAGGTACAAGAAAAACATTTGATTGAAAAGAAAATGGGTTTAAATCTAGTTAAACCTGACTAGATAATTTTTGCGAAGATTCATAAGACTTTCAAGAATCTTTGCCGTCGAAGACGTGAGAATTAATAAATTATGAAGTACCTATATATTAAATAAATAGCTGCATTTTTCCCATATTTATCATTGGATCTAAAATATAGCTAGAAGCTTATTATCTTAAAATAGTAGATATTTATTAGGCTTCCTGAACTTTCTCCTCCATTGGTTTGAAGTAAGAGTGAACAGGCTTCTTCTGGATAAGCTCACTCCATCGTAGACCTTGTCTCTATCATCTCTGACCTAGACTAGAGTCAAGAGCAAACCCATTTCAAAAAAAAATGTAGAACTGTGTAACTAGATTTTGTGTTTCAAATTGCCGATAATCTGACATGAAAAGTAATATAAAAGTGAACTTCCCATTTTGAAATCCACATATTCAAGCATCCAAATGAAAGCTACGCAATGATCGGAAATGGAAAGAGGTGGCTGAACGCCGGCTCACGAATCGAATCGTCCGATTCCTCATGTAGCAGCAATTAAATCAAAATGCTATTTAGTACTGTTTGTCCAAACAGTTCTATTTTTAAACTAACAGAAGATCTCAGTTATATTTTTTACCAAGAGGTTCTTAAGTATTGTGTTTCTCAGTAACTGGATTGTGGAGGTTTGATAGGCAGTCCCTCCATATAATAAATCAATAAATGATAAATGATTTATTTCTGTAAGTAGGTTTGTACAAACACTTTTACACGTCAATCATATTTTAAAATAAAATAGTAGAGGTCGGCGTTTCCTATTTGACTACTCTGAGAAGAAAGGCCGAAACAAACGCCGATCTCAGTTTCTTTTAAAATCCAGTCTATCTGGAAATCAGCTGCATCCAGTTATACCAAAAGCTGACTCCAACATCGTTAGGGAAGGGCATGTGATGATGAAGATGAGAAAATAAACTCGTAAATAATATATTTTCAATTACCTCGTAAGGTTGAAATCGCAAAAGCTTTCGGAATTTTCAAGCAAATAGTCCAAAGGTAAATTTTTATTTATCTCTATGACTTATGCCAGCGTGGTGCTTAATCGTTCATTGCTTCATTATTTTAATTATGAGAAGAGCCTTTTTCCCTAGGCCAGTATTAATAACCAGTTGATCTACTTATAAATGTTTGCCTTCTACTACTCGAGCAATTCTATTGAAAAATCTGTTTTAAACTGGTAAAGCAAACATCGAAGAAATTTAAACTGATCGCTTGCCTTGGCGTAGCTCAGTTGCCAAGAAGTAGGACAAGCAAATTATTGTGACGGAACCCAGCAGAGAACCTTGGCCTATAGACCTGTAGTGCAGAGCTGCGATTGGCTAAGTTGAACACAAAGTAATGTTCCGTTGACTTGAAAGTGCCGTGGCGGCTGATAGTATGTCATGCTCACACAAATGTCTCGCTGACGGTGGCGTGTGTGTTGGATCATTTAGCTCCCTTCAAAATGGTTGAGCTGAATGGTGCTGACCTATGCGTCATGTTCGTGAACGGGCGCCGTCAGTTGGGGCTGGTCATCACTTAGCTGCCTCGGCTTATTTTTAATTATTTTAATTTTGAATTGTTATTTTCTTACTATTTGCTGTACTCTGGACGCTTTTAACGCGTACGTCATTTTTACATCGTTCTCACATATAATTAAAAGAGTGTCCATGGAGTTTCTTGCCCGTTCTTCTCCATAGGTACCTACGCTTTGGAATTAGCAACTAGCTTCATATTTTCTGACTGACCGACTTTTTGACAATTCAAAAGTGCCTGTAAATGGTTTAATTGAAATAAATGGTTTGAGTTAGAGTTATAAAAGGAACCGTCAATCCTATGTATGTGGCAGTAGTACTCGCATTTATTTATTTATTCAGAAAGAAAACCCTCAATTTTATTTATTTGTATAGATTAAAGTCGCTTTCCGTGTATAACTGTGTGACCACGTTATTCTTTCAAACTAGGTGATGAATTTTGTTGCGGTATATAGTAAGTATCATTTGGAGAATTTATTCCGGAGGTTTATTAGTTTTAATACTAGCTTCTGTCCGCGTGAATTTTCACCCTCCCCATTCACCCTCTTAGGGGTGGAATTTAAAAAACCCTTTCTTAGTGAATATCCACTCTTCACAAAGAACACACCCTCCAAATTTCATGTATTTTGGACCAGCGGTTTAGGCTGTGCGTTGATATATCAGTCAGTCTGGACTTTAAATTTTATACACATATACAGGGTGTGGCGTAAGTAGTGGTCCATCGTTAAGGATTTGATATATCAGACAATTTACTACAACATATTACAATTTTAACCATTTTTATCCAATGGTTCCAAAAATATATTTTTTTTGATTTTTATTTATGAAATTTCTACCTTTTGTTACAAATTTGGTTGTAGTTTCAACAAAAACCATTATATTTTCATTTTGATTTCTGCTATTTACTGCTGAAATACTAGAGCTGTCGTGTAAAATTATGGATTTTATGTAAATTTAGAGCTTTTAAAGAAAAAGTTAGTTCTTCTCTGTTTTAACCATAACTTTTCACATAATCATGCAAATTCAAGGGGGATTTTTGTATAAAAAAATTACTACTACAATGGTTAAAATTGTAGTATGTTATAGTAAATTATCTGCTATATCGAATTCCTAACGGTGGACCACTGCTTACGCCACACCCTGTATAGAAGACTAGCTGCGCCCCGTGGTTTCACCCGCATAAGTGTCGATTCCGTGGGAATATCGAGATAAAAAGTAGCCTATATGTTAATCCAGGGTGTCAGCTATCTCCATACAAAATTTTATCAAAATTGGTCCAGCCGTTTGAGCGTGAAGAAGTAACAAACATATAAACAGACACTCACACACACACTTAGAAACTTTCGCCTTTATAATATTAGTGTGATTACATTAATGTTAAAGTAAAATATAATGAAGAAATATTTTATCAAGTCATAAATACCGTGCGAGGCACGTGCGGTCCGCTATTTCTCAATAATTTGTTGTACTCGTATATTTATGCATTTCTACAGTTTAATCCACGTTAGTCTTGAGCGACAGAAAATTTTAAGAATAACATGGTGAGCTAATTTTGATTCTAAGTAAATGTTTTAAGTGATATCTTTTCTTTCGTCAAAAGTGGCCATAAAATGGCACATTATTATAATCTGACATGCTGACTGTACTCAAGACCATTCAATAACCGCAGATATATAGTTATTTAATTTATTTATCATCAGATATCAATCTAAAATTTAAATGCGGTCTGTTATTGCAAATATTCGATACAACAGTCTGCGCCTGCGCGGATATCTTGCGGGAGTGGCAGGTAAACGCATTACGTACAGTGCGTGCCACGTAAGAAGAGACTTGACCCCGCCTCCCCCGCTCTTTCTGCCGCCCCTATGACGTCCGGTCCCGTCCCGCACTCAGACCTCATACCGTTAAAGATACCTAAAATCGTATTCTGCGCATGTCAGATCACGTGGTGTGTCAAGTCTCTTCTTACGTGGCACGCACTGTACCGACTCCTTCCATTCCTATGACTGCCTCGCTGGTCTAGTGGTGTCAAGCGCTACTGAACATTAGGTTCTGGGTTCGATTCCCGGTTTGAGCAAAGTTTTATTGAGTTTTTTCATTTATATTTTTCCAGTAGCAGCCCAGAATCTGCATTCCTATCCGGTTACTGGCAACAGGCCCTATTACATGGGACTTAATACATGTTACGCGAAGTTGTTTAGTAAACATTCGTTGCGTGAGCATTTGTTTATGAAACGAACATTCGTTCGCGAGAAGCTTCTAGAAAATTTTTATTTCATGTTTGGATTCACTCACGAAACTGTTTTTTTTTTTCGCGAATGAATGTTCGTTGCGTAACAAATGTTCGCACAACAAACGTTTGCAAAGCAAAACGCGAAGCGACTGTTCGCTTTGAGCACCATTCTCCACGAATTAATGTTCATTGCGTAAAGCCCCCGATACGAATGATCGCAAAAAAAAATTCATGAAGTGATGTATGCAGTGAGCACGGTCCTTTACGAAGGTACATAGATTTTTGTTTACATCACCGGGTCGACGCGACGAGGAGCTCTATCTGTACTTAATTTAAAATTAATACAACCAGCCGGCACACAGGAAATGAGCTTAGAGCTGAAGGGGGGTTAGGGGGATAGGGGGCTGATGGCGGGGGGAGGGGTAGCCCGACCTCCGAATTAGACGGAGCCGACGCTATAATTTGATAACCGTTGCTTATGTCGCACAAAATACTCACGTTACGTTATGATGTTTTTTTTTGCTTCAGAATTAAGAAGAAAGAAAGTACGTTTATTAAATGACAGGGTTTCATAAATTAGTTACAATACCAATACTACTAATAAATGACCCATTATTGAGCATGTATATTTTCTATACTGGAAAACCAAATTGTGTTTTGATGAGGAGGTAACTATGCTTATGTGGACTGAAGGAATCTGTTCTATTAGGGTCCAGGGATCTAGGGTAAATGAACAACTCTTCCCCCACAACAACAACAACAAAGTTTAACAACCCTTCCCCAACAACAACACAATTAACAACTCTTCCCCCACAATAACAACAACACAATGAACAACTCTTCCCCCACAACAACAACAACAACGTTTAACAACCCTTCCCCAACAACAACAACACAATTAAGAACTCTTCCCCCACAACAACAACAACACAATGAACAACTCTTCCCCCACAACAACTACAACACCATGAACAACTCTTACCTCACAACAACAACAACAACGCAATGAACAACTCTTCCCTTTTCTCTCCTTCCTTCTTTCTTCTTCTTTACTTCCTTCTTTTTTTTTTTTTTCTCTTTTTGCAAGTTGAACTTTTTGTATTTCTTAAGTAAGGACTGAATAAATTAACCGACTTGGTGTTACATGGATCTCACAACTTTTTACGGTAGAAGAACAGAGTTACGAGACTTGGTTTTTTTATTTACAATTATGTTTTTGATGGCATCTCATTTCTTTTTGTAGATAGTCCTACTTTTTTCCTTTCCGGTACCTTTTTACCTTTAGATTGTTTTTTTTTAACATAATCCGTTGACCATTTTACAAGTTATCTTGGAACATAATTATATCTAGGTACCTATCTACACCTATTATTCCATTATATTATTACATATACAGGTCGGTACACTGTAAATGTAACTTTGTAATCCTATATCTATGATTTTTATATTTTTTTATTTGAGGTACGAAAATAATTGTTCGAAATACATTACAAAGAGAAATATAAATGTAAAGCAATAAAAAAAAAATTAAATATAGAGTCGCTGTTGCTGTCGACGGAATCATCTTTTAATTTTTATTAAACCTATACTGTCCCACTGCTAGGCAAAGGCCTCCCCCAAATCCTTCCAGGAACTCTTTTCCCGCGCCACCTCGAACCAGCCCTCGCGGTACGCGTCCAGGTCATCTCGCCATCTCTTTCTGGGCCGGCCTCGGCGGCGCCGTCCATCTTCAGGCACCCATTGTGTGGAGAATTTTTCCCAGCAGTCATCGTGACCTATCCCCTTTGAGCCTGGCAGCTTTCTTTCGTTCCGTTTTTGAACGCAGCATGGTGTTCCAAATCCCGTGTACACTGTGTGTCTTTCTACACTCAGAATGCTGCGTTCCATCGCACTTTAACATACTCCAAGGCAGAACTTTTCAAACCTACGACCTACAACTCGTAAGTAGCGGCAGTTACCACTGGCCCACCACTGCTATTTATACAGTTACCACTGGCCCACCACTGCTATTTATACAGTTACCACTGACCCACCACTGCTATTTATACAGTTACCACTGGGCCACCACTGCCATTTATACAGTTACCACTGGCCCGCCACTGCCATTTATACAGTTACCACTGGCCCACCACTGCTATTTATACAGTTACCACTGGGCCACCACTGCCATTTATACAGTTACCACTGGCCCACCACTGCCATTTATACAGTTACCACTGGCCCACCACTGCCATTTATACAGTTACCACTGGCCCGCCACTGCCATTTATACAGTTACCACTGGCCCACCACTGCCATTTATACAGTTACCACTGGCCCACCACTGCCATTTATACAGTTACCACTAGGCCACCACTGCCATTTATATTACCTACGTACATTCTATTAATGTAACTAATCTTATCATTTGTATTCTGAAGAATAACTCGCTATTTTAATTGGACCCAAACCATGAAGCATGTGAAACAAAGCAGGCGTTCTCTTGTATAATGTGTCCAATGAGCGATGAGGAAACCTGACAGATAATGAAGCTCCAGCGGACATAGTAAACCCTGACATTAAGCTTTGACAATGAAGGACAGAAAATAGACATTTGGTTTATCTAAACATAGAATCCTTCACACATAATTCAGTTAGGAAGTGGAATGTCGTAGAATAAAGATAAATTGTCCATAACAAAACTGCTAGCAAAGGATTCTCAAGCAAGAGGCCTAATAATATACTAAAATGAGAGGACACAGTTGCACACCTATAAGTGTCTAGCATAGTAGGTTCCCATTTCGGTTTGTATTGATAGTACAGCGGAAGTGTGACAGTCATTTACGTAGTTTTAATTATTTTTGGGAAAAAGAATTATCCATATTAAAAATGACAGAAATCGATTCTGAACAAACTACTGTCAATAACTTAACTGCAAAATTTCCGCGACGGATATTTAGTCTTTTTAACATGCTATTTAAATTACCTATGACACATTAGACCGATAATTTTCACAGAAATCACGCGAAATTACTGTCACTTTTCTCGTCGGAAAGTATTAGTGTGTAAACACACTATGCCGAAGGTTCGCGACCGAAGTTCGGCATGATTACGCCTGCAATGCTACTTGAATTACTGACGACATAATATGCCGAAATTACGTTGCGTTATAGCGTACAGCCGAACTTCGGTCGGGCGTAAGTTCAGCAGCAATTCGGCGGTAACGTATTCTGTAGAGCACACATTATACGCAACGGAAGTTCGGTTCGATTACCGAAGAAAATCCGGGGCGGGGAGCGGCGGGAGGCAGGCATCGAATACGTCGGAACGTAAAATCAGCCGCGGAACTTCGGTCGCGTAACTTCGGCACAGTGTGTTTGGACACTTCTTATATTATTCTGGTATTCAGCTGCATCCGGTTAGACTGGAAACTGACCCCAACATAGTTGGGAAAAGCCTAGGCATTTAGATAGATAGATAAAACGTTTATTAGATGATGATTTCGCGTCTGAAAGTATGCCACATTCAATATGCACAAGTTACATTCAACATCAAGCAACCGATCTAATTAACGAGAATCCACACAACGAACATGTTCAATCAAGACCAACAAATCATTTCCTGAGAGCGGTGGTGACTTATCGCGCAGTTGCCATCGCTGGCTGGGCGCAGTGGCTTTCAGTAATATACCTACATCTGAGTCTTGAATGCATTCTGATACGCATTCTGTACTGGGCTATTGAGTTAGAAGTAATCGATATTGCCGTTGCACATAATATAGAGGTTTGTTGGAATATATGGTTTTGTAAGGTCTCCAATGTGCTTATGTATTATAGGTACACACATTGTGCAAATCGATTCATATCGGGGACAATAGTATACCTAACCATTGTCTTGTCTCTTTAGGAAAGTACGAGCTGCGCTGTTAAACGTCATATTAACGACGGTAAAATAAACATGACTTTTTCTATATTACTTTCTCTATTTTTTTCCAGACCATACAACATCTTGCTTAAAGCTCCTTCAAACAGGCGCGACACAACACGCGACACGCAAAGGCACCGCAAGTCACGCAACGAGCGGTGCCTTTGGTCGCGCGCGATTCGCGTAGCGCGTCGCGCCTGTTTGCAGGAGCCTTAAAGGCTTAGTATTGAACTAGAAGCAGACTGCAAGTCCACTCACACACACGGCAAACTGTCGGTGACTCGAATAGCACCAGTTCATAGAGGAATACACTTGATTCTCACCCGCTGTCTTTGGGAAAACAAATTCCAATTAGGTACTGCATTATCGCCGTGAGTTCCAATTCAACAGTCTTCAATTTTTCAATCCAGATTGCAACGCTTCATTGGTGTGTTCACTTCATAAGTCGTCAGGATAGCAGTTGTGTTTGATTCTTGAACGGACATCCCTATTAGCTATTGTAACCGAGACATTCCATACATAGTCGTTTCCGATCCAATTCCATCATCCACTCTATGACTCAATGATGCCTCTGAAAGGGTAGTGTACCGTCGTTTTCTGCAGGATATCCGTTGAAAATTGGCAACCGTCTAATGACTAATAACTAGGAAAACTAGAATTTTGAACGTTTCGTGAAAATTGCCATTGTTTGAACTTTGAAGTGCTGCATCTCGGGTTCTATTGGACATAGAGAGCTACGGTTGCACATCCCAAAAAATTAGTACAGTGTAATTTTTGCGCCCTACGATATCTAAAATGATCGGATTTTAAATGGAGCAACTATCTATCTGACCTCCACAACCCAGTTACTGTAATACCTACTGATTACTGCCGATTGGTAAGACTGTTTATCAGTCTCAGTTTTTATAATATGAGTAGATATATAGAAGAAGGAAAGAAATTATGTTTATTTACGGTAAACATGACGCATGGAAAGAACAAAATCACAAATATATTACAACTTGGGTGAAAATATGCGTCACATCCACGCAAAACGGCCATCGCTCAGCATCAATGCTAAGACCCTGTGCGAGACAGCCACAGAGCTGATCTATCCATACTAATATTATAAATTCGAAAAAACTCTGTCTGTATGAAACGGATTTCGATAAAATTTGGCCTCTGCCAAATGACGGGATGCAATCTATCTCTCTGGATAGATTGCATCCCGGGGAAAGACATACTTAGGATAGTTTTCATCCCGATATGCTTTTTTTTTTTTGATTGCTTAAATTTGCACTTTTCTGACCCAGACTTTCCGTAAAGACTGGCGTACGTATTCATTACGTAAATCTCAGACGTAGTATTCTTATCGAATAATGAGGTTACCTTCCTTGAAAAACCTTGCTGCTCCACACGCTTTCCAATTAGCCGAGAACCTTTATTACTGCAGGTGGAAATACGCATAAAGGCGATGAGCCTGGGGGTGTAAAAAGAGCATAACGGTCTGGCAGCTCTCAGACAAAGGCACTGGCTCCATTGAAAAAGTTGGAGCTGCGAAAACTTAAATTAGTTTACCCAGCGACGAAGCGCCTTCAGTTAGTCCAACTTGGGCTGAGCGACGCGCTGCGGGGCAATATCTTTTATCAAAGGCATTTCAGATCAAGCCCCAAATTGTTTTCAGTTCGGCGTTCATTATTTTTTGACATACAGATTTAATTTTGTTAGCAGCCTGTACTTCTTATGAATATTATTTTGTGTATTTATTCCCACTTTTACATCCATACTAATATGATAAATTCGAAAGTAACTCTGTCTGTGTGTCTGTCTGTCTGTATGTTACCTTTTCACGTTTAAACCACAGAACGGATTTGAATGAAATTTGGCAGAGAGATAGACTGCATCCCGGGGAAGGAGTTTTATCCTGATATTCCCACGGGATTGAGAATAATGCGGGTGAGACCGCGGGCCGCTGTTAGTACAGAATATTTTTCATTTGACTAAGGGCTGAATTTTCCAACGCCAGATAATTTTATCGGAGGAATAAAGTTATCAGATAATCGACAGACAATTTTAATTCGTAGAATAAAGTTGACATCTAACAGATTTTGTATGGAAGAACTGTCAAAAATTTAAAATTATTCCTCGGATAAAATCATCTGGCATTGGAAAAAAAGTGAGCCGTCACGGGACGCCTGGCAGATGTGAAACATCGACATTATTGCTTTCTTTGCAAGAGGCTGATCACTGTCACTCTCTAAATTATCACTGTCAGACATATTTTATTATTAAAAATAATTTGTTTTCAAGTAAAACACAGGTTATGTGTACCGCAGTAAACAACACTATGGAGTATACACTATAGGTATCCGAGCTGTGTGGCGAGAGAGAGATAGCTTAACGCCGGATTGAGTGGGAAGAGAATCGCAGTCGATTGCGCATGGCGACGCGTCGCCACACAGTACAAAAGACTGTGACTGTATATATACACCATCATATGTTTGACGGTAGACATCAAATCGGCCGCACGCATACGCTTTGCGACTCGGTGAACGACTAATTACCTGACTACGATTCTCAAAGTTTTTAACACCTTCTAAAATGTTTAATTGCAAACGTTGCCAGGCTGAGAGTAGGGACGGCGCTAAATGCGTGGGATGCCTGGGACAGTTTGACTTTCCCTGCGCTGGCATAACTGAAGGAGGATGGAGGAAATTGGGAGATCGCAAGAACACATGGAAATGCAGTGGTTGTAAATCCTCTGCAGCATCCAGCCCTCGCCCCATAACTACAGCTGCAGTGACGCCCGTAACAGCTGACATGGACTCCATTATGTCAGAACTAAAGGCTCTCTCAGCCCAGATGGAACACTTACCTGCTTTAATGGAGAACGTGAAAGCTATCCAATCGGAGCTGGCGGAGCTTAAGTCGATCAGATTGGAATATTCCAGTCTTAAAACAGATGTCGAGTTTCTTGACCATTCGGTGGAGACATTAGCCAGCAAAGTATCGGGTTTAGAGAGCGAAGTGAACTGTCTTATAAAAACTAAGGAGGAGATGGCGGCGTTACATGATCGATGCTCCAGAATAGAGGATCTGCATCGTGAGACTGAGCAAAGGTCTAGAATGAACAACTTGGAAATCAAGGGTGTTCCAACAACTAACTCGGAAAATCTGTTCGCAATCATTGGCAAGATAGGTGATATCATTGGATGCAATATCCCTAAGGAGCAAATAAACTTCATTGCTAGAGTACCGATGCGAAACAACGATCAGAATAAAAATATTATTTGCTCAGTTCACAACAGATACCTCAAAAATGATTTCGTGGCTGCGGCAAAAAACTCAAATCATCTATAACTGCGAGCAAGTTGGGTCTGCAGTCCGACAGTGTCATCTACGTCAATGATCACTTAACTTTTGAGAACAAAATGTTGTTAAACAAAACGAAAAAACTAGCTAAAGAACGAGGTTTTTTATATACTTGGGTGGTTGGTTGCAAAATCCTTATAAAGAAAAATACCACTTCTCCAACCCATCACATAAAAACGGAACAAGACTTAAAAAAGTTCCTGAACTAATAATGTTGTGTCCGTTTTATAAGTTGTCGTACTTGTGTACTCGCACGCACTACGCTAATAGTTTGAGAAACACTGGTGCTAGTTTTTTGTGCGCATTCCTTTACCGCAGGCCTTTTGTTTGCTTATCGCTCGGTGTTGACCATTACTATTTCTCTATTGAATATTATCTGCATGAAGCTAAGGTGATAATTAGCTTGATCTCGCTCATTTTCTTTATGTTTCGTAGCTTAACTTTTTGCTTTAAACTGAATGTACCCTACAAATCAATTTCTATTGAAACACTAATAATTAATCTTTCGGTTCGCGATGTCACCTATTAGTGTATATTACCAAAATGTTCGGGGATTGCGTACAAAAACGTTAATGTTTTATCGTAATGTGTGTGTTAACTTCTATGATATCATTTGCTTAACTGAGACTTGGCTTATTGAGGGTATTAAGGACAGTGAATTGTTTGACGACCGTTACACAGTGTGGAGGCGCGACAGAAATTATTCTAGCACGAAACAAACTTTGGGGGGTGGTGTACTTATTGCAGTGCGACGGGAACTTATCAGTGATCTCCGCTTCGTCTGCCGAAGACTTGTGGATCACTCTCACCCTTCACCGAAAGAGACCGCGAGTGTCGTATAAAATGCATATTTGTGTAGTGTACATCTGCAATCAAAATCTTGGTCACTCCCAAGCAGGTCAGTTAACAATTTTTTCTGATAACCTAACAGATATTGTTCAGAAGCATCCCGCAGATAAATTTTTAGTTCTTGGTGATTTTAACCTTCCAAATATAAACTGGCAACCAGATGACGATGGTCAGTCTTTGTGCCCTAGAAACATCCAAGGTCATGTTCAGGTCAATTTGTTTGATAATTTTACCGTCTGCAATATCTCGCAATACAATTCACACGTAAATGTCAACAACAAAATATTAGATCTAGTTTTATCTAATAGCGAGGTCTCAGTGGCAAGTTGCGCCGATCCCCTGGTGCCGGAAGATCCACATCATAGGGCTCTCTGTGTGTCTACTGATTTTGTGGAGTTGCATATTCTTCCCGCGCGTCCCCGTCTAAAATTTTTATATCGGTCGGCCGATTACACGGCCATTAATCATCGGCTGAGCCAGATCGACTGGTCCAACGAAGTACGCACTAGGCCACTCTAAGATGCCGTATCATTTTTCTATAGTACTCTTAATGAACTACGTGATACTTTTGTACCCGTTAAGACAGTAGTTCCTAGCAGCAGATACCCTCTTTGGTTCAAGCAGCCTCTGATAAAAATTCTTAAAGAGAAAGCGAAGTACCACGCAAAATTTAAAAAATACGGAAACCTTTCCGATCATGAGTCTTTTGTTCTCCTCCGACAGCGTGCCAAGGAAGTTGAAAGTGAAATGTTTAGCTGCTACATCAAAAAAATTGAGGAAGACATATCTAAGACCCCTAAAGCGTTTTGGTCGTACGTGAAGTCAAAAAATCAAATAAATGCCTATCCTTCCTTACTTAGATATAGAAGTAGCACTTCAAGTGTAGGAGAGGAAATTTGTAACATGTTTAGTGACTACTTCTACTCTAACTTTCTCGGTTCTACCACTAGTAACGACGGGGACGGCGATCATTCTAACGACTGCGCGCAGGGTTCAAACATGCATTTAAATGATTTGGTTTCTGACCTACATTCAGTCGAAGTTAATGAGTCAGAATTATTCAATCTACTTAAAGGAGTTGACTTATCTAAATCTGCAGGACCTGACAATATTCCACCCGTTTTTATACTCAACTGTGCCAAAAGTCTGACTACTCCTCTTTCACTTCTGTTCAGGCGGTCCCTAAATTTGGGCGAGGTACCGGCAATTTGGAAGTCGGCATTAATCACTCCGATCCACAAGAAAGGACCTAGGGACCTCGTGGAAAACTACAGGCCCATATCCAAACTATGCATATTCGCTAAAATCCTAGAAAAAATTATATACAAGCAACTATATGCTTGTCTTAAACTAAGTATCAGTGACCGTCAACATGGTTTCCTACGAGGTCGGTCCACAACCACCAATCTTGTTGTCTGTGGGGACTATTTGACTGAATGTATGGCACATCGCACACAAGTAGATGTAGTCTACACAGATTACAGCAAGTGTTTCGATCGCTTGGATCATGCTATACTTCTACGTAAGCTTTTGGCCATGGGTATTAGTGGAAATCTCTACAGGTGGTTCTCATCTTATGTTGCTAACAGATGTCAAACTGTTGTTCTTAATGGGTACACATCGAAAACTATGGTTATCCCCTCCGGAATTCCACAGGGATCGCTTTTGGGACCATTATTATTCAATATCTTCATCAATGACGTCTCTTCATGTTTCTTGAACTCGACAGTTCTTTTATTTGCTGACGACATGAAGATTCTAAGTGAAATTAGAACTGATGAAGATGCTGAACGTCTCCAACATGACCTGGACAGATTCCAAGAGTATTGTGTGGCCAACCGCTTGGATCTAAATGTCTCGAAATGTTATACATGTACCTTCACTCGTAAACTTAAACCTATTACTTACGATTACAAACTAGCCAACACTTCTATAGCCAGAGTTAATACTATTAGGGATTTAGGCGTCACTTTTGACTCGAAACTTATTTTTGACACACACATCGATAATATTACTAAAAAAGCGTCTAAGGCGCTAGGTTTCATCTTGAGGATTTCAGCCGATTTCAAAAATATCAAAACACTCAAGGTTCTCTATTGCGCTTTTGTACGCAGTCATCTCGAATACTGCTCACCAGTATGGAATCCGATTTATAATACTTACATCAATCGCATTGAAAGCATTCAAAAGAAATTCTTAAGGTACATTCAGTATAGATCCAAAACCTATTTACCTAATTACCACAGCCGCTGCAGGAAGTTCCACATTCTTCCATTAGTTGAGCGGAGAAAAATTGCCGACATGGTATTCCTATTCAATTTGGCTAATGGTGCAACTGACTGTTCCGAACTGATGGGGAAAATTGGGTTGCGTGTTCCATCCTTCACCTTAAGGAACCATCAACCTCTGTATGTTCCCGCTGTGCGGTGCATTTATCGACAAAACTCCTATGTGATAAGAGCTAGCAGGTCATACAACTCAATGTGTCAGAGTATTGATGATCTTGATTTATTTTCCACCAGTGTTCAAAAACTTAAAAAAAATCTTTGTAATAACTTCTTTGAACGTCACTAAAATCAGTTAATTTTTTTTCTTAATTCTCTACGAGTGCTTAATTCTTACTTTCTCTTGCATGTCTACTGTTTCTTGTGCTATTCTTATAATGTCAGTGAAAACTTTTAATTGGCCTTCTTTCACTATCTTTCAACTATCTGTATCCTTGCTGTAAGTTTTCTTAAGAAATAAAATAAAATAAAATAAAATAAAATAAAATATAGCGTGGCGACGCGTCGCCACGGCATGCGACGCGTCGCCACGGCATGCGTCGCCACGCCAGAAATTTGTTTTACGTGCGGCTATAGATGTTTCACATCAAAATCAGCCCTTAATTTGATAAAACTGTCCACCGCCTTATACCCGATGCCCTTTCAGGGGGACTTCTCTCAAAGTCCGTCAACAAAGATACGTCCCATCTGAAAGTAGTTCGATATTTCAAAATGCGAGGTGCATTTTGAGTCCCGATCTAACACATCGGGAGTAAGGACAACTGTCAAATCATGTTGTCCATTGTTCTTAGTTCGGCCACCGAACAAATTTTTGTCCGTTAGGTGATTCGGAGTAGGAAATGCCCATAGCTTCGGCTAAAACTACGGAATTCGTGCTTAGACAGTAGACCTCTAAACAATTCGATCGATACTTTCGAATCCAACATAAGTGGGCAGGTGCCAGACGGTTATAGGTCTTCCTGTTAGCGAGTCGATAGCTAGATTGCTATCTACACTGGGTCAGATCGAACTAGCGTGGCGAGAAAAGTATGTCATTTTTAGAATATGTTTTAGAACGCAACGACTTGCTAATCAGTATGTCCGTTAGTGCCCTTGTAACTCGATAACCACATAACTATTCTTCTTAGCGTGTCGGTGCCATCATAGTGAAAGAGTTAGCCAATCAGCGTGAAACTCGCTGATAAACATTATTTTTTTTTTTAATAATTATGTATATGCTTTTCTACGACTACGCAAGAGCAGGCGAAGGTACAGCTTGTTGACCATTGTGAATTTCTCCTCATGAATTGCAAAATCATAATTATCTACTCTAGTTTCTTATTTAGACATGATCACGGTCTCCAGCTAAACTTGATAAGATATTTTTTATTAAAAGAAAATTGTCATAGAAGAAATAACATTTTAGAAATGATAATATGTAATTTGAAACAAAAAACAACATAAATTCCGTCCCATAAAAAGAACCTTACAAAACGAGCCGCGGATGCTCAAACACCCAAACGATTAACATATGAAGGGAGTACAAAGAGCCTAATCATATTATCAGCTCCTAGATTAGCGGTAGGAAGATATAAAGGGTCCATTGTAGTGCGGCACAGTCGGAACCTCCTCGCCTCTCCTCGCTTTCCTCGCCTCTCCTCGCCTCTCCTCGCCCCGGTGCGCGGAAATGGCGGCGGAGAACGGAGACAGCGACATCCGGCGAGGTGAAGCTAGCGGTACCCGGTTCAGTGTAAACCCGGGTATTATCGGACGAACACCCACCTACGACCCACTTTTGGAAATACCCGTTATTATCCGCCACTCTGACGGATTACGGCGTCTTTTTGAACTTCATTGACAATTTATGATTTTATATTGATTATTTTTCAACGTTATTTTTTTTCTAATAAAAACTTGACATTGACGCCGATTTCTTGGTGTATTTTAAAATATTAGTTTTAACTAATTTCTTGATCTTATTATTAGAAACTTGACTTTTGTAAGCTCATGTTAGTTTTTCCAAGTCTGATCCAACTACGTTATTTATTGTCGAGTAGTAAATTGGAATTGTATTGTAATGTATTCGTCATCTTAATAATTATCAGCAAAATATACCCAGTCGTCCAATTTTGGACAGGTCGTGAATTATGAATTGATTAGGATTTTTATTAACAGTTATGTGATTATTTCCCTAAATATTTACTAGAATATTAGCGGTATAGCTATGTTCGTTATCAGTCATAATAATCTACTTAAGCAGTGAAAATTTTAAATTCACTGACAAACTACGAAAAGCCAAAACCGCTGGGTCTAGAATATTAAAATAGCATGAAAAATTGCAAAGAGTTCCATTTATAACAAAAATAAGCACAAAGGGAGGATTTTTGAAAATTCATATCCTAGAGGGGTTAGATTGAACATGAAGGTTTGTATGGAAGTTCGTCAATCGGGCTTGTAATCGAAAATAAATTTCGCTCCCCCCACCGAATAATATGGTAATCGACAAATCAAAATTTTACAGGAAAAATAAAAAACTGTTTTATGCGTATATCTCGGCACTGGTAGATCGTAAGGTAGACATTTAAACGTCAAAACAAAGCTAATTTTTTTACAATCTAATTTATATTATGATTTTTTTGTAATACTTTTATAAAATAAAGTTATTCACAAAAATAATGTTACTGAAATTAAATGGCAAAAGTATAGTATGCAACGCATCATTACCATATTATTCGCGTGTAAACGCAACAATATCGTAGTCAATATTAATGCATTATAGTATTATTCGTTGTAATACAGTGTCAAAAAACCTAACGGCAATATGATATTACGATATTATTCGTGTGAAATCCAAGCGATAGTGTATAATGTAATATTACATTACAGTAATATTCGTCGATGTGTGGTGTCAAAAGATTAACAGTAATATAATGTTGCAAATACATGTTTTATTAAATTATCCAGTACTTATTATTTGATTTTGCAGAAAAATAACAATAATAGAGGAAGTTGATATTAATACTGGATAATTTATAATAGCGTTTTATTAAAATTTATGAAATAAAACAAAGGTTTTATTATTTATCATAATCAGTCCTTTTATTTATTAACTAGCTGTGCCCGCGACTTCGTCAGCGTGGAATAGTGACTTTTCGGGCAGCATATATTTTGAATTACATATACCGTCGTTTGGGTAGCTAAAAATTTACTTTACAGTAATGCTTCTCTGTATACGATATTTGACGTATGGCCATCGGGGATGAAAGCATACAGGCTCCTAGGATTG
This sequence comes from Luperina nickerlii, assembly GCA_963855955.1. Lineage (NCBI taxonomy): Eukaryota > Metazoa > Arthropoda > Insecta > Lepidoptera > Noctuidae > Luperina > Luperina nickerlii. The sequence goes on from OY979662.1 coordinate 26,649,821, forward strand.
CTAACCCGTGACAGAGCCACATACAACTGAGCGTGCGAGAAACAGCTGATAATTAGATCTACACCTACAACTTTCAGCATCTGACCTTGGGCTTTATTAATTGTCATCGCAAAACATAGACTGACTGGAAACTGGACTCGTTTAAAACTAAATGGAAAATTGTTTGGAATGAGAGGAATCCGAGGAATGAAAACACTTTTACCTTTTCCACACCTTGTTAAAATCTCTGCTTCTATCAGATTTCTTTGTAAATTGGTCACTTTTAACCTGGTGCCATTGCTAAGTTTTGGGGGGCTTAAATTTCTAAGAAGCATTATCGGTACGCCTACTTTTAATTTTAATTTATGTGCTGGTAGTCCAGGAGCATTGAGGGATTCGAAAAATTCTACTGGGTAGCTTGTAGATTTTCCTTCTTCCATGACTCTGTTAATGGAGATATACTCAACATAATCCCCCGGAACATAGCTCAAAATTTCAGCGTTTATTGTTGCTGCTTGGTCGTTTCGTGGCGTCAAAATAGCTCTTTCGCAAAGCCAGAAATTTTCGCAAGTTGGTATTTGCGTTGCGTTTCCATACACAGATGATATGAGGTCTCGCATTGATGAAACTATGTTGCATAGGTTTTCATTAAGAACAACTTTTCCTTGTTCCTGCGGTAACACACCGTTACCAATCTCAAGTAGCAAATCTGAAAATTCTTGAGCATTTTCGTTGCCTCTAATTTGCGCACGCATATTTAATGTCAAATGCAAAGGTATAATGTAATGCCACAGTCGAGAACTCTTTAGGCAGGCTCTAACTTCAACAGCCCTTGTTCCACGTGGTATTACAGGGAGAGTCTGACGAAAATCGCCACAAAAAAGCATAGTAATGCCATCCATGGGTTGATCATTTTGGTTGACATCACGCAACGTTCTGTTTTTCGATTGGCCATTGTGGACTCATCCCATATAATAAGGCTACAATCACGAAGAACCTTAGCTTTATCGCTGTTTCTTGAAATATTACAAACAGGGCTTTCTGTGCGGTCTAAATCGATCGGAATTTTGAACATTGTATGAGCAGTTTTCCCACCTGGCAACAATGTGGCTGCTATGCCTGATGAAGCGACAGCAAGCGCGATTTTACCTTGGCTTCGTACCTTCGCCAAAATAACTTTCGTAAGAAATGTTTTACCCGTTCCACCGGGTGCATCTACAAATAGCATTTCTTCCAAAGTACTATCAACGCTCACCAGATCAAATATCAAACGCTGTTCATCAGTTAGCCTCGAGAGTGCGCGTCCGCGTCGAGAGTACGTACATACGTACTCTGATAGTATACCTTAAAAATGTCCGCCGTGATTCTTTAAATTGACATAACTTTTTTATTTATGAACCGATTGACATGAAATAAACACTAAATGTTAAGTGAAGCTTACTACAATATATTAGTGAAAACGGCATCTAAATCGAATAAGCCGTTTCTATTATATTGTAAACAAAAATAATACACAAATATAATTGTTTTATACTTTACGTGGAAAAAGGCATGCATTTCTTACGCGAATATAATGGTAATCGTCGCTTACCGAAAAAGTTAACGATTGCATGATCTGTAATAACATGTTATGGTATTATTCGTGCAAAAAGTGTGTTTAGATTTTAAGGGAATAATGTTGTTATGTTCATTACGGTATCATTGAAATTATTGTACTTTTATAAATATACATAGAAAAAATACAAAAAAAATTACAAGATTGTAATTAATGCTTTAGACACCGAATATGCAATAAAACGAAAACTGTCGTAGTACCACATTACCATGTTATTCGGTGGGGGGAGCGATTTGTCCTTCGAATATCAGGTTTTTCTATGCATTATTCTAATACTTGAAGAACGCCATCTCACGAGAAAAGCACACTTTACTAACATCGGCAGTTGCTTCTCACGAGGGTGAGCGCCCTCTACCATAGCGATAATGAACTTACGATACCGAGGGGTAACAAAGTGCAGGCGAAACCCCAGCGCCATAAGCCATTCGTGCTATTGTCTTTTTAAGGGTAGATGGGGTGGCATCGAGATACATTTTAGAAAACACTACTTTTGAAAATAAAATTTGATCAAGGACTGATTTTTCTAACGCCACATAAAATTACCAAAGGATTTTGAATAACTGAGGCTGATTTTTCAATAGTCGGATAACTTATATCTGAAGAATAATCATGATAGTTTGCCATAATTTCTATACAAAAGCTGTCAAACTGCAATACGAGTATACATTCTGAAAAGAAGAAAAATCTGACCTTAATCTGGCTTGAACCATTTTTCCATACGAAAACTGCTAAACGTCAATTTTATATCACGGTTAAAAGAATGTCCGTGACTACTACCACCAACGCCAATCGCTTCCATTTTGGTAAATAATTAGTACTCAATTGGTACTAATTAGTACTCGAACAACAAAATTGGTACCTACCTCAGTGTTTCGAGAAAATCGACTTTGAAGGTGGTCCGGTAGTCACGCTACAGCAGGACCACCATGAGCGCTGAGGCCTGCTACAGCTATTCTAAGTATACAAATAAGTAGTACCTTTATATGTGATTCATTTCGTAAAAAAAAAACGCATTACTTACATACATTTGTATTTACCGAGAAATCAACGATGATAACTTTCGCGCGCTCGTTCAGCAGGACCACGAGATTGAATGTTGATTCCAAGTTTGAGGAGCTTGTCGCTTTCCTCAAACCTACATAGAAAATTAGTGCCCTGCAAGATAAAATTAGTATCCTTTCAAAATAAGTACTCCAGTAGTTTACGAGATTTACCATGCCATTGGTGGGGTGGCGGTAGTCACGGTGTTAAATTTTCATTTCAAGATTTCCCTATTAAAAACTCTGTGATTTCATCCCAAATTTATACAAAAATTAGTACTCCTAAAGAAAGTGACCAATAATACGATACCTAAGTGTTGTATTTTAAGAGAAATAAATTAGCTTTCATTACTTTTCCGTACTAAATCTCCGCGTATAACCCGACCAAATTAAGTTATCAATGGTATAAAGCTGTATAATAGATATACACTCGTGCACATAAATTTATGGATGTCACAATAGTAGGTAATAAAAGTCATACATTAGGTACTTGTTTCAGATTTATTATTTTTTGTATTAGTAGATATATTAAAATAAACAGAATTTCTCAAATCAAAACCTTTGATGAAAGCCAAGTTCTGTTTGTATTCGAAGACATGTGACATCTCTCAACCCGCACTGGGCCCGTGTTGTGAATTACAGCCTACTCCCTCTCGAAGAGACGAGGCCTGTGTTCCAGCAGTGGAACATTATTTATACATAACAATTTAAAATGTGAATTTCTTTATTACTCTGTATTTTATCGTGGGAAAACCTGAATTAAAAGATCGCGAGCGTTAAATTTTTAGTTACCTATTCAATACCTACTTAAAACTTACTAAAATTATAGATATTGAACTGTTGTTATCACTATTCCGAAATCCATATGTGCACGAGTGTACATCTCCTAAACAGCTCAATACCATTGACAACTTAATTTGGTCGAGTTATACACGGAGATTTAGTATGGAAAAGTAATGAAAGCTTTTTTTTTTAATACAATACTTAGGAATCTAAATTTTTGGTCACTATAACTTCTTTAGGAGTAGGTACTAATTTTTGTATAAATTTGGGAAGAAATCACAGAGTTTTTAATAGCGAAGTCTTGAAATGAAAATTTAATATTACATTTGAACTACTACTATTGTAGGTACTACTAATTTTGAATTTTGCGTACTAATTTTATCTTGCAGGGTACTAATTTTCTATGTAGGTTTGAGAAAAGCGTCAAGCTCCTTAAACTTGGAATCAACATTCAAAGTCGTGGTCTTGCTGAACGATCGCGCGAAAGTTATCATCGTTGATTTCTTGGTAAATACAAATACGTTGTTTTACGAAATGAATCACATATAAGGGTACTAATTACTTGTATACTTAGAATAGCTGTAGCGTGCCCCCTTTTTCAGCACTCATGGGGGTCCTGCTGAAGGGAGCGTGACTACCGCCGGACCACTTTCAAAGTCTTCTCGAAAACTACTAAAGTACCAATTTTGTTGTTCGAGTACTAATTAGGACCAATTGAGTACTAATTATTTACCAAATATGGAAGCGATTGGCTTTAGTGGTCCGGTGGTAGTCACGGACATGTTAAAAGATACAAATTTACGGATACTATTATAGATATAAGATAATAATATAAACTAAAACTCCCCAATATACCTACCTAATATGTATTTAGGTAGGTATATTGGGGAGTTTTAGTTTAGACTAACTTATGTTATTTATTTACCGAAACATCGCAATTAATTATCAAGATTAAAATATTTTGAAAGGGGGGTGGGAGAATGAACTTGAAACTACAAAATAAAACATAAGTATGTACTTGAAAAATTTGTAGAAAAAAAATGTTTTAAATAACTCGAATTCATTCTTTGAGCACCGCTAATAAATGTAGACCAAAAATATATTATTATCTAACGACGACTTTACTTTTTCTTTTTCTTGTCCGCTTTCTGTTTGAGTATATACTGGGAATCCAACATAAGCATATAATCCAGCAACTTCTGTCCCCAAGGCGTATAAGACAAATACCACGTTCTATACATGTCGTTTTCGAACTGACCCATAAATGTGACATTAGGATTATCTATTACGTTATTCACAATTTCCTCAGGCTCAAGAGGCTTGTAATAAAGCTCAGCCAACCGTTTACCATTCATCAACTTATCAACAGCATTTTTTATAGCGCTTATACTGTAACCTCTTAAAGTTTGGGCTGTCGAATTGACATCAAAGTCACGATCGACACCGTGGAACTTCATGAGCATATGTGTCAGAGTGTAAGAAATGCTACCATAATCAGTACTAGGAATCATAATAGTCGATGGAAACACTTTAGACATAAGACTAGCTTTTGAAAGCCACGGTTCTGTTGCCGTTCCAATTACCATTATTCTGTCGTCATTCGCAAGTGGTTTGATTATTTCTTTAAAGAAATCTTTTGATAAACGCGTTGGATCAAACATCTTCTCCTCTTTCGGCACCTTCTTGTAAAATAATTTATCTGCATTGTCGACAAGTATTACTGTTGGTTGCATTAATCGGCTTATCTTGTTTATGAATGTAAACATGGTTTTTTGATTTTTTGGGCCCATAAATTTATTACATACATTGAAAGGTGACAGATCAATCAGAAGGGAGTTGGTTTCTGTAGCGATGGCGTACGCTAAGGTTTTCTTACCGGTGCCTTTAGGGCCAACAAATAGTTGTGATCTTTGCACGTCTGGACAGGTAGATCCGAGAGTCAAAAGACATCGAATCCTAACCTGCTCTTTTACATCACCTATACAATGCGGTGGAAACATCGGTGTCCATAGTATGGCTCTGCAATCAGCTGCAGCATAGTTCCTATCACCCCAATATTCATCGAGTGACACACGAGGATATTTTCTTACAATACCGCTATCAGCTAACTGTTGGAACATGACTTCGGGTGTTAATTTTTCAGGTTTAGGTGGCTTACGCTTTTTAGGCTTTTTCCTCTTATTGGTCATTGGTACTTTCATTTGAAAGCTATCATAGTCATTCTTTAGAGCATTTTTTAAAATGTCTAATTCTAATCTCATAATTTCATCTGCAATTGGGCGTAGATCTAGTTGTATGTCCTTATATGCGTCTTCTGTAATAAGCTGCATGATATGACCTTTTATTGCATCCAGGTGCGCATCGGGTGTATCTATGCCATTCCATCCAATTTCATAATCGAGCCAATTAAATTTTAATTTATCGTGGTGTTTGCCAATTAATATGTAAACACCGGGGTCACTGTCGGGATTCATTCGTGACTTCTTGTATTCTTCAAGCATTTTCTTTTCTCTTATTTTAGCTTCGGCAGCTAATCTTTTTTTTTCTTCACGTGCCGCCTGTTTCTCAGCTTTTACCTGATCTGCACTTTTTGCATTTCCACTTTCAGCTTTCATCCTCTTCTCTTCTTCAGCACGCCATTCAACGTATTCTTCGACTGTAAATGTTTCGCCTCTTACAATTAAAATGGATCCACCTTCGTCAGGCCAGGGAAATTCATCAAACACACGAGCTCCTACAAACCATTCTTCAAACCACTGCCTAATTTCATCCGTTATATCGTCCATTATGTCTCCTTCTCTCAGTCTTAGTACGCGTGATTTTTCTTTAAGGTTCTGTGCCATAAAATCCTCATAATATTTACGTCTAAATTTCCGTCTGATCTCTTTTACCTTTTCTAACTGAACTTTTGCTGATGGCGGTCGAAAAGAAGAAATAACCATACCAATCTTTACTTTTAGTTTAGTCTCTCGCAAATGTTTGCGTTTTATCTCCATAAACAGTTTACAAACTTTTTGTATGAGTAAAGCAGCTGCATTCCTGATTTTAAAGGGTCGCTGTGGTTTTTTCAATCCAGCTAATTCTAAGTATAAGTTTTCATCTTTAACAGCCTTTTGTGCAAGCTCTTTTATTACAAATCGTGATCTTTCCATTCTCTGAATAGTATAAGCATGGCCGTTGAGTATATCTAAGAGCCTTTTAGCTTCTGCCTCTTCTGGAGTTAGAAATACTGTTTTTTCAGTATCACCGCTATAAACTTTGGTAGATTCTTCTTCTTTCTCCCTTGCCAATCTTTCCAGTTCTTCCAGTCTTTCGGCTTCTAATTGCTCTAGTTCTTCCTGTGTAGCAGGCGGGTCTCCCAATCGATTGCCGGCAAATATTTGGTCCATTATATACTGCATTTCAGCTACACGTATTTCGAATGGATAGAAGAAAGGACAAAGTATTTCAATATCTTGAGGTTGTATTAGCAGTTGTTGAAACGCGTTATCAGGATAAGTGAATTCAAAGACTTCTACTTCTTCTAATGTTTGTTTTAGTTCAATAATTCGACAAGTGATACTATCAATAATTTGCTTTATGCATGGTCTTCTTTGTACTTGCTGCATTTGGTCATAGCAATCGCATAATCTGTTATACAATTCACAATATTTACTGTAAACTCTACTGACTACTTCAACGGCAGTGGCCTGGGGCTTGATACCGATGCTGCCAATTGCCAATTCTTGTAAACGCACATCCTCTGCTAGTGCAAGTCTGAACTCCTCTTTAAGTTCAAGCCATCGTTTATAGTAGTCTTTATTAGACATTTTGAATACTAAATGATTCTCGGTGACTTGTGTAATAGTTATAATAAAATTTTAAAAAAATCATTGTACGCTAAATCATGACAATCAAAATTTGACGTGTCCCACAAACAAAGATTACTATGTTTTTATGTTAGGTCATACTTAAGACCAAAGAGAATTAAAAGCTGCATCCTAACTGTAATAATAGTATCCTAATTAATATTACATTTAAAAAATTAAAAATCAAGATTCATTTATTTCAGGCAAGTCTTTTTTTTTACACATACACCCAAAGTATCAGAAAAATTAAATTAAATTAAATATATAATAGATATTAATTTAAATTAAATTATATTATTATTATATTATTATTATTATTATTATTGTTGTAGGTAAGTACATTCAGATAGATTATAGTTTTCTTATAAATGTCATGTAGGTTTAAATTCAGTTATACTAAAATAGTAAAATGAAATGAAATACTTAGTGGTCATGTAAATGGTGCGGAATATAGTAGTCACAATATTGTTTTTACACTTAATCAGTCTTAAATGATGCTTTAAGCCTACGTAATACAGCATAAAAATCGTCAACCCTACTTTTGGCAAACTTACCAGACGCGCTACACCGCCAGGGCAGGTTAACCATGGCCCGGAACGCATTGTTGTATTGTACACGAAGAGTATTGTAGGTAATCTTCGTGTACTTGTACCAGAGTTGGCCAGTGTAGGGCGCCTGGCAGTATGCCTTAAACCCCTGTTTAAGGCATACTGCCAGGCGTCCTACACCGGCCAACTCTGCATATCTAACGATTTGCATATTGTTCAAAACAGGCTAAAGTGACCCTTCACTTTTTGCCTGTTTTGAACAACATGCAAATCGTCTGGCGAGCATATTACTTTTACAAGCAATGCTTCGCCTTTGCCTTTCAAGATCAAGATTATCACTTAAGTCATCGGCGACAATGTGACCTAGATACTTAAAGTTGTTTACAATTTTAAGAGGAGACCCACACAAGTCAATAAGCAATACCTGTTCTGGCCCTTTACCATACTTAAAAATCAATATTTCCGATTTATTTACATTATATGTCAGACTATGAGCGGCGGCATAGGGCTCGCAGATCGCAATAAGTTTCCTCAATCCGCCAGCAGAGGGGCTGAGCAGAACCATATCGTCAGCGTAGCTAAGGCATTCGCCTCCTACCTGGCATCCGACTCTGGTTCAGCTCAGCTCCTCCAGTAGCTCATTAATATATAAATTAAAAAACACCGTAGAAGTCAGCCTGCCCTGCCTTACCCCACATGCTAATTTATATGTTTTGGATAAACTGTTACCCCATTTAACTTGGTTTATTTGGTTTGAGTACCAATATTCTAAGATATTAATTACGACAGGCGGAACTTTTGAATTTCTTAACTTATCCCATAGTATTCTATAATTAATTGAGTCAAAAGCACGGCTTAGATCAAGAAAGCAGGCAAAAACAGAGGTGTTTCTCTCTGTGGTGATATTATAAATGCGAAAGTAAGTTGGTTTGTTACCTTTTCACGCCTAAACCACTGAACCGATCATGAAATTTTTCATATACGTTGTCAGGTCTACAGAAACGGCCATAGGGTACCTTTCATACCGAAAAAAAGTGCTGTTCCCGAGGAAAACAAAAATAACGTTATTATGATAATAGATGGCGCCACGTGTCTTTCGAATCAAAACCAACGTCTGTCGGGTCAGCTAGTTTTAATGTAATGCCCGTTGCAAAGGCTGTTGTTGACTCTAGTTAATGTATGCAGTTTAATGTATGATATATGGATGGTACAGTCATGAATTGTAAAGATAGATCTTTACAATTCATGACTGTACCATCCATATATCATACATTAAACTCACGCCTTCCTCTTATAGGTATAGGCAGAAACTATAGAAGACCACCTGCTACGATCCGATATAAATGGACAAGAGTATGCTTAGATTATTTGGTCATATTGAGAGGATGTATAAGTGGTAACGCCGGGAGAGGACGCCCTGGAATCCATCATAGTGACCTTATTAATGATTTTCTTCAGAAAGGTCAGGTGTTTGCAACCGGCGTGCGTGTATGACCAGCAGTGCGATTCTGTTACCATCTCACCGTGAAAAGTTATGTGAAGTGAGCGTGGACTGTGGAGTGAGCTGTCAATAGTGTCAATTACTAGCAAAAACAAACTCACTTCACCTAAGTTTTCACGGTGAGATTTTTACAGAATCGACCGGCTGGTGTATGAACGTAAACGAAGCAAAAAGATGATATAAGGATCGTAGCAAACCTATCAATAATAATTATTTAAAAAAGTTGTTTTTCACGTAACTTATAAGTAAGTTTTTTAAGCTAATTGCTGCACCACTGCGCCAAGCCGTATTTCCCTCTTAATAATAATTATTGCGTGATATAGCAAAATATGAAATTAGTTTAAACTGAACCAGAATATTGAAATCGTTATAATTAGTATATACTCTGACATGAGAAACATGATGACTAAAATCCCATATCTTCCAAATTCTAAAACTTGGAAGATATGGCATTTTTATTCGAACAACCCTTAGGGGTGGTTTAACAATGGACTGTAACAGTAAAAATGTTTTAAGTGTGCCTCCGTACGTTCCATTGATCATTTGAATAGTGTGCGCACGCGCTCCCGCTCGTCACCTACATCCGGTGCGTGACGCGTGGCTAAGGGGTGGGGCCTGACAGATAAGCGACAACGGGATTGTTTAGATTCATGGAAAATAATTGTAGATATATTTTGTGGATTTCAAAAACCAAATACTCGATACTTGGCTGAAATTTCCTACCTTCCTTAGTCAACTGCAAATTAGTAGTAACAATTTAACATTGACAGCGCCTTTATGTCGTAGCTTTTTTTTTAAAGGTACTTTAATAATAGTTTATTGATGCAAGTCCTTACAATTATGCTTAATATCTAGCTAAAGTTATCAATAATTAATGCTGTAAGGGTGATCTTCGTAGTGCAAGTTTTACCACTAATGCGTGTTTGACTGTGCACGTTTACCTGCACTAACGGACAGACTGAGCGAAGAGGCTTTTTATAGGTTATAAACTGGCTGACCCAACAGACGTTGTCCTGTCCAAATTTCAATAGTTCATACAGAAACCCCAGAGAAAAAAGGAAATTTTTTCTTGAATTTGACATTTTTTCGGGAAACTTTTCGAAATTTTCTTTCCGTAAAACCTAATTCGTAAAAAAATAGCTCAATCGGTCTAGCCGTTCTGAAGTGATGCGCTTATCAACGGACAGCATTTAATTTTCATTACTAGATGGATGTAAGGGTGAGCGCATATAGTGCATTCTTCAGTTCTGCTGTCTTCTCTGTCTTGCCCCATCACAACCCGCTACTTCCCTTATCTTGGACCCAAAAGCATCCCCAAAATGCAACGCAACAATGATTTATTCTGCAACCCTCGCTGTATTCATTACTAGTGTAGAAATTTAAGCCATTTATTTTGTTAACTCTGTCTCGGGCAATAAAGTATGTAGAGGGAGCGATTTTAAGGGAACAGTGTAAACGTAGTTTGTAATCATTTAATATTGTATGAATATATTTTAAGTTTCCTAATGTTTGTATGGTGATACTGTTATCTCTTCCTGTTTATTATATTTAAAACAAATCATAGATTTCACCTGAAAAAAATTACAATAATTGAACATGAATAGAAAGAACTTTCTATAGAACTTACTTAATTCTCAAAACAGTGAAGGAAAACATCGTGAGGAAACCGGCATGTCCTAGAATCAATAATTTTAAGACATGTGCAATTTACCAACCCGCACTGGGCCTATATTGTTTACATAAGTAACTTACTTATGTAGACTAATAGAAAGTATGGAAGCAAAGACATGGTGCGCCGACCCTAAGCAAATAATTAGGGTAGGTAAGGGCAAGAAAATAATGGTGATGAATAGAAAGTAAGTACTAACATACTTATAAGAACTGTTATGTTGGACCTACCGTTTGTGCACGACCTAATTAATTTTCATTTTGTTCTAAAACACAAAGCAAAATTATAATTCGAGTGTTTTCTTATTTGTAATCGCTTCATTATTTTGAGCCCCATTTAGTTTCTCACGGGGTTACATCTATATTATGGAGTAAGGATAATCCAGAAATTAGTGACGCCAGGGCATCGCTCCACCCACGCATTTACGGCCCGCCACCGGAACTGAACGGCAGAATGATTGACTGGGAAATAGACTGGTGCTGTGCAGGGGTGATCCCGATTTATTTATCTTTGCGATGTAAGTAAATATTGGATGCCAAAGTGTTTGTTTGTTTTGTGGCGGTTATTAATTGCTTCATAGTGTAACTTACTAGTTTATCGAAAATTGATTGTTAATGTTTAAGGTGTGACTGGTCACACATAAACTCGAAATCAAAGCATTTATTTCAATTAAACCATTTACAGGCACTACAGAAATATCAGTCTGTCAGTTGGAAGCTAGTTGCCCATTCCAAAACGTAGATCTCTATGGAGAAGAACAGGCACGAAACTCCAAGGACACTCCTCTAAGGGCTGATTTTTCAATCGACAGATAATTTTTATTCCTGGAATAAGATTGACATCTGACAATTTTTGCATGGAAGAACTGTCAAAAATTCAAAATTATTCCTCCGATAAAATTATCTGGCGATGGAAAAATCAGCCCTTTGGAATTGATTGCGGCATTTTAAGGTGCCTACGCATCTTAAAATGCCGCAGTCAATTCCAAAGTACGTCGTTATCATTGTTGCTCGATATGCTATAGCCTCGTACAGATTTACTATGAGAAATACGATGTCGATCGTCTGTAGCTTACACATTTACTCGATATTGTTTGATTACACGTGTCGATCATAAAAATCTAGCAAATTTGTAGGTTCTAAATGTCTTTGCTTATGACACACTTAAAATAAACTAATAATTTTATTTAAAAACCTGTCAATTAATAACGAAAACCCCATGCGCATACTTAATTAAAACAAAAATAGTTCTCAAAATAAACATAATAGATGATAATTCAAGTAATGAATATTATAATTACGGTATTAAGTCAAGCCTATAATATCGCCCCGTGGTCTATTGCACCGCATGAGAAAAAAAAACTACTCAATGCACGGTTGTCACCGCAGATTTCTAATTGACGATCCGACATTCGCAGGGATAACCCGCACGCGCGTTTATTCGATATGCTTAGTGGGACGACCCCTCAATTTAGTACTCGAAAGGTTTCAGAAAATTTGCTCGAAGGACCGTGATAATTTTTCTTCGATACGTAATTTTTGTATTGGGACAGCAATTATTTCTAATTGGGAGGTGAGTAGACCAAGTCAAAGCATTTTAAGAAAGAAACAATTCAATAACAAATGACTAGAAAAGTATACCTAATAAAAAAAAATCTATACATAATGTCATTATAATTTTCTCTGTAGCAAGTCATCATCGGCATTATGGAAAATGACGGAATGAATGAATAGAGAAAACTAGCGATCAATACTATCTGGCTGTCAGTTGAAACGTCCAGACTCCGCATAAAACAATAACAGCAAATGAACACAAGCCTTATCGATTTTAATCGACAAGCGAGTATCAATGAATAGAAATGTGCGGATATATCCGAAACGGTATCGAATCGCGTTATACAAAGCGGTCGAAAGGACGGCGAGAGCTCTTAATTAAGAGCGTAACATGTACCGGCGCGTGGCGGGTTGGTCACAGCATTGTATTTAGAGTACTCGTAGTTATAATGTTGTTCATTTGAGCCGTTTTTCGAGCCTGTAAACTAAATGCGTGCGTTCCGTGATTCAAGAGTATTGTTGGAAAAATGAGCTTAGGGATGTCATTCTGAGGTATAATTTTGCAAATCACGTTGTTTTATTTGTTGATAAAACGTGAAAATGGGATTTTTTTAAATTGTCATTTTACAAAGTGAGACATCCAGACTTACCAACGGTATATAGTATTACCCAATAACTGGGTTGTGGAGATCAAAGAGGCAGTCGTTCCACGTAAAATACTAGTAGTCAGCTGCGTCCGGTCAGACTGATAGCCCACCCCAACATAGTTGGAAAAACCAAAAGTCCTTGGCCTTAACTTTTTTGTTACAGTTTCCACTCAATGCACAGAGCATTTGCCTACTGCAGTACAGCAGTTATCTTCGCTCATTACTGATGCAGATAAAGCTATCGCCCTACCACAATCATTTTACCGCTTTACCGAGCGTAATGAGTACCGCTTTGATGGTAAAGCGGTAACTTTTAATTGCAGCTCTCCAGTGCCCTCTGTGGCCATCCTTTGAACTTACGCGTCGTCTAACATTGCTACTGTCATGAGTTAAATTGTACAGAATTTTTGAAGAGTTTTGTCTCTTGTAGTAGGCCATGCAAGTCTTAGAAGATAAGTTATTTACTATGCTCAGACGGGCGAACCCTTTTTGATAGATTAGAGATTTTTTGTATGAATTGTGAGTGAACATTATCTACAAGCTTAAAACTCTTCAAGTAACGGGGTTATTATGTAATGTCTGGTCAGTCAGCTTACAGCTACGGCACAGAATAACTACATGTAATAGTATAGTAATGTTACAGCCAATTCGACACCGGGATTTATTAAGCCTAAAAACTGACGATGCATTTGTGGGGTTAAAATTCACGAGTAGCAAATATATAAATGATCTATTTTATGAAATCAGTTTTTTTCTATATTCTGTAATCCAAAATACTATTATTTTATAATAACTAAGCCAAATGGCTCTGCGCAGATCGCGTATCGTAGATAAGCCGAACTATTCTGTAAAAAAATATCAACGTGAAAACTTAAAAGTGAGTTGTCAACATAGTCATTTGAGTCATTTGAATATATATATATATTTTTAATTGTGTCATTCCCCATACTGGTGAGTGACAACACACTTCAAGCTCACTTCACGTAAGTGTTCAAGGTGTGATTTTTCAGAATAGACGGGTTCTCGCAGAGCGTGAAAAGGGAACATACCTGAACATTTTGTAGCCCGTAGCGAGTCGGACAGGGTCGGTGTGGAGTAGCCTTTACCGATCCCACCAGACAGCTTGTCTGAACCTGTCGCGTCCAAAATTACATAACAATTACCAAACAATAAGGGGTCTTACTAAAAATAATCGGGTTTCTATTTGGGACTGAAAAGTGATATGCAGCGTTGCCAACTGAGAAAAAATATAGTTTTGTACTAGCAATTTTATTTTGGTAATTTTGATTTATTATTATTTAAAATTCATGCAATCTTAATACTTACTTATGTATAAAATAATTATATAATGTTGTTTTAAAGAAGTTGAGACGCTAGGGGATTATAAATTAAAAAGGGTATACAGTAAACAACTTATTTGCAGTGTGCATAGATTTTTATAAAGGTCTCAGCATAATTTATTAAGGGTCTTTAATAATAAAAAATAATAAAAAGGTAGTTGGGTAAAAACTAACTATGACATTTCGTAGAAATTATTGGAAACTATTACAAACTTGAATAAATAATTCAATAAAAAAAAAACAACCCAAGATTTGCAACGAACCTGATAAACAAATAAAACAAAAAAAAAATCTCTGCTCTCCCACGCTAAAAGTCAAACGTATCAAATTGCCGAGCACAATATGTTTTGAACAATTTATTTGTTGAAAATAACGCTGGGGTGAGGCCGCGTGGTCACGGCATATCCATAAATCCAAAAAAAAATCGGGGTGGTATCATCATTACTGGTATCTGTCGCACAATTAAGCTCACATTGTCTCGACCATGGTTCCCATGAAATGGTAAGCAACATTGATTGGGCCATGAAAACGGCGGGTAAACTGATACCAACGACTTCTCTTTACTTTGCGGTTACTCTGCTTTCACTAATAGTAAATATAGTTATTCGTTTTGTAATATGGTAAGTTGGAGTAATATATGTATGTACGTATATGATACTCGATAGCGAATTAGAAGGTAGCTGACAGAAACAACCAAGTTCCCCAGCAAAAAAAAAAATAACATCCTTTAATGTTGTACCTGACCTATGTATGTGTTTATTCAAGCTCTTTTTTTGGGTTAGCTGTAAATAGTCCTCTTAGTCAAGGAGAATCCTACTTTATGAACAAACATTTTAGTTTTACTTTCGCAACAACATAATTTAATGTAACAAAAAATAACACTACCCATAAACCCGCTCCGCTATGCTACCCGCTGGTTTAGAGCCCGCGGCGTGTTTACGAGATGCGCGGGCGCGCGTCGGCCGTGCGCCATCTATTGTCACGAGCGGCGAACTAAAAGCGATGTCACTCTCCGTAACGCGAGCCATTATCGCTGATTTATAATATTCGCGCGCGAATGGTCATTGATTGTGCAATAATTGTTTGTTTGGTACTACTTGGGTTCACCCCATGGGACTGGGAATTTGGCTTATTGGCTTAATGTGAAGTGTTTGTGTAACTCGAGAGGGTTAGTGGCTTTACAGAATGATTAGGTATCCAATTTGAAACTATGAATTAGAGTTGTGATATGTCTATTAGTTAGTCTTGTTTTAAAAATAATTTAGACAGTTTAAAAGATGGAGGATGGGCTGGTAATATTTATTTACAGTTTGGTCATTTCGCTATGTACAGACGCCAGCACATCAAGTTACTACAATCTGTCAAATTTCTTTAATAGATTTTCAACTTTATCGCTAAAGCATAAGGTTCAAAGTTGATTAGGCAAATTTGACAGTTTCGGGTAGCTTGATGTGCTGGCGTCTGTACCTGACGACCTATTCTTAGATGAAGTGAGCTCTCAATAGTGTCAATCTCTAGTATCACGTGGAATGACAGCTCACTTCAAGCTCACTTCACCTAAGTTTTCACGACGAATTTTTTACAGAATATACCGGCTAATGCCTGCCTGGTGGACGCTTTCATTAATTGACAGAAAGAAAATAGGTATAAACTAATAAAGTAGGTAGGACTATAGGATGGGCGTGACGGATACCCAGCGTCTAAAAATTGCGAAATACAAAACCATCCTCCATCTAATAAAAACTATTTCAAAACCATATTGCTGTAACTAAACCGTAACGTACACAAAAAATCAAAACAACCCTTTAATGATCAGTTTCGTTTCAACATACATCCATGAGTCAGATTATAATAATACAATAAGGTTTACTAATTAAAAGGCAAACCGTTTGGGGCCGAGGGACTATTAAATATAATCAGGCCGGTGTAGACAGCAGGGCGCCCCGTGATGAGTCACTTTTCACACTCGTTACACCGTTTTACGATACTCTACTTTGTAGATTATCTGTACTATGCTTTTATGAGCGTTTACGCAGTACGACATTTCATACAAACTTTCAAACCCTTGTTTTTCGAAATGAATGAACCGATTTTAATGAAACTTCATACGCATAAGCAGGATACAAAGGTCTAAAAAGTTAGTTAAGAACTTTTTAGAAAAATAGTGTTACAGCCAAATTAGGCCGAATTTAAATTTTCCATACAAACAGAGATTTCCGGTTATCTTTTTTTAAATAAGACATTTCGAAAATGTTCTTTATTAACTTTTTAGACTTTTGTATCCTGCTTATGCGTATGAAGTTTCATTAAAATCGGTTCATTCATTTCGAAAAACAAGGGCTTGAAAGTTCGTATGAAATGCCTTACGTCGTAAACGCTCTTAAACTGCCTGCGTGCCGTACGTTTATAGGTATTTGTGTGTAAATTTTCAGTAAAAGAAAAGAAAGAAAGAAAATGTATTTATTGCCGCACAGGAAGATCACAAACTAAAGATAGATATTAGATATTGTTATATTTAAGCGAAATAAAAATGGTTTTCGAAGTAAAGTTATCATTGTACCGACCAACTTAGATATATCTAGTGGTTAATACTTTTTTATTAGTTAGTAACGATTTAACATGTTTCGTAGAATGTGAATAGTAAATAGCTTACCGATAAGTCCTCATCATAGCATAGTACGAGATACCTCTTTGTTAATAATATGTGAATTATGTTGTGGTTATTGCATTGATTTTGTTTATATAAGTACCTTACTGATAAGAGTTATATTTAATGTAATGTCGTTTTTTTTTTCTAAATAAAATCAAAAACTAAACTAATCTCACAGTGAATGGCGGAGCAGCTATTTCAGTTTAACGATACTGAAAATATAGAATAAGACTAAAGAAAGTATTTTTCTATGTAGCTAGATAGATACTGAAAACCTTATGTCAATCCTGTTGAAAGTCGTTGTACTTTTTTCTGTAGAAATAAGAAATGCTTTGGAAGCGATTACCTCTTGTATAGGCCCGCTGTTAGCCTCTAGCTGCCCCTAAAGTTCCTATTATCGTTATTTAACACGTCGTCGATAACAATACTCGATAAAGGTTTAAGTTAGAGGGTTGCGTCAGCGGATTCTGGATTACTGAAAGCAGTACAGTCAGCATCAAGAGACGATTAACACTTAAGTTTTTTTAATCTCGGTTATTGAGCAAAATATTAACCTTTCAGTTTTTTAAATCTCAGTTATTGAGCAAAATATTTGTTCAAAATCGCATTATACTTCTGCTACAATTTCGAACAAATATTTTGCTCAATAACTGAGATTAAAAAAACTGAAGTGTTAATCGACTTTTGATACTGACCGTACCTACTACCAGATATATGTATTATATACACCATATTTTGAAGGGATTCCAATCGCTGGAGCCTTGACACCGGTATATAATCCTGGGAGTCAGGACTCTAGAGAGAGGAGCCAGGCTAAGTAACTATTAAACAAGTAATTTATATAATAACTTGAACTTGAAGATTTAAAATACATTAATTAGAGGTGTGAATAATGATTTGCTGTTGTTTCTAGATTAAAAAGCAGGACAATCCTAGACAAGTGGCAATCGCTTTCAAAGCTGTTTGTATTTCTTCAACGGCTTTCAACAGGATTGACATACATAAGTTGCTCGGTAGATTATCTCAATCCAATAAATTTTAAACTTTTAATAGAATGTAACTTTGTTTAGCCTATCTGGAACGCACTTTCCCATTTTCAAAACAAAAGAGTTCCTAAATGCTCTGATTTAACGTATTCTGCGCTCATAATCTATATTCTCCTCACACGAACCCCCGTCCGTAATGAATATAAATCGAGAAACAACAACCCTAGCCCTTTGGCAATATACATTTAAAAAATCAATAAACTCATATCAGAGCAGTTGGAGCATGATTTATTGATATATATTTTATCGCGATACGATCTAAAGTGTGGCCTCATAATTGATGACATTTGTACCAAACTGATCCCGGGCCACGATAGCCATGTAAAATACTAGCAACTGGTATTTGGGGCGTTCTGCAATCATTTTCGTGTTAACAACTCTTTACGCGATCGTTGGAGGGTTCCTAAGATTAAGGGGTGGTGGCGCGTGGATTTTTGCACTTATTTGAATATTATGTAAATACTCGGCCATGGCTTAGTATTTTTAGCTCGGCTCGTGTGTTTATCAAAGCCGTCGGGTAATGGATGTTGGTGCAAGCCGTTTGACACGGCAACTTTGACTTGGATGTGATCAAAAAGTAATTTATTTCGTTAACGAGACTCTTTGTTTTGAATTTGGGCCATTATAGAGTTTTGAGCGGCCATTGAGTACCTACTAAATTTCTGTTAATATAACTTGATAGTTTCGTAGCATTGCAACTGCATTGCTGACTCTTGAAGATTATTATTTGGTTAGACACAGTAGCAGCTAATTAACTGATGCGTGTGTATCAAATGGCTTGGGGATATTTATTCTGTCCAGTCGATTATTGAAGCAGTTCAATGTGATCAGATCACTTTCTAAATTTATTACATAAAAATAAACAACATTAACCTAAAGATATCTACATACATCGTCTATTCTTTGGGTTAAGTAAAGCTTGAAGAGAGCTGTCATTCCAGCCCTGATGCAAGAGATTGACCCGATTGAAAAAAAAATAATTCTCGGTGTAATTTTTACAGAATAGATCGGATGGTCATATTTCTAAAGTATCCAAACAAACAGACAGACACGAATTATAGTGAAGACTAAAATACAACTTTAAGAACTCGTATGACATTAAAATTAAAAAATCTTACGAAAAATACCTCCCGAAACGCAAGAGTTTTCATCTAGTTAACGAAAGCGGAAAGGCTCGATCTTCTCTCGGCAGCGCAGCCAAGACAATGGCCGCTCGCTTCGAATTTACATTTTTTTATGAATTGTGCTACTTTTTTTAATGGCAAAATCTTTTATTGTCTTTTTCGAGAGCAGCTCCTTTGTCACTGTGCTTTTGTGGCGACCTCTGGCGGGGACAAAGGATTTTTGTTACAATTGGAATATGTTTGTCCTGTGTGTGCTCTTGTAGACCTAATGCTTCTTTATTGAAAGAATTTTCACTTGATCTTCACTTGAAAATGTGTCCATGTGATATCGATTGTACAAAAGTACCTACATCGCTACTACTGTTGACTTGCGAGTAGATACGTAGTTAAGCTGAGTCAAAAATTTAACACCGTCAAAGCTGTGCGTACCCATGAAGTAAATACCTCATAGTATAAGTAGGTATAGTATAAATAACTTGAAAATATGTATTTTTTTCTGTTCAATAATTATTAAGAATAAAAAAAAAATATTTAAGTAAATCAAACCTTAAAAGTGGACGGATATTAATTAAAAATCAATAAAACAATAAAAGTTTTCGCCTGAAATTCTTATAACAAACGACAATGCAAGAAAAATGCAACAGAATTTTATCATTCTACCCTCGTTAAGAGAAAAAAGCGTCGGCTAACATCCACAATAATGAACGGTTGGATAATAAAAATTTATTTTCGCCACTATTTACCGAGCGCGCGATGATCGCGGGGCGTTAAGGGGCGGGCGCGTCTCTATAGCAACCATGGGGATGAAATCCCGTACGCCCCTCTCCTTTGATTGTTATCTGAAGATGCCTCCCCACCAAGCCTCTTCTACCTACATCAAAGTAATCTAAAAGGGTTTAGTTTACACGCGAAATGTGATCGTGCTTTGTTATCTTAAGGGCGAGTTTACCCTGTCACCACGACCAATCGATATTCAGCCGTGACTGTCTACCGGCGCGTTATCGTCGCGAGGTTAGGGCATATGACAATATACCTTAAATTCTGATATGAATGTAAAATGGTTGGTGTAAAAGTTTACGTTTTGGTGCTGAATTTTATCATCATGACGTAGTGCAGTTTATTATGGGAGATAAGTTGACGTTAGCCGATTGCGGTGAAACGAAGGGCGACTATATTTTCACTTAGGAAAAATATATACCTAATATATGCACACATATGGAATATGTTTGTTAGTAGAGCAAAGCACAGTTGTATTGTACCTACAATGATACTGAACTATTTAATTGGTGGTTTAGACATTGGTGTAGAAATATTATTAATCCCATTAGCGCGTCGACAGAATTTATATGAACAATTCGATAAAAATAACAGGAAACAACAGAAATTAGTTACCAATAGTTTTACTTTTATCCATAGCTCCGAGCATTGAGTCGTCGGTCCTCGCCGTCCTTCCGAATCCTAGCGTGGAGCTGGTGGCATCCTGCCCCAGCTGCCCTCCATAGAAATCACCGAAGGCAGTCGCAGACCCCAAGAGACCTGACCTGTCCTGTAAGGCCGCTTTGGCCTTCTCCACACTCTGCTTCAGTTGCTCGAAAGTGGACTGGTGGAGTCGGTATGGAGGCCATTCTGCTGCAGGCCATGGTTCCTCCTTTAATGCGCTTCTCTTTAATTCCAAGGCTCCTGCGTAGGAGCAACTGCTTTCGTACATTGCAGCTTTGAGGCCAGCGCGAAGTGCAGACGCACACTTTAGACTGCGAAGATCAACCCTGGGGACAAAGAAATTTCGATATACAAGGTGTTGAGATGTATTCTGATTACGAAGTACTTCTGCAAAATACTGGGTGACCCATCACATGGCCGTTATCTATGCATTCTGTATCAAACTATGTAACAATGAGCAAAAATTATTGCTGCGAAACGACTTTTTGGTGTGAAAAATCGCTGTCTGCTGTAGCGTGCCAGGTAACGTACGCTAAACATTGTGCTCTTGAGTATAAGCAACGGTACAGGACTAGGACTAGAAAGGCATTTAAAGTTAAGTTATAACAAAACTTGTTTTCCTGAAATGAAGTTGAAACTTTGACCTTCAATATGTCCGTAACTAGAAGGTTCCAGGTATGTGCCATTAGCGAAAAATTATTATACTGACGTGGAGTACCTACAAGTGACTTTTGGTTTCGTTTAGCGTGTAGTAATACGCACCCGTTATAATAATAACATAGTGTTAGGTGTGTAATCTGAGAAACTAAGCAGAGGTGTATTATACACCCCTGCTTACCCTGCTTAGGGTGTCCAAAGGTTTTTTTTCATTTATCTATATCTTTTATAAATGTAAAACTATACTCACATATGAAATTTTATCTTTCTAGTATGAATTCAACCCATGGCCGACCTTACTACGAAGTTTACCAAAAATCATTTAATATCCTAATATTTGCTTAGTCCTACGTACTAGTAGTACGAGTATATACTACTTCTTTATACGTAATTAATAATATTAGAGAAATATTTATCTTTATTTAAACATAAAATAACAGCAATCAACCATGGTAACTTCTCGGGGTATGTTTTTTAAGTCCGGATACAAATTTCTATGTTCCAGGACACAGTGTGGAATTGTTTTTGTGCTTCTTCAGCCGTGATAGGTCCTTGAAAATCTAGCATTCATTAGACAGCCCTTTCAGCAGTGTCATTTACGACCTTCAAACGACATATTTTAGCTTCCAGAAAAGCAGCATTACCATCCCAAGAAGAATTGATTATTTTCAATTTTTATCAGAATTTCTTGTAAATCAGAATATCTGGTCTGTCAGTAATTTGTTTTGTCTTGGTTTTGTTTTTACGCACTTTTTAGGACCAACTCATAAATATGATGACGACAAGCAAAAGTAATAATTTTCTTTCTAAGGTCTGCTCGAAAAGAGTAGAAGCTCTATTGAAATGTCCAGTTTTCGAAACTGGTGTTTCTGCACATTATTTGTACCTTGTCATTAAGGTTCTAGTCATAGTTGAGACGGCTTTAGCTTGATTTTTACAAGAAGAACTCTCTAGTTTTGGTGCTACATGACGTTGTTCTTCTTTTCAACTTTGCACATTCAAACCTGGTATTCATTTTCTATCCCAATGGGCTGTGAGGAGACTACTTCAGGTACAGATGCCAGCACATCAAGCTACTACTATCTATCAATTTTTTTTAATGGATTTTCAACTTTATCAACAAGGTTCAAAGTTGATTGGGAAAATTTGACAGTTTCGGGTAGTTTGATGTGCTGGCGTCTGTACATTATTGTGAAAGTTAGTTTTTTTTCTTCTGCCCTGGATTTTCTAGTCTCAGTACAAAATCGCTGAATCAAGGATTTGTTAATGGGGAAATCATCGCTGCTCAGACATCATCTATCAGGCATCGATCAAAAGTTACAAGTGTTGTCAGATTATTTGTACCTCTTTTCGAACTTGTTTTAGGGCAGGAAATCTTTGGCAAGATGACTGCAGAATTCAGAATCTGGTCTTCGTCTGAATCTTGTGGATGTTCCAAGTTACTTGTAGTAGAAGTCGATGAAACAGTCAATAATTCTATTTGTCGTCGTTTTCTTTCCTAGTCGTCTAATCGTCTTTGTCTACCTCTTTCTTCTTTGTCCGTCAACTTTCTGACTACACCAGCTTAGTATCCCAGTCGACCTGGCTATCTTTGTTTTTTGCAAAAGTTCTTTGTCATCAGCATGTGCAATCACACTAATATTATAAAGGCGAAAGTTTGTGAATGTGTTTGTTACTTCTTCACGCACAACGGCTGGATCAATTTTGATAAAATTTAGTATTGAGGTAGCTGACACCCTTGATTAACACATAGGCTTTTACTTTTCAAAACCGGTGAAACAGTGGGGCTCAGCTTGTATCGAATATGTTATCAAGGTCCCTTTCAAAATTATTTTCATTGTTCTTAAATGTGTTCTGAGTTTTTTTTTTCAGCAGTTCTCTCAAAACATGATACAAATCAACTAGATTTTTCACGCAGTTAGGAAATGCCTTTGTCGGAATTCTTGCTTTTTCCCAAAATATAATGCATGTACTCCCTTGTATCAAGATGAGTACTTTTACTGACAATCAGCTTGACTTCGCGAATATTGTAAAACAAGACAGTTAAAATTTGTTGAACAGATGATAATTTAGCATCATTTATTGTATGGCTAGGCAGTCCGATAAGGAAAATATTTTGTTTATCACTCCGTAATCCAACCCACAGCTTTAAGGCTCCTTCAAACTTTATTCCTACAAAGTTTTTAGATTATTGTTTTTTAGTTTATTGCATAAAGCAGGAGCCTTTATGCACTAATCTAAAAAATCACAGGTCACAGTGCAGTACCCGCACAACTTGTATAAACAAGATGATAACGCAGTCGGTACGGATTATAGTTCATAAAACGGGCTAATATTTTGTTCTAGACCATATTGGGTTATTACGAAAGTTTTAAAAAGTTTAGCGTAAAAAAAAATTGAACTGTTTTAAGGAATTACATGCACACATGTTTTTCCGTCAGGAAGCTCCACGTGAATATCCAGCGGTAAAAATTATAACCAATAAACAACCAGAAGTGAGTAATTGTTATGGTCATATAGGAAGCTCAAGCAATGTCGTGATTATTTAATCTGGGCATCTATTTATACAGACTGATTAAATAATGACTACATGATTGATGACGTCACATGCGGCTAAGGGACCTTGCACACGAGAGGCCAAGTGCATGACCACTTTTCATAAAGTTCATGTAAAATAATATAATAATAGGTACATGATGACATGAACATCGTAGCCGAATACGGCTACGATGTCTAGTTATTTGTTTCGTTTTTAACGACGATAGGTTATCAAAGCCCACAGTATGATGTTCGAACGCTAACGTTTGATTTATTCGTAAGAACTACTTTTTCGAAACGCTTACAAGAAAGGTATCACTAGGGTTTTGTACTTAATATTTTGAAATGTCAAAACGTACATACGGCGACATTTCAAGCTGTACCTAAATAAAACACTGGAAAGTGTTAGCTGACCACACAATGTATAGATTTTCTGAAGAAGTCAGCTTATACTAGAAATGTACAGCTTGATATGGCGCCGTGTGTACCCCATATTACTGTCAACGGGTACGGTGCATAGACTTTCCGAAGAAGTCAGCTTATACTAGAAATGTACAGCTTGATATGGCGCCGTGTGTACCCCATATTACTGTCAACGGGTACGGTGCATAGACTTTCCGAAGAAGTCAGCTTATACTAGAAATGTACAGCTTGATATGGCGCCGTGTGTACTCCATATTGCTGTCAACGGGTATGGTGCATAAAGGCTGGCAGCAGCAATGAGTCAATGTCGGATATCAAGATCTTAGTTCTAAAAAAAGGCCAGTCCTCTGGGGTCACGCAAAGAGCTTTATGCTGCTGCAGCAATCTAAACGTGCACGATATAAATTTACATGTATATAAGTCGAACAGAAGTTGCCTGTGCTACTGAAAAACTTAAGCAAGAGATAGACGATCGACACTTTCTGTACGACATAGGCAAGACTAGGGACAGACTGATGAGCTGCAAGAGTCTCCTCAAGTCGACCAATCCAGTAAATAGCGGCAAGTCTAGTGCGGTACAAAAAAATAGTGGCTTCTCAAATATCATCCCCCAATTGACGGTTGAGCCTGCAGAAAAGCTTCCAGTGAATCACCATAAGATTTCTAAGCTGAATACGATGCCAGGAGGACCGCTGAAAGTACAATATGATATGCGATGACGGTGAGGCATTTCCTCACCATCTCACCTGCTCTTTTTTTTATTTGAAATGGGTTTGCTTTTGACTCTAGTCTAGCTCAGAGGTGACAGAGACAAAGTCTACGATGGAGTGAGCTTACCCAGAAGAAGCCTGTTCACTCTTACTTTGAAGAGATTCGGGTTGTATGTACATATGCGAAAACACTGCTAACGCTGTTGATGTGGCTAATTTCTCATCGAAGCATAACTAATGTACAAGTGTTATTGGAATCATTTGTTATTAGGTATATGGCAGCGTTAGGTTAAGTGTATTCATGTTTACTAACAAAGTTGTAAAGAAATATTGTTACTAACATATTTGAATCCATTGTTATTTTTATATTAATCTATACTTTAATATATACTTTTACTTTTTTACTTTTAATATTATAAAGCTGAAGAGTTTGTTTGTTTGTTTTTTTGTTTGTTTGGTTGAACGCGCTAATCTCAGGAACTACTGGTTCGAATTAATTTTTTTTTTTGTGTTGGATAGTCCATTTATCGTGGAAGGCTATAGGCTATATAACATCACGGTTCGACCAATAGGAGCGGAGCATCAATGAAAAATGATGCAAAAACGGGAAAAAATATTCCTTTTGAGAGTTTTCGTTGCGTACGCTGCGTAAACGGTTAAAGTTACGCAAAAATTATGTATGACGGAATTGTTTTCCTTTAAAAGTTCTAAAAAAAAATCCGCGGCAGCATATGTCTATCTTTTAAGGTTTACTCACTATAACCTTTTTTATGGTAATCAAATTTCATCTAAACTAATGCATTATTTGCGAAGGTTTTTTTATAAACATGATATTAATCCTTATCAAAATAAATACGTTATTCATCACAAGTATTTAATTTTGAATAAAATTGCCCTTGACATCATTTGATTTAAATGAATATCTTAGGAGTTGCATAGCTTACAAGTAATATAGTCGCATAGTTTACATGTATAAGTAATAATCTTAAGATACTCTTATAGTAATGGAATATATTTTTAACCGACTTCAAAAAAGGAGGAGGTTCTCAATTCGGATGTTTCTATTTTTTATGTATTTTCGGGCATAACTCCCTCATATATGTCTATATTTGATATAGACATATATGAGGGGCATTGTCTATATTTGAGATTTACAAATTTTTTTTTTTGTTCGAAATATCTTTATTCCGGAATGGTCCCATTTAAATTTCATTAAGATCAGAAGGCTAATTCTCGTAATTTAAAACGTTCAAAATCTAGTCGCAGTCTCATCTCAGCGTCAAACAAATGTCAAAAACTTGTCAAAATGTAAGGAAATTAAAGGTATTTTTGACAGATTGAGACTGAGATCAGACTGTGAACGTTCTTAAAATTACGAGAATTGCCGCTCTGATGATGAGTTTCGGAGACAGACAACGGAACTCTTCAATAAATGCCAGCAAATCAACAACGATTGCTGCTATAGCATATGTATGCATTGTTTACGCAATCACACAACGTAACATTACGCCTGTACCTTTTAAAGGGGTAGGCAGATGTGTTCAATAGCTTCCTGTCACTGATATTCACAATTTCACATACCAAGTAGTGTTATATGAATTTGTTTGGGGTAGGCAGGTAGGTACAACTAAAAATTGAAAAAAAAAACTTAAAAAAAATAACAACCGGCTTCCAAAAAATACTACAAAGTGAAAAATAACTTTAATTTCGAAAGTCGGTGTCAAAAAACGAAAATACAGAACCAACGACACCGACTTCCGAAATTAAAGTTATTTTTCACTTTGTATTTTTTTGGAAGTCGGTTTTTTTTTGTCTGCATGTTTTTAGTAGGTTTTTTCCTAAAATTACCGCGGGTGAAACGGCGGGGCACAGCTATTATTAAATAAAGTTACCTTTAGCAGTTAATAGAACAGAAAAACAAACTGTTGTTTGTTTGTTTGAACACGCTAATCTCTGGAATTATCGGTCGGATTTGAAAACTTATTTTTGCATTAGATTGCCCAATCCATGAGGAAAGCTTAATCACGCCAGGACTCTTTGGAGCTGAGCAAAAAGAAAAAAACCATAAAGAATGCTAAGAGAAAACGATGAATAGCGCGGGCGGGTGATGCGATGCGATGGGTTGGGGGAGCAAGAAATTTCACGCGGATGGAGTCGCGGGCAGAGGCTAGTTATATAATAATATTATAGACCTGTCTGACACCCAAAGTGAGGGTGGATCTAGAACATAACCCCGTTGATGGAGTGATCCAAGTGTCCAAAAACCCTTTTGAGGATCTTATAAACGCCACTGATGCTGCTATAAATGTGGCCATATATTGTACCCAACTAATTTAAAAAAGTTCAATCAGCGAATCAAATAGAAGAAGACTGGAATCATCGACACGACGAAGAATAATCTCAACTCAATCTCAAAGAAGGCTGTGTTTGATATTTTGTTGATAATTTTAACTGGCATACTTACAGGAAAATTTAGAGTGAGAAGATTTATATTGAAAAAATCTAATCATTTTTTTATTGCTGGACATATAGTAGGTGTACAGACGCCAGCACATGAAGCTACCCTAAACTGTCAAATTTTCTCAATCAACTTTGAACCTTATGCTCTAGCATTAAAGTTGAAAATTTATTAAAGAAATTTGACAGGTAGTAGTAGCTTGACGTGCTGGCGTCTGTACCTCAATATACAAAATTCACTTCGTTTGTTGCTTACTGCACGGTTTTGTTTCGCTCTCACCGCTCTCACCTCATATCGGATATTCGTTTCCTTTTCGGTCGCTTTTTGTCTTTCCCGTCTTTTTCCGTCGTGATAGCTGTCTTGTGGTATCACATGTCCGTGATACCACTCGCGTCTAACAAACTCAGTCCTCAGACTAGCACTTTCTATAAAAACTGATGAGACGATTTTCTATCACTGTCCCACAAAACGAATGATCTCATGAAGAGACATTTTTATTAAATTAATTGAATTGCCACTGTCCACCAAAAAAACAAAGTTCACCACGAAAAAAATTTAAACACAATTTTTTTGAAAATCTTTCCAACTTTTTTTATCAGTTCACCGTTTATCGTTTCGTAGATAGATCTCAGTTCAACACATCGATATCTCGATTTCGATTTATCGATACCGCGGTGAGAGTGACAGAACGGTCGGTCGCGAACTGTTCGTCGCCTGCGCACACCGCTGATGCCAATTGAATGCATCCGGCTTCAAGGAAATATGTCCTACAATCAATTTAAATGTACCACTCGATTTGACCACGGTCGTGAAATTATGGTGTAAACGCGTTTTAGTTAGTCGTCCTAATTTATTTAAGTATCAAGTGGGTTTTTTCTCATTTTCATTTTGCTTCCTACAGGTTTTATGTGACCACAGAGAAGGTGGAACACAGAGAATCAAGCGTAAACAGTACGTAGCTTTGCCTTGCTAATT
Organism: Luperina nickerlii; assembly: GCA_963855955.1. Lineage (NCBI taxonomy): Eukaryota > Metazoa > Arthropoda > Insecta > Lepidoptera > Noctuidae > Luperina > Luperina nickerlii. The sequence goes on from OY979662.1 coordinate 26,678,365, forward strand.
TTACAGAGCCAGCTTAGATATCTCATTTTACCTTTGAAAAACAGCAATTCTGTTTGGATTTTTGGTTTGGTTTGGTTGAAAGATACCTTTTTTAGTACTACCTTAAAATACATCGACCTAGTAGGTATAAACTCAAAAAGAACATCATCTGAATCTAATAGTACGTCCGCACTACCGCCTAACCCCACCAACCGTCAAATGAACATATAAAATTGACGCGCGCATGTGGGCGCGAGGACCGGCGCGCGCGCCACTTAGCTGCAGGAAGTCTATACATTACCTTATTATATCCCGTAAAAGTGTCATCCGCTTGTCGGCCAAACAGGTGACGGCCTTCATAAGAGACAATTGATCTATATAAAATACACGAGTGTATTTTAGATAAAAATAATGGTTATGGTCCTAAATTAATATTGCCATCAAGAAAATTACTTAATATTTAATAACTAGTCTCTTTGAGGGGAAATGGGCCATTATAAAGCACGCGGGCCACGTGCGGGTTGGATTTCACTTGACTTCGATTTTTTGGTTCTAGTCATGCCGGTTTAATCACGATATTTTCCTTCACCGTTTTGAGACCAGTGGTGATAATATAAATTACACACAACTGAAGCGCCTGTCAGAAATTTGGAATTTTCTATGATCCGTGTGGTGCCGGACTTAAAGAATAGCACCACCCTACTTCCCGTGGGTGTCGTAAAAGGCGACTTTGGGCAGCAGCGATCTCTATGCATTTTACCACCATACTGCGACCACCAACCCGCATGCCTAGCGTTGCGATTATGGCAAACCCGCCAAAAAATGACAAGCACAATAAATACTTAGCCCTAGTGCGCCCCTAGTGCTCGGTGGCCCGCCTACCCTTGGCTACGGTAGCGGCCAAGACCTCGGTGAAGCAAGGGGTGCTAAGAATCCCCGAAAGAGATCCGGCTACCACAATCACCGAAAACTGGACTTGGCAACATACAACTCGCGTACACTCCGGACCGACGAGAAGATCACCGAACAACCGATGTCTTCCAGGTTCTGGACTGGAAAGGGGTTGGCATTAACATCATAGGTAGGTCCAACTTCTAGAAAGAGGTCAATCGTCGAATCCGATTAGGCTGGGCAGCGTTCGGGAAGCTACGCAATATCTTCTCGTGCCACATACCGCAGTGTCTCAAGACGAAAGCCTTTGACCAGTGTGTATTGCCAGTGATGACCTATGGCACTGAAACGTGAACCCTCATAATGGTCCTTATTAGAAGGCTGTGGCGTCAATATCAGACCCACAATAATTAATAATGTTATTGTTCACAGTATGCCTACCTACTAGCCTACCTACCCCTTTACTACTTGTTGGCGTGATGGTGCGCGCACGCCGCGCGCCGCTTGTCTGTGCGAGCGCTGCTTGCCGCGGCTCATTCTTCGTTTCTACCTCTGTAACTTCCGCCTATCGCTGTTCGCTCTTTTCCTTGCTGTATTATACTTTTGACCGTTGTCGTGCGTCTTATTTATACACGCCTACAAGCTTCCAAAAGGCTAAAAGTCACCCAAAGGGCAATGGAGAGGGCTATGCATGGACTTTCCCTGCGTGATCGAATTAGAAATGAAGAGATCCGCAGAAGAACCAACGTAACCGACATAGCCCAAAGAATTGCTAAACTTAAGTGGCAGTAGGCAGGGCATTGCTCGCAGAAATTGCTCGCAGCAAAGCTTCTGGAGTGACGACCGCGTACCGGAAGACAGCGTTGGAAGGCCTCCCTCACGAGGACCGACGACCTTGTGTAGGCCGCAGGACCTCGTTGGATGCGAAAAGCACAAAACCGGTCGAAGTGAAGATGCTTGGGGGAGGCCTATGTCTAGCAGTGGACGTCTTTCGGCTGAAGTGATGATGGCTTAGTTTATTTCTTGTAAAAAATACTCTGGTCGATTGTAGAAATGGCCGCTATAGGAAAAATTACACCAGATGGGGTATCATCGACACATCCCAAACACAGTGCCAGTTTGGCGCCCGTCATAGAATTATCCTCACCTTCTGTCCTGCCCATTCCACCTGCGCCTTCCAGGATCTGCACGAGGCAAATACCGATACTGACCGGATGCTGGCCAGACAAGATTTGAGTATGTAATCGAAACTAAGAGGAGAAGAATACAATACTGTCCACTCCGTCAGCATCAGTTAGCTATCGACATCTGTGGCTGTAGAGCTGCGGGGTAATTGCGTAACACACTGACAGTAGCGATGCCTTTCATTTTGACAGTTTAAGGCGAAAGCGCCGGGTAGCCCGCGAAATTCAATTTTTTTTAGGTTTTTTGAAATTTGCTGGTCAGTATTACGTTGTACGTTGATTAATATATGAATCGCGGCCGTAAGTAATATGTGTTTATAGAATTATAATCATTAAAGTCATCAACACAACTCTCTAAGACCACGTAAGTCCAAAGAATAACTGTTTCATGAAATCATCATTCTTTGGACTTACGTGGTCTTAGAGAGTTGTGTTGATGACTTTAATGTTTATAATTCTGTAAACAAATATTTCTTACGGCCGCGATTCATATATTAATCAACTTACAACTTAATACTGACCAGCAAATTGCAAAAAACGTAAGAAAATTTGAATTTCGCGGGTTACCTTAGCGCTTCCCCCTTAACAACATTCATTGCGTTATTTATGTTGTTGAGCAGACAAATTTTTCAAACATATAAAGCAATGAACTACCTAGCAATATCCTTCAAAGTGATTCGGATTGTGATTGATGCTGTTACGCAATTAGGGCCAAGTCTACTATTTTCAATTACTGGTCATTATGACAACCATACCAAGGCAACGCCATTACTATTGTGCTAAAAATCCGTTAACCATATTCATTTAAAAACCTCTAGTGCCTAGATAAGCAAAACAAACTCTTACTATAGAACCTTAATCTCGACAGGAACGACCGACTACGTTTAATAACCAATTTTTTCAAGTCTAATCTGGTTGTAACAGTTAGGTAGGTACAGGATTAGCTTAGTGCAACAATGTAGGACGAGGTCTGAACTAGCCTCTTGACTGAAGAGCCTTGGAACACATGTTTGATCAGCCGGTCGATTCTGTTAGATTCTCACCGTGAGAAGTTATGTGAAGTGAGCTGTCAATCCACCTGATGCTAGAGTTTGACACTAATAACCGCTCACTTTAGGCTCACTTCAGCCAAATTATCACGGTTAGACTTTTACAGAATAGCACTACAGGCGACACGCACGCGTCAGTCATCGTCTAACTAAACATTAAAGCAGCAATACTAGGTTCTGCCCGTGACATTTTCGCTTTTAAGTAAGTAGTAGTACTTACAACATAACGGCTCCTACACAAAGGCGCGACGCGCGACGCGAATCGCGCGCGACACAAAGGCACCGCTCGTCGCGCGACTTGCGGTGCCTTTGTGTCGCGTCGCGCCAGTGTGTACGAGCCTTAAAACGAAATTGACTAAAGCACACACGTTTTCACAATTTGTGACGTTTTGAAAAGTGGTGTTTTTGATATAACTTAATAATAAGGGCAAATCACCAATATTCGCAACGAGTTTCCCGAATTGGAAAATATCTTCATTAAGTAAATCAAAGGCAAATTGAACTACATTTTAGAGAGCATCCACGACAACTGTACTTATCTAGTTTTATTTTATAGTCAAACAGACCTGTATTATATACAGACAATTATTTTTAGTATCTCACAATTAGATTAAAAAACTACAAAAGAGTTTCTTTGTCATGCACGAGTTATTTAAATAGATAGATAGAATAAAGCCACGAGTTTCTTTGGCATACTTTACTAAAATAGCAGACACAGTGATTTCCCCCTTACCCTGTAGGACCAGCGGCTACTTATCACGGGCCTAATCGACCGAGAAATCGGCCCTAACTTCGCATTCAATACAGCACATAGTGCCTCATCTATTTTTGTAGGCATTCGAGCTAAAACACGTCATCCCCTCCGAGTCTGTTATTACTGGAAAACAAGTGGTGTATTGATTTTAAAAGGGCTGGGTGGTTGCTGAGTGGTATGGATATGACGACATAGGTATACTTCTGTATTTAAGTTCTTATACAATACAATGTGACAAGTTTCAGATACAATTTTATAGTGGTCCTGCATCCTAACTGCATAAAGGCTCCTTCAAACAAGCGCGACACGACACGCGACACAAAGGCACCGCAAGTCGCGCAACGAGCGGTGCCTTTGTGTCGCGCGCGATTCGCGTCGCGCGTCGCGCCTGTTTGCAGGAACCTTAACTCTCTATTAATAACAATATGAAGAATTCCAAATAATATCGTTAATCCATTGCTTCATATGTTCGAACAATTTGTCTGCTCAACAATTTAAATAACGCAATGAATGTTGTTGAACTGTAAAAATTGAAGCCATTGCTTACCCCGCTGTATGGTCAGCTGTTCATGTGCACGCTAGAATGTACGATTTACGTGTATCTTTTTTCCGCGGCTTCATTCGTGTGGAGGACTGAAATTATCCCCCGGGATCGTACCTACTACCGGTATAAAAAAGTATCGCATATCCTAACCCAGGTCACGGTATATCTATCCGTGTGCCTCATCCAAATCTTTTCTGCCGTTAAGACGTGAATAGGTAACTGACGGAGCTACTTTCTCATTTATAATGCTAATATGGATCGTTTTGGATTCGTACGCTCACAGCGTATAAATATACGGTTGAAGAAGTCAGGGCTATAGTCCGCGCGGAACTAGTTGGCCGCGCCTTAGGTGGGGACGGGGGTGAGGGCGGCGGGGTTGCCTATTGTTCACAACGCACGTAGGTACTGAGTAATGACAAAGCGCCCCCGCCCCTCCGTCCCACCGCTCACATACCTAAGGCGCGGCCAACTAGTTCCGCGCGGACTATAGCAGATATAAATAACAACACTTCGTTCACTTCTTTACAATACACACACGTGGAATTAATTTTCCAACATGCAACAGGAAAGCTTGTGAGAAACGTGCTTGTTAACTTGTTAAAGAACCATTTGTGATTGGGCCGGAGTCGCGAGTAATGCCGACATCTGCTGTGCACCACCTAACAATATGCAGTACCTACAACATATTCGGAACAAATAACGTACCTTACGAAATATGGGTCACCTCTGCCTAACCCTTAACGGGAAAAATCGTAAGCATATCGCAATCGATATGTTAGGACCAATTTTTTTTGTTGGAAAATCTACTCTTGATGTCTTTATTCAGAAAGGTTTCTGTTTTGTATGTCAATAATTTTCCAAAAAAAAATTACTGATTTCATTTATTATATTTATATATAGCTGATTAACGCGATTTTCATTGATTTTGCAGATGTTAAATCAAAGATGCAGAGTTGTTTTGAAAAGGCTCACCGGAGGTGATTTGGAACACTACAATTATTATGGAGAGTTTATTTCAAAGGATAATAAGGAAATCTTTCACAATGTTAGAATTTTAGTTTTCCAAAAATAGGTTTGCGAAAATACTAGGCCGAAGATGAACAAGACAAAGTGACATTCGATCAGCAATAACGATGATTGAAAAGACTAAAATATAATGGAACTGACATAAGGTACAGACGCCAGCACATCAAGCTACCCGAAACTGTCAAATTTTCCCAATCAACTTTGAAACTTATGCTTTAGGGCTAAAGTTGAAAATCTAATAAAGAAATTTGACAGATTGTAGTAGATTGATGTGCTGGCGTCTGTATACCAAAAAGCTTATGTTAATCCTGTTATAAGTTATTGTGGAACATAAAACGCTATTTGAAAGCACTTCTTCGAAGCGTGTCGATGGCAATCTAAATAAAGTCGGTCCAGAATTTGGCTAGTTATTAGTTTGAAAGCAAAGAAACCGATTGACACTTGTAGGCCGTCTGACGATTTATTCTGTAAATATCTCACCACATTGACTTATATATTACTTACAACCATGAAAACTTAGGTGAAGTGAGCTGTCAATAGTGTCGTCATGTAAATATCTCACCACATTGACTTATACTGTATATATTACTTACAACCATGAAAACTTAGGTGAAGTGAGTTTGTTTATACTAGGAATTGACACTATTGACAGCTCACTCCACGCTCACTTCACCTAAGTTTTCACGGTGAGATTTTTACAGAATAGCACCGCAGGTTGTATAACAACATGCGAAGTCTCTATGTAGTCTCTGATGGCAATTCACTTCAATCTCATTTCACCTATTTGAGATAATTTTCAAGTTACGGAACAACAAACTGAATGTTCTCAATCAGTTTGTTAAAAGAACAGAACTTTGATAAAAATTCAAATGCCATTACAATCAAAAACATATTAGGACCTTTTGTAAAAATAGTCTTTCAAAAATCAATTTAGAATACATACATTTCACTAAAGTAGATAACTAATAGAGTGGCGATGGAATGTAAATTATCTGAGATTATGAACACTGCTAGAGTCTGTGATGGCAACTAACTTCAAGCTCATTTCACCTAAGTTTTCATGGTGAGATTTTTACAGGATGACAGGCAGACGGCCTGCCGTAATACCGTAATCGTAAACTATACCTGTATAGTTTACGATTGCGAATCGAACGAAATCCATACGAATCTTCACGAGAAAGGCTTCAGGATATTCCTAAGTTAGTACCTAACACTTGAAAAGAGATGAACTTAACATCATAAACAAGCCTAATCTTCCTCACCCCAGTCGTAGTACAGTCAGAAGCAATAATTAATTCCCATGTGATTTATGCGAATATTATGCGAGCACATACATGTACAGTCGGCCCCAACTCCGAGTGTCTACCGCGCGTTAGATTTATGCATCTATGGTAATACATGCTGATGTAACAAGGAATACATTAGCGCTTATAAATAAAAACGGTACAACGTTATCTTTGCTGAGTGGATTTTAAAATTCTTCTTTTTCAGGTGCATTTTTATTTATGTGATTTATTTACGTACTTGCTTATTAGTGTTGCTGTTTGTAAGTTTATGTGTTTTAAGGCACAATGTTGATAAAAATGTTAGGAGTTCATAAAATGTATTGTTAGCCATGTTTTACTATAACAGACTTAAAATTAAAAAAGCTAACTAAATAAAAGTATAACCCTTGATTATTGTGTGTTAAGTATACCTATGTTGTTACATATCTGTCGTTCGCTTTGAATGGTGAATCATTTCTTCACTAGCCTCATAATGTGTCTCAATATTGTAACGAGTTAATGTAACTTAGGGTACCTAAGTGAATTATGATCATTGTTCCGATTGTAAATAAAGATAATATTTGAAAATGACAAATGAAATGAATGTCCAAGCTCAGATTGTGGCTAATAATTAGGTATGTAGATACACATTTGTGTAGTAGGTATAGCCAATCAAAACATTTATATCTACAAACGTTTTTGCCCGTTTGTTGCTGGTTATTCCGTTCTGGAAGCTTTCAGCGCTTCAGCTCCTAGTTGGTTACATAAGTTACACTTACATATGACTTAGGGCTGATTTTCATTCGTCAGGTAATTTTTATCTGAAGAATAAATATGGCGATTTGACAATTTTTATTTAATAAAATATGTCAAAGTGCCGTATTATTTATTCTTGACTATTAGAAAATTCGCCCCTAAAGGTATCAATATGACCGTATGATAAGGTCAGAAGGGTAATTTCGTAACACACCAACAGTTGGATTGGCTTTTATTTTGATAGTTCAACAACATTCATTGTTATTTACGTTGTTGATCAGACAAATTTTTCGATCGAATGAAGCGTTGGATTAGCGATATCCTACAAAATTATTCAGATTTTGATAGAATGTGTGTTACGCAATTAGGGTATTGGTTCTAAGAACACATACACAGTCACGAGAACTCCTAAAGCTAGCAGTAAAAAAAACCTCAAAAGCTTAACTGACAAAGAAAAAATGTTACATTAACCTCCAATCTAACAATGACAACATTTTAGCATCGCTAACGGCAGACTTCATTAGCACACTGCCCACCCCGTTTGGAGATATGAGGAACATGTCATTTTCCATAGCATTTTGACTATTGTAGTTTTAGTTTTTTCAATATTGCCTAATATGTATCTGACTCAAGAAACTTCTTCATGAGTCAATTTAAAAATGATAAAGTTCTACTACTTACCTACTACGTAAGTAATCAATTTTTTCGAGATTCCTGTAACTACATAGTTAAACATTCCGACTTGCGACGGCTGCCTCGCGTGCCATTCATGTGCCATTCATTCAGTTTCCACGGAGTGTGCCAAACCAGCCACATTACTGGCGTAAACACAGTTACTGGCATGCTAATAACACGCTTAACTTATTTGTTGCACACACCAAGTGCATGTTTCGATATTCATATTTTTGTTTTGTGAGGGTTTTGCATGAATATGAAGTCTATTTATGTTATTTAACCGACTTCATCTAGTTTTCTAAAAATGTGATGAATGTGTAAAAGTGTTTGTACAAACCTAGTTACTGAAATAAAATCATTTGAGTATCATTTTATCTATACTAATATTACAAAGCTGAAGAGTTGGTTTGGTTGTATGTTTGTTTGGTTGAACGCGCTAATCTCTGGAACTACCAGTCGGATTTAAAAAATTCTTTTTGCATTGGATAGCCCAATTCTTGAGGAAGGCTATAGGTTATTTAACATCACGCTATAACCTTTAGGAGCCGAGCAAAAAGAAAAAAGTCAGAAAGAACGTTAAGCAAAAACGAAGTAACAGCGCGGGCAGGCGATGCGATGCGACGGGGTGGATTTCACGCGGACGAAGTCGCGGGCAGAAGCTAGTCATGAATAAGCTGAATTTTTTTTTACTTAGGTACACCTTTCTTTTTGTGAGTCTTGGATCTACTGTCTAATGAGGCTATACTCCTCTCTAGAAGGAGGGATTATCTCATTATTTTCTCTCAGTCTGGAGAAAATAGTACTCCGCCCACTGGGAGGTGATAAGGCTCAAGGTAACGGGGGTTAGGGATCCAAAGTGAAGAACTTTGTCATAATGCGTGCCGTGTCCAAGTCGACCGCCTCCTGTATCTCTGACCCAATTTATTAGCAAAAGCTTCTCTAGTAATAGGTACGGTCAGCAAAAAAAGTCGATCAGCACTTCAGTTTTTTTAATCTGAGTTATTGAACAAAATATTTGTTCAAAATTGCAGCAGAAGTACAATACAATTTTGAACAAATAGATTAAAAAAACTGAAGTAGGTATTAATATTTTGCTCAATAACTGAGATTAAAAAAACTGAAGTGTTAATCGACTTTTGTTGCTGACTGTACCTACCTAAAATATGGTTCTACTCTATATTACAGAAGGGATCTCCATCATCATAATGTTCCTGCCCTGGTCCCATAGTCCTTGGGGTCGGTGCAAAACGTTTTTTTCTTCCAGTCTCCCGAGGCCTTCCCTCACACATCCCTTCCATATTTTCTTTGGTCTTCAGAACGTATTCAGAAAGGATTCCCAAAACAAAAAAGCCATGCAATTGTTGGCGTCGTTCACCTTGCCGAGTCATCAAGACGTTGACTCCACTTCGTCGGCCACTCGGGAGGAAGCTGAAGTAGGTAGCAAAAAAACTGACTTGGTAACAACAGCTCAAGATAATTGACCCTCAAATGGTGCACAATACGGCCAGATAGCAGCCACGGTTGCATCGACTACGCACAATGCGCTTCATCAACTGGAATGCAAGGCCTGAATTCAGTTCGCAATTTATTATAATGGGTCTTGAACGCGACTTGACCTCTCGACGGAGTAACGGGTCCCTTTTTTACGTTGTGGCTGGTTTGGAAACCTTTGCGCACGTGTCATAGGCTCCATTTCTAAATTGTGTCAACTTCAATTGGACATCACTGACATCGGTGAAGGAAAACATCATGAGGAAACCTCGACTTCATCATCAGCCTACATCAGTCCTCTACAGAACATAGGGCTCTCCTATTGCACGCCATTTAGCTCGATTCTCGGCAACTCTCATTCAGCTGCTACCAGCCACCTTGCGAAGATCGTCGCTGCACCGAGCCTGAGGGGATCCTACCTTACGTTTGCCGATTCGCGGTCTTCACTCAAGAACATGTCTACCCCAAAGGTCATCGGTTCTATGGCTAATATGGCCGGCTTCAGCTTGCGTATTCTGGGAGCTATGTCGACAATTTTGGTCCAACCTGGATTTATAATTGATTTATACAAGTCTGAAATCGACAATCCACTTTGCATTTGTGGTAATCAATTTACATGCCATGTTTATATGAGATGAGGCCTTTGTCCTGCAGTGCCAGTAATAAATAGGCTGGTATTATCATCACTCCTGTATTTCCATACACACCAAAAGGTTAGGCAAGAATGCATTGTGTATTTCCCGTGAATATAACCAGTAACACTATGGCCGACCCAGGAATCGAAACAGGACAAACGTCGGACAAACGTTCTTCAAAGTAAGAGTGAACAGGCTTCTTCTGGGTAAGCTCACTCCGTCGTAGACTTTGTCTATGTCATCTCTGACCTAGACTAGAGTCAAGAGCAAACGCATGCAAAAAAAAAAAACTAATTTTGTGTTTCAGTCCATTTCCCTCGCATCGCGTGATTTTTTTTTAAGTTTTTGTGTATCGATAATACGAATGAAAGTTATGACTATGAGACACGCAGGATGCAAAATGAGTATAGGATTGTAGCATTCGTACCGTTCGTACGTAGGCGCACGTGGCGTTTTGTATGATATATTTTCATTCCATCGGGCTATCATCAGGATTCCTACAACTAAGGTGATGATTACGTGTATGTAATATTTTCAGGTTGCCAAATGTTTCTTTAATCTTGATATTTATTTATTGTAGACACACCAGAAAATACATAACAAAAAATACAACTAACACTACAAAACATACAATGGGCGGCCTTATGGCTTTCTGCGATTTATTCCAGGCTACCTTATAATGGACATTGATTGCGTGGACATAAAAATCTCACATCCACTCTCTCTCACTTTTATCTCACTATCGACTAGATACTTTAAAGCGCCATGTTTAAATCAATTCAGGACAGGCCGATGCAAATAATTTTAAACATCCCGTAGATTAGGCACAGGAGAAATCACAACTTAACAGAACATAACGCCTGTCCCGAAGGGGTAGTCAGCAGAGATGTTTGCGCACCCACATTTCACCTTATTTTTAAGTGCCTTGTGCGTCGGAGGCTGTAAGTGTTAGTTTTGAGAAATACGCTGAATGTGAGAAGCACGGGACCGGTCGTTAAGGCGACACTTGGGGGAGACCTATGTTCAGCTGTGGACGTCTTTCGGCTGAAATGATCATGATTATTATGCGAACCATTACCCACCAGGGTATGTTGCACAAATGAGGCTAGGATACTTCGAGGTTAAGCATCTTAAACAATGTTATAGGTACCTACTCACAAAGCTGTGATTCATCCCTCAAAGCTGATGGCCACCAGTTTCTAGAATACTATTGGCTTTTAGGGTTCCGTATGTTCTTCTGTTTTGTGGTTATCACCTGAAAGTTTCTAACAAATTGTAGGAATCGAGCGTGTTCAACCATGAACATACCACTATTACACGCGCCAACAACAGCATCACAGCGTCAGCATTAAGAGCGACATACATACGGTCTACGCGACGGCAACACCAGCACACCGTCAGCACTAAGAGGTGGCCTACTGAGATCTTCGCTTCATCGGCTCAATACACACACGACACACATGGAAATAGGTATCAATGTGTATTGACCACAAAAATTGTATATAATTAAGTCTATTATTGTAATTAAACTAGTCATCAAGCTGCGGTGCTATTCTGTAAGAATCTCACCGTGAAAACTTAGGTGAAGTGAGCGTGGAGTGAGCTGTCAATAGTGTCAATTCCTAGCAAAAACAAACTCACTTCACCTGAGTTTTCACGGTGAGATTTTTACAGAATCGGCCGGCTGGAGTGTGATTCATCTCCTATACCTCCTCTTACTGTGGCCAAGACACCTTTAGCCATCATCGGTCCTATGAGTCTGTGGGATCGGCAGTAAGAAAACCATTTCCTGTGTACATTGCACGACGTACACAAAACCCTATTCCTACCCACATTCCGTCTGTTACCGTAGGTCTCCTTGTGACCCCCCCCGGTGGGTTCCCGCATTGTCGAGGCGGGGGGGCTCAGTAGCCGTGGCTTGGACACCCACGGTGAAGCGAAGAGGAACCCGAGGAGGGGCCGCTCGTCAGGGCTTCTGCTGACAAGCCGACGACGTAGCGGCCAAAGGTAGGTTGCGGTGTCGCTTGGGTGACATCGCAACTGAGGCGGGCCGCGATGTCGTACGTACCGGAGGCATCGCGGTTGAGGGTTGGAGGCCGCGGCGGGAGAGGAGTGCCGGTATTACGGTGCGCCGCTCTCCCTACCTTCCGCGGCCTTGACGGGGTCGCCACCGTACGATGGCGGACGCGGTGGGGCTGCAGAGGAAGAGGAGTGTCGGTATTGCGTTGGCCGCTCTCCCTATCCTCTGCAGCCGAAAATTGGCAGGCGGCGGGGCCAATGTCCTGACCCGTCGCAGGGGGGACCAAGGGTGCCCAGACACGGGGTCGTCTGGCGCCCATGTGCTGGTTTGGTCCCTGGGGTGGTCACGGCGTGCTATGTGTTCTGGTGCGCCGGTGATGGGGAGTACTCCCCAGAGGAGGGTCCGGTAACGGACGGCCGCGGCGGGTTCACGGATGAGTGCTAACGCGTGCCCGTGTTCCCGCCGTAAGCGGCAGAGGAGGACACCGTGGAGTTTTAGTGGGTTAGAGTCCCACATAACTGCACTATCTCCCCGTGGTAGTGTAGTATGCATGAGCATTTCTCCACGTGAAAAAAAAAAAAAAAAAAAAAAAAGGTCTCCTTGTGACAGACTTCCCTCTCACATAACCAACGTAACCTACGTTTGGTATGGTTTGTATGGTAGGCTAGGGCGTTAGGGTAACTTTTACTAGGGTGCTAGGTAGGTAGTTACTATAGGGCTAGGATAACTAGGGTGCTAGGTAATTACTGTAGGGCTAGGTCGGCGTCAATTGGGCCTTAGGTACTGGTTCAGGCTCAATTGTCTCAACCATAGTCACATCGTACGCACTTGGAATAACGGCCGTACTAAGCTGTAAGTCCCGGTGTGTACAGAGCGGAACGTACTTTTTACCAATTTTAGTATTATGCAGGTAATTACCATATTAGTAGGTGATATATTATTAGAAAAGTAGCTGCACCCCGTGGTTTCTGGAGAGGGCCACCCTTGTCACCTAGGGCTATAAAAATAGCATACCTATCTACGACCTATTCTCAGACCTACCAAATATACACAAACAATTTCATAAAAATCGAACTATTTCGTAGGAGTTCGGTAACAAACACTGTAACTGGAACACCAGATTTTTATAATATAAGATAATGCTAGAGTTCATCTGAATAAAGGCTCCTTCAAACAGGCGCGACACGACACGCGACACAAAGGCACCGCAAGTCGCGCAACGAGCGGTGCCTCAGTGTCGCGCGCGATTAGATCGCGTGTCGCGCCTGTTTTTAGGAAGGAGCCTTAAACCAACATATTTTTTCCGTTCCAATGTACTTACTGTAAATATTTTTTTAAGTTAATTAAGTAATAATAGAATTATATAAAAAAAATATTTTTCACAAATACTCTAAATGTAATTGTTAATTTTAATTTAGCCGACCCCAACATTGTTGGGAAAAGGCTAGGCAGATGGTGATGATGATGATTCTAAATTTAATTGTTGTAATTATTATTATGAACGATTAATGTAAGAAATATTTTAATTATACCTAATAGATACCTACTTGCACACATGCCCAAGTAGAATAATGGTATAAAGAACTTTTGTTAAAATGTACCACCACAAAATGTATCATGTAGGTACTGGCCATATTACGCAAATAAACGATTTGATTTTCTTAGATAGCTAACAAAAAAAGTTTGTAAAAATACTCCGGGTAGGTAAGGTTGATGACGAAGTCTGGTGATTCCGGTATTTTAATAACTTAGGTTGGTTACAAAACACTTATTTTAATTGAATGAGTGTATTGTGACAATAAGTGAGATTTACCAATTCATAGAACATGGAAAATCTCACTTATCTCCTATCAGAGATTCTCATCAACACTCACATAGGTAAACTCAGACATGCAAAGACTGCTTCACAGGACGAACATCATGCCGGACATCCTGAGGAGACGTTGACCACTCACCTTTATTCAACAGCCTCCATCTCCGCCACAGACACTGACCAGACGCTGGCGCACCTACACCGGACACAGTCCATCGCTAACACTCCGACGGCACCGGCGACGCGCCGGACGCAACACGGACACGACACGGCACTCGGAAGGGACAAGTCTGACCTATTTGTCTTGTTAAAAAAATAAACAAATCGATAGACCGGAGCAAAGCGAGCGTCCACCGACAGGAAACCGGGATAAAAGCGAGGTGCCTCGTCCGGTCGTCGGAGACGTAGGGAGGGTTGCGGGGGTGGCAGCCGGAAGGTGAAGCCACGCCCCGGGGCGGGGCCTGGGCTCGCCTGCGCGGGTTATCCCGGGCCGGCTCAATGGTAGTCGAGCAGAGACGTTCCGCATACCAACTGGTATCAAGTACCAACTTTTTGGACTCTTTGTACTCTGAGATACACATTGTGTGCTATCTTTTGAAGGTGAAACTAACACACTTGAAAGTTATACTTTTTATTTATGTCTTTGTCGCCAACTGGAACGTTCCTAAATCATTTTTTATGTTTGCATACTTACTTAGTTTTTTTGTTATGCGTCTCTTAACGTTTTCCCAAGGGTAAGTGATTTACCTAGTTAGGTAGGTAATGTTTATAACAATTATGCAGAAATTGGTCACCAGTTCACAAATAAAAAATATAGAAAATTCCTACAGCACATTTTTATAGTCGCGGGTTCAATGCATGAAATAAAAGTTCCATCAGATACTTGAATTGAATACAAAAACTGCCCTTAGCGTTATACGAAATAAAAACATTTATATTCATGTTTTTAATTTATTTAGGACGATAACAATACACTGGCTAAACTTCTGGTACTAAATAAAATAAAAAATTATTATCCTAACTTAACTTAAACTAAGTATTAACAAACTAAAATATAGCGTCGAAAAAGTCCCCCGCATCGCTGTCGAGTGGTAATGTACCCAAGAGACAGGCGGCATTGCCACGTTGTATGGCAACACTTAGCCTCTGGCCTAGGTAAAAGCCAGTCCTGGGTCACGGGAAGGGTCAACCAGCCTTTTGGAAATTTCGTTAAACGAACCGTTAACAAAATAAAAACTTTGAACCATAAATTGTCCGTAATACCTATATTCAAATCAAGACTGTAATTTTACTCATTTGTATGAAATGGTTATAGCACGGGAAATAATTGACGTAATCACCGTTCGCGGCTTATTTGCCAAACGCGTAAACAAATATATAAGTAAGTATTTGGAAAAATAACTTTAATGCCCACACAATAAAGTTCAACTTTAAAAAAACGCAACAATTTCAAAAACATTTTTATAACTTGCTAGTCACTCTGAAATTAATTACTACTAAAATAAAGTTGTTTTTTTTTTAACTTGCATAAAATTAACATCAATTGGAAATATACCTACATTCGAATACACTTTAAAGAGTCTTGACTGACGTGACTGCTCATCTCTGGGAGGGCAGGAAGGGTGAAAACAAGAATATTAGACAGTCTCTCGTGTCCCCAAACCCTGGCTATTTTGCCTAATGTTCAGGCTTTGTGGGCACATAATACGACCACGTCGAAGTTGCGACGGCAAACATGAGTAGCACCTAGGTAAGAGTTTGAGCTTCCTCAGAAAGCGGTACCGCCACATAACGGCAGAAATATTGGGATAGAAAAGGCGGATTCTCCCAGAACCTCACAAACTATTTATTTATATTAACTCCATGTACAGTAGTGGTACATTGACGGACAAAACAGCGGCGCAATATCCTCTTTTTTTTTACACAAAAATATTGTTAAATACGGATATTGCTCTGGCAACCAACGGTTCAGTGTGACCATAGACATCTTTCTTATATGGGTGTGACTATGTTGTAAATAACAGCAAAAATACGAACTAGTGGGGTAAATGCGTAACACAATAACAGTAGAAATAAATTTCATTCTGACAGTTCAACAACATTCATTGCGTTATTTACCTACTTTGCTGGGCAGACATACATATGAAGCAATGGATAAGCAATATCCTTCGAAATGATTCAGATTGTGATTCATAGTGCGTTACGCAATTAGGGTGCTCGATATGTTATGTTTAGCTGGCAGACTTGCTATCGTAGGTACAGACGCCAGCACATCAAGCTACCCGAAACTGTCAAATTTTCCCAATCAACTTTGAACCTTATGCCTTAGAGATAAAGTTGAAAATCTATTAAAGAAATTTGACGGATTGTAGTAGGTTGATGTGCTGGCGTCTGTACCTGTCTTTAGTAGGTACCTACAGTCACATATTTTTTTATCAAATGATTTCACTAGGTACGTTAATTTGCCGTGTTATGACTATATCATACAACTGCTAAAGACTATACAGAAAATAGGTAGGTATTTATTTATTTATTTAAACTTCTCGCACAAAAGGGTACAAAGGCGGACTTAATGCATCTCGTCGCACGCCGGTTATTTTAGGTATTTTCAGTTATGCACCGTCCGTGGGCTGTTTCGGATTTCGAAACGACAGCCTATCTGACCGATTCTGACCTATACCACCCCAATGACTAGGTAATACGCGATATCTACTTCTTGGCAAGACTAAATTTTTCAGACTTTAAGGCTTGTGAATACCCGTAATGACTGACAGCTGGTACCAATAGCTTAATCCCAGAGTACCTACTAATCATCGTCTGAGAGGCCACCTGGGGTCGGCTTTTTGGTTAGTTTGACATTGCAGGTACACATCGGGTTGTAAGTTCGTGCTAAGTGCTTGGCCAGACTGGCAGCGCTGCTGCGGACAGGCAGATCGCGCGTGTTCCCGCACCCACGCCGCTCCCCGCCTCGCGCTGCCAGTCTGGCCAAACACTCAGGGTAACCCGTAACTTAGAGGGCGATCCCGAGCTCGGCTAGCTCACAAGTCACACCGTTACCGAGATAATATTGAGTACGCGGTCGCCTGGGAATCGATCATTAGTATCAAAACGTAAGTTTTTGATTGAACATTTTAGAACTTCTTTTTTGAGCCATTCATTGGTAGGTATGTGTTTGCTTATACATTATGTATATTGCCTCTGTAAACATCAGCACTCTCAGACATGTAGAATGCCATTATATATATATTATATAAAAGAATTATTGGACGAATCAGATCATTCGTTTTGCATTCATTTAAGGTGTTGCTGGTCTTGCATGAATTGTGTCGTTTGCTTGTTTTTTCGTTTAAAATATTTTTCATTATAGGTTTTAAAACAAAATTTTGATTAATTTATAACAAATCGTCTTTAAAGTTTTTGTCAAAATTATTGAAAACCGTGGTATATCGGGCAGATTAGACCCCCACCAACCTCCCGAACAGGATGGGTTTCGTCGAGGTCTTCCGACTACTGACGGTCGAAAGACCACGACGAATCCCATCCTGTGTCTACAGTGTCTACACAAGTTGATTGAAAAACATCAACTACCATTATACCTGATTTTGTGGAATACTCGAAGACTTTTGACAGCCTAACGATGAAGCCCCATTCGTAAACACACAAAATTGAACCCACTTATATAGGTTCACCTGTTACAAAAAATACATCATCATTATGATATATTTTACTCTTATACCACGATATAGCACCCATTTGCTCAAATACCACCGCGCCATCCTTTCAAGGTAAGGAGTCAGACCAAGAGAGATACATAAACCTGCAGGGCAGCATTTGCGAGCTGTTGGGCAGTAGCGACCCCACGGACCCCATCTCCCGGGAGAAATCTTGTTCCTCATCTCAGGCTTGCCTTTATTACGTGGCTGGATGGAGTAAACACTGACGAGGAAGAGAGCTCACAGCTCTTTCTTGCCTTTATTGGCTGGCTTAAGTGGAGAATCGTAAGAACAAACGTGCTCGGACGAAGGAAATATTCCAGTAAAATGCTGGTAGCGATCTTTGCCGTACTTCTGGAATTGTCCGTGGAACACCTCTCTACTCCTCATAAGTACCTCAGGAACATGTTGCCCCCTTATAGCTACGACACTGTACGAGCAACCATTTCCGGGGCCCATTATTGAGTGTGCAAGTCACCCCTGCCATATTATCTGTGTATTATTTATGAAACATTGGTCAGGCTGGGGCCAGAGTCCTTCCATAGTTCTAGATAACTAGTCCATTTTAGGTACCCAAACCCATACTTCAATATTAATTTTGTTTCCATATCTTTGGGTGCACTTGTACAATGAATACAGGGATAATCGTCAGTTGGTGCCTCATCTTATTAAAAACGTCGAACGGGCCTCTGTGATTTGGCTTTGGCCCCTCGTACACCTTCCAAATTTCTGAGACCCCGGAGTCCCGAGAAATGTCAAAGACATCAAAAAAAAAACGCTTCCCAGGCGATCATCAATAAGAGGTGATAAAATTAAATTACCTATTATTCTAGGGCTTATGTCACAGAATAACTAATAGTACTTAGTACTTACGTGCTATCCGAGGCACGGACAGGTCTCGGTATCTAATGAACGGTCACCCATCCACCGTGCGGCTTTTATTACTGTAGGTCTCATCATAATAAGCCTATTTTATTCCCATTGCTGGGACATAGCCTTCTCTCAATGATAAAAAGAGGGCCATACACCATCACGCGGGCCCAGTGCGGATTGGTACAGTCAGCAACAAAAGTCGATTAACACTTCAGTTTTTTTAATCTCAGTTTGAGCAAAATATTTGTTCAAAATTGAATTGTACTTCTGCTGCAATTTTGAACAAATATTTTGCTCATTAACTAAGATTAAAAAACTGAAGTGTTAGTCGACTTTTGTTGCTGACCGTACATGTCGCATGCAGGCGATAAATATTGCACATCGACCTTTTTACACAAAACCATTATATACAAAGAATAAAAATAATTATCAAAAGAAGCAAATCATTTATTGTTTTAACAGCTCCTAATAGATACCGGACTGTTTGTATTTCGTGCGACAGAGATAACGCTCTACGAAGCCGAAATTAGCCGATTGTCTCTTTCCAAAGGTCGATGTGCAATATTTATCGCCGGGTACTGTACCAGTTTCCTCACGACGTTTTCCTTCATCGGTTTGGAAGTGCTCTTGCCCATGTTCAAACCCACGACCTACAACTTGACTGTCGGGGACGTTACCTATGATCCACATAAAAAATACACATAAACTACTTTTAATGGTACACATGACGGATGGGATCAGTTTCAACGCCAGTAAGAACAGCAGTTGTCAGAAAAGCTTTCCATCAATCAATCTGTCTAGCCTTTTCCCATCTATGCTGGAGTCAGCTCCCAATCTAACCGAATACCAGTATTTTACATGGAGCGACTATCGCCTATCTAACCCCCTGCACCCCAGTTACGTAGGTACTGGGTAACACGATAGGAAAATCTACCATTCGTAGGTAATTAGCAATGCTCAATGAACGGCCGGTAATCGCGGGGGACGCTCGGGGCGGGTCGGGCCACCCTCTTTAACGCCTCTGGGCGATAACAACTAATGCTCAGCGGTTTTTAAATATTTATTATTCACGTGGTGACGTTTTTTCCGTTTGGGGCTTGAACCTTGTAATGTTATGGTATACCTTGATATAGGTATCTATTGTACGTATATAAATGTTGTTATTCACCCTATTTTATAAATGGCCTAAGCATCAGCCAACCAGTTTATTAAATGTTGTATTAGACGTTAGACGTAGTAGCTGAATATCTTTCAGGCCGCCAACTGAACGGCGCAGTTTAGTTAAAAGGCTAGGCAATTAACTAAAAGACTTATTGCTAGTTGGCTGCGACATAGTCACCATTCGACCGCAGCAACAGGCGGCACCTTCGGAATTGTACCTTAAAGATTCTAGCTGGTATTCTCCTTACATTCCTATCTTGCACTTTTCTCTGAAGAATGTATACCTACGTGTATCGCCGCGTAGCGCATACCGAAAAGTTGAATAAAAGCAAGGTTTGAACCTTTCAAAGCTGGGACAAACTGGATAGGGAAGACGGTGAAGAGGATGTTGTGACGCAGCCTGGCAGAGACCTATGTCCAGCACTGTACTGCAATAGGCTAAATTGATTGATTGTTTCATGATTTTTTACGATCAATCCTCTCAGATAGGTGATAGGTAGTCGCTTCACGTAACTGCTGCTACTTCATGTAGGTAATTCGTTGTATTAAGCACTTACTTAGCGTAATAAATCATTTCAGAAACCACTAGGCATGACTAAGTTATGACAGCGATTCACCGTTTACAAATTGCCGACTGAGAAACGATGGTAAAACGGGAGTGATTGCTTAGAGATCTGCTTACGTTTAGCACAACTCCCGTTTGGCATTAGGTAGGTACTGGGCATTACCTAACTATTTGATGTGTAGTAAAAACGGGCATATACCTAAAAGTTTCAACTAACGCATGGGCTAGACGCAAGATGAATTGTAAGATCAAAACGAAAGATGAACATAAAAGCGCATGACTGTGGACATATACATAAATATTCTTTCTACCATCTGCAGTGCGATTCTGTAACCATCTCACCGTGAAAACTTAGGTGAAGTGAGCGTGGAGTGAGCTGAGTCAGTTGTGTCAATTCCTAGCAAAAACAAACTCGTATCACCTAAGTTGTCACGGTGAAATTTTTACAGAAGATCATTAGGGCGATCATTAGCAAGTTGTGAATATCACTGTTTTTAGAGTACACTTATACTTAAATGCATAGTTTACATAATAGGTAGGTAGGTAATAGGTAGGTTGACTGGTAGAAAATGCCTATGGCATTAAGTCCGCCTCTGTACATTTATGTGCTTGAAGTATTAAATAAATAAATAGGTATATCAATTTCATGTCGACGAAGATGAATATTAAGTGATTGCTCAAGGCAAACCTCTCACTTAATGACGCGATGACGGATAGCTCTAGTGCAGCCTGATTAAAACTGTGGCTTCTCAAACATCCCCCTACAGTTGACTACGTTGATCCTGGAGAAAAAATTCCAGCAGGCCACTAACTGCCATGGCCTCCTGGAAATCCCTTAATCGACTAAGAACCGCTGCAGGTACAACTTGGTCAGGTACTCCGCGATGAGCCACAGTGCGACCGTGGAGCCACATCGCAAACGATGCCTCTTATTTCTGTAGGTATTTATTTGATTTACACGGCTTAACAAACCAATTACATAAATGAAAGTATATATGTATAATAAGTACTAACATAAAACATAAACTAATAACAACAATTAAATACTATTACGAGTATTCTCACAAAAATATAGGCACATAACCAATAAATTGGCGAATTTATTAGCGAACAGATCGCAGTCCGGTTTGGCCTCCACGAGCATATTTATTTAACTCTTGTCGTGCTAGATGCTCAAAAAGACCACTATGCAAGATCTTTGCGAGGCCAACGGTAACGCTGTCGAATTGGCCTAATTGTGGTTGAAGCTTATTTAAAACCGATAACCGACATGACGAAGAAGTATAGTAAAGTAAGTAGTAAATATTAGTGAGAGGAAGCTATTAAAACATCATCAATATTAAACTAAGTGGAAAAAATTCGTATTATTGAAGTTAACTCAAAAACTACCAAGCAAAGTTAACAAAAATTGATATGGAACCACCTCTGACGCATTACATAAACAAACCATTAAAAAAAAAAAACTGGCACTCCGGTAGTGCCGACAGAAGTGAAAACTTGAACAATTACGAGTGTATTTTGTGAATCGTCTTATAAACAAAACACGCGTGTTAAGGTGTGTTCCTTATTTTATAGGGTTTTATGCAAATCAGGTATGATGACCAAATTGACTGGTTTATTCTTCTCGTGAAAGGAATTTATTCAGATTTACAAATAAGCACACAGGATAGACTTCAGTTCGTGGTGTTGGTCGCGGCAGTGGTAAGAGAAGCAAGCCGCTCGCATAGAGCTCGTCGTCAGTTATATATCCGTGGTTCAGCGCCATCTCGTCGTTGTTGGATGAACTACGTAGTTAGTACGCGAGGCCCTCGTAGTTCTTCCCGATGTGCATAGATGGCGCTGTCCTCAACAACGCGCGTCTTACGTTTTACGTCTTACGTTTTACGTCTTACGAATTTTCGATCAGGGTCACGTGACCTGACGCGAATTTAGAAGTTTTTACCCATTCCAAAAAAAGTACACAGCACCGCTAAAGTTTTCACTTCAAAAATTTTGAAATCGATTTACAATTGCCGGAGATATCGCGTACCATACATACAAATCCAATGTCGTTTACTTAAATTTTTACCAGTAATTTTATTTTGGTTTAAAAACTAAACTACTAAACCGATTTGTTGAAATTCCTATGGAACAAATCTGAAAGTAGGTACCTATATCCTTCCAAATAAAAAAAAAAATTACAAACTGGCACTCCGGTAGTGCCGACAGAAGTGAAAACTTGAACAATTACGAGTGTATTTTGTGAATCGTCTTATAAACAAAACACGCGTGTTAAGGTGTGTTCCTTATTTTATAGGGTTTTTTGCAAATCAGGTATGATGACCAAAGTGACTGGTTTATTCTTCTCGTGAAAGGAATTTATTCAGATTTACAAATAAGCACACAGGATAGACTTCAGTTCGTGGTGTTGGTCGCGGCAGTGGTAAGAGAAGCAAGCCGCTCGCATAGAGCTCGTCGTCAGTTATATATCCGTGGTTCAGCGCCATCTCGTCGTTGTTGGATGAACTACGTAGTTAGTACGCGAGGCCCTCGTAGTTCTTCCCGATGTGCATAGATGGCGCTGTCCTCAACAACGTGCGTCTTACGTTTTACGTCTTACGTCTTACGAATTTTCGATCAGGGTCACGTGACCTGACGCGAATTTAGAAGTTTTTACCCATTCCAAAAAAAGTACACAGCGCCGCTAAAGAAGTTTTCACTTCAAAAATATTGCAATTCGGCTTATAAATAACGAAGTACTTAGGTTAAAACATTTAAAAAAAATATTCAGCCGAATTGATAAATAGAAATATTTTCCATAGACAATCTGCACTATCGACTAAATCTGAGTCTGTTGATAATTATCTTAACCGGAAATGCGGGTGTCACCTGCCGCCATTACATCCATCCTTAGCATTCCGTATTCATTATAAATCCTATTTATTACATAACAAGCAATTTTTCCCCGTTGGCGTCGCGTTGTGAGCATTCGAATTAAATATTACGACCTCATCCATTTCTTTCTTTCTTTCAAAAAAAAAAAACAAAAGACTGATGACTAGCTACCATAATTAATTGACGTTTGATACATCAACACATTGATTTTGGAACACACATCACCTGGCCGTTTAGGGTTAGGTGTGGCCAAACACCCGATGACCAGTTAACTTGTACCTTTATACCTGAATTTTATCTTTGAAATGAGAGATCAATTTGGACTGGGTACTGTAGTGAAGCCACCAGTGTATTAACTGACCTCTATGGTTCGTACTAAGATCGAGAAAAGTGAAGCATTATCGGGGTTCTAAATAAAATTGACGTTCACATAAAATCGATATTTTGTTGATAAACAAAACGTTACGTAGCGTGCGTTAGTCAATATTTGGATACCAATAGGTAGGTATGCCAAAATATTTGTCCCGTAGATTAACATTTCGCTAAGTATATTATTATTTCTTCGTTGACGTAGGTATCTATTTTTTCCGGTTCCGCAAAGCCGGCTATGTTAATGGGCAGTTTTTTGGGGACTTGTTAGAAAAAAGATTCCAATAACAGTTGGTTAAGTAGGTAAGGCGAAAACACAATCTCGGTCGCAACCAGTACCTAAGTACATTGATTGATTAGGTAATATTAATATTGTCGTTCATTCAGCTACCTAATGGATTACTTGCCATCCTAAAATTATGGTAATACTTACAAGCTCCCCATCGGCAAAAATAACAAACTTGCATAGAAACTTTCATCCCCTACTTATCCCCTTAAGAGAATAAATTTTCCATAGAGGAAATATACGTAACTGCAAGACATTCGGTTGGCTCATTTGCAAGCATGACGTCACCGGCAACACTCGATTTCCTTCGTATAAAAGATAGAAAAAAAAAGAGAAATTGTAAAGAATTTGTTAAAAGTTGGTTAATATAAAGACGAGATCATATGCAGTCGCTTTTTAGGTTTCCGCACTAAAATTATAAAAAGGAACCCTTATGGTGAGACCCAGTCTGTCTGTCTGTCCGTCTGCCACAGCTGGATTAATGCTATCAATTTGAACTAAATTTGATTTTCAAAATGATTTTTTTTGAATAGGCTTAGATGGCGTTTGCTTAACTATTTAGCAATTAAGAAAAAATTTTTTTTTTTGCAACGGACTGAAAGGAAACAAGTCTAAATTGGTGATTAAACTTTCCATTCTAAGATTTTATAGTCGCAGATTTAGTGTTAGCAGTTACACATTTCGTGAACAAACTAAATTATAAAACAAAACTTTAGCCCTTTTATTGCAAAACGCCAATAATTAGGTAACTACCCTTAGTTATCTCCTCATTAGCTAATGGAAATTTATAATTGTCACTAACTATTCTTAGAACTCATAGCACTGCTAATTAACAAATTAGCTTACTTATCAGGAAAAGTTGAATGTAATCCATAGTTGGCATTGTCGTGAGATATTGAAAATCATTAAATCACCTATAAAGACTCATTAGAAGACCTAATCAGTGTAGTTACTTAATCACTTCTTTTCGGACTCTTTAGAAGAGTAAACAATTAGTAATTTGGTTGTATGAAAAGTTTTAAAACTCATGATGTGTTGATAATTAATATCTAGCTCAAACATAGTTGTCTACGTGTGGGTGTACTATAAACCTCTGCCAACTCCTTCGGAAATATAGGAGTGATGCTATTTTATGTTACGTGTAGTTAAAAGTCCGTGTTCTTCAACATAAACACTAAAAGGAATCGTTTCATATGTAAAAACAAATAAAAATATTTTGACGATTTAAAAAAAAAAACGGCATGAAATTTTTCGTCAAATCGGCAACCAAAATATCATAAATAATTAGCACTATGACCACCTCCAAGGATATTACGGTTAAACATGCCGTTTAGGAGATAATTCGATTTTTCATACTAGCTTCATACAAATTTTTCGTAAAAAAAATTATATTTCTTTCGTTTTTGGGCAGAATTAACTCGGGTGTCATTTTTGCATAGTAATGACTAATAGAAGCGATATCCGGCATTAAAACAAGCACTTGCAAATTGAAATCCCTAAGTATATGAAAGCCGATTTCCAGCCCACCGTGCGGCGGCGGAATTGGCGTCGCCAGCACAGGCGCGCTTCCATTGCTGTTCAACTCATAACTGAATGATGCGTGAGTGACATCAAGCCATTACACGTTCAGTCATGACTTAGAGACTGCATGATTGAAAACAAAAATTTCATTAGGTAAGTACAGACGCCAGCTCATCAAGCTACTCCGAAACTAAATCATTAAAGTCATCAACACAACTCTCTAAGACCACGTAACCCCAAAGAATGACGATTTCATGAAACAGTTATTCTTTGGGGTTACTTGGTCTTAGAGAGTTTTGTTGATGACTTTAATGATTATAATTCTAATAATGTAAATACATATTTGTTACGGCCGCGAATCATATATTAATCAACGTACAACTTAACACTGACCAGCAAATTGCAAAAAACCAAAATAAATTTGAATTTCGCGGGCTACCCAGGTTAGCCCGCGAAATTCAATTGACTCAATTCAATTGACATGACTTTAATGATTATAATTCTGTAAATACATATTTGTTACGGCCGCGAATCATATTTTGATCAAAGTACAAGTTAATACTGACCAGCAAATTGCAAAAAAACGTAAGAAAATTTGAATTTCGCGGGCTACCTTACCCGTACCGAATTAGCGTGAGCACGATAACGATGGGTGAGTTCCGAGTTGGGAATGTAATCGATTTGAATGTGCTTAAACCCGCACCGAATTAGCGTAAGCGCGATAACGATGTCCCGTGAATCATCATAGATGACATCATGACTCAAAACAAAACACACTCTGACAGCGCTCACGGTGATATTATTCTAAGGTTTGGACGGCGTTATCGCAAGATGGCGCATGTCATGACGTCATCTATGACGATTCACATCGTTATCGCGCTACGCTAATGGGGATTGTCCAAAATTTCTAACCATTTGATTTTATTTTATTTTTTGAAAATTTAGAGTATTTTGAGAAACTAATTTGAATATTTTGATGATTGGCTCAATATTTATTTAAAAAAAAATATTGAATTATTTTAAGTTTTTAAGGTAGGTGACGTCATCAGTGGCATAAAGATTAAGTGCCGTTGCCTGACTAGTACATAATTAAAAATTTTAATCTGTCAACACAACGTCATCAATCCAAAGAGAACTGTCACATCTGTCAAAGTGTCAATAGGCCGAATAGATGTCTTAAATAATCGAATCCTATCTTAGCGTATTTATTTACAAATGGTTTTTTTATGTGTAAGTGTCCTCCAAGGAATATACTACTCGCTATCGTCACTAGAACAATCGACGCGGCGTCTTACCCCCTGGCCACAGCCAAGAGCGGCGCGGATTGCGGTGCGGCGGGAGGCGCGGCAAGCGGTGAGCGGCGAAAACAAATGGTAGACAAACTATGAAGTATGCCACAGCTACCGGCGACGCTCACAGCGGCGCGACTTGCGGCGCGGTGAGAGTCGCGCGGTACGCGGCGGCGACGGGCTGCGCGGGGTGCGAGTGAAACAAATGTACTAGCTAGTATCGAGGTGGCCACAGCTCAGAGCGGCGCGCGCGGCGGCATCGGTGGACGCATTCAGACATCGCGCGACCGAAACAAATCATTTTGTTTTTGTCGCGCGTTGTATCATAAAAATAATGGATATGGAACAATTTATTAGTGAAATATTGAGTAGACCAGCAATATGGATGTCAAAACATCCACATCATAAATATAGGCATGTTATAAAAAAATTGTGGGCCGAAATAAAACAACAATTTCCTCCTTTTTTCCTTTCCTTTTTTTTCCTTCCAATTTCCCTTTTCCTTTTTTTTTCCTTTTCCTTATTTTTTCCATTTTCCTTTTTTGTGGTAGGCATTTTAATAGTTCACCCATTCTCTAAATACGTCCACCGCTGACGCCACCGCGGTCGCAACTACTCTAGCTGTGGCATACGATCGCAAATCGCGCCGCCCGCCGCGTCTCCGGCCGCACCGCGCCCCGCACCGCCAGAGACTGTGGCCAGGCCCTTAGAAATAGAATAATAACGCACGCGGAGACATTATTACTATTATTGCTGCAAGTTGGAACAAAGCACTTCCTGTATTCCATAACTCTTCCAGTATATTAAATATTGTCGAGTGTTGAAATAATGTATGTAATGTAATATAAACAAGAATGTTTAAACTTTTGACATATTTATAATCATTTGACATTTGACAGATTGTAGACAATCTTACTTTTTTTCTGAGGTAACGATACAAAACTGTACGGCCAAAGCCGACGTAATTTGAAGGGCAAAGAAGGTCAATCGTATTTTATCAAAAATATCAATAAAATATGACTATTTTCATAATTAATTAGTCCGTAATGATCAATAACGCTATTCCTCGAAATGGTTTTTCAATTACAACATTTAAAAAAATATGAACAATGCCCATTCAGCAAGGGCAAATCGATTATTTCCCAACTCGGAACGCAGTGTTTCTAGCTACTTTTAGTTTGGTTAGGTTGGCAACACTGCACTGGTCTGATAGATAAGCGATCAATACTTTGACTTTCAATAGTTTCATTACATCTATGTGCCGGTAGTCTGAAAATTTGATTTGCTTTTCCAATTTTCTATTTCAAATAAGATTCGTGTGAGTCGAACTCTGGTGAGTCCAAAATTTTATTGGAACATACCTATAACGGGACTAATCAAGAAGGCAAGCTAAAGTGTGGATTTCAATAGTTTTTTATTTATTTGGTACATCAACAGTTCATCTTTAGGTAAGCTACTGGGTTCCGCCCTTAATTGGGACTGCACATCTCTTACCTGGAACGGTTTTATTTACTTATTTTAATTACATACTTATTTTAATTATTTAATTCAATTTTTGTTTTTTTTTTCTTTACTCTGGACGGTTACAACGTGCGCATCTTTTTTTATATCGTTGTCACATAAGTAATTAAAATTATAAATTATTCAACTTATGATGTAGGAATGAATATTTTGTAACAATTTGATTCAAAAGATGTGAGTTTCTTGCCTCTTCATCTTCATATGCTAGCTCCTATGCTTTGGAATGGGCAACTTCATATTTCTAACTGGCCAAATCCTTGACAGTTCAAAAGTCCCTGTAAATTGTTTAATTGGAATCTATGCATTAAGACTTGAGTTGAGTTAGAGACCTCGGTAAAAAAAAGTAGGCTGACAATGTTCATTCCAACCAGCCCACCTCCCTCCTGAAGTAGATTACGCCTCCAGGTCTGTTTAGAACATCTGCAATAGATCTGGGTGTCCCGAGCATTTCTGTGCATTTAAAGAGCACATGTGCACCAATTCCCTCAGCTTCCATGCATGCCCAGAGAACTGTCTGTCATGCCTATTTTGTGGAAATGTTTGTTTAATGAGAGTGTCCTGTGATGGTCCCGGCCACCTTGAGCAGGCCGTTCCTGTCTAGGTATAATAAAAGTCTGGTTAGCTTGCCATCTAAGAGTATCATAGCTTCCTGGGACTGCCTGCAGCCAGCTGTCGAGGTCTGCCAGCTAACCGCTTGTGTGTGGGTAAAGTCCTGTAGCCATCTGCACCTGCACCAGCACCTGGTTGAAGGGTGCTTCAACTTCTATGTGTAGACCACTTGGATACTCCGCCTGGTAGATGGTGTTGAACTTTCCCAGCTGGCTGGATATATTGAGGTCTGAGATGGATGTACCTATTGAAGTTTAAGGTTCCGGTCGGTTTAAGGAGTTGGTCTTAGATCCATTGATTCGGTCAAGTCCTGACGATGTTGTGTTTTTTGGTAGTATCAACACTCGAAATTATTAAGTAATTAGCAGTAGTAGTAGTTTTTATCCTCAAATTAACGGGGCTGAAACCGCGGGGCACAGCTAGTATTAATAATAAAGCTGAAGAGTTTGTTTGAACGCGCTAATCTCTGAAACTACCTGTTGGATTTGAAAAAATGTTTTTGCATTTGATAGCCCAATTATTGTTCTTGAGGAAGGATATAGGCCCTTAACATCACGCTAGGACCCTGAGGAGTGGAGCAAAATTAAAAAAGTCTGAAAGAACGCTAATAGCTGGATCCTAAGGTATGTAAAATGGTTTTCATTGGTTACTGTGTTACCACTAAAGGTTATAAGTTAAGAACCCATACTACCTCAGCTAAAATTCACACTTTTAGGTATTTGCTTTTTACAAAGAAAATAATGGTTATTAAAAAAAATTAAAAAAACATAAGACCTGCTTTGTACTTAGTTCAGCTATTATGCAAAGTTTCATGATCTAATTGAAGTATTTTTTTAATACCAGGGGTTTATTGTTCGGATTGGAGGTAACTTTGGTTTTTTTCTCTATCGAGAAAATTTTATGGAATCGTGTTTTCGTCTAACATAGTACTTAACATTAATCGTCAACTTTACCACATATTTATTTCAAAATTAATGCTGTAGTATTTTCGACATAACGGAGGCTCATGCTGAGCCATTTGAGGTAGTATAGGCTCTTAAGGTGCCACTAGTCGATTTTTTTTCCATACAAATTTCGGGAGAGTATTACTTCGCTGTTTGACATTGTGCATCCAAAATTAAACATGATATCGTTTTGACTTATTATTAATTTTGTCTGTACGGAAACAGAATAATAAAATAAAAAGCCATTAAAAAGTTGAGTCAACAAAGATTCGTTTTTCTTGCTATTTTTAACGTAACTTTGGGTGTAAATAAGTAATAAAAAACTGTAAAAACAAAGCTCAGTTATCGAAGAGTTCAATAAACTTTATTTGTAATTGATTGATGCAGAGGTTTTTTCATAAAACTCAATTTTCCGAAGCACTTTTTGATTTTTTTTACGCGCCTATAGTTCGTAACGATGTTTCTGTGCGTGAGAACTAGACGTTGTTCGTGTAGACTAGCGTCTAACCGCTCATCACTCATACTAGCTCTGTCGGACACGCAGCCAGGTGGAAAAGCGCGCTTTTTGGCCATGACCACTAGGGAGTTCGAGCTCGCGACTAGTTTACTCTTAATAGATCCAAATGATGCGATGCGACCGGGAGGGTCGGGGGAACAAGAAATCTCACGCGGACGTACCTAGTTGCGTTGCGGCGTAGTTGTTGTTGATCTTATTAACAGCCAGTTAAATGCTGAGTGCATTATTAATGTCATGTGAATAGGTTAAAGGTGCAACTTATCTCGTGTAAACAGTGTCTAGCTAGATTATTAGAATATGTGAACTTAGGAGATGACTGATTACTTAATGGAGATTGAATAAAGTTGAACACATGATTTGCGATTGTGTGTTATTTATTTAAATACGAAGATCGCTCCTTTTAAAGGGATTTATTTAGGTAAATGTCTTAGGTTTCCTTCTAATGCGGTGAACAGCAGCCAGTTAAAAGCTGAGTGCATTGCTAATGTCATGTGGATAGGTAAGAAATGGTTGCGATTATGACGTGTTATTTATTTATTATAAAGATCGTTCTCATGCTCCTAATGATATTTCTACACAAGCGAACGGCTGCAGTTTTTTTTTCGGGGTCTCTTTGGGCTGTGCTCAGGAATGAGGTATTAATTCTTATCAAATATTTTCTTGGTCTCCGGGTGTGGTAATACTGGTGAAAACTGACTAAAATCACAACAGTCGCCTTCGCAGTCTCGATATTTGTGGAATGAGATTTCCCTTCGAAGACTACTTCGTGATAGAGTTTATGCTTGATATCTTTCAGAAACGCGTAATGGAAACTAAACATTACTTAGCTGGGGCCATCATGAATCCTGGCTGATTTTACTATTTAAGGTACCTAAAGCAGAGTAATAGTCAGGCTGATATCAGCCGCTTCACCTTTGGCTATTTAGGTACTTATAGATATCATTAATTTGGAATCTTTTAATCGAAGTGAAATTCTGAACACAAAATTTATTAAAAGTGATCAATTCATCATTCTCCTGTTCTCATCCCAATTTATTTGTAGTTGGCGCAACATGCCTTTTTCTTCTATACTTACCTACTTCTCTGTACAGCTTTTGTCAATAGAAAACAACGAATTTGTATGGAGTCTGTTCAGCTTTCCGCCGTTGAACGGATGCATACGCATCTCTATCTCATACAAAATCGTTGTTTTCCATAGAAAACACACACACACACACACACAACACTTATTCAGTTCTGTTCAGCTTTTGTCCATAGACAAAAGCTGAACTGAGCTGAATAAGTGTGGTTAGTCCCTGTCGTCACCTCGGTAGTCGCTTCCTATCTATATATAGTACGAGAGTCCACGGCCAAAACTATGTCGCATCGTTTTACCGCCAAAACCTTCTAAAATCGAGATGATTCTGAGACCGACTTGGTGGGTAGTAGGTAGGTATCGGACAGAAACGTCGCAGTTTTACGGGGTCAATTTCTGATATGTCAAATAATATTTAATTTTAGTGTCTGCCTATTGGCAGATCAATTTTTTTATATCTTTTTTGTAGCTTAACAACTTTTTCATCATATCCGTAGTTCCGTACTTAAAAGTTTTTAGACGGAATGCTATGCCATGTTACCGGTCGGTAAAATTGTTCAGCACGTTCAAAATGGTTTCAACACCTACGATGCCCACAGTTTCTTCTGAATAGTGATTTATTCGCACCAGCTGACCAATGTTCACTTAAACTACATAAGATTTTCACACGGTTTGCTCTGGGTTTTTTCCTTTCATTTTTATTTTTTTCGGGTGGTCTTCTGGGTACCTACGTGGTGCGACACTACTGGTACTTATCTGACAATTGTATTTTAGATATCTAAAACCTTTCGATCAACTACATTCTGAAAATCATCAAAACATTGTGGATTGATTAATGTTTGGTGGAAAAATTTCTGAAATTAGGTTTTTTTGGATTCAGAATAATCAAATCTATCGATTTTATACTGTTTTGGTCGTAAAATGATGAGGCTCGCTCATCTCTTATACTCATTTCTTTTCTATCAATTCGCGTAACACCACACATCCCTCTCAGCTGCATGCGATTGCCTTTCATTCATCCCTTTTGTGGCCCAACATTCTGACCACTGAAAAATTAATTCATTAGTGAACCTATTCAAAGGTGTTGCTTTTCAGCATTCCGTATCTTTCAGTCGCGCTCCGAATGATCGCAATATGAAATAAAATGAATGCACAGGTAAAAGCAGGAGTTAATGTTAATGTTTTTTTTAATTATTATTATTTATTAGTTAATTTGAACTTTGTTATTTTATCTGTGTCATGTAAATCTGGACTAAAACAAAAAAAAATGAACATTCACTCGAGTATCCCTGAAAACAAACCCATACAGAACCAAACATTAGGTTTAGGTCTATAATGTTTTCAGGGGGTAAGCCTGGGGTAAACTGTTCTCCCGCTGATATAATTAAAACTTTTTGTATTAGTAAATCTAAAATTCTTGCGCTTCACCACTAACAACATTTACAATGTCATTTCCAGGTTTCCTTTGAGTAGCAGAGGGAGTCCGGCAATTACTTGAACGACTGCTAGAGTGCTATTGTTACCCGACTACGGCAAAGCAAAAAGGAGGGTTATTATATACTGCTCTCTTCAGAGCATCAAACCCGCTCACCTGTTAAAAGGAGCATGGTAAGCTATTTCCCAACTAGTAAATTAGATTTTCTAGTAACAATACAACAAAAACAATGTAAGAACTGACACAGTGTAACATCATACCTGCTCTCCAGAAAAAGTTGAGCAGAAATGTACCTAAAGTAAATCCAAATTTTGCCAGCACGCACTGCGATTAAATGCAAGCGGTACGAACCGCTGAAAAATATAACGTATATACAAGTGCACGCTATGGCGATTTTTTTGTAACTTATTTTAACGTAAAATCATTCAAGCTTTCGAGAGCCTCAATGATTTACTCGTCTTACTAACTTAAAACTGTATTTGAGCCCACGAAGACCCCGATGGGCATATACAAAAACATTAAGAACATAGGCAGTCATAGAGACTGCCGACAGAAGTGAAAACTTAAAACTATGAATATCAGAAATTTCAATTTAATTGTAATACTTATCAAACGTCTGTGTGGTGCCGGACTTAAAGAATAGCACCACCCCATACTTGCCGTAGGTGTCGTAAAAGGCGACTAAGGGTCGTACCGGAGGATGGGCAACAGTGTTCTCTATGCATTCCACCACCATATCATACTGCGATCGCCAACCCGCTTGCCAAGCGTGGCGATTATGGCAAACCCCCCCCCCCCGCCAAATATACACGCACAAAAAACACTTGGCCCCTAGTACCCGGCTGCCCGCATACCCATGGCTACGGTAGCGGCCAAAGGCCACAGTGAGGCAAGGGGTGCTAAGAATCCCCGAAAGAGGTTCGGCTACCACAATCACCGAAAACTGGACCTGGCAACATACAACACGCGTACACTCCGGACCGACGAGAAGATCACCGAACTCGAGGAAGAATTGAGCAGGTTACGATGGAGTACAGTGGGGTTATCTGAAGTCCGAAGAGAGGGGGAGGACTCGATAATCCTCAAATCCGGAAACTTGCTCTATTTCCGGGAGGGCAACCAGCAGTCCCAAGGTGGTGTCGGGTTTATTGTCCATAAGTCCCTTGTGAGCAACGTGGTGAAGATCGAGTGTCTTTACCAGGGTGGCGTACCTTATACTCAGAATATCCGAAAGGTACGCTGAAGGTCGTACAGGTTTACGCCCCGACCTCATCACGCCCCGACGATGAGGTAGAGACCATGTATGAGGATATTTCCAGAGCCATGCATGGCTCTAAAACTCACTTTACCGTTGTCTTGGGGGACTTTAACTCGAAACTGGGTAAACGAAACGACGATGAGCTGCGAGTGGGGCAATTCGGAGTTGGACGCCGCGCGCCGGAACCACCGGGGCCACCTACTGGTCAGTTTTATGGAGAAGGAAGGCCTCTTTATGATGAATTCCTTCTTCTGAAAACGTGAGCACAGAAAGTGGACCTGGCAGAGTCCGGATGGTGCAACTAAAAATGAGATTGACTTCATTATGTCGACGAAGAATCAAGTATTCAATGATGTCTCTGTGATCAACACGGTGAAAACCGGAAGCGATCACCGCATGGTAAGAGGCACATTGAACTTAAATATCAAGCTGGAAAAATCTCGACTGATGAAGTCTACGCTCCGCCCAGCACCGATCCAGATCCAAAACCCCGAGAGCTTTCAGCTCGAACTTCAGAATTGTTTCGAATGCCTAGGGAGCTCCGTGGACGATTTTAACGATGGGTTCGTGGAAACTGTCCATACGGTCGGGTCTAAGATCTTCAAGACCCGTCGTACGAATTAAAAAAAGAAGCTCTCTGATCCTAATTTTCGGCTCATAAAGGAGAGGCGCAAGATAATCCTGCAGTCTTCAACTCAATAGACGGATCTCTAAGTCCTTGAAAAGCGATCTTCACCGCTTTAATACAGTGTATTAAGGAAGCGATAGAGCGAAATAAAGGCTTCAAGGTCCTAGAGATCTGTCTATAGGTCAAAGCCAGCTTACGATACTGAAGACCGATGATGGCAGGATCGTATCCGCCAAATCTGAGCTGTTGAGAGAGATCGAGAGGTTCGGGAAGCTACGCAATATCTTCACGTCCCACATACCGCAGTGTCTCAAGACGAAAGTCTTTGACCAGTTCGTGTTGCCAGCGATGATTTATGGCACTGAAACGTGGTCGCTCACAATGGGCTTTATAAGAAGGCTAAAAGTCGCCCAAAGGGCAATGGAGAGGGCTATGCCCTGCGTGATCGAATCAGGAATGAGGAGATCCGCAGGAACAGGAAAAAAGGTAACCGGCATAGCCCGAAGAATTGCCAAACTTAAGTGGCAGTGGGCAGGGCACATTGCTCGCAGAACGGATGGCCGATGGGGCCGAAAGGTTCTGGAGTGGCGACCGCGTATCGGAAGACGTAGCGTGGGAAGGCCTCCCACGAGGTGGTCCGACGACCTTGTGAAGGCCGCAGGAACCCGTTGGATGCGAGAAGCACAGAACCGGTCGAAGTGGAGGTGCTTGGGGGCTATGTCCAGCAGTGGACGTCCTTCGGTTGAAATGATGATGATGATGACTTATCAAAAATTAAAATTTCATAATTTGTAAATTAACGACTTTGCAACAACAATTGCAACACGTCGTACTCATAGCTACAGGTATACTGTTAACATACGGCAAAATGTTCGAGCTCGCTTCGCTCACTCTTGCATTTTATTTTCTTATAGCTGCTTGGGCTTTCTTGTATAAGTCGACAATGTATGTCACTCCTATTTCTGTTTGAAAACATAAAACAAAACCTAAGCTAACCGAAGCGGGTTGTTAAGATTTTCGAGCTCGCTTTGCTTGCTCTTCTCCTACATAATCTACTGGTCTAATACGTACTATAATATCAAAAACTGTTGCGACCAATTTGGCAGTAGTATTAAGTAGCGTAACCCGTAGGTAAACTACCAGGCTGTTTCTGAGAAAAACCTGAAGGTAAACCTAATAACACTACACCTGACCTGGGAATCAATCCCAGGATCACATGCCCAGCAGTAAAGCTTGCGACCACTAGACCAACGAGGAGATGTACAGTGCGTGCCACGTAAGAAGAGACTTGACACACCACGTGGTCTGACATGCGCAGAACACGATTTTAGGTATCTTTAGCGGTATGAGGTCTGAGTGCGGGACGGGACCGGACGTCATAGGGGCGGCGGAAAGAGGCGGGGTCAAGTCTCTTCTTACGTGGCACGCACTGTATGTTCGGTGAATTAGTGACGCTCCCCTTTCCCCTCCAATCTTGGCCAGCGACCGTGCCTGCGGTCAAGCACACTCGGTTTTTGATTCAGTTCAGTATCGGCTGGGCGAGCGTAGCGGCGAGTTGTTATGTGTGTGTAAAGAGGTTATGTTGTCCGACTCGTGGACTCAGATACTACGTCAGCAGACTACTTAA
The DNA here is from genome assembly GCA_963855955.1 of Luperina nickerlii. NCBI lineage: Eukaryota > Metazoa > Arthropoda > Insecta > Lepidoptera > Noctuidae > Luperina > Luperina nickerlii. The sequence continues at coordinate 26,714,712 of OY979662.1, forward strand.
TAGTATAATAATGTCTGTGTGGAAAAAAGACGGTGTTATTATGACAAATCTTTAAATCAATACAGAAATAGAAATATTAAGGCCTTGTTATTTAGGAGGCATATCAAAATGTGTGCAGTTAATGTGCAAGCCTGTCTGAGGTAGAGGAGAAAAATAAAGGTACGTGATGCGTACAGTTCTATTATTGAAAATTATTTTGTTATATAGCATCCTACTGAAAATTTAAACAACCAGGTGGAGATGTAAAGTAGTATGCAAATAAATTCCGTATTTGCATAACGTCATTACTAGGACGTCTAAAGTTTCGCAGTTCAGAATGTTCCCCATGTTACTTTTCTTGTAATTCTTTCCCATCGTGTTTTCTTACGAAGTTCAATATACAGCAAGCTGCCACTATGTACTCGCATAGTTCAAGTTTTTTATCTAACAGCCTGTGAAAAATACGCCATTTATTTGCCATCAAATGTATGTAGGTAGAGTAGGTATGTGTTATACGAGTATATATAATGTTTATGTGTTTCTTGCATTATACGAATGTTTGTGGTTATAAGTAGTTTCCATCATTTTCTGCTTGTAGTTTCTTTCTTTCATCAACTGTTTTTAAAAGTGGAAAGGCTTCATCACCAACAAATACAATCTGTATTTCAGATCCTTCATTATAATTTGGTAGCATAGAGGATGCTTGTAAATCCAGTTGGTTTCTTAGAAGTCTTCTACCAAAATTTGAATTTCGGAATACGCTGGCGTCACTATAGGATCCCTAATGCACTATTGCCAATGCTAACTACTGCACTACGAAGCGATAGTTAGCCTCAGCAACAGCTAGCAAAATAATAGACAAAAACCCTAAATAGTAGTCACTAATATTATAAAGGCGAAAGTTTGTTAGTGTGTATGTTACGCTTCATGCTAAAACAGCTGAACGGATTTTGATGAAATTTGGCATATGGGTAGACTATGACCTGGTTCATGACATAAAATACTTTTTATCCTGTTTGTACTTCCGTGGGAAGCCGCGGGCAAAATCTAATTACTTATAATGGAATGATTCTGAGCCGGCGTAATCAAGCCTTTCCATTCTTACGCGCTGCGCCGACATAATATAGAAAGTGTGTTTGTCAAAAAAAATAGTACATTACTTCAGAGGGAAGAAAGTGACAGTTCCATACCGAGATTATGGCATTTGCGCCACGAGCTTGCGAGGGGCGCAAACCATTTGAGGTATGGAACTGTACTTTATCCTGAGGGATGTATAGTGCTTTTTATTACACCTACGAGGAAAATTATGGACATAAATGCATAGAAATGTTTATATTTAGTTAAAAGTACAATTATTAAAAGTGCAGCTATTATAAGATGTTACATTTTGTCCGGGTATCTTGATATTTTGAGACACGGCAACAGATTATCAACAACTTCTTGGGCCGTCTCTAATAGTTCTGGCGGTGTGTTAGGGATAACATCATCACTGTCGCTCGAAGTATCCATATTTTACAAAAAACACAAAGATAAATGTGTTTTTGCGAAAATGCGCGGGCTTTTCCATTTTTTATTCGCCCGTTTCTGGAGTAGGCTAAGATCATAAGGTCATGCAGCCACTTCTTCCGTGATTCCGCGCGTTTTATATACAAAAATAATTTCGTTTTTAATTTTCTGTATGCACCAAGGAGGTTGGTAACTGGTAAAAAAAAAAACTGTATGTGGCCAGTAACAATTTATACTTGAAATTTAATCAGTAGACAGTTAAAGTCTCTTGGCAGTATGACTGCTGACAAATTAAAAAAAAAGAAAAACCGGGTATGTAATGGAATTTCATACATATTTCCCGCCCTTGGGTCGGAAGGATTTTCATACAAATTTCCATACCTTGGGATGAAAGGATTTGAAGGGCGGGATAAAGGCGTTTCTTCCCTCTAATTGGTATAATTAGTATGTATTTTCAGAGCAGGTGTAATAAAAAAGCTTTTGCTGTGTTTAAACCCTTTGGGCCGTATTCTTTTGTTATTTCTTTCATTTTTTAGTAGTAGTTCGAATAATTTCATATTTTCTTGGCGCCAATCAAGTATTCAAAGTGAACAAGATATTGATTTTGTTTGTTTGTTTTCAGGGAACTCCATACAACAACAAAAAATGCAAGAATATGAAAGACAGTTTCGCTTAATGGCGGCACAACAAGACAAATTTGGACAAGCTGCTCCTCCAAGGAAAAAGAAACATGTTCATTTCGATTCAATGTTTTTTCTAATTCCTACCATGCAGAAGCGAGAAACGACCAGAAATTTATCGACAAATCGCTCGCCTAGGCACATGTATGTGCATCCCTTTCCTACATAACTTGCCCTAAATTTACTTTATAGTACGGTGAATTAGATATTCTAATTTGTCGCACCTATTCAATTTTATCCCGTATTTTGAATCAAGCATCTTATTTTCGAGCATCAATAATATTTACATGTACCTCCTAGTTAAAAGGAAAACAGAAAAAAAGGTATTTGCACAGGAATATTACAATCTAAACTAAACACACTCTTATAAACATAAAAACAAAAGTAAAATGAAAAACAGAACGTCCTGTACGAGACCAAAAGGCCGCTATCTCAGCATGAACGTGTTTTTCACCATTGGATACTACGACAGCTCGAGCCGGACGATTTGAATCCGTGACAATTCAACCCCAGGACAACTCGACCCCGACAACTCGAACTCGACCCAGTATCTGTACTAAAACCAGGAACTTTTATATAAGTAGGTGCTTCTAAGTGACTTAGCTTTTTAAGCCAATAGTTTTTGAGATCTTATTCCGTTTATCCACCCTAAGGGCGATACTCGAAAATGCATGTCCGAGAATCCACACTAAGCCTATAAATTTCGTTTATCCTACTATACTAGGCCTAGGGTGGATTCTCGGACATGCGTTTCCGAGTATCCACCTTAGAGAGGCTGTTTTAGGGTGGATAAACGGAATAAGCCATAACAACGGCAGAATTAACACTTTTCAAGGGCATTATACAATAATACTTCTATTGTGTGTTCGTTTACCGCACCCGGAACCTGATAACTTGTTTCTTTTTATTGGATTTCGAAAAATACTGTGACATACAAATAGCATCCCACCCGGGATAGGTTTTCTGCCAGTCGATTCTGTAAAAATCTCACCGTGCAACTTAGGTGAAGTGAGTTTGTTTTTGCTAGGAATAGAATGATACTATTGACAGCTCATTTCACGCTCACTTCACCTAAGTTTTCACGGTGAGATTTATACAGAATAGCACCGCTGTTGCCCATTTAGCCAGAAAAGAAATTCGAATTATACAAAGAAGCTTCAGAATTAAGAGAGTAGGACGTAAGAGCGAGCGAAGCGAGCTCGAAAATGTTAGCACCCCGCCCAGAAGTAACATATATTTCTGAATGTTTTTGTTATATTTTATTTCAAAGCCAGAGGGCTGTGCAACTGCAGCGCCTGGTGAGAATTACAAAAAAGCACGGAAAATGATTTTTACAAATTCAAATCCATTTATTTGTCCGAACATGGTACAGTACATGGTCTTGTAAATTAATAAATGGTCTCATCACATTCTGCCACGTGGGGCGCGCAAATATCAGGTAGGCACACAAATAAAATTTTACAAATACAAAAATAGAGATATTAGATTAATAATGATACTATTGAATAAATTACGAATTAATATTACAATATAAGGCATGTCAGTTAAATATAATAATACAAGAAAAACAATGATTATTGGCAGTAATCTCTAAAGATACTACATTTAAAAATATTCTATTTATATTGTTCAACTATTAATTTACTATTTCCTATGTTGTTTTAACATATTGACCGAAAAATTTCTCGTAAGTACAAAAAATATTTTTGTTTCTTTTACGCCAGGCGGAGCAGTCTGGCATGAGCATGACCAGTTCTTCGCAGGCGGAAAAGGTGCGCGAGGACAAGGCGAGTGAGCTGCGGGCAGTCGTGCGCAGCAAACAGGCCGCGGTCGACGATCTGAAGGTGCAGATGTTACGCTGCAACTTTACATACTCTCCGCCCGAGCCGAACTTCGACAGCGAGCGGGTGATGGGTATGTGGCACTCTCCCATATTAATGCTTTTTACGTAAGTAATCAAATAAATTAATTTGTGTTGAATTATGTAAGTATGTATAGACGCCAGCACATCAAGCTATCCGAAACTGTAAAATTTTCCCAATCAACTTTGTACCTTATGCTTTAGCGATAAAGTTGAAAATCTATTAAAGAAATTTGACAGATCGTAGTAGCTTGATGTGCTGGCGTCTGTACTTAATACGAATTTGATAAAATAAGTAATGTTTTATTATTTGTGGTGTAATAATAAAACGTTTCGTATTTTATTATATTCGTATTACTTACAAGCAATGGTACGTCGACACCAACATAAAATTTGAAAAACAAAATGATGGCAGTTACAGAAATTAAAATTAACTTCAACACACAGGCTTTTCTAAAGTTCTGGGCCTTAAAACTAGCGTTTTAAGATGAGTGGTTTTTATATGAGATAACACATTGGATAACCAGTACCTATATCCGATAAGCTTTCTTACAAACTCATTCTCATCAACCATTCTGAGAACTGAGCTTCCTTCTGATTGAGGTAATCCTATAAATACTTGACATCATGTGCTGCATTCGAACGAAGAATATACCTATAATAATAATTCTCGTAGCGATCAAAACTAAGATTCGAAGGATTTCCTCCATCTTCTCGTCAACTGTTAAAAATACCTAATATAATTAAATGTGGTCTTTGAACCCGGAAGAAGATTGTCGAAATCCATATTTAGTAAGAAACAACTCGATATTAGCAACAAAATAATGTCGAACCGCACAATGATTCTATTAAGTCAATCAGCTGATTTAAATAAAATCCGCCATCTGCCCTCTTGGCAAGGCTTAAACAGTATGAACACCGTTAAAACCTTGCTAGATATAATCAACTGCTTAGCGACCTAGAAGAACTTTGCTAATCAGTTGATAACAATTCAATTAAAATTATTGAAGAGACGTTTTGATATAAATAAGACTGTTCTATCTGTGTTTGAACTACTTGTGGTACATTCGTGTTTCTAATTACAGATATTGCACTGTAGTTGTCCAAAAATAAGCAAATTATATCTTGACTTCTCGCGACTACGTCCGCGTGAATTTTCATGTTCCCTCGACCCACCCCGTCACAACCCATCATTTGGATCTTATCACAGTAACCAATGAAAACCCTTTTACATACATACCTTAGGATCTAGCTTGTTAAGTTTTTCTTCTGGTGTAGGTATGACTATGAAGCATGGCCTCACAGCCAAAGACTTAGCTCTTAAGTGTCTTACTTCAGGCTTCTTTCCGGACCATATCTATGCAGTGAACACAAGTTCGTGATGGCTATGATCACGTGTTATTCATTGATAAATAGAAATGATATTAGAACTTGTTGTTCCAGGGACAATTTGTAGCTTAATAGAATGGTATGATCCGAACTACTGCACTGCTTTGGAGGTTGTAGCTGGAGAACTGGTAAGTTGCTTACAATATCTATCTACACATATCTAGTAGAAAATCGTAAACGCCTAATAATTCGCATTTTGATGTCCTAAAAATATTACTGTGCACTATAAGTGTGTTTTTTTTTTGGAACGTCAAAAAATACAAACTTGTTATTTTAATAAAATCAACTGTTTAATTCTATTAGTCGTCATCTCGGTACTCAACCCCTTTCTAACCATGACTTCTATCGCTGTAGTAATTTTATTTTTACTCTCTTCATGTAAAGATTGCCTGTTTTAACTTCACAGCTTAACAGATTTTGTATCACTGTCAAAATCACAGTGATCTTTATAGTCTTTGCAATACGATTGCTGTCGCGTTGCTGCCATTGACAAGTCAGTCAAAATCACAGGGATCTATATTGTACTTGCAATAATTATGATGCTATTAAGTTGCTGCCGTCAGAGTAAAATAACGCTGTGAAAGGACTGTAACCCGCCTTTGCTACAGTTGTACAGCGTGGTGGTGGACTCAGAGGAGACCAGCACGCTGTTACTGAAGCGCGGAAATCTGCAGAGGAGCACCAACTTCATACCGCTCAATCGGGTCAAAGGGGAAGTCATCCACAGGGAGATTGTGAGCGCTGCGCAGGAGATTGTGAGTATACAAGTGGCTTGTGAAAGGAAGTCTAAAGAAAAACTTTGGAAGCCTCTCTCCAAGAGTTTCCCGAAACACCCCCTAGTATGTTCAGTGATTATTTTTATTTTGGGAGCTACTTAGACGGTTTTTAATATTTTTGGGAAATTCTTACTCGACTTCAGACTTTATTATTTTTCTTTTATTATTATCTACGATTGATAATTCAATTCAATTCAATTTATTCAGGTAACAATTTACATTGTGTTTGAAACCATACATCTACAAGCATTAATAAATAAAAACATAAAAAACATGCACATTAATAATAGGTAAGTATAACAATTAATTAATTATGGACAATAATACTATTATAAAAAAATAATTAAAAATGAAACAAAAATTCAATAACAACAACAATTACGAATTAACAAAAATCATACAATTAAAAAAAAACCAAAATATGAATATGTCATCTTCTACTACGACAGAAATAAAACAATTAAAAAAGTCAAAATGTGAATACGTCTAATTAAAAAAATCAAAACAATTAAAAAAGTCAAAATGTAAAAAAAACAGTCAAAATTTGAATATGTCATCTACCGAATACAAACATTTTGTCCAATAGGAATGCTCTGAGTCTTGACTTAAATGAGCTTTTGTAAACTTCACTTTTTAAGTCCAATGGCAACCTATTAAAAATCTCCACCGCTTGATATTGTGGACTATGGTGCACAATATTAAGTTGGGGTTTTATTTTATTTTTAAAGTCCTTCCTGCGCGTACCTTCCCTCAACTATATAAAAATACTATCTGTCTAAACATCACCCAAAGACTAAAACTTAGCTCAAAGGGTATTTTGCTCGACATGTTTCGTTTTAGATTTTCAGTAAATACTTAAATAAAAACCGGTCAAGTGCGTGTCGGACTTGCACTCCGAGGGTTCCGTGGTTCCGTACAAGTTTGTAGGTATGTAAATAGTTGACCACGGGACTTTTTTTTAAATGTTACTACAATTTTACGGTTTTCGGACTTTTTCCTTAACTCGTGCTACATGACCTTACTTCTTGTCAAATTTCATGATTCTAGGTCAACCCTCGAATCAAAATGTATACCATTTTGATTCCCTTGAGAGTGTTGAAATATACGTTTTTTGGCGGCATCAACGGTCGTATCTATTTTTTACGTTAACTTAGAAGTTTGATTTTTTTACAGCTTCAAGAACAAACACAGAATAATACTCTCTAACGAGGGCCTCGTTAGAGAGTATTATTCTGTGTTCAAGGGACTGCAGACCTGAGTAAATGTTTTTAATTTCAACTCGATACCTCCACGCGTTCCTGAGATAATGGGTCTTGACAGACAGACAGACAGACGGACAACAAAGTGATCCTATAAGGGTTCTGTTTGTTCCTTTTGAGATACGGAACACTAGAAAGGGTGGCAAGGGTCCTAAAGTTATTTTCAAAACTAACAAGGATCCCCAGCTTTCCAAAGCAATACAAATAGTACCTAACAACTTTTCGGGTTGGTGTGTAATTGGTGTTCGAACATGTTAGGTAAGGCGTAAACACATTTCTTTACCTAAAGTATTTGTTTTCTTTGGGGGGTTTACTTTGTGTAAACACAAATTTTGCCAAAGTTCTACCTTTTCTGGTTTACCCGTATGTCATCTTTCGGTCATTGACATGGGCATATAGCGCGTAGCGGAATCGTACTATATTGTATTATTATTTGTGTGTTTGATCAGGGCGGAGGCCCAGAGAACGTGCAGCTGGCGCTGGACCTGATCTCCTTCGACAGCACGTACGAGCGAGCCATGAAGTTTGTGTTCGGCAGCACGCTTGTGTGCAAAGACTTGGAACTGGCCATGAAAATGGCGTACCACCCGGGCCTGTATTACCGCGTAGTCACGCAGGACGGCGACATTATCAATCCGGACGGCACGTTGATCGGCGGTGTCGAGCCCGAGGTCGGGTATCTGTCCTGTATGTACAGTGCGTCATGGATTTTAACGAAAGAGACGTCGGCTTGTAAAGGGACATGTAATATACAGTACATTTCACGTTAGTTCCTTATTTCGCCACATTCACAAGATTGATGTCGCACTGTACTTATACATATTTTTTTATATGGCATACGCAAATGTCCTTCAGATCTGGTAGCGCCGTGTGACAGGTCTTTAATCTCCCTAAAATAGGGTTGAACTACACGATGACTGATGTATGCATGCATTCTGTCGGGACAGGTCGACTCGCTTCAATCGCTCTCTCTTCAAAAAAGTACCGCCAGAACTGGCCCTGCATTGTTAGACTGACATAAAATCTTAATACTTAATATAATGTTTGGACTTTAATAGAGCCTATGTACCTAAGTATTTTGCTTTGACTGTAGGTACAGATGCTAGCACATCAAGCTACCCGAAACTGTAAAATTTTCCCAATCAACTTTGAACCTTGTACTTTAGCGATAAAGTTGAAAATCTGTTAAAGAAATTTGACAGATTATAGTAGCTTGATGTGCGGCTGGCGTCTGTACATACATAAAATACGTTGTACTTAACAATAAAATGAGTGACCCTTGTACGATCTACCTATCACAATTAGGCATGCAAACATTAATAGCGTATGTAAAAAGTGTATTTAAAGAAATACTTTTTTATCAACAATACAACTGACTTCAAAAAAGAAAATAAGTACTCCTAAGTGCAAAATAACTTTAGTTTTTCATTTTAATTTATTTTAATTGGTGGTTTCACAAGATCTTTCCATACGATTACCATTCACAATATATGAACTGTCCCTCGACGAAGTAGTACCTTGATGAGGAGTTCTATGGGATATCTTCGAAGACCATGATCTGTTGACCACCAATAGTTTACTAACCAGCAATTGTTCTTTGATCTACAGTACAACAATCAAATCACAGCACAGTTCGTTATTGAGGAGTTCCATTGTCCATGTCCGAAGGTTTTCATCAGATCTTCACCAAACTAAACGGGCACACATCTGGAGAATATTCTTTCAAACAAAAAAGATTAATCCAAATCAGTTAATAAAATAGCAAAGATATCAATGAACCTCCTACTTTTTTGAAGTCGGTTAGTGAAATGCTCAATAATAACTCTTTTTGTACTGGGCTAAGCCAGCCTCAATCCTCAACTAATGAAACACAATAACAATATTTATAGGTACTGTAAGTTGGTTACAAGGTTACAACACTTTAACACGTCAAAATCGTTGGTGGCTCTCTTGGGAGTCGGCAGATTGTGAAAAAGATTATGAAAAGTAACGAGTTAATTAAACTATTGTTTTAGGGATCTGGACTCGCCATGACGCAAGAGCTCAAGATGTTAGCTCTAGATTTGAAGAAGGCGCAGGCTGAGCTTGCAGCGTACGAAGGATACCCTTACAGTGGAATTCCCACTGTAAAAAACTCTTATAAAATGTAATTTTTAATATTTATTTTAATTAAAGATTTTCGACTACTGATTTCTGTTTAAAATAAAGAATGAATTATTAAGTATGAACTTATTGTAATAATATTGTTAACATTTTAAATATTTTAAAACAGACATAAACTCACATCTTGATCACATGGGGGTACCAAAGAACGCCACCTATTACGATCAAACACATAGTAGCACATCGTCATCGCGAAAAGGGATCGTAATCGTCATCGTCGCCGCCTGAACCTGCCGGTGGAGGCGGCGGTCCGAGGATCATGGACCCCCAAAAATAATTCAAGCTATCGAGAACCTGTGTTGTACTTCGTAGCACGACCATGAACGAACGAACGAAATTAGAACGCATTCATTATAACTTCAGATGGTAATAAAATCCTTTTAATTTTTACTATTTTATACCACTAATTAGAAATTTTATACCTCTCAATAAATCGTGGATGTACAGGTCGTGCTGGCAAAATTCCTTCCTAGCACGACCACGCTAAAATTCCAGTTGGCATAGAAGTTGATGAAACGGGAGCATGCCTAAAAATTTGTACTCGCTATGAGTACCTACATAGCGAGTACAAATTTTTAGGCATGCTCCCTATTTCATTACACTCGAAGTCGTGGACGAGTATGTTTACCTAGGACAAACTGTCCAGTTAGGTAGGTCTAACTTCGGGAAAGAGGTCAATCGTCGAATCCGACACGGCTGAGCAGCGTTCGGGAAGCTACGCAAAATCTTCTCGTCCCACATACCGCAGTGTCTCAAGACGAAAGTCTTTGACCAGCGCGTGTCGCCAGTGATGACTTATGGCACTGAAACGGTCGCTCACAATGGGCCTTATAAGAAGGCTAAAAGTCACCCAAAGGCCTATGCTTGGAGTTTCCGTGCGTGATCGAATCAGGAATGAGGAGAACTAAAGGTAACCGACAATAATAAAATAAAGGTAACCGAATAACCAAACTTAAGTGGCAGTGGGCAGAGTACATTGCTGGCAGAACAGATTGCCGATTGGGCCGAAAGGTTCTGGAGGTGTACGTTACCCCAGCAAGAAAGTGTCTCCTAGAGTTATAGGAGTAGAACGTATAATATGTGCCCTATCTGCTGTAAATGTGCCCCCAAATAAAAAATGTGTGCCCCCTGTCGTTTTGGAAAAAAACGGAAAAAACGATTCCTGCTGGGGTAACGTTTTTCTAGCAGGAAAATTCTAAACGAATGATCGGAGAGAGAAAAATTGTGCATGGCCAGAGAGCTTATATGTGTGCCCTAATGTGCCCCCAAAAAAAAAATCTGTGCCCCTTCAGGTTTTCGAGATATTGCATTTCCTGCTGGAGTAACGTTTTGATGAATCGTATATCTCTACAACCATTGCATGTGCCCCTGTAGAGTAAACATACACGAGTAGCTCTTAATGTGTGCCCCTTAGTGCCCCAATTAGTTTTAAGAAAATATTTATAGTTTTCAAGTTATAGCGGTTTTATGAAAACCCGAAAAAACATCGCAGCGCCTAAATTAGACAAGAAACAAGTTCGCTGAAAACTGTATTCGGTCCTTCTTGACGCTAATAATAACCATACAAAGTTTCAAAACTATTCATGCATGCGTTTTTGCTAAAAGTCAAAACGATGGTGTCCTAACTTTGACGGCAAAATACAAGGAACCGGCTCAATCCGAAATGTGTAGGTGTAAACCAAAATCATGTGCCTTTAGTCAAAAATATATGGTGAAAATATTCAGCTTGGAATGTTTCGCATTAAGTAAATATTAACAAATAACCAAAATATGTAAGCAACGGCTGGTTATCCGACCAAATTTGAATGACTACTAAAAAGCGACGGATTCATACATATCGATGACCTTCTTTATTGGACGTATTATACCTAAGCTGTTGTCCGTACGGTCGCGTTCAAAAGTTTTGGGGGCTAATTAAAAAATATATTAAATGCACCTTGTGCCAAAAATAAATGAAACCGCTTGTTGATGTGGAAATTATTATTTTTATTCCCTTAATTTTAATTCTTAAAGTAATTATTGCTTCAAATCACAGATCAAAGAAATTATTTGCACGTTGTGTAGTCATTATTATTTAAATCACAGATCAGTTATTCATCTAAGTCTAACATATAATTAGTAAATTCGCATCACAAAAAATCACAGATCAGTATTAAGTATAATATTGTGTAAAAAAATATTAAATTTTAAATCACAGATAAATAATTTTCTTACGAGTAATTTGCTTATACATAGATTCAGATAAAGTGTGTTAGTATAGTAAACCGCATAAAGATATAACTGTAAACATCGAATATGCACAAATTATCTGATGGTATTTGGCTATAAATAAACATATTTATCCCATATACCTACGTAACAACATTATCACCTGACTGTGGAATGACACTTATTATATCTAAAACGCCATCAAATCAAATTTATGTGACACTACATAATCAGCTTTAATATAATCGTTAATAATTATAAATTCCTCATAGATATGTGTCGTCTTCCGGTTTTTCATCAAAAACCCAATTTTATGAAAAACCTGCGACATATACACTAAATAAAACTCTCAAAACTGTAGGTACCAAAATTTATTTGGTTAAGGTGAATGCTCCAACCAACCCGCGAAATTCAAATTTTCTTACGTTTTTTGCAATTTGCACGCCAGTGCTAGGTAGTATGTTGATTAAAATATTATTAAGAAGTATAATCATCAAAATCATCAATACAGCCCTCCAAGTTCATAAAGGTGTAGTAGGGCTGAATTTTTCTCTTTTTTTTGGTTCCTACACCTTTATGAACTTGGAAGGTTGTATTGATGATTATAATTCTGTAACTACATACGTCTTACAGCCGCGAATAATATTTTAATCAACATACAACCTAGCACTGGCCTGCAAATTGCAAAAAACGCAAGAAATTTTGAATTCCGCGGGCTAGTTGGAGCATTCCCCTTAATGATGAAAAACTTACAATGCGTGCCACGAAAGATGAGACTTGACACACCACGTGGTTTGACATGCGCAGTACACGATTTTAGGTATCTTTAGCGATATCTAATCTCTTTCAATAAATATATATGTACCTAATATAAAAAGACAAATACGGGCTTTTTATTTATATACAAAAAAGAGCTACCTCTTTTTAGTATTATATAAATTACTGGATGTATTTTAATGAAATTTAGAATCGAGAAGATAGCTTACCTTGGAATAGCACTTAGGCTACTATTTATAATGTACTTAATCATGTGTAACGTCATAGAAACAGCTAGTAGAATATAATCCAATAACAACTTTATTTAATTACTTATTACTTTTGTAAGTCAGTGTACTCAGGCACAACACGTGTGAACCGGTTAGTGAGTAAAGTAAAGAAGGTCATCGATATGTATGAATCCGTCGCTTTTTAGTAGTCATTCAAATTTGGTCGGATAACCAGCCGTTGCTTACATATTTTGGTTATTTGTTAATATTTACTTAATGCGAAACATTCCAAGCTGAATATTTTCACCATATATTTTTGACTAAAGGCACATGATTTTGGTTTACACCTACACATTTCGGATTGAGCCGGTTCCTTGTATTTTGCCGTCAAAGTTAGGACACCATCGTTTTGACTTTTAGCAAAAACGCATGCATGAAGAGTTTTGAAACTTTGTATGGTTATTATTAGCGTCAAGAAGGACCGAATACAGTTTTCAGCGAACTTGTTTCTTGTCTAATTTAGGCGCTGCGATGTTTTTTCGGGTTTTCATAAAACCGCTATAACTTGAAAACTATAAATATTTTCTTAAAACTAATTGGGGCACTAAGGGGCACACATTAAGAGCTACTCGTGTATGTTTACTCTACAGGGGCACATGCAATGGTTGTAGAGATATACGATTCATCAAAACGTTACTCCAGCAGGAAATGCAATATCTCGAAAACCTGAAGGGGCACAGATTTTTTTTTTGGGGGCACATTAGGGCACACATATAAGCTCTCTGGCCATGCACAATTTTTCTCTCTCCGATCATTCGTTTAGAATTTTCCTGCTAGAAAAACGTTACCCCAGCAGGAATCGTTTTTTCCGTTTTTTTCCAAAACGACAGGGGGCACACATTTTTTATTTGGGGGCACATTTACAGCAGATAGGGCACATATTATACGTTCTACTCCTATAACTCTAGGAGACACTTTCTTGCTGGGGTAACGTACACGTTCTGGAGTAGCGTACGCGTACCGGAAGACGTAGCGTTGGAAGGCCTCCCACAAGGTGGTCCGACGACCTTGTGAAGGCCGCAGGAACCGGTTGGATGCGAGAAGCACAGAACCGGTCCAAGTGGACGTGCTTGGGGGAGGCCTATGTCCAGCAATGGACGTCAACTAAGAAGGTAACTCTTCCTCTCTTAGCTACATGGGTGAATGCGCATTGGTAGACCGCGAAGTTAAAATTTTCTTACGTTTCGCAATTTGCAGGCAAGTGTCAGGTTGTATCTTGATCAAAATATAATTCGCGATTATAAGTGTCTAAACACACTATACCGAAGGTACGGACGCCAGCACATCAACCTACCACAATCTGTCAGATTTCTTTAATATATTTTCAACTTTATCGCTAAAGCTTAAGGTTCAAAGTTGATTGGGAAAATCTGACAGGTGTAGCTTGATGTGCTGGCGTCTGTACGTGACCGAAGTTCGGCATGATTACGCCTGCAATACTATTTGAATTACTGACGACACATACCAAAATTACGTTGCATTAAATAGCATTGCAGGCGTAATCATGCCGAACTTCTGTCACGTACCTTCGGCATAGTGTGTTTAGACACTTTATAGATATGTATTTACAAAATTATAGACGTTTAAATATCTCTGTAGGATAGATTTGTACCATAAGCACTTTTCCATAGGTGTTCTTATACCTATAGGTATCTGTTATAGTCGCGAATCATATTTTGATCAAGATACAACCTGACACTGACCTTTAATTTGCAAAAAAATTAAGAAAGTTCGAATTTGGCGGTCTATCAAGCACAGCCAAGATCCTTTTTTTTTGTTCCCGCGTGGAAAATCCTCATGGATGTCCGCCGCCCTGGGGCGGGCAGCGGGGTCTTTCAGACTCTTACTGACTGAAAACCACCCCGGTGTTCCATCTCACACCTACGCCGGGGGTCGCGGGAACGTACGATCCTTCCGCAACCCCCGACTGGTGCCGGCCTGCCGCTGCGGGCCTCGTCGGATCAGGGGGGGAGTGAGGTGTTTGACTCCCCTCGTGAGGTCTAAGAGGGGCGCCCAAATATTTTCTTGTAGTTGAATTATCTTTTACTTAGGAATTTTTTCGCAAACAAATAATAATAATTATGTTAACTCCAAAGAATTCGCAAGCAAAACTGCGGTGCTATTCTGTAACAAGGTCACCGTGATAACATTAAGTGAAGTGAGCTTAAAGTGAGTTGGCTGTCATTCCACCTGATACTAGGAATTGACACTATTGACAGCTCACTTTAAGCTCAATTCATCTAAAAGTATTTTCACGGTGAGATTTTTACTAAATAGCTTATCTGAAATATTTTAGTATAGTGAAGTTAGTCGCATATGGGATATCGGGGATTCCCCTACCATAGACAACATTTTAAACGGAACAGACGAATTTTATGTTCGGATACATTTTTGTGTTTGTAATCGATTTTTCAATGAGAACCGGTGATTATCGGTTTTGGCAAAAACCGATTTTTTTAGGTTTTTATGAATCCGGTTCACATCACTAGTATGGATATGGATTTATAACATTGCATTTTCTCATGGTCATGTTTGAAAACAACCCTCAAAAGTAGGACTCGACATCATCACATCATCATATTTTTTGGAGACACATCAGCCTCAGTAGCGAGCTGTCTCACGTGTCAGAGAGATTTAATTTTTTCATTTAGTGGATTTTAGTACGTGAAATTGGCAAAATTGTAGTGTTTGTTCCACAGAAGCCATTAAAAGAGTTGGAGAGTTGAAGCTGAAGTTGACTATAACATTCTAGAACCACTGATTGATTTGATACTTTATTAAATTATTTATGGTTGGCAAAATGGCAACACTGGTCTAGCCCTGAACTGATCAGTGAATAGTGATCAATAATTTGTTTACTGTCACTCGATTTGCTTTTCCACTAAGACTAAATATACAAATAGGTAATTACCTATTCGTGTGAGCCGAACTCTGGTGAGTCCCAAATTTTATCTAATTATATTTAGTACTTACATATAGCGTGATTAATGAACAAGACAAGCTGAAGTGTGGATTTCAATAGGTTGGTTTCCTCCCGGTTTATTTCAATTAAGTATGTTATTTTTTTATTGTTTTTTATGATTTTATTTTATGTACTCTGACGGTTTCAACGAGCACGTCTTTTTTACATCACGAGCACGTCTTTTTTACATCGTTCTCACATACATATTTATAATTTGATTATAAACTAGCAGCGCCCCGCGGTTTCACCCATATAAGTGTAGATCCCGTGGGATTATCGGGATAAAAACTATCCTATGTCCTTTCCCGGGACTCAAACTATCTCTATACCAAATTTCATCTAAATTGGTTTAGCGGTTTAAGCATGAAGAGGTAACAGACAGACATACTTTCACATTTATAATATTAGTATGGATTCAAAATTAAAGATGTAAACAATATTTTGGTAACAATATAATTTAAAGGAGTGTCCATGTAGTTTCTTGCCCGTTCTTCTCCATAGGTAGATAGATAGGTAGATAGATTTGGCAGAGAGATAGATTGCATCCCGGGGAAGGCCATAGGATAGTTTTTATCCCAATATTCCCACGGGATCAACACTTATGCGGGTGAAACTACGGGGCGCTGCTAGTTTAGAATATGTCTAATAGATTTTGGTGATCCAAGCATTTCTGTTCTAATCTGGGTGACACTTGTGCATTCATAGAGCAGATACACACCAATTTCCTCAGTGTTCATGCACACCCAGAGGATTTTATGTTATGCATATTGTATGGAAGTGTGTAGTATATAGGTGTTATATAGGTAATATACTATACTCCATTTGCAATAAGATTAGACATTTAAATAAACCTTTTTTACAGTCCGTTCGACCGATTTTGAATTCTATTGCGTTGGTGGCATGACATATGGCAGTTGCAGTAAACAGTTGGTATTGTAACCACTTTTTTGCTTTCAATACCATCCTTATGCCTACGGTATAGAAGTGAAAATCTGTTGAACGGACTGTAAAAAAGGATTATTTCAATGTCTAATCTTATTTCAAATGGAGTATAATTGAAAAATATATTTATATTTTAAAATTAATGTTATGCAAATCCACTTAAATTGGTATTTTGTGCCTGCCTTTAATTGTTAATTGTAATTTGTTTTTGCATACCGTTAAAACAGTGAGACATATAGCACTATGCCATGTTATGAACACCTATGTAAACACCATGTTTCTGGCAAATAAATATTCTATTCTATGGAATTGTTTGTTTAGCAAGCAATTTCCTGTGATGGCCCCTGCCCCTGCCTGTTTCTGTTGAGGTCTAATAAAGTAATAAGCAGGTGCTTATTATAATAAGCGCCTATTGTAGTAAGCGCCTGCTGTCTAGGTGTACCTAGACAGGAACAGGAGCGGGATGGCAGGCTAACCCGGCTAACCAGGCGCCATGCCAGGCCAGGCCAGCCATAGAAAAGTGGCATAGCTTTCTTGGCCTGCCTGCAGCCTGTTGTCAAGGTCTATCAGCGCGCTGCTTGTGTGTGATTTAACTCCTATTGCCATCTGTGTAGCTGGTTGTAGGGGATGGGCTTGATAGGTTTGGGTCCACAGACTCCATGCTAGTTCGTCAGCTGCACTGTTACCTAGTGATCTGTGTGTTGTTTTATCCATTGCAGTGTTAGCATGTTGCAGTTAGATACCGCAACATGTTCTAATGCATTGTGACATTGTAATATTTGTTTCAAGATAGTATACTTTTCCCTACGGACTGGAAAACTGAGGCCCTGTCAGAGAATATGCATATGTGGGTTCATAACTCTCCTGGCTTCTGTGGCGTTGATTGTTCAGATAATCCTCCTGGTAGATTTTGTTGTTGAAAATTACCATCAGACTGGATCTATTGATGTTAAGTTTCTGGAGTCAATCCTTGATCCATCGGTGTATAATCTCAACTCTTGGACTTGGGGCTGCAGTTTTAACATACATAGCGATGGATTTATGACTGATTTCAGTCAACGTTCTAAAGATCCGGATGTAAAGATAATTGGTGGTCCCGACACTCAAACTTATCGACTGTCATCAAACGTGACTGACATATTATCATGTCTGTAAAAAGTACGCATATTTTGAAATTTTAACTTTTTTGGACAGAGTGATAGATGAGCGACAGATGAGTCACTAAGAAATGCTGATGATGTGGTTGGCCCGTCTTCGCCTACAACAGCACTGCCATCACCGTCTACTTCGGCACCCCTTACACCGCTGCCGTCAACATCGGCTTCGACAAACCAGCAATCCATTCCAGCATCAGCACCACCAACACAAAAGAGCAAGAAGGCAACATCTGAGTTTGAAAATACTTTACTACAGTATTTGAAAAGCAATCAGCAAGAGTTAAAAAGTGAAGATTTAGCCTTTTTCCAGTCATTGCAGCCTACTCTTAAGAGATTTACAAATTATGTACCTACAAGAAAATGTTGTTTCGGACTAAAGTAATGCAAGTTATCATGGAGATTGAAATGCCAAATATAAATTATTCAATGTCAGGAAGCAGTTCTGTAACGACACCGCTAAGTAATCCTAGTCCATATTTATGCTATGGGCAGTGGTATCCCCGCCAATACTAGTGTGTTTGAGAGCGACATGTCTATTCCTGCTTACAATACAACAAGCTACGTGTCTGGTCCCATTGATAATGAGGCTATATTAGAAAGCAACACAACTACATCCACCGATACTCTTGTTATCGAATGCTATACACCTAGTTTTGCTCATAATATGGCTGGATCTCGTAGTCTGTACAATATTGAAAGAAGTATCCCTGCCAGTACTGGTACATTTGAGAGCGACATATCTATTAGGTACTGCTTACAATACTACGAGCTCTGTGTCTGGTCCCATTGATAATGCGGCTATTCTCGAAGGCAATACATCATCTGCATCAGGGCCGTCTTAACCATATTGGGCGCCGGGGTGCGAAAATCAGCTTGCGCCCCCCTTGCCAACAAAAAGAAATCAAACTTAATTTTTGTGTTCCATTTTTAAGATGATTTTCATCAATTTTTTCCAAAAGATTTTTTCGAGGCGGTGACGTGCGGTTACAGCGCTGGAGCGTTGTGGTTATAATGAGTGATTAGTAATGGCCTGATCGGCTTGCGCCCCCTAAGACCTTGCGACTGGGTGCCGCGCACCCCTTGCAGCCCCGGGTAAAGACGGCCCTGATCTGCATCCACCATACATACTGCTAATAACAAAAACCGTACACCAGACGATAATACGACTTAATCTGAGACACATTAATAATAAATTGTCTTGCGAAATTATTATTATGAAACCTCCATCAATTTTAACATGTTTTGAGTGTAATTAATCATTGTTCCATTACATGCTTTAAATTTATATTTCTGATTATCTTATCATATCTTTCAATTCACATTTAAATATCTCGAAAAAAAAAAATTAAACAGCTTGTAAGCTGTAATAGAAAAGTTTTTAAGTAGAGTACTTAACTTACCTTAAAGTAACTGCTAAACGCTCCGTAGGACTTATTGCGATTCGTCGTAAACTGATACAGCCAACTTATGTTCAATTCTTCCCAGCAACTCATCAAAAGTTCGAGGGGACATTCGGAAGTAGTTCTTAAATTTGCAATGGTTAAGCACGGAGATTTTGAAAATTTACATTAAATTTCCAGTGAGTGATCTAGTTTCAAGATATGGATCTACTCTAAATTGTTTTTTATATTTTATACTAGCTTCTGCCCGCGACTTCGTCTGCGTGAAATTTCTTGTTACTCCGACCCACTCCGTCGCATCGCATCGCCTGCCCGCGCTATTACTTCGTTTTTGCTTAGCGTTCTTTCTGACTTTTTTTCTTTTTGCTCGGCTCTTAAAGGTCATAGCGTGTTTATGTTAAATAGCCTATAGCCTTCCTCAAGAATTGGGTTATCAAAAAATGCAAAAAGAATTTTTCAAATCCGACTGGTAGTTCCAGAGATTAGCGCGTTCAACCAAACAAACAAACTCTTCAGCTTTATAATATTAGTATAGATTTTTTTAACGTTCATGTTTGTGCACGAGTTTACCCACTGGCGACACGCACAACACTGCAGCAGCAAACGAAATCTTTATCCTGCGTGTGGCCCGGAGCGTGCTATCACCCGCATGCGGACGAGAACCGGGTGCGGGCTAAAATACGCATGACAGGAAAAGGAGCTTAATAATAATAAAGCTGAAGAGTTTGTTTGTTTGAATGCGCTAATCTCTGGTAGTTCCAGTTGAATAAGAAAACATATTTTTGTATTTGATAGCCCAATTAATAAGGGAAGTTATAGGCTATTTAACATCACGCTACGGCCCTTAGGAGCCGAGCAGAAATTAAAAAGTCAGAAAGAACATTAAGCGAAAACTATGCGATGCGACGGGGTGAGACGTGGGAACAAGAAATTTCATGCGGACAAAGTCGCGGGCAGATTTAAAAAATTAAGAAAAACAAAACAAAAGAATTTTTTATTCTTCTGTAAGTACAAGATTTCTTAAGTCAAATTTCAGTGTGCATATTTGTAGACGTTACAAATATCGTAAAATTTGCGACAACGTTCGTTATGATACCGATGAAAATCGATAACTTTCCAAGAGTCGAGACTGCTGTGCGACCGTAGTCGGTCGTAAAGCGATCGCTATGTATGTGAGAGAGCAGACCCTGAGTAGTCACACTGTTCTTCTGTGAGTATGATGTAGTGCTTTTGAAAGTTTCTTTTTGGGTCTTTGTCGCAGGGTGATGCCGTCATTGGTTATTGTTTTATGGCATCTTCGCAGTGGCAGTTCTCAGGCTGCTAGTGATTGCTACACAAGCGAACTGCTGCTGTTTTTTGTGGTCTCTGGGCCGCGCCCAGGCCTGAAGTATTAATTCTTATCAAATATTTCCTTGGTCTATAGGTGGTAATACTGGTGAAAACTGTCTAAAATCACAGCAGTCGCCTTCGCAGCCTCGATTTTTGTGGAATGAGATTTCCCTTCGAAGACTACTTTGTGATCGAATATGCTTGATATCTTTCAGAAACGCGTAATGGAAACCAAACCTTATTTACACTGGGGCCATCATGAAGCCTGGCAGATTTTACTACATACCTGAGGTAAACCAGAGTAATAGTCAAGCTAATATCAGACGCTTCAATTTTGGCCATTTATGTCTTTCATTTGGCATCTTTCAATCTAAGTGAAATTCTGAACACAAAATGAATAAAAAGTGAATAATTCATCATTCTCCTGTCCATATCCCAATTCGTTTATGGTCATCGCAACATATTGTATTTTTCTTCCATACTTCTCTTTTAGTCGTCATCTTGGTAGTCGCTCCCTTTCTGTAGTACGAGAGCCTGCGACCAAAACTGTGTCGCATCGTTTTACGGCCAAAACTAAAAAAATCGTCAGTTTAGAAGATTCTGAACCCGACTCGGTGGGTAGTATTCGAGACAGAAAACATCGCATTTATATTATGATGTGTCTGTCTGATATTAAAAATATACTTACAATAGGCTTTTTCATTTTATTAGGTAAGTACTTAAGTTTGTGTTCAGACATTTTGCGCATCAAATGTGGCCTGACCTTTTATAAAAAATGTCATAAAATTTAACCGACCTGTCTCATAGCAACCTGGTTGAACTGTTTTTTAAATCTTATGGGTAACCATTCATCATACAGCGTTACGGGTTACCGTTTATTCCCGGTCGTCCCCTCTCCGTCATCCCCACTAGGCAAGAGCGGGAAAAAAGTTTTGTTGCTCCCCAGTGGTGACGATTCGAGTTTTTTATTTCCCACTTGTTCCGCTATGGACCGAGACTCAAAATGCAATAATGGGGATTTGAGATTTCACGGGTACTTTTTTTCCCACTCGTGCCCAGTGGAGACGACGGGGTGGGGATGATCGGGAATAAACGCCTAAAACCTGTTTCCAGACATTTTAAATCTTTACAAATAAATAAAATTGAAGTGCAGCTTTTTAGTAAATGCGTTTATTATGATAAAAGTATATACCCAGCTTAGTTACTACTACAAGCTGTGACAAAAGGGCCAGAAAGTTAAAAAGAGGCTCAATTATTAAGAAAAGTGATCATCATTAGAAGCGCAAAAAAATTTGAGGTTCATTAATTTCTAAAAGGGTCCATAATCAGCACGTCAATAAGTTTGTATAGGAAAGTTAATAAAAGATAGACATAGTCATATTTATTTTTGGGTACTGTGCCCATACAAAATTGTCCATTGTCCTTTATCACACTAATATTATAAAGGCGAAAGTTTGTGAGTGTGTGTGTGTTTATATGTTTGTTACTTCTTCACGCTCAAACGGCTGGACCAACTTTGATAAAATTTTGAATGGAGGTAGCTGACACCATGGATTAACATATATATTTTTATCCCGATATTCCCACGGGATCGACATTGACGCGTGCGAAACCGCGGGGCGCAGCTAGTCTGATATAATTTTTTATACATCTGGGCAGTTTTTTTATCAAGTCCGTAACAGTTTTCTATAACAGTCTACAGAATGCAATGTTACTGATCTGAATTTTTCAACACTTTTAAAATGGTTTCAACAACATAAGATGCTCACACTTTCTTCTGAAAAGAAAACTGACCAATGTTCACTTGAAAACAAGATTTTCAGACGGCTTGTTGTGGGTTTTTTATTTTGCCTCATTTTTAATTTTCTCTAATGGTCCGGTACGTGGGGCGCTACTGGTGCCTGAGAATTGTGTTTTCGGTATCTAAAATCTATTCTAACGTTCAACTACATTCTGAAAATTAGATAAGTAAGTAGATTGCTAAGAAACAGCTCAGCAATTTTTTCCACATATATTTGAATATGCAGTCAGAGAAAATTTCTGAAATTAGAATTTTTGGATTCAGAATAACCAAATCTATCGATTTTGTTCTGTTTTGGCTCGCTCATCGTTTATACTCATCTCTATTTGTATCTACATTTCTTATTCTATCCATTCGTGTAACATCACACATCCCTCTTAATATTCTATTATTTTCATCTCAGCTGCATGCAATTGCCTTTCATTCATCCCTTTTGTGGCCCATTCTAATCCATGAAAAATTAATTCATTAGTAAACCTATTCATAGTTGTTGGCTTTCAGCATTCTGCATCTGTCAGTCGCGCTCCAAATGATAGAAAAATGAAATAAAATGAATGCACAGGTAAAAACAGGAGTTAGTATTATTTTATTATTATTTATTAGTTACCTAATTATATTTTATTTTATCGGAGTCATGTGAATGTGGACTAAAGCAAAAATAAACATTCACTTGATTGAAGACTTACCCCTGAAAGCAAGCACAGAACCAAACATTAGGTTTAGGGGTTTCTGGGGTAAAATTGTTAACACAAATCAAAACTTTTTGCAATAATAACAATCTAAAATTCTTACGCTTTACCACTAACAACATTTACAATGTCATTTCCAGGTTCCTTTGAGCTGCAGAGGGAGTCCGGCAATTACTTGATAGACTGATAGAGTGCTACGTGTATACTGCAGTCTTCAGAGCATCTAACCCACTCATCTGTTAAAAGGGAGCATGGTAAGCTATTTCCCGACTAGTAAATTAGATGTTTTTGTAACAATAAAACAAAGTAAGTATTCACATAGTGTAACATCATACCTGCTCAGCACGCACTGCGATTAAACGCAAGCGGTTTGAAACTACTGGAAAATGTGCGATTTTTTAACTGACTGATTTTAACATAAGTTACATTTGGCTAGCGATTCGAAAACGTGCGACCTATTTGTGTCCCAAAGTTCAGTTTTTATTAATCAAACAAAGTGACGCGCGCTTTCCTTGTGGTTACCAAGTGTACAAACACGCTGTGAATGTGTGTGTAAGCGCAGGAGCTCTCGCTCTCGGCGAAGTCGACATTATTATTGTATTGGAAAAAAGACCGGCGTTATGTGAAAAATCTTTAAATCAATAAAAATATTAAGGTCCGTCTTTGGCAGGAGGTATATCAAAATGTGTGCAAGGAATGGGCAAGCCTGTCGGAGGCAGATGAGATAAATACAGGTACGTGATCGGTTCGTTTTTTTTTATTGAACATTAAATAAAGTCAAATTCAAAATGTTTATTGCGTACCAAGTGAACAATGTTGGTGTTATTATTTAGTTATATAAGGTCCCATCCCATTAAAATAGTTGGACAAACTTTTAGAAATCATTCAGACCACCAAAATAAGGACAATGGTAAAAAATATATAAGAAAAACGCATAGATACTTACAAGAAAAATAATCAGCTAACGAAAATGCACTAATGTGCCGGCAATTTATTATTTTAGGTCAAAATAAAATCACTTTAATCTGTGTTTATTTTTTTGCTTGTTTTCTTTTGTTTTTGATTGCGAATTGAAATTGTTTATTCTGTAAATTTGGTATAATAGAGGACACTGGTAAATGCAGTTGATTTGTTAAAAGTCGTCTACCAAAATTTGAATTTCGGAATATGCTGGCGTCGCTATAGGATCCGTAATGCACTATTGCCAAAGCTAACTCCTGCACTACGAAGCAATAATTAGCAAAATAATGGAAGAAAAACATAACTAGTACCTATTTATGAATGCGGAAGTAAGTTTGTTTACGCTTCCACGCTAAAACAGCTGAACGGATTGTGATGAAATTGGGCATATGGGTAGACCTGGTAGAGGATATAGAGGCAAGAGGAACATAGCGTAAAGTTCACTCATCCGCCATAGAAAACGGAGGATCCTCCGACCAGACGGGTGTCGTGAACTCCCCGAAGTTGTAGATATAGGTACTGGTTGCGCGGTAAACTGATAGCGCGATGCAGGATTTTGTGTGACATCAGTGTGATGCTAGTTTGCACGTGGCGTTGTAGATTTCACAAGAACATAGGATAGGTACTTTTACTACTTTTCTACTAGAACTTTTTATCCCGGTAGTATGTGCCCTTGGGATAACTTCCAACCTCTACGCTGGCGAAGCCCCGGGCTAAAGTTAGTTAGGTACTTATAATTGAACCGGTGTAATCGGGCTTTTGCATTCTGATGTGCTGCGCCGACATAATGTCGAAAGTGTGTTTGTTAAAAACTGCTTTTGCTACGTTTAAACAGCATTCTTATGTTATTTCTTTTATAATAATATTGGTGTGAATAATTTCACTTATTTTCTTGATATTGAGATATTGATTTTGTTTTGTTTATTTGGTTTCAGGGAACTCCATACAACGCAAAAATGGAAGAATATGAAACACAGTTTCGCTAAAGAAATGGCGGCACAACATGGCAAATCTGGCCTTCCTCAAGAATTGGGCTATGAAATGCACTTTTTTTAATCCCTTTGTAAGTTCCAGAAATTAGCGCGTTCAAACAAACAAACTGTTCGGCTTTATTATTAGTATAAATATCGCAGAAGCATTATGTCGTGTATTGTATAAAACATGTATTGACGCTGTGTCAGACATTATATTGTTAATAATTTTTGTTCACCTTTGGAATGCGTCTGCAGGCGTGACTCTAAGGGAACTGCGTAAAGATATTAACATTATGACGGTACCTTGTCAATATATCTATGAAAACATCATGTACGTAAGGAAAAATCTACTTACATCTTTTTAGTAAAAGACACAATTATATCACTAGAAATAGGGACCAATTAGTTCAACCAGGTTTCAGGCTGGCTAAAGTAAACTCATCTTTCATGAGGTACTGTTTAAAATGTTACAATAAAATACCTCCCCACATAACTTCAACTGAATGAAACGAAAGTTAAATTTTGTATAAAATGCACACTACGCAGCCGGGCATATTATAAAAATGCTTGCCTAAACGCTGGTCCTGCTCCATAAGGATTTATAAATAAATAGATTAGCATTTTTGAAAATACTGTTGCAGCTGCTGAAGATTTTAAAATACAATTTTTGCATTATATAAATTCAATCTCCTAGTATTGTATAATTGCATAGCACATATGTGAGTACTATTATGTACATACTATAAAGTTACCATTTACTGGGTACGTCTTTCATTAACTTGAATGTGCCCTGGCGGCTGAGAGTATGTCGTGCTCACTCAAGTGTCTCGCTGATGGTGGCGCATGTGTTGGATCATTTAGCTCGCTTCAAAATGGTTGAGCTGAATGGTGCTAATCCATGCGTCATGTTTGTGCTCAGGCGCCGTCAGTGGGAACTGGTCATCTCTTTGCTGCCATGGCTTATTTTAATTTCATATTTGAATTGTTTTTTTTTTATCTTGTAAAGCGCTCATCCTTGCCACATAACGTTTGGCTGCGCGTTGACAGCGTCGGCAGTTTTACGTTGACCGCGTCCTGCTTCAAGCATACCCACAGACCTAAGAAGCATGACTTCCCAGGTTAAAGGACGACGTGAATAGATATTATGTTTCAAAACACCGTACGCTGCGACCAAGTGAAGTTTTTAATGTTCCTTTTTTATTGTTTGTATTTCCTGTCTTGTAGTTTTAAAATTTTTACGGAAATATTGACGTGTAAAGCTGTCATAAAAGAGCTACTTACGTACAAAAACATAATTTCATCATGTCTCAAGTAAAATATTTTTGTTTCTTCTTCGTCAGGCGGAGCTGTCGCGCAGGAGCAGTTCTGAACGGCGGGCCAGGATGACCGCGCTGCGGGGGGACGTGCGCACCAAGCAGCTCATGTGTGACAGGCTGGGGTTGCAGCTGCGGCGCTGCACATTTACATATCCGCCGCCCGAGCCGGACTTCGACAGCACGAAAGTAATAGGTATGTGGCACTGGCTCATATGAGTGCTTTTTACGTAATCAAAATTTTCCGTTTTCCGTTTTTACGTAATAAATTTTTCCGTCTTTTGACGGAATCTTTTATTATTACACCACAGGACAAGCAATGGTAGATAGACACCAAGATAAATCGAAATACTAAATGTTGCAGTTATAGAAGGCTGCAATATCAAATTAATTTCAACACATTCACCAAAGAATCATGGCGAGATCCTCACATTAATTTGTAAAAATAAAGTTCATTTAGAGGGTTCAAAATATTTTCCAACGTTGAGAATACATTACCAGGAGTAGATGATATACTTATCATATTTTTAAAACCCTACATAATTAAAATGTTTCGAAAATAATATATCACTTTTTCGTTTCATCTCGTTGTCCAGATTGTATTTAATAAAAAAAATTGTCAGTATTTGACATTAAGTCAAACCCCGCCCCCTAAAGATTTAAAAATAGCTACCGTACTTAGTCACAAGAAACGTTTTAATTTAAAATTGAGTCTTATTACCTTGAAATAAGATTTAATTTTCTTTGGCTTAATGGGCGTATTGTATTAACCTTAGTGATTCGCGTTCCAATAATACATATTTTGACAGATTGAATGACTTGAAGAGGCTTAATAATCTACTGCGAAGAAAAATTGCAATATTGCTCATTCCCTATAGCAAATAGCGTAATAATTTATAGCCTGGAGAACATACATTCAGACTAATTGACAAAAATTCTAAAAGTAATATTTTCCCAGGCGGCGCCACAACACCCTTTCCTCGGTTGAGTTTCTTGACCATTCTTCTCCATACGAAAACTACCTCTTGGAATGGGCGACTAGAATCAATTCAATTTGTTGTAATTTCTGACGCTCAAAAGTGCCTTTTATGTGCCTATTTGAAATAAATGCTTTGACTTTGACCTCTGCCTTCCGCACCCAGTCTGTGCCACATTCTTTAAGTTACTGTCACCTTATTTGGCACCAACAGTGTACTTAGAAAACCCAGATCAACAGTTGACTTGATATGATCTATGCAGTGAACACACCTTTCGTGATGGCTATGATCACGTCATCACGTGTTACTCATTGAAAAGTAGGAGTGAAATAAGAATGTGTTGTTCCAGGGACAGTTTGTAGCTTAGTAGAAAGGTATGATTCGCGATACGGCACTGCTTTGGAGGTTATTGCTGGAGAACGGGTACGTTACTTTCAATATCTGTCTTTACGTAGCTTAAATAATGGCAAGTGCATTTTTAGGACCTCAAAATGTAAATAATTAAGGTCCTAAAATTTTGAATGTGCACTCTAATTTATAATATGTGCGCTTTTTATGGGAACCTCAAAACATAAAAAGTCTTTATTTTAATCACGTTTGATCAACTGTCTAATTTATTTGTGCGTCCGAAAAAAAAAACCGGTCAACAGGTATACCTTCATAAGATCACATACGATCTGCAAATAAATTTGGTAACGCAAAGCTTATTACGATGAAATGTGCATTATACTATCCCTTTTAAATCTATTTATTGACCTATGTGTTAAAAAAAGTTTTTTGTGCGTGTTCGTTTTTCTAAACCTTACAATGGATTTGATGCGGTTTTCATCATCATTTAGAGAATTCCTTTTGGAAAGTTAATGTCTATTGTATGTATAATACATTAATATTGAATCGAAATGTAACAGAGACATTTCGATGTTTCGACACGTCGCCACATCAGAACATTGCACCCGTGCGAAGCAAGACCTGTAATTTTTCTTTTCTTTAGAATGACTTCTATCACACTGTAGTTATTATATTTTTCCTCTCATCATGTAAAGGAGGCTTGTTTTAACTTCACCGCTTGACCGCGCGATTCTGTTGCGGACATGACTACAGTCCTAGTTGACAGTTATCTTTTTAGTCACTGTTGCACTGTTGGGTTGGTACCGTTGAGAAGTCTCTCAAAGTCACAGTGATCTTTATTGATGTTGCAATAAGGTTGCTAGTAGATTGTTGCTGTCAAAAGTAAAATAACTGTGAAATAACTGTAACCCGCCATTGTTGCAGCTGTACGGCGTTGTGGTGGACTCAGAGGATACCGCCTTGCTGTTAATGCAGAAAGGTAAACTGGTGAGGAACACCACCTTCGTCATGCTCGATATAATCAACGGGGACGTCATCGACAGGGAGACTTTGACAGTCGCGCAGCAGCTTGTGAGTATAAGGAGGTCCAAAGATTTTAGAAGCCTCTCTCTAAGGCCCGTATTAATAAACGTTCCTCAACGACGCACTCAAGTGCGTTATCATTTGATACGCCATTATTATGATATCAGCATCTCAAGATCATTGCTAATTAATAAACACATGAAAACAGTATCTCAGTTACCAAGATCAGCTCCTCAAGATGCTGTACTTGAGCGCTTGATCTCGTGAACGTTTACGTTACATTGACCGAAGTTGAGAATATCATTCATCACATTTCGTTCTTGCTATGTCGTAAGATTTATTGAAATACTTGTATTTTATTAAAATTTTAATGAATAGCGCTGTATCACGTTATAAAGAAGTTTTCTACTCAAGATAGCCTTAACAGTATAGTTCGGAAGGCCTCGAACACTCAAACCTCCGCCGGCTCGGTACCGGGTCCCATCGTACCCAAGAATGACGACTTTATTTATTATGCTACCCATCAAATCTTATGAATGTGCGTTAATTAGGAGAGTTGGATAAAAACCTCATAATATGTTCATAATTAGAGCACAACTTTAATAATATACTTTGAATAAATTCAAGTTCGGTAAAAACATACGATACTCGCCATATGACAGTGGTGGTCGAGGCTAAAGAACATAAAAATTGGGGATTTCGAACACCCTAACTTCACCAGAGGGGCTGTGAATAATGCATCATTTAATTTATTTGACGAATTTATCCATAGTTTAAGTAAATACCTAAGTAATGATTTTTTTTGCTAACTAATGTCGAAGTTTCGCGCCAATCGTGCATTTACATTTTTACTTTTCACAAATTTCAAATTTTATTTTATCCGTTTCTTTTATTTATTTATTTATTGGATCGCCAACAGAGGCTACACAGTTACTTACATGTTAACATGAATAGGGACAAATACAAGTGTGCGCTTCCAATTACAGGCGACCACATCATTCACTTAACATCTAGGTGGGTACAACAAGTTTGACATAAATCACCATACAATACACGAAAATTAAAAACATAAAACAAAATTAAAAGCTATAGCAAAACAGTAAGTACGGGTACAAATAAAATAAAAAAAATAAGTACGGACAAATTTCAAACAAATTCAAATAAAATAAACTAATAATGAAAAATAACCAAATATCAACAGAAAAAGAAAATATATATAGTATTACTTGGATACTAGGACTTTTAGGTCTTTTTTAAACTTTGTTAGTTTGCATGTGATATCCAGTTCGTTATGCTTCGATACTTCGTTATACTGCCTACAGAGCCTTGGCAAAACGGCGAAGTGTCCGAGGTTTGTTTTGGATCCCGGCACATAGAAAAGGTTATAGTTACATTTCCGCGGCAAGCGAGATGGTGCACTTATATGCAGCTTTCCAAGGAGCTCGCTACAGTGAGCTTTTCGCTCTACACTGAGCAAAGCTAGGTTGTGACCTAACCTTGTGATAAAATATTATAACCTTTCTTCATTTCTTGACCCATTGTACAAAAAATGCGAAAGTATTAATTTCAACTTCATAATCCTATATTTACAGGATTATGAAATAGTTTAATGTAGTGTAGTTAGGTTTTTAAATTGAATAATTGGCGATTTTGCATCCCCACTCGATAGGCGCCCGGGGCTCGTGCCCTACTTGCTCCTCCCAAGTTACGCCTCTGTGCTTGTTTCCTTTTCTCGCAATCGAAGTGAACAGCAGAGTGTTTAACTCGGGCATTAACGAGCCATTTTACCCCTCGTCTTAACTATCCACACTCGCCTGCTGCTCGGGGTAAATTGGCTTCTTTTATGCACTAGTTGTACAATCTACTAATATTGTCTATTATCCAAAGTGAGTAAAACCTAACTCAAAGGGAAACTTTTTGCTTGATAAGTTTCGTTCCAGATTCATCATCTTCTTCTTCATCAGCCTTTAAAAAAAGAAGTGTGACAATGACCCTAAAGTAGTTTTTAAAACTTCCACGTATTTTCAGCTTTCCAAACCTATGTATTTTTCAAACACGAATGTTACCAAAGTGCGTAGGTTTTCTGGTTTACCTGTATGTCATCTTTCGATTATTGACATGGCCATATAGCAGCGTAGCAGAATCTTACTATTTTGTATTATGATTTATGTGTTCGGACAGGGCGGAGGCCCAGAGAACGTGAAGCTGGCGCTGGACCTGGTCTCCTTTGATAGCAAGTACGAACCAGTCATGAACTGGGTGTTCGGCAACTCGCTGGTGGTCCAAGACTGGGATACGGCCGAGAAGTTGGCGGTCCACCCGGCCGTGGAGTGCTGCTGCGTCACGGTGGACGGTGACGTGGTCCATCCGAATGGCGCAATAACCGTCGGCCCCAAGATCGAGGTCTGTTTTCTGTAATACAATGCGACAAGGATTTTAATGAAA
This sequence comes from Luperina nickerlii, assembly GCA_963855955.1. Lineage (NCBI taxonomy): Eukaryota > Metazoa > Arthropoda > Insecta > Lepidoptera > Noctuidae > Luperina > Luperina nickerlii. The sequence continues at coordinate 26,745,899 of OY979662.1, forward strand.
GAGACTTCGGGGATGATTGTAAAGGGATATTTAATATCCAGCACATTTTACGTTAGTTCCTTATTTCGTCACATTCACTTAGGTTGATGTTGCACTTACACATATTTTTAATGTGGCATACGCTAATGTCCTGAAAATGTGGTAACGACGTGTGACAGGTCGTTGAGCTTCCTAAAATAGGGTTGAGCTACACGATGACTAATGCATGTATGCGGTCTGTCGGGACAGGTCGACTCTAAGCTTCAATTGCTCTCTCTTCAAAAAGTCCCGCCAGAAATGGACCTGCATTGTTAGACTTACATAAAATCTTAATAATGTTTGTACAGACACCAGCACATCAAGCTTTTTATTTTTCAACTTCGCTAAAGCATAAGGTTCAAAGTTAAATTTGACAGTTTCGGGTAGCTCGATGTGCTGGCGTCTGTACTTTAAAAGAGTATGACCTCTGAGTTTGTTTGGGCATTTTTTCTCAGAATAGTCAGATAGGAAACGCCGACCTCATCTAGTTTAAAAAATATAATTGACGTGTAAAAGTGTTTGTACAAACCTACTTACAGAAAATAAATCATTTATCATTTACTGGCTATCATCAGTAGCTATCTGTTATTAGGTTATTGGGTTCGGACGTAAGTGAGTATTTATTTGCTTATAATGTAGGAACATAAAAAAATATGTAACAATAAACTGTGGGATCCTTTATCAATCTATCGTTTATTAGGCATGCAAATATGTATATTAATACAATGTGCAAGTGCAAGTATGTAAAAAGAGTAAGTATTTAAGAAACATTTTTTTTACAAAAAATATACCGTTTTCCAAAAGGAAAACACTACTTACCAAGTGCAAAATAATTTGTTTTTCATATGTTTTTAATTGTGGTTTCACAAATTAGTGTACCACTACATGCACAGCAACTTTATTTCATTTTCCATACGATTACCATTCACAATAAGGTGTACTGTTTCTCGATGAGGAACAGTACACTTATTCTATGGGATATCTTAAAAGACCATGATCTGACCGCAGACAATCAATCACAGTACAAATCAAATCACACTACGTGCACTGTTCATTATTGAGGAGTTCTATTTTTTATCTCCGAACGTAATTCATCAAATCTTCACTAAATTTAAACGGGATCACCTCTAGAGAATACTCTTCCAAACAAAAGAGAATCTTTCAAATCAGTTAACAAAATAGCGTAGATATAGATGAACATACATTATAAAAATACATGCAAACGAACATAGAATTTCCTCCGTTTTTGAAGTCTGTTAATAAAATACATTATTTAAGACAAGACCGATAAGACCGCCCATTGTGTCACCCTTTGTACAGTTTCTATATTTATGTCTGTAATTTATATGGTGTACATAATAAAGAGTATTCTATTCTATTATTTCTATGGGTGTTGGTGTGATTGATGACGATTTATTTGCGAAAGTAAGCCGGTTTTAGTCCTAATGATCATGGTCACACGTTATTTTACGTTAAGTGCGTACTGTGCTTCAACCATCTAGCCTCGACTAATGAGACATAATAACAATATTTGTTCAGTCAGTTGGTTATAATTTATAAATAACAATTTTACACGTCAAAATTGTTGGTGACTCTCTTGGGAGTCGGCAAGATGTGAAAAAGATAATAAAAAGCAACGAGTTCATAAAACCATTGTTGTTCTAGGAACCTTCGGTATTCCACGCGTTGCAAGAGCGCAAGCAGTTAATAGAGGATTTAAATAACATGAAGGCAGAGCTTGCACTGCTCACTGCAGAAGAGCTGCAGGCCGGAGCCACAGCTACAGAATAAAGGTAGCTAGGCCATTTGAAACAAATACGGGTTATGTTTAAAATATTGGAGTAGGTTAGGTTTCGTTACTGCAACATGATTCTTTTCTGATATCAAGCCTAATGTAAACCTCGATATGTAAACGAAAGTTCCACAACTTTGTTTTAGAAATTGTATTGTATATCAGAAAACATATTTTGGCATCATTTCTTACAGCAGTGAAACATGTGGCCAGTTGCCAGTAACACAAAAGGGTGTTGCACAACTTTGCTCAGTCACTTTTTCCAATATTTCTAATTTTGGTTAATGTAAAACAAGTTATTTTTCAGCTAGAGACAATCAAATCTTTTTGTACATAAGACATGTAGTAATTACATCTATAATTATGACTAAATTGGCGCCAATTAATCAAGTTTTTTTTTCATATTTTTTGGTGTAATGTTTTTGTTTGTATTGTTTGTCCTGTACATGGATTATGTAGCAATCGATTTTTCGTGTATTTTTTTCAAGATCACAAATTTTACCATTTAAAATTGATTCTAAAACAGGCAAAGATAGCATAATCAGCCTATAATGCTCCCACTGCTGGGACACAGGCCTCCTTTCAGTGAGAGGGAGTGGGCTGTAATCCACCACGCGGCCGGGCCCAGTGCAATTTGGTAAATGTCATAATTATGTCTTCGAATATTTGGTTTTAGGGCGTGCAGACTACTTGACGACGTTTTTTTCACCGTTTCGACAGCAGTGGTGACTGACTTAGCTACTGGATTCGGATAACCCGCCGTTAATTATTTTGAGTAAGTCAAGGTTTTATTGTTTATATACTTACCTACTCTTTGAATGACATGGTAAAGGCATTTGAGGTTTCTTGCATGAAAAAAAACAATGTATGGGTTAAATAGGAAATCGAAATAACAACTACTTAATATTTTTTGTTTTTTTTTTATGCGGAGAATTTAAGGATTCACATTAGGTACTAGATAAAATCATTAAATTTAAAAACAAGAATTACGATTATTATTAACTTAAGTCACCGCAGAAAAAATAGCAATGCCAAGTCTGGTGAATCTCCTTTATAATTTCTGTGACTTATCGTGTATTAATGTTGCATGTTAGTTTCTGCATTAAAATAAGTAAAAACTTTACACTTTATTCCACACATACCTAGTAATTTATAGACACAACCACTACATCTTAAAATAATAATAAAACTAGTCCTTTATTATGCCACTTTTACCTAAAAACCAAATTAATTTTCGAATTGCCCTCGAAACCTTTTTTAACTGTATACCTAAACAGTCGATCACATAAACTTGTTAAGTAATAACCTAGACGAGAACGAGGGGGAGGGGGGAACGAAGGGTGAACAATTGTGAAAAAAATGTCGCGTTCTTCATCACTATTAACGACTGGAAGTCGTTAACAGTAACAGACGGGGTATTAACTAGCAGGAACGACTGACCTAGACCAGGGCTGTCCAAACCAGATAAGATCCCGGGCCAATATAAATTTCTAAATAGATTGGAGGGCCGCAGACACAAATGGTGATAAAAAACTTGTTGCCCTCCGAATAAAAAAAACCCTCCAAGCCAACCTCCATCGACTCCCGTCTCCTGAATTTCTATTCAATGCACTTCCATTCATAGAGTAAAGGTGCATCAACTCGTCAATCTAACTCAGTAAACGGGCCGTGCTTTGGACAGCCCTGACCTGGATGAGTTCTCTGTATCTAAAGTTTATCAGTGCAAGGCCAATTCTCGTAATTTAAAACATTTAAAATCTAGTCGCAGTCTCATCTCGGGGACAAACAAATGTCAAAATGTAAGGAAATTAGAAGTATTTTTGACAGATTGAGACTGATATCAGACCGTGAACGTATTTAAAATTACGAAAATCGCCCTTCAGATGACAGTTTATATACCATTAAGTCACCGTACAGCTGCCTGAAAGTTCTTTCCCAAATCGAAGGTTTATTACACTCGAGAGAAAGACGGGAAAGAAGTGTATAAAAATAATGAAAGTTTCGATTTATAAAAATAAAAGAAAAACTGTCATCTGGTGTATACAGGGTGGCCCTCGAAACGAGGTCCAAAGCAACATTTTGGAAGCCTCTTTCCTAGGGCCTCTCGAAGCACGCCCATGTTTGTTCAACTATTATTTATTGTTTAGAAGATACATAGTTTTTAATACTTTTAGGAAATTCCCATTTTTGTAAAAATATATTTTTATTATATATTCTAAAATAGTGCTCTACAATCGATACAACATACTATCTGTCTAAACATCCATCACCCAAAGTGGCAAAAATTTTCCTCAAAGGGAAAAAGTTGGCTAACAAGATTCGTTCTAGATTTTCAGTCTTTAAAAAAGGAAGGGTGGCAATGAAACCGTGGTAGTATTAAAAACTCACACGGACCTCGGCTTTCCAAAGCAATACAAATAATGATTTACTTACGAGTACTTCTCTGGACACGATTTGAAGAAATTAGAGTGCGAACATGGTGGTAAAGCGAATAACAGATTTTTTTTGTTTGTGTGTTTCCGCTTAGATTAATCTGTTTTTATGATTTTCCTAACATTCAAATTAGCTGAAATCTGGCAGACCTACTTTGAGCAAAATTTTAGTCACTTTGGGTGATGTTTAGACTAATAGCATTTTTAACACAAAACTTATAACTTAACACAATTAGCATAAGTTAGCATAAGATTGCACTTTATAGTCTTAGGCAGTCTTAATTTTTGTTCTCCTGTGGGAACCTGGGCTGCAAACCTCAATTATTATTATTATTTATTTAATTCAGACACAGTGATCCAATACTCAATACTCAATCATTAATACTCAATACTAAATCATTTATTGCATTCCACAAAGTATATGCTTAGGTGGTAGGTAAAATTTGTTGTAACAATCGTGGACCCGTCGGGCACAGCAAAACAAAAAAATTAAGGAATAGGACTTATTTATACATGCAAACTAACTTAATCTAAGTACAATTTAAGGTAACATTTTATTAACGTCAATTTAATCTAAAAATTTTATCATTAAGTTATATTATTATGTCTGTTGCTATAAGTATCCTTAATACACCATGTAACATGGCTAGGTCGCCAGATTCAATTACTTATGTAATTTGTTACTCTCTTCTCTCTCTCACGATTGATCACAAATTTGTAAAATTATATTTATTGTGAAAGGCTGTAAAATAAATGAATTACTTCATATATAATTTAAAAAAAAACAGTTTGGACTTGGAAATGAATTTGCTTCTCTTACTAAACGTTTTTGTTTTCTGGTGTCCTGTCTATTTTTTGATTTTCGGCACATAATCACAGTCGTCCATTTCAATAGCCTGAATGGTCTGAACTAATTTAATCAGCATAAGTAGTCTGAAAAAAATCATTGATTAAAAATATACTGGATGATTTTTTTAGTCTCCAAATATTTACAGGGTGTTCGACCCATGAATATGAACAACTTTCACTATGGGACCAACTCTGAAATCACGAAAAAAAATCAGCTGTTTCATACAAAGCTTCAATACCTACTTGACCAAAATGCATGAAAAAGCTGATTTTTTTTTGTGATTTTAGAGTTGGTCCCATAGTGAAAGTTGTTCATAGTCATGGGTAGAAAGAACATCCTGTAAACATTTTGAGACGCTAAAGAAATCATACAGTATATTTAGATCATTTTGAATGCCGATCCCTAAAACTTTTAGATGATACAACAAAAATATTACAGCAGTATAATTATTGTAGATTTGTTCTATGGTTAACGTATTCGTGCGAACTGTTGAAGATAAGGATGCCAGCCGCAGTTTTCGTGAAAATTTACGACACCAGTTGGCACCACTGTGACAAGAGGTCTTCCAATATAAAATACATGATGACGTTCTTCATTCGATTCATTCATTCGTTCGTCATTCAGTCATGACTAAAGAAAATATAGGCTCTTTGACAGATGCCTGGACCTGACGTGTCAGTGCTGCCACATAGTGAACGTCATTTCAGAAAACCCTCATTGCGTAACACACTGTCAAACAGAATCTGAATAATTTTGAAGGATGAAGGATATTGCTAATCCATTGCTTCATTATATGTTCGAAAAATCTGCTCAACAACGTATGTAAATAACGCAATGAATGGTGTTGAATTGTCAAAATAAAAGCTATTTGTAGGCACTTTTATTGTGTTACGCAATTACCCCGCAGGACTGAATACAGCCCCGGATCTATGATTTTTTCGAACCGGGGCAAAACCTTGATAGTGGCGCCCCCTCCCTTCAGTGTTTGAGAAAAACTTGCAAATTGTTGATTTCCACTACGATAATATGTGATTTCACTAATAAATTACTTATTTTATTAACGCTGATTACTCGCAAACGCAATCAACCACATAAACAAACAGTGTTGTCACTTGACGACGACGTTCAACTGTTTGAATTTGTTCGGCTCGGCTCATATAGATATGTGACGGGGATTCCCCTTGGCAGAAAGATCACGGACACTACGCACGCGTTCAAAAATTTACTTGATCTATTATGATGCGTTCATAAATCTCTTAGTATGTGTTCAAAAACTAACTGGGCGTATGGAAATAAAAAAGTTTGTTTTTCAAACATATATTAAATTCGATTACTTGTTAAAAACCTATGAGATTGTAGGAAAAGAGGCTTCATTTGTTCGATATTTCGAATTCTTGTCTAAAGGATTTGGCGCCCCCACGAAACTGCCGCCCGGGGCAAGCGCCCCGGTTTGCCCCCCTTAGATCCGGGGCTGACTGAATATAAGCTTATGCCAGCAATTTTTACTGCAATTGTAATTATAATGGCACGCATGTGAACGAACCTTACTAATACAGATCACAACATTAATTTGGACTTATAAATTTTCACTTAGCTGTATAAAATCGCCACCATTTTGTACTGTTATAACTTTAAATATTTAATTATGAAATTCGTTATGTACGATGATTTGAACATTTTAAAAAGTAGTTTTCATGCTTTGGTTTTGCAATTCATGTTCAAATGTAACCTTAATTTAATTACATATCATAAAAAAAAATATATTAAAAATGCTCTTTTCTTCACGGCCTACCCTCTTCACGGCCACCTACTAACCCTCCTAACCTACTAATATTATAAATATGAAAGTTTGTATGTTGTATGTTTGTATGTTGGATGGACTCGATCACGCAAACACATCTGAACGGATTTATATTTACCTAAATTGGCACACAGATGTTGTATCAACAAACAATCTACAAATAATAAAAAAAACAGAAGGACACAGGCGTCGAAGTAGATATCTACTCATCTGCATTGCTGTCATCCGGAACCCTATGCCCAGAAGGCTGGTAACATTGCCATGTTGAATGGAAATGTTCATTCTTTGGCCAAAGAACGAGCTAGTCACGTAAAGTGTCGACCAGTCGGAGGGTTAATAACGTTAATCCAGATCACAATTTAGTTATTATTTCTCGTCTCGTCAGTGGATTAACAAATTAAATTAATTAATTAATAATAAACAATTAGTGTTTGATTCTTATGTCGCTTATGTATAATTATATTTCTTCAAATAAAAAGATGAGCTGGTTACTGTGCGGTGCTACAAAGCAGTTTAAAACGATGTTTGTCTGTCGTTAAACGGCTTAAATTTTGTTAAGTTGTCTACAACCCAATAATACTTTGACAAATAGTAGAAAACCCTTCGGAACCCGAAATTACAACAGAAAACGAATTCTGTGAAAAATATTTCAAAGAAACAAGAAAATGCCGATGAACCCTAACTATGAACAAAACCTTACTAACTCGAAATCTCAAGCTACAACACAATTTCTTTATTAAGAAATAAAAATGGCGAGAAAAGAATACTTACTTTTTAAACTATACAAAGAATTCGTCCGAGAATACATCGAATGGCTCACAAGAAACCACTGACAGAATCCGAAAGTCGATTACAAGCCTACCTACCACACCACGGTGCACTAAGGGAGTTCTTAACAACAACCAAACTAAGAGCTGTTTTTAACGCATCAATGAAAACAGACTCCGAGTACACCCTAAACGATTAAATAGAAAAAGGACCTAATCTGAAAAAAAAAAGATAAAATGGTGGATCTATGAATATTATGTTATAACGGCGGACATTGAGAAAATGTACCGTCAAATCCTTTTATATCAAGATCAACAATGTCTTTAAAAATAATTTGGAGTGACTTCAAGAGAGAACCTCTGAGATATGCTGCTGTATACCTACCCTAACAAACGGGATCAAAGTCGCACCATTCATAGCGATGCGTAAACAGCTGGCCAAAGAGGAAGGCTACGCTTTTCAGAGGAAAAGCGTAAAGTAAGCGCGTTACGTAGCGCCTTTAAGGCCAGAGGGCCTTAACGGCGCTACTTAAAGAATTTTATATGGATGACGCTATCACGGGCCACGATACTATAGCATCAACAAAGTAGCTGCAAAAAGAACGAAGGTGGGTGCTGAAGAAAAGTTCGTCTTACGGAAGTGGTCACGAACAAGCCATTTATTCTCAAAGAACTAACACAGACGAAAGAGAAAAGTAACAATTACTAATTTAACTTCAAGAAGCAAGAGTTCAGCAAAACGATGACTCACATGCAATGACGCGAATGAAACTTTCCATATACTATTGAATCGTTTAGCAACAACAAACAGCACTTACACCCTTACATTTTGATCGTTTTAATCCTTAAAGGGGGGTCATTGTAGTCATCATTATGAACAACTTTTACTATGGGACAATCCTGAAATCGTGAAAGTCTGTGGTGGGAAGGTTCGAAATGGCTTTAGGAGCAAGAAAAAGAAGCCCTTATCTCAAAAGCAACTTATACCACAAATGACGGCTTCCAAACAAACTGTTACACGATTAAAGAACCTACGTCGATTAAAAATGAATGAATCAATTAATTACTTGAGCGACATAACTAAATCGTATTAGAAGAATACTCGCCTTGGCCAACGTTTCGCTGATGCATTATGAAACAAAAGAAGGCTGAGTAGGTACCATAAACTAAACTTTAATAAAATAAAATACGCTTTTTTATTATTATCAATCTGGGGCAACGGGATTATTTCGAAAATGAAATAAATTACACTAAAGAAATGTGCGGCAGAAGAGGCAACTCAAAACATCTACTCCGAAAACGGAACCAACTTCGTAGGTGCTCAAAAAGAGGGTTACGTGGAAAGTTTTCCGCCACCACGTATCTTTGCCGTTCGTGCCGCCATTTTGGGAAAATGGCGCCCAAAACCACGTTATTTTTTATAATATCTTCTCGAGTCATTTTACGATCAAAATAGATGAAATAAATTAAACTAGAGAAAGCGTGAATTAGGCATACTGGGGATACCACAAAAAAAAACGTGTCGCTAACTCTAGCTCAAGGTGGTGAGAATATGAGGTTTTTTGGCCAAAACGCGTGTGAACAGACTGCGTCCCTCGTACGCTCAAAATATTATAGATTTTTCTACTTTAATTTATTTCATAACTAACTATTTTCATCGCAAAAACGAGTCGAAAACGACTGGGATCGTAGGTCGAAAAAATACCTTAACAAAAACATACAGAAGGGGCAACTAGTTATCGTCAGGGAAAGTAATCCACCTCTAAGCAAGTGGACTGTGGACTGCGCAGTGGAGCTGCATCCAGGCAGCGACAACTTACTTCGAGTAGTCATGCTGAAGGCACAAAATGGGGTACTAAAAAGATCCATTACTAAACTAGCCCAGCTACCTATAAACGAGGCATGCGGGAGCACTTATTTCACGAAAAGTGAGTTCAGAAACAGCACAGCAAGCAAAAGAAAGGGACTGATAAAACCCATAAAAGGGTGAAGGAAAGGGTCATGATATTTCTAGTAGCGTTTACAATGCTATCATGCAGCTCCATACTGGAACATTGGATGGCGTAATAATAAATAATATAGTTTGTGTTGACTCTGGTAGATGTAAGTACTAACACTAGTTTCTAAGCCGTTTGTATACTAATCAAATGGAGGTTATGGCTCTGAAAAAACACATACTTAATTTTTTTTAATTCATGTTTTGTTGTGATGTAGGTAGCAGGGCTGGCGGTGCCGTTAGACCGAGGGAAACTGAGCAGAGTACTGCACTTGAGGTGAGTGCAAACAGACGCAGCAACACGCTGCCGCGCGAGCGAGGGAGCTGGAGGATGAGGTGCGAGACAACAAAAGGGGCACAGGGAGAGGTGAGCGCTATCGTAGCAGAGCGAGACAAACTGACAATACGGCTGTTTGAGACGGAATGAAGGGCGTGTACAAGCCGTGCTTTTATGGGTACCGTACGGTTGTTTTATGTTATATGCATTGTATATTTTCTTTGTTGTTTTTACAGGAAGCCTTAAAAGAGATGCAGTCTCGCATCGTCCGTCAAAAGGCGGAGGCAGCAGCGACACGATGCGGTGCTATCGCTCTTCATGCAGGTGATGAAAAAGCTGTACAAGTACAACGTGCAGATCAGCTGGACGGTTGAGGCCACCGAGTGGCGGAACAAGGTATGAATTAATTTTAATTTTAAAGTAAGCTTGCAGAATAATAACTTAAATAATCATGATACGTAGACAAAATTAGCTAATTACAAGCTTCTACTGGTATATGTATATGTCTCAGATGGATTGTAGAATCAGCTGTTTTACAAAACCACTAGTGGTTTTACAAAACAGCTCCGTTATGTAAAACAAGTGAACAACGTTCAGCGGTTTTCCATTACTGAACTTGAACACGCAGGATTGCATAAACTTTTTATGCAGCGGGTCAACGATTAGCGGTTTTATTAAACAGCGTGAAATAAAACGTCAGATTGTAGATTTTAGTTCTAAATTTTATCGCTCGTGGCTCTGTTTCGTAGCAACAATAATGGCGTCTGAAACAGAAATAAATAACAACGATTAATACGAATACAAATTACAAACAATGAACAACAATTACATTAACATAAGTGAAAACTGATTTTAAGGACAATATTAATTAAAAGTTATCAGAGTTTATGAAAGACGCTCATCCAGATAAGCCATTCTGCATTAGGTTTAAATGTCGGTAGCAGTTTTATAAAACGTAGGGCAATCCAGCTGAACGTTGTTCATTTGTTTTACATAACGGAGCTGTTTTGTAAAACAACTAGCGGTTTTGTAAAACAGCGGATTCTACAATCCATCTGCGACATATATACAGGCAGACATACTGGTGGCAGGGACATCGACGCACAACCTGTTACCATGGATTCAATACATGATTCTGGACCGGGGAAAATTTTCAATTCAAGGTGAGTAGAAAGTTTTCTCTGGTTATTATAAAAAAATATCAGTTGTTTCCTACAAAAGTGCAATAGGTACTACGCGGTCAAAATGGAATCGGATTTTGTTTTTATAACTGGCGAAAAATTTCAACGCAGGGTAGTTCAGAATCATGTACAGACGCCAGCACATCAAGCTACCCGAAACTGTAAAATTTTCCCAATCAACTTTGAACTTTATGCTCTAGCGATAAAGTTGAAAATCTATTAAACAAATTTGACAGATTGTAGTAGCTTGATGTGCTGGCATCTGTACAGTACCCGGCGATAAATATTGCACATCGACCTTTACCCTTTTTTTTGTATTTTATACAAAGAATAAAAATTCCTCTACCTAACTGGGTAAATAAACAATGTTATAAGTGTATTTTTATCTTCTAGTTTGTTCTTGTTTCAAGATACTTCTGTAGTACTTACATCTAATCCCTCTCTTGCTCATTTGCTGTCTCTTCTCTCATTCCAGGTTTGATGATGTTCGCGTGTCGACATGGTGGCCGGCAGAAGAAATGAGAACTTTTACGCTTACAGGTAGGCTGCTCATAAAATAAACAGATAAAAGTATAGAACGAGGTATTTTGATCAGGGGCAGTAAAGGCAGGTACCTTAACCGTTGTAGCAACAGGAAAACGGTCTTTGGAGACTGCCCATACATTTTTGAGACGTTTGATTTGCATTCACAGATTTTGAAAAAATAAGTCTACAAGAAAATGGGCAATTTTCACAAAACTATTTTAGTTGTCAATCAACCGTTGTTGCCTCGTCTCAAAATAGCCCAGTCATTTTAGATTTATCTGCGGAAAAATTCCTAGTGAGCTGAATTTTTGTACACACCTTTATTACGACGTTGTAATGAAGATATGAAAAATCGACATTAATATCGTGCCGGCTAAAAGAGTTATAAAGGTCGTTTGTATAATATATAGTAGATTTTACTAAGTTCCAAACCTCTATAATATAAGTATACTTTTCACAAAACGCCCAAATATCAGATAGAAGTTTTTAAGACACTTAAAAACATAAATAAAAACAATAGAGTTTACGCCTTGGTATACGGTATACAATACTGTATGTAAGGGCATTCTAGTCGCTTTCTCAGCGCTCTACTTCAAAAACGGTTAATTTTACAGAAAATTGCAAGAGGCATTTTTTGTAGATAATTTCACGACAAACAATTTTATAATGACCTGTATTGACGTCCGAGCAATAGGTCGCGCGATATTTGCAAAAAACTGATTTTCGTGACCTTTAGACCTTTATAACTCTTTTAGCCGGCACGATATTAATGTCGATTTTTCACATCTTCATTACAACGTCGTAATAAAGGTGTGTACAAAAATTCAGCTCACTAGGAATTTTTCCGTAGATTGGGGTTTAAAATGCCTAAAATGACTGGGCTAAAAATCCACTCTGTGTTTCCCTTTCATGTTCCATCTGAAAAATCACCCTGTACAAACTAATAAAACTCGGCTCAGACTGATTTTTAAGCTTTATCGCAATACGAAATTCATTTTGTGTGCTAGGCCACCTCGCCAGGTTACCGCTGACGTGCGCTTACAATTCTGTGGTACTTCCCTGCCTGTCCATTACGATCAGAAGCGTAATGTTATAAGACATTTTCATTAATATTATAATTAATAGAAATAAAAATTTTACCTTTTGCTTTCTGCACAGTCAGACCCTCTATGGCACATTGTTTTAACAGTTCGCTCTTGTTTCCAGATACTCACTATAGTACATCTAATCCCTCTCGTATTCATTGGCTGTCAATTTCACATTCCAGGTTCCCTCTGAAATTGGCCTGTCCACATCTTGACCGCTAGAACTACATCCTTGGAAGATAAATTGGGCTACATTGAAAGGGCTACCTTGTCATTACAAAACGATCTAAGAGTTTTATTATTGGATCAACTTTAGAGCCAGTTGTTGTATATCAAACCTTATTCAAACTGCGGTACAGTTCTTTATACAAAATTGTCAACTTGAGACTCGGGGTTATAAACATTTTTTGAATTTGGAACTTTAACTATGTAAGAATAAAGTTAATGGCTCTACACTACTGATAGACAGTCTGAACGAGTTTAAAAAAATAAATAAAATTGAAAAATGTAAATACTTATGTTTAAAAAATAAAATATGTTTAAAAAATTGGCAAAACCTGTAAGTACTTAAAATCTTTTTAAAATGCTTGACATTCACCATGTATAATTTGCCAGCATTATCCAACCATAGACACCTATTAATTAAACTAGTAATCGAACATTATTTTATTAATAGCATAAAATATGAAGCCAAAATTGCAAAATACTTCCAAGGAAACTGGTGAAGCGTCAATGCCTTTTCAATATAAAAAATAAAATAATAATAATTTAGGATTTCTCCATATATTAGAATATGTTAGTATTTCAAATTAAATATTTTAAGTTCTCAATTGATGAATCCTCGCACCATATTTGTTGACGCAGCGCCCATGTATCGAGACTTTCTTGAGTCTTCTCGCAAGGGCCGATAGATGGCATTAGCGAGTGCGGACAGCTTCCTTTGACCGTTCGAAGAAGACGGTTTACGCGCCTCATCGCTCCGCTTTAAAATTCCTTTTTTTTTGGTGAAATCTTGACGATACTCGTAAAAATAAATGGACCTGCATCTGTGCTTCATTGCGAACGTATAGTGCAGTGTTGATTTTGGAGTTTCAACCATTCCACCGGTGGATTCAAGAGGATTTTGCTCGCCGGCCGGCAGCCCATACCTGCAAGTGCGCATGAACGAGGTATCTTCCCATCTCCCTGGGTCTGAGTGGGATCTCTGGATTGTCAAGGTACGTGGGCATGTTTGCTGCTAATAATTCTCTGGTAGTGGTTTGTCGAGGATTCATCAATAGGGAAAATAATTTATTTTGAGGTCCGCCATTACACATCATAATATATAGCATAGGTTCTTATTTTAAATTTTCTTACAACCTTCACAAAGGTGCAGGCTATTTACACGCCTCACCATATTATTTTGGTCCTTCAGATACCGGATTAATAACCAGATACCTAGATTTTTGCGTAATTGTTTGGTGAAAATCATATAGGTTCAATAACACACAATAGGTATTTAGTCTACATAAACTTTGGTAAATTATTGCCCTTTAAAACGCAGCATAATTGACAATAGATTTTACGTAGTTATTGGTAAATCTGTTCAATTATTTGTTAGCTTACATAGAACGACATTACGTATTTATTGGTAAAGTTCATTCTATGTAGGTATCCGTATTTAAAAATTCGCTTTGATATTATGAAAATAAGTAGGTAGGTACCAACGCATCTCGACTTTGTGCGGAATAATAATTAGACAGATACCCACTCATAGTTGGTAGGTGCGATAATATTGCGAACCGCCTGGTACTTAGGTATTTTTTTGTTATTGTCTTCGTTTGTTATTTAACGAAATGACGGATAAACAACTGAAGCCGGAAGATTTACTAACTATTCTTCATGAAAAGAAAGGATTGTTATTTAAACGCATTAATCGATTGTACGATTTATCAAAAAATATATCGTCGTTCGATTCGAGAAAAAATGAAAGTTTTATGACTGAGTCAGAGACAATTGATGACATTCGAGATAAATTTGAATCTTTTGTTGATCAAATAAATCAAATAAACATTAGTATAAAACCTGGTGCAAGTGTCGATTATGCTTGTTTAGAGTCCTTTGAAGATTTGTACATTCATATTAAACGTGTTAGGAATAAAATAAACAGTAATCAATCACCATCAACACCCAGTAGTAACTATAAGACTCTTTTTGAACCGCTTAAAATAAAGTTGCCTCCTATCGCGCTGCCGTCTTTCGACGGAAAAACTGAGAATTGGCCTGTTTTCTACGAGTCGTTCAAGTCGAATATTCATGAGAATGATCAGCTGACTGACTCGCAGCGTGTGCAGTACTTGGTAGGTAGACTTACGCACAACGCATTGAAGGTTACAGCTGGAATTGTGCCTACGGGTGATACTTACAACTTCTTATGGGACAGTTTAGTTAAAAAATATCAAGAGAAGCGCTCACTAGGTACGCATTATTTAAATAATATATTGGATTTAAAAAGTTGTTCATTTAACGCTAACAGTCTCGATTCTTTCATAGAAACATTTAGTGCATCTATTTCTGCCTTGAAACAAATTGGGATTACGGATCTTGCTGATTTTATTCTTTTGCACTGCGCAATGAGAAAAATTGATTCACAGACTATTCAATCGTTTGAACTTTCCATTCGAGATATTGAAATTCCCACAACGAAATTATTGATAAGCTTCGTTCAAGATCAGGCAAAGATATTGGCACGCTCGAATTTGTCTCATTCGAACGCGAGAAACTTTAGTAGAAACCCCGCTTCCGCGCCTCGCGAGTCACGCACACAGACAAAAACGTTTGTTGTGAGCGAGTCAGCTGACTCGTCCGCTTGTTCACCTGCGATTGCGGTTCCGTGCTGCGCGTACTGTAATGATAACGCTCATGTTCATTTGTACAACTGCGCTAAGTTTAAATCCGCGTTGACTCCTAGAACAAGGTTCGAGTTTATTAAATCCAAACGTGGGTGTGCGAATTGTCTGAGCACATTACACGGATTGAGTAACTGCAAGTCAACATCAGTCTGTGACTTATGTAAAAAACGCCATCATACACTATTACATTTTGATAAAGAAAATAAACCGCAAACAGCTGACGTTCTAGCGACGAATTTCAATGTAGTCGTCGCGTCGCCTCCTGCGCCGCTGTCCGTCGCGCCTCCCTCGCCCCTCTCGACTCCGGGTACGTCCTTGTCTGCCCCGGTTTCCGTCGCGGTGCCGCGCTCTTATGTGCATAGTAATAAGGTCGATATTGCCACACGGGTGATTGCGTCTGATTCGTGTGATGTGACGCCAGCGTCTTCGGTTCACAACTCGGCCGTGTTATTAGCAGCTGATGCAGCGAGGGCTAAGGCGATAGTGCTGTTATCGACAGCTCAGGTTTATGCGCGAGCTAAAAGTGACAGTGCGAGTCACAAAACAATAGTGAGGTGCTTAATTGATAATGGTTCGCAGAATAATTTAATAACTACAGCTTGTTGTAGAAAACTTAATTTACTGATAATTCCTTTGAGTAATTCCTTTGTTAAAGGAGTTGGTTCTGTATCGCGACCGATAATAGGATACGTACATTTAGATATCGAGTCTCGTGTATATCCGGATCAAAAATATACTATTCACGCGTTAGTAGTTGAGTGCATTACGGACCAGCTACCATCGCACCATGTTAATTGGGATAGCCATGTAGACTTCCACGCGCTTCCGCTCGCTGATTTAAGCTGGAATATTCCAGGGGATATTGACCTAGTGTTGGGCGCTCAACTGTTTCCGTACATTTACTTGGGGAATAGGGTCGATTTTGGTTCACGCGCCCCACCTGCATTATTGACCACATTCGGGTATGTCTTTATGGGTGATTTTCCGCATAATAGTGATAATTTAAATTTACTTAACTCCTCTCCTTTCACGGCATTGGCTCTCAATGATTTATTACAAAAGTTCTGGGAATTGGAAGAAGTTGAGAATAAACGTTTTTTATCTCCTGAGGAAACCGAATGTGAGAATATTTTTTCCTCGACCGTGTCACGGGACGATGTGGGACGTTATAGCGTCGCGTTACCTTTTAGTAAGGATCCTGCCGAGTTGGGTAACTCCCGCACCGCCGCGTACCGTCGACTTATTGCGCTTGAAAGGAAACTACGCCAGTTGCCGATGTTGCGGGAAAATTATAATGCAGTGCTTAAAGAGTACATTGACAGTGGGTACTTAAGTCAAGTCGACGAATCTGCCATTTCCGATGACGGGTACTATATCCCTCATCACGCTGTCGTTCGGCCAGACAAACCGATGCCACGCATTGTATTGGATGCTAGCGCTAGGACTCATACAGGATTATCTTTGAATGATGTACTCCATATTGGTCCAAATTTACAAACAGATTTGTTCATTCTTTTAATAAATTTTAGATTATTTCCCATCGCTATAAATGCGGATATTAAACAAATGTATTTACGCGTTGGTGTACCCGTTGACCAGCGTAAATACCTACGCATTTTGTTTCGATTCAATGAGAACGAACCTGTGTTAACCTTTGCTTTTAATCGCTTACCTTTCGGACTTAAGTCAAGTCCATACATAGCTATGCGCACTGTGCGACAGCTGGCCTCTGACAGTCCGCATTATCCCGAAGCTGCTAAAGTAGCAGAGACCAGTCTCTACATGGACGATCTGGTATATTCTGTGAATAATGAAGATACCGCCATGCAGCTATCGCATGATCTTATAAAGATGTTTAAATCGGGCGATTTTGACCTTATTAAATGGTGTAGCAACTCACCCGTTCTTTTAAACAGTCTTCCTGACTCGCACCGTAAGTCCCTTGATTTTCACGCTGGGAGTGATGTTTCTAAGGTTCTAGGCCTTTCGTGGGAACCTTCTCAGGATAATTTCTTCTTCACTTCCGCTCAAGTGGCTGAGAAATGTACTAAGAGAAATATACTCTCGATAGTCGCACGCTTATTCGATGTTCTCGGTTTGGTCGCTCCCGTGATCTTTTATGCCAAGTTGCTCATCAAAGAGTTATGGCTGAGCAATATTGGTTGGGATGATCCCGCTCCTGACGACATTGTTAAACGTTTCTCCATTCTCATGCAAGAGTTTCCATTGCTAGATACATTACGCATACCACGCCATGTGGGTGTTACCGATGATTGTTCCGTTCGTATAGTCGCGTTTGCTGATGCTAGTATGGGTGGGTACGGGTGTGTGATTTATGTACACTCTACTGGTCCATCTGGTGTCATAGTCCGCTTACTTTGTGCGAAATCAAAGGTTTCACCTACCAAAGTCACAACTCTTGCACGTCTGGAGCTATGTGCCGCCATGCTCATGTCAAAATTGGTAAAAACTGTTCGCGATACCTACGCTTTACGTGTTCCTATTGCAGGAATTTACGCCTTTTCGGATTCCATGATAGCCTTATCTTGGATACACTCTTCTCCGCACCGCTGGTCAGTCTTTGTCAGCAATAGAGTCGCTCAATGTCAGGAGAACTTGGGTTCTCAACATTTTTACCATGTGGCAGGTGTTGAGAATCCAAGCGACTGTCTGTCTCGTGGCATCCTTCCTTCCCAGTTAATTTCACATGGACTTTGGTGGGACGGCCCCTCTTGGCTTCGTTGTGCTCCTGAGGATTGGCCGGTCAAACCGTTTTCTCCTATTAATTGTGGGGAACTTCCCGAGCACAAGACAAATATCTTAACAGTGACCACACAAGTAGAACAACCCCTTCTATATCAACTTGCTCAACGTACCTCATCATGGGATAAATTGTTGCGCATTGTTTCTTATATATTGAAATTCGCTAGACCAAAGGTTCATTGTGAACCTCGTTCTATTCAGGGCTTGTCAGCTGCGGAACGAGCGATAGTATGTGTTGTGCAATCTGTGCATTTTGCAAATGACATTAAGCTCATCAAATCTGGAAAATTGCTTTCAAAGAGACTCCAAAGTCTAGCTGTCTTTTTGGATGAAGAGGGAATACTACGCATTGGAGGAAGGCTTTCGAAGTCGCACCTTCCATTTGACGCTAAGCATCCCTTTTTACTTCCCAAACATGATCATGTTGTGGATCTAATAATCCGTCATTACCATGTGATGAATTGTCACACTGGACCGGGACTACTCATGTCTATTCTAAGACAGCGATTTTGGATACTAGATGCCAGGACTGTCATTAGGTCCAAGTTGCGACAATGCAATACATGTTTTCGGGTAAATCCGACGCATCCCATTCCAGTGATGGCAGACCTGCCTGAATACCGAGTATCGGAAGCAAAGGCGTTTGTCCACACTGGGGTGGATTATGCTGGTCCCATACGCATAACCCTCACTCGGCGCAGAGGCCAGCACGCCCAGAAGGCGTATATCTGTTTATTCGTGTGCTTGGTAACCAAGGCCGTCCATGTAGAGTTAGTCTCTGATTTAACCTCTGATGCCTTTTTAGCCGCGTTTAAACGCTTTATCTCGCGTCGAGGGCCAGTATCTTGTCTTTATTCGGACAATGCGACCAATTTCGTTGGTGCTAAGGCCCAACTAGATGAGCTTTATAGTTTCTTATTAAATTCAAGTTTCAATTCTTCTCTTTTACATGAGTTATCAACCCGCCGCGTAATGTGGAAAATGATTCCACCTCGCTCCCCACATTTCGGCTCCATGTGGGAAGCGAATATTAAAACATTAAAAACGCATCTTTATCGCGTGATCGGAAGTCAGCTTCTTACTTATGAGGAGTTACAAACTGTACTCATTCAAATAGAGTGCATTATGAACTCGCGCCCTCTGAGCTTATTGTCTTCCGATCCCCATCCCGAAGTTATTACTCCCGCTCACTTTTTGATGTCAACTCCACTGCAGTACTTGCCGGCAGCCGATTTGTCTGGTCAGCGCATTAATTTATCACAGCGCAAACAGTTGCTAGATAGTATGGTCCAATCCTTCTGGAAGAAATGGCACCTAGAGTATCTGCATACGCTGCAAGTCAGGCAAAAATGGGCAAGTCCGGACAAACCCGTAGAAGTTGGAACTGTCGTACTCGTGGGACAGGATAATTCAGCTCCTCTAAGTTGGCCATTAGGAGTTATAACTGAGGTTTATAAAGGCATGGATAATGTCGTTCGTGTTGCAATGGTAAAAACAAAGTTCGGTAACTTTAAACGTGCCGTCGTTAAATTATACCCTATTCCAACGCAATAAACTTTTAACTCTTATACGAAATTCATAGTCTTAGGTTTAGGAAATACATATGTGGTCGTCCAAATCAAAAGGGACCTTATGGCGGTAACTAGTTTCCGAGATATTAATAAATTTGTAAAATACCTCAAAAAAATCGTTTTTTTATTAACTGTATTTTTAAAAAGATGATTGTATTTACTACATGTAGATGTGTTCAACTTTTCGAAAAGTCAATTTAAAAAAGTTTCGTATTCATCTAAAGTTTAGTAAAAAAGGAACCTTATCGCGGCAAGACCTAACAAATCGTTTTTCTTGTAATTCAAACCATATATTATATCAACATTTTAATATTGCAAGGTAGGTATAAACTAAACTATTCATTCAGGATGGGAAATCATCAAATGACTCCTCCCGCTCTGGGTGGAGCGGAATAGGGAGTGTCAGACTCTTACTGACTAAAACCCACCCGTGTTCCTTCCTTCGCCCTTTGTTCCGGGCCAGCGGTAACCCTTTCGGACAATCCCGCTGACCCGGCAGGCTTCGGCCAATACGGGCCCCTTCGTTTAGTGCTGACATCTCTTTGAGGCGCGCGTGGAACACGTACGCGCCGTCCGGCACGGGCCTGGTCCTGATCGGACGGTGAGCTACCCATTGCTCTCCGCCCGCGCCTAAGGTGGCCGGGAGTAGTCGCGCGGCTCCCGACGCCCGGAGCGTCTCCCGCGGCGGCTGGGACGGGAGGCTCTCTCTCTCAGCCGTCCCGCCGCCTCCTTCGCTAGCATGACTGCTTCGCAGAAGGAGGCGACTGCTCCCCACTCCCTCTCGCCCCGGACCATGGCTTGAACCAGGCCCTGACGCGAGAGGTCGCCGCCATGATATCGCGCCGGAGGTCTGTCCGCTCCGCCGCAATTTGCTGCGGAAGCGGAGTTTCCCCCCGGCGTAGTGCCTCCGCGCGCCACTCATACAGGCGCGCGAGGACTATCGCCTCCAGATCCCATGGCGGCAGTCCGGCAAGGAGGCTTGCCGCCTCGCCCGAGATCGTGCGGTACCCCCGGATCAGCCTAACGGCTACCATCTTCTGGGGCGCGTTCAAATAATGGGCGGCTCGCCGCCGCAGTGAACGCGCCCACACCGGGGCCCCGTTATAGGGCCATGGACCGCACGACCCCCGCGTAAAGCCTCCGGCAGGAGGCGTTTAGCCCCCTCAGGTTGGGCAGGAGCCGCTTGAAGGCGGCCCCGGCCCGTTCCAGTTTGGGAGCCAAACGTCGGAAATGCTCGACTAAGTTCGACAGGCTGTCGAGGATGAGACCCAGGTATTTCATCGTCGTCTCGACGCCGATGTGAACCCCTCCTACCGTTAGTTGGGATCCCGATGGTGGCGTATTCCGGAACCCATGAAACGACATGGCCTCGGACTTGTGCAATGCCACCTCGAGACACAACTGCCGGATCCTCTCCACGACTATCGCAACCTCGCGTGTCATCGCGTCGGCCGCCGCCTGATGCGACCTCCCCTGCGCCAGGACTAGCGTGTCGTCAGCGTAGCGTATAGCTGCCATTAGATAGTGTCGCACGCCGCCGCATGCGGCATTCTTTGTATATGCGTCTTAGGTCTAAGGTCCCACTATTGTAGTCCATATTTTGTTTAGGTACTTTTAATAGAGGTAAACAATCTTGTTAGGTATGTTTTTTATCATAAAATATATTTTTAAAATAGGCTAAGGCTAATAGCAAAAGTAATTCATTATAACATCTGTTATTTCATTTTGTTTTATCTTGTAATGGCTATAAATTATTTCATAAATATATTTTTCGACAAAAACGTATCAAGATTGTTTACCTTTATTAAAATACTTAAATTAATTAACTATACTAAGAGATAAGTGTCAGCAGACTGCAACGGACCGCCTTAAGGGCCCTTTTTTACGTATATACTTGTTACGAATTTTCATACCTTGTGATAATAAAAAAAAAATTGTTAAATAAGTAACATTTTCATACCTTGTGATAATAAAAAAAGAAAATTTAAGTTATCTTGAATGTTGCACTAAAATATTGATTATGCATGCTAAAAATAAAAAATATTGTTTAGTGCCCACCATTAGGGCCCTTTTTTAATTTGTTTGAAGAAATTGTTCAGTTCTCTATGTAACTTTACAAGATCATAACTAACAGTTATCATTGATCTCTTAGCTTTATTAGCATCTAAACCAATTATGTATAACCTATTTAGTGATTAAGTGTTGATTTTGTTACTGTCAGATCTCAAAGTTTATAAAAAATAAGAATTCTTGCTAGTAAATAAAAACTATTTTTTTAAAATTATGTGTTGTTTTTATTTACATCTAAGGCCTTTCGCAAATCTATGTAATTAGTAGCAATATAGAAACGATAAAAGTTTAGTGAGAAACAGGCGGTTTACTTATTTTTAATACTATTATCGATACTTTGCATCTCATTGATAATGCATTATGTTGGCGGGTCTAGTTCCCACAACAAACAAGTTTATGCAAGGATTGTAAGAATTTCCATTAGTAATAATCATAGTCAATCAAAGTATACCATCAGTTACATAAATTCACACTAAAACATAACTTTTTTGTACGGCATACTTAAATTGCGATTTTCTCGAAACTTATAATTTCGATCAGTGAATTTCAAAAATTCGTAAAAAAATAACGGTAGTGGTTAGAAGGTTGG
This sequence comes from Luperina nickerlii, assembly GCA_963855955.1. Classification (NCBI taxonomy): domain Eukaryota; kingdom Metazoa; phylum Arthropoda; class Insecta; order Lepidoptera; family Noctuidae; genus Luperina; species Luperina nickerlii. Next base: position 26,768,507 of record OY979662.1, read on the forward strand.
TTCTTGGTTCTATAGTTCGGTACATTTATGTAGTTTTCAGCTCTGTAGATAACTCATTTCCGCCATAAGGTCCCTTTTGATTTGGACGACCACATATATTAAATAACTTATATCATTTGTTTCTCGTATTCAGTCGTAAAGCTTAATTTTTCTGATCATAATGTAGGTCAGTAAATACTTATAATTTTTTCACTTTCTTTCTGAAAGCACTTGCGTCCTTCCAAAGCCCCCGAGCATGGTGAAGCGTCAATGCCTTTTCAATATAAAAAATAAAATAATAATAATTTAGGATTTCTCCATATATTAGAATATGTTAGTATTTCAAATTAAATATTTTAAGTTCTCAATTGATGAATCCTCGCACCATATTTGTTGACGCAGCGCCCATGTATCGAGACTTTCTTGAGTCTTCTCGCAAGGGCCGATAGATGGCATTAGCGAGTGCGGACAGCTTCCTTTGACCGTTCGAAGAAGACGGTTTACGCGCCTCATCGCTCCGCTTTAAAATTCCTTTTTTTTTGGTGAAATCTTGACGATACTCGTAAAAATAAATGGACCTGCATCTGTGCTTCATTGCGAACGTATAGTGCAGTGTTGATTTTGGAGTTTCAACCATTCCACCGGTGGATTCAAGAGGATTTTGCTCGCCGGCCGGCAGCCCATACCTGCAAGTGCGCATGAACGAGGTATCTTCCCATCTCCCTGGGTCTGAGTGGGATCTCTGGATTGTCAAGGTACGTGGGCATGTTTGCTGCTAATAATTCTCTGGTAGTGGTTTGTCGAGGATTCATCAATAGGGAAAATAATTTATTTTGAGGTCCGCCATTACACATCATAATATATAGCATAGGTTCTTATTTTAAATTTTCTTACAACCTTCACAAAGGTGCAGGCTATTTACACGCCTCACCAGAAACCTTACGACATATTTACAATAAATGAGTTCTCTTTGGAAATTAAAAATCTAGCACGTTTTATTTGCAGTTTTATTTTTGTTCCTTTAAAATTTAAGTTGGGTATTCACTTTATCTCTTCTCTCTTCTACTTCAAAGAGCTATAACAAGGTTATTAGATAACCTTAATTGTTTTAGGTAATAAGATTGCATTCTTCAATTGACAGGTAATTTTTATTCGTGGAATAAAATTGACGTGTGACAGATTTTGTATAGAAGAATTGCCAAAATTCAAAATTATTCCTCGAACTTTGCTTTGGAATAATCTGCCCTAAGAATAACTTGCTGGCATTGCGATAACAGGAAGCAATAAGATTTTGTCGTCATCTCCCTAGCCTTTTCCCAACTATGCTGGGGTCGGCTTCCAGTCTAACCGGATGCAGCTGAATACCAGTACTTGGAGCGACTGCCTATCTGACCTCCACAAACCAGTTACTGGGTAATACCTTGGTTTATGTTTATTATGAAATAAGACTGGTTGTCAAACTTTCTGGCTTCTGACTACCCGTAACGACTGTCAAAGATCCACGAATGACAGCCGGGACCAACGGCTAAAACGTGCTTTCCGTTTTGTATAAGGATTTGAAACGAAATGAAGTTCTGATCTGTTCTCTTGAAGCGGTACACACCGATTGTACCTTTTTAAAAGTCTTTCGCCTTCACCAACCTTATGGATATATTATAAGGTGAAATACTTGAGACATAATATTTTGACTACTAAAACTTCAAAGATGATGATGATATTGAAAGAGAAAGAAGGGCGCTATCTGTTAAACTAATCTGATCGCCCACTGGTTTGCACGTGGTTTTAGTAGAGTACCTACCTACCTAGTGAAAGAAACCTTTCCTATTTAGTGCATATTGCACCTAGATGGTAGGTAGATTACACTCAAAAATCGCACAGCGGCCTTCGCATTGAATATAATAATGCGTTCCGGGTGTGGACGGGGCTGTTCCGCTTTTGTAGCGCATCATGGGTGTTTGCTGAAGCTCGTGTCGTTTGCTTTTACGTTACGATGCGAATAAGATGCGCCTTTGGTGCGAGGGGTGCGGGCCAGCTCCAACCTTATACCTACTGCGGTGTAACGCGAGCAGACTGGACTTCTTGTGTGTGAATCACTGCTGGAAGCTTTACACATCGGTGTGTTGTGTTAGGTTCGAGTCATATTGAACATATCGACACCTTAGTGTGAAAACCTCGTAAGTGTAAAAGAAGTAACTTTTCAGGAGGAAGAAAAAACTGCGTGCTGTAAAATTTTTGTACGGCATCTTTTTTTTTACCGACTCCGACCGACCGACCGACGATCGGCAGCGGCGGTGACCTCTCGCGTCCGGGCCTGGTTCAAGCCATGGTCCGGGGCGAGAGGGAGTGGGGGGCAGTCGCCTCCTTCTGCGAAGCAGTCATGCTAGCGAAGGAGGCGGCGGGATGGCTGAGGGAGAGAGCCTCCCGTCTTGCCGCCGCGGGAGACGCTCCGGGCGTCGGGAGCCGCGCGACGACTCCCGGCCACCGTAGGCGCGGGCCTGCGGGCGGAGAGTAATGGGTAGCTCACCGTCCGATCAGGACCAGGCCCGTGCCGGACGGCGCGTACGTGTTCCACGCGCGCCTCAAAGAGATGTCAGCATTAAAAGGAGGGGCCCGTAAGGGCCGAAGCCTGCCGGGTCAGCGGGATTGTCCGAAAGGGTTACCGCTGGCCCGGAACATAAAGGGCGAAGGAAGGAACACGGGTGGGTTTTAGTCAGTAAGAGTCTGACACTCCCTTCCGCTCCACCCAGAGCGGGAGGAGTCATTTGATGATTTCCCAACCTGAAAAAAAAAAGTGTGAAAGAAGTAACTTTTCAGGAGGAAGAAAAAACTGCGTGCTGTAAAATTTTTGTACGGCGTTTTTTTTTTTACCGACTTTAAAAACGGAGGTTCTGTATTCTTATTTATTAATATGGAAATTTAACCCGTTTTTATATCCAGAACTGTTCGATACTGTAAGATAGTCCTAAATGCATAAAATACTCCTTGCGGTATTGCATTCCCGAGGTTTTCACTCTAAGGCGACGATATTTGATGCCCATTGTTTCTTATTAATTAGGTAAATATAAATAAGTAAATAACATTTAAACTGATTTATTTCTCGTATTAAATAATATGACATCGAGGTATTGACCATTAAAACGTAGATAATCGGTGCCATTTTCTCCATCATTAGGGCGCCCGCGCCGCATCATAAACAGATTCTTATTCTGTCAAATGTGGAATTGATAATAATAGGTGGGTATGACTAAAAAATCATTTAATAAATGTCCCCTTTTCATTTAAACTTTAGTTTTCACTAAAATATCGAAATTCGTTTGTTTCTTTCAAAGGAATATCTGGGAGTTCGATTTCACAAACTGGCCACACAGATGGCGTTGATCTCAAAGGATTGAAATGACTGACAGATCACCGACCTCTAATAAACAAAAGGTCAGTGCTGACAGATACATGGAAATGGTTATAACAGTTTCCCATAGAGGGCAGGATCATTGACTACGCATAAAATGATATCTTTTAGAGGCATACGCTTTTGCGGCGATGACTTTAACTGAACAGACAGCAGTGCTGCTAAAACACTTCTTCTTTCCTACTAAAACACTACTAAGTGGTGAAGAGCGTGCGTTTTATGCGGACTGTCGTATTTTTTAACGATCGAAAAATTCAGATTCTCAGCATAGTTTGAATAAATGACTTGATTCATAATTTGAAACCAAGTAGATACTGCGTAATTCGTAAATATCGAATACAGAATGTTTCTGAAGATAAAATCGTATGCAATTCTGGGTTTCCTGAGGTCTATAAGTTATTAATTCAGAGAAATCCCTTTTACAGAGAAAATCTTTGCGTTATGTGGGTGTCACACTCAGGGGACATAATATAATCTTACTTAGACTATGTGTTAATTTACTAAAGAATTAATTACTAATCATTCTGTGACCTAGCGTCACTTTTCTGTGTTAAGTACCTATAGCCATTTCATACAAGTGTCTTTTGGCCAGACTGGGGAGCGGGCGCGGGGCGGGAGCGGCCGATCCGGGTTCTCAAAGTAGTTCGGGTTTTTTTCTAGTAAAAATAAGTCTTCCTCATCCATATTATATTTTGACAAACACTGGAACGACAACATGCAGAACGCAAACGCACTCCAGTGCGAACGGGCAGGCCGCGCGCGTTCCCGCACCCGCGCCCGCGCCCGCCCCGCGCCCCTGTCGACGGACACTTAGGGTCAAGTCACACCGAGACGCGACGCTGCGCACACATTTCAATAGAGCTATTCAATATCTAACTCTATTTACTACTCGAAAAGATACACATTTCGCAACGCAGCTCGACGCAGCGCAGCGCGGCGCGCGCTGCGTTTTAATAGCGACTCAAAATCTAACTATTTACTACATGAAAAGATAACCATTTGCACTACTGTTGCGTCATGTCGCGCCGCGTCGCGTCTCGGTGTGTGTTGACCCTTGGAATGATAGTTTTGTTGTCAGGATGGCAGTTTTGGGAATGCAGTGATTTGGATATAGATACGGACAGTTTAAGTTAGTAGTCAGTTTGCTTAAAAATTAATTTCCTTGGCTTAACAACATTTCAGTCCCTTAGGGAGAGGTAGAAAAATATACCGGCTGACCTTTTTTACCGTCTGTACAAAAAAAGGGTATAAAAGGTGAACGAAGTAGAAGCCTATGCACAGAGACCTCTTTTTTTTTCAAAAATGTAGGTACTTAATATGAAAGTAACCTATCCATAAATAGGTACTTACCTACCTATTTACTATTACTTATTAGAAGAAAATTTTCCAAAAAAAAAACAAATAAGGAATACCTATAAAAGTTTAACTGGGCATAGTGGCATACTAATACTACTCGTAGGTACAGTCGCCGTCAGATATATTGTAGCAGACAAGGTGACCAAATACTTCTGAACAATTTAAAATGTCAATAAGTTCCATACACTACAAGTTACCATTAATATCTGAACATTCATTACTTCATTAATATCTGAGCAGATGCTTGTCAATAATTTCTATACACACAACTTACCAAAAATATCTGAACACTTACAACGTCAAGTGTATCTACGCAGACAAACATTGAGCTTACCTAATTCGTTACTGCGTGATATAAAGAACGAATCAAAAACGACTATCGACTTGACTATCTGTGGTTAGTCCAGTCATTTGGTAGTTTTACCTGGAATGTTTTTAAACAGGTGATTTTATTGAGTTCGACGTGCTCTCTTCGAATTTTCACATTGTCGCTCATTGTTTTTTCTTTGCCGCTCGCACCGCCATATTTGAAAAATGGCGCCTAATAACTGGTTTTAGACAATATCTCCTTTCTGACTCATTATACGATAAAGCATTAATGTAAAAAAATTAAACTAGAGAAAATTTCCTTCAATTTATGTGTTACAATTTTTTGTAAAATCAATAGTTTTGGCGTACGAGCGCCGCAAACTATTATTCATCTTATATACCAACACCAGGTGTTTTTAACTATCATTAGGCGCCATTTTTCCAATATGGCGGTGCGAGCGGCAAAGATAAAACAATGAGCGACAAAGTGAAAATTCGAAGAGAACACGTCGAACTCAATAAAATATCCAATTTTCAAAACTCCCGGATAAAATTCCAGGTTCCACACCCTTTTTGAACACCAAATGACTCTTCTAGGTATAAAAACGATGAAAAGGGAATACAAACTGTATAGAAAATCATTTGTTTAGGATACAACTGATATTTTATGTTAATGTCAAACTATTGATAGAAAATAGATCTTGGTTTTGTAATGAAATTATTGTAAATATTTTTTTATTTGTGACAACGTACGTATATAAAATATTAGTATTTTGTGTAACGTTGTAAGTGTTCAGATATTTTTGGTTAGTTGTGTGTATAGAAATTATTGACAAGCATCTGCTCAGATATTAATGAAGTAATGAATGTTCAGATATTAATGGTAACTTGTAGTGTATGGAACTTATTGACATTTTAAATTGTTCAGAAGTATTTGGTCACCTTGTCTGCTACAATATATCTGACGGCGACTGTACCTACTCTACGCACGGAAATTATTAACGCATTCATACTTGACATTCAAGCAGCGGCCGCCTTCAATCAAAGGATTTAATGAAAAAAAAAGGAAGAATTCTTTCTATCTCGTAACGAATGTCTTACTTACCCGTGTTTGAATTTTAGGCAGCTTTGTCATTGGTGCGTTCAGCGGTAATCCCCTTCGCGGTGGACCCATTTTACAGCCAACGGTGTACTACGATTGGTTCAGCATAAGACATTAATATTCATTACAACCGTGCTACCCTATAGATACTCGTAGGTAGGTACCTAGGTACAGACGCCAGCACATCAAGCTACTACAATCTGTCGAATTTCTTTAATAGATTATCAACTTTATCGCTTAAGCACAAGGTTCAAAGTTGATTGGGAAAATTTGACAGTTTCAGGTAGTTTGATGTGCTGGCGTCTGTACATATAAACACATTCCAGTGTAGGAGGAGCGTATTGGCTCCGTTCAGAACACGTGGCAAAGATGTGCATCTGGATTGACGGTCCATTTTTTGAACCCTTGCGAAACAAAATAAGACTTATAGGGAAATTAGTTATAAATAGTAAAAACTTAAAGCAAAGGGCCATGAGTTTTTACACAGAAACATACTTAATTTGTTTTATTCCGTCGAAATAAAGAAATTTTTTTCGTATAGTTTAGAGGTAAGAGGTAAATAAATATCTACTTTGACTAAGAATTATTTTAACAATAGTTATCTTAAAAACAACTGTTAAGTGTCTAAGAACAAATGAAATGATACTTTTTTCTGAACGTGTCTGACACTAAAATGTACGCGAAACAAACTTATTTGATAATAATAGCGTTGTCTCTTTTTCACTAAAGACGTTTCAAACGCGGTTCAGCAACAAATTGCGATCTTTAATTCGCTTTTAACGATCCAAATGCCGCTGAGCGTATTGGACGTCATGATACGACTTTGAAGCGATGCAGTTTAGGAACCTAAACTGAAATGTCTTGCTTTTGAATCGTTTTTAATTAGATCATGGTAGGCAACCTGTTCTCTTATAGGTAGGTACTACAATTACCCCAGAATATAATTCCAAATCGCAGAATTGATGCCACTAAAGCATGGTAAACTTCCAATGTTTGAGGTATAATTTTTCCGTTCTATAATCGATGAAATATACAATAGTGGGCAAGTGCAATAGTGGGCAATATCTGGCAAGTTTTATTACAATTTGTTCAGTTTGAAGTTTATGAAAATACGTGATTCGCTGTAAAGTTGATTATTTATAATTTATAATACGATTATATGGCAGCTTCTTTGATAGTAACTTAAAAAGAAAGCAGATATCAAGAAATTATAAAGATATTTTATTTATATTAAACTACATATTATGAAGATGTAGGTACTAAAACATCTAGCTTAATGTTTTTGGCTTAAAGCATTAAGTAGGGGGCGGACTGAGTTTCAGCCATTCATGAAATCGTACGAAGGTTACAGTGGCTTTCGTGCTGAAAGAAATTGTTTGGCACGTTGCCAACCAAACGGAATGCTACGGCGTAGCACCGTAGCAACGTAGCCATAGCGATGCTACGACGTAGCCACTTCACAAGTGCTACAACGTAGCTCAACTAAGAGCAGGCTATGTTGTAGCGTTTGTAGTGAGAGGAGAGGAGAATCGGCAAACATATGCATGGAAGCTGGTCCTGGCATCAATAACAACTACAAATAATTAAGTCATTAGATAGGTATTTGATTATTATACAATAATTACTATGGCGGCTCATTTCAAATCGCTGTGTGAAAAAAGTTATGGTGATGTTTCGTAGGATTGACCTGGACGCAAAATAACGGAACCCTTGCATAGTTAATTACTTCTAGTGGTCTAAGTTTGAATATTTTCAAATGTATGCATTCCGATCATAATACAATAACATAAGTCGATGGTGCTGTTACGGGGCAAGTTCTAAGTCCCTTTAAAAAAAACTATTTTTAACCTTGAAGAGTTTAAATTTTAATTAAAAATGATTAGGTTTTACAAAGATAATTATAGTTTTTGTGTGTCCGCCACAAAGTTCAAAGTATGACTAATTGAAACTAATATGTCACAAAATGCGACAACTATGGGAAACGTTACATGACGCCTATGAGGCGTCAGCGTTTATATTGTATATACTTAGGGCTGTCTTACAGTTTATAACAGCCCCCCGATAAGATTGATCATTAAGATTAAGAGTGATGAGAAATCTAAGATAAAACTTTGAACTTTATTTTGGTTACAAACTAAGATAAGGCTGCCCATTGTGTTTTGTATTCATAATTGTATTTTTTTGTTATGTATTTTCTGGTGTACAATAAAGTATATATAAATAAATAAATAAATAAGATTTAAGTAAATATAGGAAATATCGAAAATGTAACTATTAGTAACTTAGGACTACACTAGAATTAGAAATCATCATTTTCAGCCAAAAAACGTCCACTGCTGGATATAGGCCTCCCCCAAGCACCTCCACTTCGACCGGTTCTGTGCTTCTCGCATCCAACAGGTTCCTGCGGCCTTCACAAGGTCGTCGGACCACCGCCACCACGAGAGGCCTTCCAACGCTACGACTTCCAGTACGCGGTCACCACTCCAGAACCTTTCGGCCCCATCGGCCATCTGTTCTGCGAGCAATGTGCCCTGCCCACTGCCACTTAAGTTTGGCAATTCTTCGGGCTATGTCGGTTACCTTGGTTCTACTGCGGATCTCCTCATTCCTGATTCGATCACGCAGGGAAACTCCAAGCATAGCCCGCTCCATTGCCCTTTGGGTGACTTTTAGCCTTCTTATAAGGCCCATTGTGAGCGACCACGTTTCAGTACCATAAGTCATTACTGGCAACACGCACTGGTCAAAGACCTTCGTCTTGAGGTATGTGGGACGAAAAGATTTTGCGTAGCTTCCCGATCGCTGCTCAGCCGTGTCGGATTCGACGATTAACCTCTTTCTCGAAGTTAGACCTACCTAACTGGACAGTTTGTTCTAGGTAAACATACTCGTCCACGACTTCGAGTGTAGCGTCTCCGATCTTTATGAGAGTGGGTGTTACATAGGCATTTGACATGACCTTCGTTTTTTTTTCATTTTCGTTTTTTTTTTATTTCATTTTAAGACCCACTCTTTCGGAGGCTCAGAAAATTAGAAATAGGAAATAGTAATAAAACAGTTACAATTCTTAAAACGAGACATTAGTTATTTTATAAGAATATAGATTACAATTGATACTTTTTGATTATTTACAATTGATTGCAAAACTAAGTCATAACATGACGTCATAATGGGGTAGGCAAAGATTTACATGATCCTTGGATATGTTCGTCAGATGATTCTCTAAATTGATTACTGACTGAACTGACTGGACCGTTTGTTTCTTTTTAGTATAACATTGTTTAAACACTTGGATACAATATCGAGATTTAGTCAAACGAAATACCTTCCTAGAAGGTAAGCTTCCTTCTATAGAAGAGATAAATAAGGACAATGGTTGAGATAACATATGTTAACGAGAGATAGTGAGTACTATATTTATGTGACTGAGATGGTTGTTCAATTTTATTTATTTCTTTTTCAAATTCATTCAGATGCACACTTGCTTGTAATAGAGAACTAAAATCGTTAACATTACAAAAGGGATATGTCATACTGTTTTATTTATCCTCTGATTGTTGCAGCAATCATCTTCTATAATATTAAAATTATATATAATGATTAGTAACATTAGACGTAACATGGTCACTAGGCGTAAACTTTAACAAGGAAAAGCACGAACTTTTGTGCAGTTTCCTCAGCGGAACATGTTTTTATTGCGTATGCCTGCGGATACTTAGTTAAATCGTCTTGCAACGTTAGGATAAACTTATAACGATAGTCGTGAGTTTCGTGTAATGGTCCTACAACGTCTAGGAATACCTTTTCCATAGGTTCCGTAGCTGTGGATATGATTATCATAGGAGCACGATTTGTTTGACGCAGTGATTTGTTTATTTGGCAGGACTTACAATTCTTGACATGGTTTTCTATGTCTTGACGAATGTTTTTCCACCAATAAAGAGTTTTTAACTTATCGTACATGCGAGATATACCCGGGTGTCCTGCTGAAGGTGGGTGGGTCATGGTTATCCTTTAATATACAAGAAACTTCTACGGGTATACGAAATAGAATATTTTTATGATAAATATGAACTTTGACACCCGTGTTATGAAATAGAAATAAAAAAAAAAAAATAACCATGAATATTGTATATTTTGGTAAACGATAACTTCGTGAAAGGGTCTTGGAAATCTGAAATAGCAAACTCTTTTTCTTATGAATACCATGCGGATTACCGCATTTCTCGATAATCTCTTAACATATTAAAAATATGTTTATAAGTCATTTCGTCATAATGATGGACACGTAAGAATAAATATGTGAAAACGTGTTTTTCATTGGACGTACTTTGAAACGTATATAGTTCTCTTTCTACAGTTCGTATCTTCATCGAACTTGGATATTTGTAAAATTTCAGAGCAGTATGGGATCGAGTCGTCTAAGTCAATGGCAGAAAGAAGGGTAGGTAATCATTTAACATTTCGTTTTAAATAATGAATCATTATGAGTTTGTTTCGGCCTTTCTTCTCAGAGTAGTCAGAGAGGAAACGCCGACCTCATTTAGTTTAAAAAAATATATGATTGACGTGTAAAAGTGTTTGTGCAAACCTACTTACAAAAATAAAATCATTTATCATTTATGTTCTTCTATAACAGTGTTGTAGGAGTTATTACATTGTTGACTAATTTGTAAATATTTTTCATAAGTTTCAGAAGTAGAAGAGACCTTACCTTACCTTTTTTCTGAACTATTTCGTAATCGAACTCTTCTAACTTTAATCGCCAGCGAACTAATTTTTGAACTAGGATCCTTGCAATTGAATAAGCACTGAAGCGGCTTATGGTCAGTGATTACAATGAACTTATTACCGTATTATACATAAGGTCTAAAGGTTTTTGTGCCGAAAATGATGGCTACCATTCTTTTTCGGTAGTGGAATAATTACATTCTGCTTTGTTAAGAGTTCTACATGCGTACGCGACTGGTAAATCTTGACCAATTTTTCCCTGAGATAAGATTGCGAAAACAGCGAAATTAGAATCGTCAGTAGTTACCACGAAAAGCTCGGAGAAGTCGGGGTACTGAAGAATAAGAGCGGTTGTTATTTTATGTTTTAGTTCATTGAAGGATTTCTGTTGTTCAGTTCAAACGAAGTTAACATCTTTCTTTAAAAGGCTTGTAAGGGGTTTTGTGATATGGGAAAAGTTTTCTATGAACCGGCGATAGCATCCCACTAACCCAAGGTACGATTTAATGTCACGAGGCGATTTAGGAATTGTAAAATTTTGGACACAATTCACTTTTTTGGATCGGGTTTCACGGGTCCTAGATATCGTACCTCTTTTTGTAAAAACTCATATTTGGCAGGTTGTATTTTTAATCTGTGTTCGCGTAACTTTTCGAAAACTGATTCCGAGTTTCGGAAATGTGATTCGAGGTCGTGCCCGAATAGTACAATATCACCCATATACGTAAAACAGTGGTTCCCTTGAAGGCCACTTAGGACAATATTCATAAGCCTTTGGAACGTCGATGGTGCGTTACGGAGTCCGAAGGGTATTCTAGTAAATTCATAAGGACCGGAGGGGACAATAAACGCAGTTTTTTCTGTGTCTTTCACCTTAACTTGTTGGAATGAAGATACAAGGTCGAATGTGGTAAAATATTTGCTATGGCCTAACTGATCTAAGATTATCAGAGATAATTGGAATTGGGTATGCATCACCAATTGTAATTTCGTTTAATTTGCGGTAATCGATAACGGTGCGCCATTTGGGCTTACCTGATGCGTCTTGTTTCTTTGGGACAGCCCAAATTGGTGCTGACCACGGAGATGTCGAGGATTGAATTATGTTTTAGTCTAGCATATGTTTAATTTGTTTGTTGACCTCTTCTTTCTGGCATTCAGGAAACCTCTAACTTTTGACTGAAATCGGAGTTTCGGAACTAACACGAATTTCATGTTCTAAAGTATTGTAAGTTTGTCTCCCTCTAAATAGAATACATCTTGGAACTTAGAACATATGTTACGTAAGCGACTTTTCTCTTCCGAATTAAGATGATCGTATCTAATCATGTTTTAAACCTTAGAATCCCGGTCAGATGTATACGGATATGTTGAATTAGAACAGGTTGTATCCGTTATATTGAGAGAAACAGCGTTTTTATGGGGCTCCATTATCTGCGAGACAGGTTCTAGCGTAATTGTAGGGTTTTTTAAGATTATTTCTTGATCTGGCGTGTTAAGCACTGAAATAGTAGCCTGGTTATTGGAATCGACACAGACTTAATACCTGGAAATGTATAAACGAGGATATCTTTGTAGTTTGACCTCTAGCAAAAGTCCTACTTGAACTTCGGGATTTGTAACATCGCAACGAATAAACATCTTTACAATAGGGGTTTTCTTTTATATGAAATAGTTTAAGGGATTTCCTTGAATTATTAATTTAGTCACCGTAACTAATGATTGCTTTATACCACTCTAGAAAGTTTTAACCTAGGATGCCATCGTACTCTAAGTTAATTTTGTTTACGATATGGAAATAATACGGAACTTCAGTTTCATTTTCTAGTCCCAAAGATAATATAAACTTGCCTTTAGTTTCAGAGAACGAGTCGATGTCATTAATGCCCTTGATTTTTAAAATATCTTTCTAACTTTAGGGAATTCAGGTAGGCATTACTCTTTAGTGATGCAGATGGAACTGCCAGAGTCAACTAAAAGACAAATAGGTACTTTCGTACGAGAGGTTTTTACTACAATATACGGCAAGGAAGAATTTGAATTAGGGAAAACATCGTATATCGTGGAATAACCACCTGGATTTTGGATAAAATGATCTAGTATTCCTTTAGGCGAATTATTATTTTCCATAGAACTGATCATTGACTTTGTAGGACTAGTAACTATTAAATCATCATTTTTTAAAGAGTTAGTAACTGATTTAGTAGAGATAATAGGGATTGAGTCCTTATTTATTCTCGAATTAGTAGTTGATATAGTAAAACTAGTAGGTAAAGATAGTCATTATTTTTAGAGTTAGTAATACGTTTAGATTTAGAAATTGAATAAGTAGGTTACCGGGGAATTGGAATTATTAGCGACTTCAGAATTAGTTGTACATTCGTATTTGGAGATAGTATAAGATTTAGAAATTGAAGTCTCTAAGTAAACTTTCCCATGACTATAGTGCCTATAATAACAGAATTACGTCGGCACCGGTTCGTAATCCGATCATTTAGTTTTAAATCATTGTAGTCATCGGCAGGTGTTGAAACTTGATTATATTCTACGTTCTTTTGTTCATTTATTATGTTCCCAGGGTTTCCGCGATCGACGCGGGAATCGTTGAATTGTCTTTTGAGACATTGCGAAACATCATGCCCGATATTTTTGCAATATATTAACGGTTGGGAACCGGAAGTTTGTTGTATGTTATTTGATTGCCTTGATTTAGATGAAAATAGAGCCTTATTTTGATTGTTTCTAAATCTACATTCCAGCTCGGAGTGACCTAGTTTACAACAAACTTTGCAAGACGACCAGATTGAGAAGTTGTAGAACTTTTCTTCCTCTGTGGCGGAATTAAAAGCAGCATTAAGATTTCGGGTCTCGACAAATGAACAATAAATAGTATTTAGTCTGGGGTGAAGTCCCAGGCAAAACGTATATAGAGCTAGATCTTCCGTCATAGCAATGCGACCCGGAAGTTCCTTTTTTTAAGGAATCTGAATTATGAATTTCAGATTGCAGATCTGTCAGGCAGTTTTCAGTCCTAAGGGCGTATTGTGCGACGGTTTCATTTGGTAATTGTTTACATGACTGCAGCTCCAATAAAAGATGATTATAATGCTTTCTTTCACCGAAATTCTGCCTGAAGAATGTTCCTAACTCGTCGAAGTAGTCGAATATTTTATTTGAACACGCTATCTGTGTCTTTCCTTGTAATTTTGATATGATGTATTTAAGAGGACTTTTGACCCTCAGTAGCTAGGACAAGAGCGCTTTGACAATTTGTTAAAAACGCTGATAAAGTTACACGCTCCCCTTGGTATGGGTTTATAAAGTTACATAAGACTTGGATAGGATATGGTTCAGAGATAGTCCGAGTTATTGTCACTTGAATTAGCCATAATAACTGGTGTTTGGATAATCACGCAGAGCTCAAGGATTTAGAGGTTTTAGGAAAACAAAGAGACTTATGCGGCAACAACAAAGATAGAATATTTTACTCACAACAAGGCGACGGTTTGGAAAACGGAAAGCATCACGGAGACCTCGGCGAGTAGCGCGTTCAGCAGCAGCGGCTAGCAGTAAATGCGGCAGTATAAGGACGACCGCTTGACGGTGTTGAAAAAGGTTAGCTTAGATTTAAGCTCACCCAGGCACACGACGAAAGGCTTAACAGATTCGTTGACTGCTTTAGCCAACTCGGAGGAATTTGGCGTAATCACGATCGTATACCACGGTTGCAACGTGGTTTTGACGACTCAATGTCACACACTGGATAGAGACAGAATAGCGTTACCCTGGATAGAGACAACATAGAGTCACACTGAATAGAGACAAGATAGAGTCACACTGGATAGAGACAAGATAGAGTTACACTGGATATGGACAAGATAGAGTCACACTGGATAGAGACAAGATAGAGTCACACTGGATAGAGACAAGATAGAGTCACACTGGATAGAGATAAGATAGAGTCACACTGGATAGAGACAGGATAAAGTCAGTCTAGATACGACTTTACGGTTGATATCGAATAGGTGGGCGGACACAGAACTCGACGAATTTGGTTTTATGATTATTGTAGTTTTCACCTTATTTTTGGATAGCCAGTAACGACTTATACTGACCATCCCTCTTCTGACACCACTGTTAAGGGGCAAGTTCTAAGTCCCTTTAAAAAAAAACAAATTTTAACCTTGAAGAGTTTAATTAAGAATTATTAGGTTTAACAAAGATAATTATGATTTTTGTGTGTCCGCCACGAAGTTCAAAGTATAACTTACTGATTAAAACTAATATGTCACAAAAAGCGACAACTATGGGAAACGTTACATGACGTCTATGAGGCGTTTATATTTTATATTCCTAAGGCTGTCTTAAAGTTTATAATAGTACGGTAGGTAATGTTCACGAAGAGAGGCTATCATCGTGAACATTAGAATACCTAGTTATTTCAATTTAATAATGTAGGGATTATGCTACTGACACACTCAGACACACTAATTAATGTCACATTAAAACTTTCAACAACACGGCTAGGCACATTAAATCAGTTTCATGAATGAATGAAATGTCTCCAGAATGTAAACATTCACATTCATTCTTCAAAGCGTACGATTTTCAAATAACATTTAGGAATAGTTGATTAAATAAACTTGTACAAAACAATTAGTTTTTTTTCTTAACGTAAAACCGTAATCCAATTTCATAGACGATTCATACCGTGGATATTTAGTCCCGACATTGACCTAATGCGCGACGTATGACGCAAAAATTGTAATAATAATGAGTTTATTATTAACTTCATCGTCTATTCCAAACCCGCGGTGTTAATGATACAAACCATCTTTAATTGTCCACTTATAAAACTGTGTTTTTGTAATTACGCAAATCTGAGCAGAAAAACTGTCCAGTGTAAAAATAAAACTCAGCAGTCACAGACACGCTGGTAGGACGCGCTCCGTAATCCAGGAATACTTTACGTACTCCGAAAATATTTTAAGATAACGTTTGAAAGAGAGCGCTCGTCGACGCGAACACAGCGAACGCTCTGGCGAAAAAGAAAAATGCGAAACGATATAAACAAACGCGAATCGAACTGAGTGTTGTGGTCAGCTCATCTCTACCTGTGTGGATAAGTGGTTGTGTGAGTGCGGGAGTGAGTGATGTAGTGAGTTCTGTGTTATCAGTGAATGTAATCAGTGCACCATGTTCGCGGGAGGAGGCGCCGGCTTCCAGAAGCAGTCAAAGCCACCATGGGAGAGTACCAACACCAACTCCGGAGCGGATATCCCGTACAACCGGTGAGTCCTAGTGAATAAGTTCTAAGGTCCTGTAACAACAATCAACGCTGTTTTATCCATGTTTTGTAGGTATGTACATTTTACCAATGTTTTTTTTTCAAACTGTTATTATTTCAGGAACTTTAGAAATATATTTCTGAATATTGGAGGATTATTGTGTTGTTTTATCAGTATAGATCAACAAAAGAAAAATCAAAGGATTATCTATTACTTAGTATTGTTTGTGTTATTTACCTAGTAATACCTAGCTTGAAACATTGTTTACAAATAATGAGCGAGTGTAAACCATAACATTAGGGTCATTTTACAGGTTCATCAGCATAAAGTAGTTTAGAAAAGTCTGATGTAGATATAACGAGAAATTAATAAAAACAATCAATGGGAGAGCTGACCAATTAAAAAAATATATATTTTCGGTACAGTATGGGTTTATGGCGCGGTTCGTTTTTAAGTTTCTGAAACTTTCAGACAGCATTTACTTAATGTACCTATCAATAGATAACACTCGTTCGAAAAGAAATTGATGAAGAAAAAGCAGGTAAGTGATGATTTCACTAAAGCTGTTTAGGACCTAAACTTACTCTCGTTTTAAAAAATCTTTTTTCCCCTTTAATATTTAGGTTATAAGTACATTTTACTCTCCTGGAATAAAACAGCGTTTATATAATTCCTTTTTTCCCTTAACATCTAGGTTCTCTTAATTCTACTCATAATCTTGTCTTTGACTACAATAGAACTAGGTACTGTAGAGATTATAATAGATTGGTGTTATATTATATATTATATTGTATGAATTATTGCTTAATTGGTGTTTAAATGCAACCTTTTATCAGTACTTATTATTTTCTTTTTTTAATCTTTCACTTTTACAATGCTTGTAAATATGTGAGCACCATGTTTGTACCAGATAATTAATTTATCTGCCATTGCTGCATTTTGAATTCTTTTACCTATTTTGGTATAGTTATTTTATTGTAGGTGCATCGTCTTCACATATAAAATGTATACAAAATATTGTAAAACATTTTAAAAGAGTGACGGTTTCTTTCCCATTCTTCTCCATACGAAACTCTCATTTTTACGAAACAATTTTTTCATTAATAGTTGTCAAATATATTAGGCCTCTGTTGACAGCGGAAATTTCGAGTATTTTTTGAGGATTCTAGTGTTTACAAAAATAATGTATCATCAAAAAGGAAAATATAGGGACACAGTATATATCCTTCTTATTCTGTTTATGAAATATCTTTTAAATTGGTCCAATATTCGAGGAGAAAAAAGGCTAGAGCCAAACCTCGCTATTATGACCTTTATAATTAGGTTTTTCAAAAATCTCTGCGACCGCATTCTCGACCGTTTTCTGAACTACAAGTAACTCCCTCTGTTTCCACATAACTCTACATCACGATTGTAGTCCCCGAGGGGTTACTCTGAGCTATACTATAGTAGCACCATCTGGCGCAGGGTTGAGAGAACGCGTTTACCGGGCGACTACAGCGCCATCTATTCACGATGCATTGATAGCGCGAACCCAGTGCAGACAAACCTGCACAGAAGCTTCTAGTTACCGTAACTAGCTGGCGTGCTGTACTCTATTGCAGCAAGCTATCGAGTTTTAATCATTTTACTTACGATAAAACTGAACTTTTATTTTCAGGCTCTGTCGAAAGCTATGTCAAATAGGCAAACAATTTTTTTGAAAAAAATAAAAAAAAAACATTGGCACTCCGGTAGTGCCGACAGAAGTGAAAACTTGAACAATTACGAGTGTATTTTGTGAATCGTCTTATAAACAAAATGTTATATATCCGTGGTTCAGCGCCATCTCGTCGTTGTTGGATGAACTACGTAGTTAGTACGCGAGGCCCTCGTAGTTCTTCCCGATGTGCATAGATGGCGCTGTCCTCAACAACGCGCGTCTTACGTTTTACGTCTTACGAATTTTCGATCAGGGTCACGTGACCTGACGCCAGTTTAGAAGTTTTTACCCATTCCAAAAAAAGTACACAGCGCCGCTAAAGAAGTTTTCACTTCAAAAAAGGATTTATTTAACATAAACTAACTTAAACCAACTTATCTATTCTGAAAATTCCGGGGCCTTGAATAATATTCATTTCTAGATAGTACTAGGTCGCTGTAAGATCAAAAAGAACTCAAGATTGCAGAGTTTTCATATTCTAGTTTCATCGAAGTATGGGGGCATAGATTTTGTAATCCAATAAAGGTATTTTTAGGCTATAAAACCACATTGGGACGCGATTCTGGTAGAATAATTTCCACGAAGTTTTCATAGAAAGTGCTCTACTAGAGACGCACCATGCCTTTCTGCGGGAGCCTTTAACGTTTGACTAAGTTTCTAAGACCGAGTTATTTATGTAAGATTAATTCGCATGCCCTAAACAAACAAAATACATAACCACCAACTTTTACAACAGGTACCATGTGTATTTTCTGCAAATAAATAACGTTAAAGCTTCTCTTTACCTAATAATTCTAGATCTCGATTGATCTTATTTACAAACGTCTCTCTAATCAATGATTAGAGATACGTTTGTATGATTTCGCATGATTTCCTGGTATGATTTCGCGCCCTATCAGAATACCAGCGCTGCAATATTGATTTTTTAAATATCGCAGCATTATGTTGAGATAAGAGCCTTTATGGCCTCGCACAGCTTTTTTTGGTTTATTTATTTTTTGTTGTTTTTAACTAACTTTGTTTTAAATGCTCCTTTTTTACTATTTGTATTTCTTGTGCATGTCCCAAATAAAAATTTTCTTTCTTTCTTTGATGCAACTGCAAAATTCAAAATAAAATACTAAGGTATTTATAAACACAATTTGGCGTTAAGTGCACTGTTTAAACCTGTTGCTTCGAGGTTATTAAGTTGCTAGTTATTGTGTGCTTAACAACACGGATAACATGGATTTCATCAGTCTTCAAAAGACCACGTAGAATATTTATATTATTGTAAAGTGCCGACGAGAAGAAGACGGGGAAATCCTACAAATCTCGTTTTGATCCACTATTAGATTTTTTTATATACATGCTTTATTCGAAATACAGCATATTTTATTTTTAATTAAATTCTCAATATATGGGCGCATTCCACCAAACTTTTAAAGTCTTATACAAAGAAAAAACAATGAATTTTTGACAGTATTTCCATAGGTACTAAAACTGTCAGACGTCCATTTTATTCCACGTATCAAAATCAGCCTTTAATAACATATTTCATTGGATAAGGATTATATTATACCGGAATTAACTTCGGAAATAACATTTTTTTAATGAAATTTTAATAGATTAAATTAATAATGGCTACTGTGTGTACTGTCATCTTTAGGGCCGGTGTTTTTATCCATGGCTAAACACCGTACAACAGTTTGTTAGACTAACTATAGTCAACTGCTCAACTAATGATTTAAGGGCAATTTAGTTTCTCAATATCTATCCCCCTTAATGTATAGTCAAACTTAACCATTGGCTGTTATATTGCCAGTCTAATGAATTTTTTTTCCTAAAATATGATTTTTGGAGGTAATATTTTTTCTATGTGACAACACTAGCCATAATGAGTGAAAGAAACCAAATGGTTATATTCCATTATCTGGTCTTCCGGCAATATATGACAGTGATGCTTTGGGTATGGATCTACCTACTTATTAACAAAATAGGTATTTATCATAATATATTTTCTTCGAACTGCTTGTTAAGCTGTTTATTTTTTCATAAAATAAGCTTCTAGATGTGGTAAAGCCAGACGATGTTGATACCAAAGGAAATGTTATTAGCAATTTGTCCTTTATGTTTTTATGTTTCAGGTTTCAAAACAGACTGTATTCACTCCGTTGCAAATCCAGAAATGTATAATTTTGCATACTGATCGAAAATAGTTTTTTTTACTCCAAAGCAGCTGCGAGAGAGTGAACTGTCCTCAGTACGCCATGGAAGTACATGAACAAAACATGACACACAAACAAGAACGACACGAACAGGAGTTACAGTTTAAGAAAAAAAAATGTTTGAATTAAAATTAGAAAATGTTAATATGAGACTGAAAAGGTAAAAGTAGATTTGAATAAAGCAAGTATTTCTTAAAAACCACTAATAGTTTAGTAATGAGGAAAAGAATATTCTTATGAGATCTCTTTTGTATCGCTGATCATTTTCTGTCACTGGGAAGAGAATATTTTCTTGCTCGTTCTCTATTGAAGCACATCCACCGCTGTCCTCGCCCTAATCTGTGTATAAAACCATGATAAATAATACAAAAAATATTTGAGAAATACAACCAATAAATTGGCTTGTGGAGGTCACATAAGCAGTCGCTCCATGTAAAATACTGCTATTCAGCTGCATCTGGTTAGACTATTCGAAGCCAGCCCCAACATAGTTGGGAAAAGGCTAGACAGATGCTCATAATCATCAGATGATGATGATGATTTGAGAAATACGACGTTGACAACAAGAAAACTTGTACAAAACAGCTGTTGTGGTTGAGTTAACCATCCGCCATATTGTTTACTCGCCAACTTTGGGTGGTTATTTAAAAAAATTAATAGTTAATATTTGACCATTGGATAAACTAAGTAACAATTGATCAAAAAACACATTTCGCCAAAATATAACCATTAGTATAACTTTATCTACAGTTTTGAACTAAAGTTTGAGTTAACGACGGATCAAAAAACCGGCCCTAGAATATGTATAGACATATCGCGGCCTCTTCTGTTGAACTTTTTTTAATGTACAATCTTGTTGAACATTCATTTTATGTATTTCTTGCGGTTTCGTCAGCGTACGCCATGTAAGTGCTCAAAAAAGCGTATTTTTTATATTTGGGTCAGTTCAATCATCAAAGAAAAGTAAATAGATGTATCGCGTTACTTATCATTTTCAAGAGCTTTTTCTAAGGATTCTTAATATATTTCTTTTTTGGTCCAGTGGTCTTAAAGTTGTGTTAAAATTTTCATGATACATACCAACGAGTGTGTGAATTTGTTAATATAATGACATGTAAGCGGGAAACGGGAAACAGAGTCGGACTCGGAGCGGGACACGGAGCGGCACAGAGAGTGGGTCACCGAGCGGCATAGGGAGCGGGACTCGGAGGATTCGGAACGAGACACGGAGCGGGACAGGGAGCGGGACACGGAGTAGGAAATGAAGCGGGTCAGGGAACGGGACACGGTGCCAGAAAAGGAGCGGGACACGGGGCGGGATACGGAGCGAGTTAAAAAGATACAGTCCGTGGATGCGTGACCATCTTTACATACCAAGATCCCTCCGTGCCTCGGAAAGCACGTTATGCCGTTGCTCCAGGCATCCGTCATTCTTTCATCTTTGGCAATTGTTACGGATCGTCAGAACACCTAAGTCTGACAACTAGTCTTACCAAAGGGTATCGTGTTACCCAGTAACTGGGTTGTGGAGGTCAGACAGTCGCTCCATGTAAAGGTATTCAGCTGCATCCGGTTAGACTGGAAGCCGACTGCAACATAGTTGGGAAAAGGCCAGGCAGATTGTTTGTGTTGTTATCAATATGCGACGGACAAAATGTGTCACATTCTCTCGTCAAACTCTATGTCAAAGTCAAAGTCAAAGTCAAAGCATTTATTTCAAATAGGCACATTAAAGGCACTTTTGAACGTCAAAAATTACAACAAATAGAATTGATTCTAGTCGCCCATTCCAAAAGGTAGTTTTCATATGGAGAAGAATGGGCAAGAAACTCCACCGTTACTCTTTTAAAATGTTTTAAAATATTTTGTATACATTAATTATATCATAATAATATGTGAAGACGATGCACCTAAAATAAAATTACTATACCACAATAGGTAAAAGAATTAAAAATGAAACCATGACATATAAATTAATTATCTGGTAGATGCATGGTGCTCACATATTTACAAACATGGTAAAAGTAAACGATTTTCATTTAAATAAAATAAAAAATACAAGTAATAAGTCAGGGTGTGAGTTAAGTAGTTACAGAGTGTAAATCAATTTAAATAAATAAAAAAAAATATTATAAATTTACAATTAAATTAGCAACCCGTTTGATTTTGTCTAGACTCTAGATTGTCCTATGGAGCAGGACCAGCATGTTTCCAAGCGTTCTTATCTTGGATATAATCTTCTAATTTATAGTATGCTTGTTTACAAAGTGTACGTTTAATGTGAGTTTTAAATTTTCTTTCATTTAATTGCAATATATCACAAGGTATTTTATTGTAACATTTAACACAGTACCCCATAAAAGATCTATGATTGGTTTTATGGTAATTATTACTGCTTCAATGAGTTGATTTAATTTCCTTTGCATCTCTGTCTGTTGTTTTAATATTAATTCTTTAAATTTCAACAAACAAAAATTTCACGTTCTCCTGGCAAACTCCATGGCCTATTAACTACATGGCATTGTAGTTAATAGAGCTTGAACGCATGCTAATTAAATTTCTATAGCAACTCTCTCTGTCTTCCTTCATCATCACGATTGATTTCGTTTTATTTTACAAAACCTGATATACCTATGAATAACGTGATCATTTCATAGGCTGTTGGTTTTCTACTCTAAATTCTTATGCTAATAGTGAAGCATAATTTGTACCTTATAATTATAGATCACGATAACTTTTGAACTTTGATTCTTTCTACCGGTGGAAGAGCGTCCAGCCAGGGTCGAGCTCTACAGGACTGTCGCGGTATTGGCGGTGCGCAGTCCCTTCCCCTCTGGGAAGCCGATGGGGTGCTCACAGAAAACCTCCTCGCGTGTTCGATGGCTGCTGATCTCGTTCTGATAAGTCCGGGGAGATGAGCAGTCGTCGGGCCGGTGCACCCCGGGTACAGGCAATAATCTCTTCGTCGATAATAAAATCAAAGTCAAAGCAATCTAATAGAAACAATAAGATAAATTGACTTTATGTAACAGAATAAGTAATCTATTCGTTCTGTATTCCGTACTGTATTTGTGACCTGTATACAAATACTAGCTAAATAACATTTTGAATTGATTAATAAAAAAATTAGATGTAAAAAACGATTGAATTGTATTATATTCGCACTCTCAACTAATTAAACATGTTTATCAATTAAATACACTAATTTAATTATAAATATTTGCATTATAAAGGGCAAACAAAAATTTCAATATTATTGTTTTTTTTTGTAAATTTTAATCACAAGAGATTGATGTCTGTGGCTAATTTCTGATGATAGGGAAAGGCGTTATCTCGATAGAGGCAGGGCACATTGTAGGAAGTGTAGCTCATTAGTGACAGTGATATTTCTACCCTAGAGCGAGTATAAAAAATAACATTAACTGGGTTAACCTTAAGGCCCTCTTGTAGTGCGGTGTGTAGGTATGATAACGTTTCCTTACTCCCCGCATGATACGTATCGGGGCATCTCTCTCTCGCAGGCACTGGCTAGCAGGCGTGAGCGCTTGAACTGCTTAATATCGTCTGATTTTTGTTCTTACGAAAATAAATAACCACTTATAATAAAAATCTTCCTTACCCAGCGCTAGAAAATATTAAAACCTATTTTTTGATATATTACTTACATGCTTTCGTAATATAATTTTTTGCTAAGAAGTACGTTCGAAATATCGGTTTAGTGTCATTTTTGCGATTTTTTTTATCAAGTCAATTATTAGTAATTACGTTTCCATCTTTAGTCAGCGCTTGACCATATTATGTTCAATTTTGTTAAAATGATTTTTATTTTGCGCAATATTTACATTAATTAGATATAAATAGCTCCAAAAAACTTAAAAATGCATCAACCTCGCCTTAATTTTGGTACTGATCTAAGACTTTTCAGTTTTGACGAGTCCCATAAAAGCATAATCAGCGTATAATGTTCCCACTGCTGGGACACAGGCATCCTCTCTACGAGAGGGAGTGGGCTGTAATCTGGGTTCGAACCCACCTGACGTACAGACGCCAGCACATCAAGCTACCCCAAACTGTCAAATTTTCCCAATCAACTTTAAACCTTATGCTTTGGCGATAAAGTTGAAAGTCTATTAAATAAATTTGACAGATTGTAGTAGCTTGATGTGCTGGCGTCTGTACGTCGGAGCCGTTACCACTGGGCCACCACTGCTGTTCCGCATATAAATTATAAATTAATGATGGCACTTAATTTTAACAGTCAATTAGGGTATTAACTATCATAATCTTAAACAGCCTTCGAATGCACGTCAGTTCTGGATTAGGATCGTGACCGAAGGACGTGACTGGGGGGAAGGGGGAGGGCAGTGGGCGGTGGAGAACAATGCGACACTGTACTGAAACACGCGTTCTTAATGTACTACTACTGTTATACATATAATATACTTATTAGAAATCTATGAATAAAAAAATTAAATCGACTTCAAAAAGAAATTAACTCAAAATTATGAAATATCTTTAATTTCGAAAGTCGGTGTCTTGGGATCTATATTTTAGTTTTAGTTTTTTTACCACTGACTTCCGAAGTTAAAGTTATTTCATAAGTTTGAGTAAATTTTTTTGAAGTCGATTTAATTTTTTTAAATTACTTTTTTATTTCGTTATTTTTGGTTTTAAGTAAAAACTAGAATATTTGTTTATAATAAGTAGGTAATAGTTTTGTTGTAAATATCGCACTAGAATTTGACTAAGGTTTTGAGGAGTTTTCTCTTTGACACTACTCCCGTAGCTCGTATCAATAAGCCAGGCCGTCACACTTACACGTATTAGTCCATATCTTGAAAATTACTGAATCGATATTGATGAAACTTGCACTGTTCCCTAAGTTGAAGTAAAAATAAGCCAATAAAAAAAAAATGGTCACAATCCGATTAATAGTTGCGGAGAAATGCGTGGACATACATACATCTACAAGATTTTGTAAATTTGTTTGGAAGCCCTAATACATTGTTTTATGTGAATATAATGCAGTTCCAATAATATTACATACATACGTGTCGCATTAATAACCCTTTTTTTAAGTCGGTAAAAATGAAGCGAAAACTCGAAAGAAAGATTTTAATTTGTTTTGTTCAAAGGTTGCGAGAATTTAGAGAGACATTGTAATAGCTATCAAGTGTAGGGTAGGTATGTGTGTGTCTTTCAGTTGGGTAAGATTTTTTCCTGGAGCGAATTGGTCCTGGAGCGGAAATCTGAGGAGTTGAGCTGATCTAAACCTAGCTTTGGCGCAATTCCTAACCACCTTATCTTAATTATTGGAATTAACACTTAAGTCGTAATTTCATAATATATATTGAGAAGATTGATAAATAAATATAGGAAGAAACTTATAAAAAAGATATCCCAAACATCGGTGCTGTTCATACAATACCAAACTATTTTATGACGTCATAAACAACGATGTTGCAACTTAAGGTGAATGGAATGTAAGAAAATTTGAATTTCGCGGTCTCCACTACGAGACCGCGAAATTCAAATTTTCTTACGTTTTTTGCAATTTGCAGGTCAGTGTCAGGCTGTATCTTGATCAAAATATGATTCGCGACAATAGCAGGTACATATTTAGAGAAGTATAATCATTAGAATCAATAATACATCTTTCTAAGTCAGATTTCTACTACTAAAAGTTTTCCACCATAAGAGATTGGTGGTTGATGGTAGAAATCTAACTTCCAAAACATCGTGAGGAAACCGGCATATTCTAGAACTAAAATATTGAAGACATATTGTGACATCTACAAACCCGCACTGGGACCGCGTGGTGGATTACGGCCCACTCCCTCTCACCGAGAGGAGGCCTGTGTCCCAGCAGTGGGATTAGTAAGCTGATTATATTATCATCATCTATCATCTATCTGTTGTTCTCTCATTACTACGCCAAATCTGGCAACAGACAAAACAAGTAACAAGACTTTATAACAGAAACTACATGTTGCTAAATAAAACAGAACAGCAAGCTCAGTTTAAATACACTGGTAAGTTCTAGTTTTGCATAGCCACTGGTTTTAAATAGCTTAACAAAGTCGGCTAGATCGTTCGTAGGCCGTGGGTGACCCCGCCTGGCGCCAGAAGGTCAGGGTCACAGGTTACTCGCGAACTTTGTAATTAAATTAATTATACGATTAAATTCGGGCGGTTTAGAAGTTATTCGTTCAATCGAATTAGTTTCTTCTTGGTTGTCATTTGTTAATGTAGGTGGTAGGATGCATCGTTAGCTAAAATGAATGATGCGGCATTTAAAAGTAATGTTTAAGAAATATCAATCAATAGGGTTATATGAATTTAGAGGGTTGTATTGATGATTTTAATGATTACAATGTATACTGTAAATACTTCTTACGGTCTCGGATCATACTTTCTCAACACACATTGTATACGCCCTGACACTGACCTGCAAATATATATGTTTGGTTTCTAGCCCTTTCCTCTCCATAGAAAGAGGAACTAAGCTTTGGAATGCGCGACTAACTTCCTTCTTTCTTACAGACCCAATCCGTGGCAACTCAAAAGTACCTGTAAATGGTTTAATTGCAGTAGTCTTTTAGTTTGAGTTTTTAGTTTTTTTTTAAGACTAGATTTGCGTTGAAATTTTGATTCGACCACCCAGTGTTGGTGAATATTTATAACATAATTATAAGTGCGTTGCTTAAGTACAGTTGGTATGAGACTTACCTAACTGCCTTGCATGATATTATGATTCACTAAGACGGCTGCATGACCAATTGACCAATATAAAACGCCATTGCCAAGTCTGTTCCGCATGTAGAAACAACACTATATTTTGAACGTTTTAACTTAAAAAGAATGTCACCTATTTTGTAAAAATGAACGTCAGCCATATTGCAGATATTATAAATTTCAAATAAAACATCACATCAAAATAAAATTAAAAGGAGTAAATTTTTAGAAATTTTCACCTTCAGGGAACACTTTAATGTGATGTTCTTTTGTTTAACACTGTCACTGACTTCACAGTCATGGCAGGGTGATGCAGCCAAACCAGCCAGGATTATTTCGTAATATTTATCCGTGAAGGTTGCATAAGAAGTGAAAATATTTGACAGTTGGACACAACCAACCTCTGTGGCTATCCGACAGATGGAAGAGTGGAAAAATTGTTCCGCAAATATTTAATTATTTAGAATGTAGTTGTTGTTATTATCATTGTTACGCAAGGATTACCAAAAGTTATTGACTATGTATACTTAATTTTAAATATCCTTTCTTGGCTTTGTGTTATTATCTAAAACCATAAATGTAACATAACTTCACGGCTGTATTTCCCGCAGGGATTGGCAGTTCTGTCTGAGTATGTAGTAACCCTCATGTAAAAAGGGGCGAGTCTATTGCCGTCAACCGGCCACGTGGAGTCCGCTACAGAGAATTTTCTAAAGGAAAACTCTTTGTCAGAACTTTGGACCCCCTGCTTAGTATTTAGTACCCTTCCACACTAAATAAACAAAGCTGTAACTCCATTACGTCTTATTTTTCAAATTGGTGGCTCTAAACTTCGCCGCTTTCACGGCGTCGTCGGTGGCAGAACGGAGGTCAGTTTGACTACAAGTTTTGGGATAAAGAAGGCTGTATAAGAGGTGGAGCATAGTTTGCTAAATAGCACCATATCCACACCCTGCCTAATAAGCCTAAAGACAAAGGTGGCGTCTCTTTAGGTGATTACCAGCCATCTTGGTATCCTCAAGTACAGTGGCCCACACGACAGGTGGTAACACTTTGACCTTGAGATGACTTAGCGCAGTACGTAGTTTCAATAGATTAAGAGACCATCTTAGATTAAAAATATAAAATTTTAGGAAAATCATCAACTTTTACAATATTTGTAAATATGTGAGCACCATGTATCTATCACATAATTAATTTACCTGTCATTGCTTTATTTTTAATTCCTTTTACCTTTTGTTGTAGAGTAATTAATTTATTCTAGGTGCATCGTTATATAATGAATTTATACAAAGTATTGTAAAACATTTTAAAAGAGTTTCTTTCCCATTCAGATTTCCATACGAACCTACCATTGGGAAGGGGCGACTAGAATCAATTCTAATTTTTGTAAATTTTGACGTTCAAAAGTTCCTTATGTGCCTATTTGAAATACATGATTTGACTGATTTTGTACTGCCGTACGGCCAACTACTCCTAATAAAAAAAAAAACTGGCCAAGTGCGAATTGGGCTCGCACACGAAGGGTTCCGTACCATAAGGCAAAAACGCCAAAAAAAAAACACGTTTGTTGTATGGGAGCCCCCCCCTTTTTTTCCAGTATGGGAAATCATCAAATGACCCCTCCTACTCTGGGTGGTGCGGAAGGGAGTGTCAGACTCTTACTGACTAAAACCCACCCGTGTTCCTTCCTTCGCCCTTTATGTTCCGGGCCAGCGGTAACCCTTTCGGACAATCCCGCTGATCCGGCTTCGGCCCTTGCGGGCCCCTTCGTTTGATACTGACATCTCTTTGAGGCGCGCGTGGAACACGTACGCGCCGTCCGGCACGGGCCTGGTCCTGATCGGACGGTGAGCTACCCATTACTCTCCGCCCACAGGCCCGCGCCTACGGTGGCTGGGAGTCGTCGCGCGGCTCCCGACTCCCGGAGCGTCTCCCGCGGCGGCTGGGACGGGAAGCTCTCTCCCTCAGCCGTCTGCCGCCTCCTTCGCTAGTATGACTGCTTCGCAGAAGGAGGCGGCTGCCTCCCACTCCCTCTCGCTCCGGACCATGGCTTGAACCAGGCCCGGACGCGAGAGGTCGCCGCCGCTGCTGTCGATCGCCTCTACGAGGACACGGCGGTGCTCCGCCCAAGCGGGGCAGACCTCCACCGTAGGGCAGACCTCCACCGTAATGGGAGCCCCCTTAAATATTTATTTTATTCTATTTTTAGTATTTGTTGTTATAGCGGCAACAGAAATACACCGTCTGTGAAAACAACTATATAGCTATTACGTTTCATGAGATACAGCCTGGTGACAGACGGACAGACGGATAGTGCGAGTCTGAGTAATAGGTTTCAGTTTTTACCATTTGGGTACGGAACCCTAAAACCAGTTTCACACACATTCAGTTACAAGTGAGTTAGTAGAACAATATCGATCGACATTTATTTTTGTACTTGCGGAAAAAAATATCTGCATATTAACTGGTACCGATTGCATGGCAGTGTGGCCTCGTGACTTGGTATCCCTGACACAGTTACCCAGTAGACACCATAGGACATCGTCACACATTACCTAACCTAGGACATTGTGACGCAAATGACTTTTACCTTTTTAATAGGTTTTAGCATGAAATGTCTATTTAAGGTAAGCGTCCACAGTTCCGCATCGGACGCATCGCTTTAAACGGATTAGTTTTTCATAATGCGTCCACTGTATCGGCAGCGACCGGATTTGCCAATGCAACTTTCATTCGGATTTGCGTAGTGAACGTCTGTGGGGAATGTGTTTGTGAGACAATAGAGGAAAGCGAAGAAAAACGCACGAACGCGCGGGGCGCGTCCACTGATCGGCATTCCGTATGACGTCATCGGCACGCATCGCAAAAGTTGCCTCTCGGAGCAAAGGTATCCGCAATGCCGATGAGCAGATTATTGCGATCCGTACGATGCAGATCAGTGGACGCAATTGTGTTACTTTCTATACAAAGAATACTAAAATCCGTTACGTGGATGCGTCCGATGCGAAACTGTGGACGCTTACCTTTATGCGCCCCTGAAGGAATGGAATATTACTTATAAGCGTTCGATTTCTAGAATCTTATTATTTTATTGCTTATAGTACAATAACCAATTGGTTGTACTATATAACAGATTTATTGATTACCGGCAGCTGATGTTCGCGAGTTCGTCGAATTGTATTTTTTGTAATAATATCCAGAATGAAATGTAGCCTCTCTATCTGTCGAATTTCATTACAATCGGCGGGGTAATTGCGTAACATACTATCAGTAGCAATGTTTTGACAGTTGAACAACATTAATTGCGTTATTTAAGGAGTTATTTTAGAACTTATGGAGCATTGATTCAGATTCAGATTGTTAGTATGTTACGCAATTGGGTGAATTATATCAGAGTTCGTGTTTTGCACTTCTCCACCTATGTTAACTTCGTCTAAAATAAACTATTGCTGTCAAGTTTTTTTTTGGTTGAAGTTCATTCTAAAAAACCGTATTGCCATTAATAAAAATGACAGTTTTACGAATAGAAGATATTATTTATAAAAAATATCAAAAATCAATAATCTAATCTTCGGCGCATCCTTCTGGCGGCGTTCTGTTTTTGAAACGCCTAATTTTTATATTTTTTTCCAATATTCTCCTATTGAACAGGTTTTCCTGTATTTAGGAATATTGAACTAATGTAGCTTTAACAACATTTTTTTTTGATCATCTAATCAAAAGTTATCGTTAATTCAATTTTATCCACCCCAAAAGCACCTAATTTCTTTGGCGTATTTGTGCAGTCTCGCATAATACCATCATGTTACGTGGACAATCCCTACCGCCCCCGCTCCATTCAGTTGAGATCTAACGCCCGAAAAGTGCAAACCTGTGAAAATCGAATTAAACTTATACATACATAATTTGTATGGCGCATTATTCTAATATCTTTGGCGCGAGTTTTGCATTTTTCTAATTTCTTTGGACATGTCCTCATTTCTTTGGCAATGTATTTTTCAAAATGCTAAAACTTAAAAACTCGTGATCTTATTTAAGGCAGAATAACATATTTATACATGGAATTAAGTCGTTTACAAGGTATGCTATTTCATTTATTGAAAATAATTATATAAAAAAAATGCGCCATAGAAATTAGAAAATTTCAGACGAAATCTGATATTCACCCAATTAGGGTGCTATTCAGTGGTTTAGGCTTGAAAAAGTAACAGATATAGACAGAGTTACTTACTTAAACATTTATGATATTAATATGGATGGACGTCGCGCTCGTGGCCTGGGGCGCCGCCGCTAAAGACGCCGCGCATGTAGGGCGCAGCCTTCGAAACCATTGCCTTGGCTGCAGACGTCGCGTCTTGTTTTTTGGAAGTGGAATTTGAAATGATATTTATTTCTTCGTGACGTAAGAGATCAGATCATTAAGTTCTTTTGCAGAGGAAATTGAATAATCGTATGCAGCGAACACTTGCCAGGCGCTTAGCATCTCTATTATAATTTTTTATAAAATTTTCTCACAATTATGTACAAACTCGTCACTCGACAACGGTTAAAAAAATAAAAATATTTTTTTAAATTTTATTTCATTTTAATTTTTTTGTTTATTTTACTTTACTATTCAAATAACACTTTGCCCGTCTGGGAATTGAACCCAGGAGCCCACGCTCAGCAGTCTCACTTGCGACCACGAGACCAACGGGGCAGTCAGCCAGGTGTAGGGGCCCGCATGAACCATGGGACTGTCGCCCAATCATTTCATGTCGTATCATGTAACTAGTTACGTTATGTAATTTTGGGTTTACAACATGAGCTAATGAAAACGATGTTTCAAGAAATCCCTGCCACATAGATCGCCATTTGTTTTAATGAACTAAATACAAAGAAAACCGATCAATATACAAGAACTGAGTTGGTTTTCTAGTAAACTGTAGTTCATATTGCATTGTTTGGTGCATAACAAATGGCACTGGATAGGCGTTCTCGAGTTGTTGCATGCCTGCATGCCACGAATATTTTATTTATACGTAATGATTGGTTTGATTTCTTAAACTCTTGAATATGTATGTCGTCTGAATAACACGTCATGATAATAGGTTTAGAAGGGTATGGCTCACGTATGGCTATCGAGGGGCTATGGCTAAGCAATTATAGCCACACGAGTCGATAGATCAGGTTAAGCTACGCTTGCCGAGGTTGGTTTGTGGATGGATGGACGATTTTTTTGTGTACAAGGCGTGTATAAGATGCGAAGCGCCCCGCAGCGCGCCGAAAACAAGTGTTCTGGTCTGGTGTGTGTGGGTAGATGTTTGAAGGAGGAAACGGAAACCAAGTAACTTAGGATACAGACAGGCAGAAAAAGGTTGGAAAATCACTTCTTTTTTATGTCTGCTTATATTGAAATAATTTTGACGAAACATTGGGAATTATTACGTTTGAAATAAAAAGGACTGTGGGAACCACGGTTTTTGTAAAGTCAGGGTACTTAACTGTAAAGCGAATTAACTCCCAACTTAAATTGCTCGTTAATATTCTATAATACAACTATTATTCTTTGACAAATGAAACGGCTATAACTATTATACGACAACGTAATATTATATAAGTATTATGTTGTTAGTCTGTAATTTTGTATAATAATTATATTATATTAGGTAATATAACAATCGCAAAGAAATCGCAAGAAAGAAGAATAGCTCATTGAGCCCTAGGACACAGCGAGGAAGTCGGAGCTGGTGCTAACCCAAATTTCTAACTGTGTTTAGTGACTTCCTTGAGACTTAGACATCGACGGAAGAAGAGAACTTCCCACATCCAGCGGATTCCTGCGGCCTTCACAAGGTCATCGGTTTCCAACGCTACGTCTTCCAGTACGCGGTCGCCACTCCAGAAACTTCCAGCCCCATCTTCCACCTGTTCTGCGAGCAATGTGTCATGCCCACTGCCACTTAAGTTTGGCAATTCTTCGGGCTATATCGGTTACCTTGGTTCTGCTGCAGATCTCTTCATAAACTCCAAGCATAGCCTGTGGGTGTAACATTTAGCAAATACTCAGCACAAAACGCAAAAAATCTATGAATTTGTACCATAAGTTGTATAGAGATCCATGAAACTTCTGTTGCACTTGTTTATTGCCAAAACAGCTGAAAGTGGTACAAAAAGGCCTGAATGCGCTAAAGCAACAGCTGCCTGAAGTGGGCCACGGTCGCTTGGCTCTAGTGCAGCCGCAAGGTAAGCGGGGCTTTGTAATGCAGGAACATTTGAGTTACTGGCAACTCGGAAGGACTTCTGAGTTGTAGTTATTCTTGATAGATTTCTTCAAAGAAGACGGTTTTATTATTTTATTAGTAACCGTCTTAAATAGCTATGACCTCTAATGCGTTGCAATGCATGCGATTTCATTGTTTTTTGTTAGAATCCCTCTCTGGCTCGCGTACAACAACATAACAAAGTTTCATCACAATCGGTAGAGCCATATTCGATGTTTTTGTGCGACTAACGCACTGCAATCGATTTTTGTATATATAAAAAAGAAGACATCTATAATATAAAAATGAATCGCAAAATGTGTTGGTAAGCGCATAACTCAACAACGCCTGGACCAATTTAGTCAATTCTTTTTTTAAATGTTCGTTGAAGTTCAAGGATGGTTTTTACGGCGAGAAAAATTTAAATAATTGCCTGGATAAGTCTAAAAACAACACTAGGTTACTTTTTTTTTGAAGGATTAGGGTAGGATTAGTGTAGGAGTAGGGTAGGAGTAGTGTAGGAGTAGGGTAGGAATAGTGTAGGAGTAGGTTAAGAGTAGGGTAGGAGTAGTGTAGGAGTAGGGTAGGAGTTGGGTAAGAGTAGGGTAGGAGTAGGTAAGGAGTAGTTATAAATATTTCTGTACCTTGACCTTGTATTAGCTGCAATTTTTTTGTGTTTTTTTAATCCAAGTGGTGCACTTGAATAAGATACACATATACAAGTATACCTATACGTTTAATTGTTGGGT
Source organism: Luperina nickerlii (assembly GCA_963855955.1). Lineage (NCBI taxonomy): Eukaryota > Metazoa > Arthropoda > Insecta > Lepidoptera > Noctuidae > Luperina > Luperina nickerlii. The sequence continues at coordinate 26,802,319 of OY979662.1, forward strand.
ATAATCTGTGAATAATCCTGATGACAACGACGTTTTCTTTCATGATTTTTTGGTTTTTTAGACGTGACTGTCTCTAAGGTAAGGTTTTGTGAAAGTCCTTCCCAAAAATTAATAATCCACAATTGTGTGTAAATTTTTGGATGGATAATAAGGTCTTTTACAACAAGCGAACAAGGATGTTGGTTCCAAAAACTCTAAGTATTGTCTTAGTTAGGGTTTTTGGAACGGAGTTGTTCGCACACGTGTCGAATGGCAGCTAGACGGAAAAAAGTGTAACATTTTGACCGTCACGGGTTTTTTTTCATGTATGTAGATGCTCTCAAACGTTGTTATAGGCCGACCGCTTAACTGAGACGTTGCCTGAGGTAGCTGTGCGGTGCGGGAGGGGTGATAGTTGTCACAAATTGTCAATTCACTGAGCTTTCGCGTCACGTCACCACACCCCTCCCGCACCGCGCTGCTACCTCAGGCTCGGCCTATAATTTATTTCTCTGTGCCTGTTATTTAATACATAACATACAGCGAAAGGAACTTCGTTCCAACCGGGTGTCACGACACCTCAGCTTTTTAGGGTTCCGTACCCAAAGGATGCCAACGGAACGCTATTATAATACTAAGCTTCCACCGTCTGTCTCTCTGTCCCTCCATCAGTCAGTCGAGTCAGCAGTCATGAACCGTAATAGGTAGACAGAAGAAATTTTCACACAGAGTGTGTTTCTATTGCCGCTATAACAACAAACAATAACTTAGCCGGTTTGTTTGCTTATTTTTGGCACTGTTCTCATAGCCACACACGAGCGATTTAAACACCTTTGTGCGCGTGTCCGTTAGTCACGCGACATTTGCGTTTGGTTATTAAAAATCCCTTTTACTACTAGTTCATATTAATAGGTTTTTATAAAACTTGTATTTTCATTAATTATAAATTTATGTGAAATATTTTAGATACTAGAAGTAGCTGTTATTTATATGGTGTACATAATAAAGAGTATTCTATTCTATTCTGTTTAAAATTCTATATTCTATTTAATAAAAATGTTAATTGATATTATTTGTTCGAAATTTTAGTCCCCACGTTAATTCACGGCAAACACACACAAATCACACATCATTCACATTTTGATATTCGATCGCTAATTTTTTCACAACAGCATGACTTTTTTTTAAGAAGTTGAATTGTTTCCTTCTGTCAGCAATTCTTATTGATGATATTAGAAATACGCGAATTTGCGTGTCTCGAGATTTCAGTTACATAGAGCCTTTACTTAATCGACACAATTGTGACAACAACACGATTTAAGAGGAAGTTATATTATGTAACATGATTTTTATTGGGGCTTTCACGATTTCAAAGCTTCCGTGCGAAAAAGAAAAAAACGGGTTGGTAAGCTATTTTGAAGGCCACGCGTGCAATACACCACATGAAAAAGTTAGTGCATAAACTTATATTATACATAATATATATAAGTAGGATTATTAGTCAAGTATACTTTCATTTTCAGTCTTAGGGGTCTGTGTCACAGGGTTTTTTTTTACGTTTTGATCCTTAAAAAAAAACAAGATCAATTGGCATCAAAAGAAAATATTAGAGAATTTCTGTTTTCTTGCTGACAAACACCTTATTTTCTCAAAAGTTCTTTCTAGCTTTTATCATCACATCGAAAGACGTCGTAAGCCTGAAGCGTTTGTCAACTGTTAGTCCCTGCGCCAGAAAGTAACCAAAGCTAATAAACTAATACTTGTTGTCGGAGCTTCACATTATTGGTCTGCGCCGGCGCCCGAGACTAATTATTCTGTGACAAAAGAAGATAGAAGGAACCCCATATTCTTTCGTTTGTTGTTATGTAATCTGTTATGTGTTTTACGGAATTGTATTATAATGGGCGTGTCATGTCCCGTGTGTGCAAGGACAAGTTTAATTGTTTTTTATTAAGTGATTATGTAAATCTTTGAGAAATAATTATATTTTAAACCGTAATTGTGTACCTACTTACTGATTTTGTCTTTGTGTGTAATCACACTAATTTATAAAGGCGAAAGTTTGTGAGTGCGTATGTGTGTGTGTGTTTATATGTTTGTTACTTCTTCACGCTCAAACAGCTGGACCAATTTTGATAAAATTTGGTATGGAGGTAGCTGACACATTGGATTAACATATAGGTTACTTTTCATCCCAATATTCCCACGGGATACTTAAGCTACTTACTTACTTACTACACGGAAACTTAAGCGGGTGAAGGTGCGGGGCGCAGCTAGTATGATATAATAGTATTCTGTGTTGTTTCTGCCAATCTATGTAAATCAAAGTATTCAAATTGTTTTTTATTAATTTATTTTATTCTTTTTTTCTGAATGTAAGTGTTGTTACGCTGACGTGTGTTTGTGACCAAACGCGAGTAGCTTGTTAACCGTAATAACAAAAAATCTTTTCAAATTAAATCAATAAGTCATTGTTTTGCTCTTCGGGTATTTTGAATGTATGAATATCAATCATGTTTTGATAGGAAAATTGCAATATAGTTGGATAAAAACAAAATGATGGCTTCATGCACTTGTGTCCGAAAAATTATCATTCTTCGTAAACAAACATTACTAAGTAACATTTCTATAATAATATCTAATAATAATATATTGCTCATTCTATGGGACGAGCAGTGTTGGCAAAGTGGAAAGGCATTTTAGTTTGTGTAAATTATGTTATCACCACAGTTCTCAAAGGGTGAAAGAAAACATTATGAACATGAAATCAAACTGGTTCCTAATTTAATTTATATTTTTAAAATTTTTATGACATTGAATTTTACAATCTGTAACTACAGTAACTCACAAACTTGTTAAAATTCTAGAAAAATCATCTACTTCTCCAATATTTGTAAATAATTTGTAAATATGTGAGCACCATGTATCTATCACATAATTGATTTACCTGTAATTGTTCATTTTTATTTCTTTTATTTTTTTTTTGGTGTAGATTTCTTTTATTCTAGGTGCATCGTCTTCACATATAATTATATTATGTATACAAAACCTTGTAAAACATTTTAAAAGAGTAACGGTGGAGTTTCTTGCCCATTCTTCTCCATACGAAAATTACCTTTTGGAAGGGGCGACTAGAATCAATTCAATTTTACTGTAAGTTTTGACGTTCAAAAGTGCCTTTAATGTGCCTATTTGAAAGAAATGATTTGACTTTGACTTTGACATGGTCCTCACCATGTTTTCTTTCACCCTTTGCCTCACCTCACCTCTGCCGGTATCCTCCTACCGGCATGGTGGTGGGGAGTTACTCAATTGAACCGAGCGTTCGGCGCATCCTGCACAGTCACACCTAACACCTTATTTAACTAGCCGATTTTTCCCTGGCGGTGGTAAGGCTAACGCCTGCCTGAGGCGTTAACCTCCCACCGGAGTCCGGAGTCAAGCAGCCTGCTGTGTTTCGTCAATGCGTGGGAGTTCTAGTGCTTTAGTGCAGTGCATCTTCTTGGCACGCTTGTTACATCATAGACTTCAGTCATAGATCGATCGATCACGATCACGATCACGATCGATCACGCCTGATGAAAAGCGATGGATGAATCCATCGCTTTCCATCAGGCGTGATAGAGGTCAAGAGCGGGTCAATTCAGCAATCTTTAAATTTTTTTAATAGGCTTTAATCCAAAAATTAGAACACATGTGGCATCCATGACTAACCCGCACTTTACCCGCGAGAACTTTTCTCTAGTCTAGGTCATGACTCTAGTCTAGGTCAGAGGGAGACAAAGTCTACGATGGAGTGAGCTTACCCAGAAGAAGTCTGTTCACTCTTACTTTGAAGAGATTCGGGTTGTATGTCAATAAATCAGGTCCGTGGTCCACAACATTTGTGCAGTCCCTTTAAACCATATTTTATTTAGTTTGCCACGACATTCCTTAATATTAAGTTTTACTGTGCACACTTGGAGAATGACAGCTTGACCGAAAAAGTATAACGGATTGTCCGTTACGAAACTTTTGTTATACCTACCTAGTAGATAAAGTATTTTTTTCATTAATTTATAACTGATTTTTCAATCATCTGTAACTTTATTCGAGGAATAATTTTGAAATTTTGACAGTTATTTCATACGAACACATTCTAAAGTTAATTTTATTCCTCGAATAAAAGTTATCTGGCGATAGAAAAATCAGCCCTTAGTCTCAAATGTTATTAATTTATTTAATTGTGCCTGTTTATTAATTTATAATAATAATAGAACTGAAGAGTTTGTTTGAACGCGCTAATCTCGAAATAACTAAAAACGCTTTTTTTTTTCATTTGATAGCCAGATTCTTGAGGATGCTATAATAATAAGCTGAGCCGAACAAAAAAAAAAAAGTCAAAAAGAAATTAGTAATAGCACTGGTAGGCGATGCGTTGCAACGGGGTGGGTCGGGGGAACAAGAAATTTTACGCGTATGAAGTCGCGGGCAGAAGCTAGTACATAATATATACAACAAAAGATCTTCTTTTCAACTGGGTATACATGTCTCGACTTTATAAAGTCGAGACATGTCGTGGGATAAGGTATATCTTATAATAATAGATCATGATATTTTGAACATTGATTCTTTATTTATTTATTTATATATACTTTATTGTACACCAGAAAATACATAAGAAAAAAATTCGATTATGAATACAAAACATACAATGGGCGGCCTTATCGCTTTCTGTGATCTCTTCCAGGCAACCTTGGAATGGACAGTGATTGCGTGGATATAAAAAATGGCTTTAATTCGGTGGAAGAGTTTCGAGTCAGGGCCGAGCTCTACAAGACTGCGCGGGGAGGGGCACAGAAGTAGGGAAGCCGATCTTAGTCTTAACTCTTAGAATTTCAACACTACAATTAAAACTCTAATACTTTTATGAAAATTACGTCAACGGGATTATAAGCCAAGTTACCTCTGTGACGAAACATTGCCTCTACTTTCACAAATGCTGTATTTCCGCAAGGAAACGTACCTCTGCATCCGAATTCGCCTCCGCAAGTTTTTAACGGAGCCATAGTGGAGGTCTTATAAAGAAAATTGACTTCGACTAAGCGAAAACCGTTTAATATAGTGGATATAATATGTTTGTTGTTTTTATATGTTTATTTTATATAACTCGTAGTTTCTAATTGTAGCCACAATTTCAAACTCCTGAAGGTCTGTATCCCAAAGTGGGAAAATTAAATGCTGATTATGTCCATTAAGGTAATTGTCGATAAAACTCACTCGATTTTAAAAATTATTGAAATATACCTACTTATATCATTGTTTTTCACTTTAATAATACGATTATATAAGAACTTTATCACAGCTTTATTATACGTAATTAGTGGTGAATGGAATGCAATGGCTACGCATGTTTCAGTGACCTTTTCATTAAATCCAGCCCATCAAGATTGTGAAAAAGACATCTCAACGGTTTCACAAACTTCCATTTTCATCTGCCGAGCCTTTTCCCAAGTATTATTTATTTATTTATAGTTAATTAAAACGGTACATTACCAATTAGAACCAACTATTTTGGGTCGGCTTCCAGTCAAACCGGATGCAGTGGATACCAGTATTTTACATGGAGCGACTGCTTATCTGACATCCACAACCCAGTTACTGGATAACCCAGCTAATACGATACCCCCTGATAGGACTGATTGTCTGGACTTTCGGGCTTCGGGACCAACGACATGTGCTTTCCTAGACACGGAGGGGTCTTGGCATGTAAAGATGGTCACCCGTCCACGGACCAACCGCGGAGAGCGTAGCTTATAATCCTGATGGATCAATCCGTGTGTCTGTTATTACTTGGTTACAAGCCTTTCACATTCCTTACTTCACAAACTTCTATATAATAATTATGATATTACTGTGACAGCAAGAAACTGTTATGCATTGCGAAACCTCAACGTATGTGCATTTATAGCAGTCCATCTTGATAAGAGCTGCGAGTAGGAAATTACACCGCTTATCGAGACATGCACAGGGAACTGAAGACGTAGCCTTGATGTTCGGAAGGTTTCTGCCCCCCTCTAGAACGAAGACCAAGGTCTTGATTGCGACGTAGTGGAAATAGCCTACTTACAATGTAATGGAAACTTAAACACGCGAATGTACATATAGGTTATTCGGAATATGTATGGTAGCCTATTTAACACACCATGCGGATTTGAAGATTCTTCGCTTTATTACCTTTGTAATAGATGTTTTCGTTTGTAAATTCATCATCTGCCTGGCCTTTTCACAACTATATTGGGGCCGGCTTCCAGTCTAACCGGATGTAGTTGAATACCAGTATTTTACATGGAGCGACTGCCTATCTGACCTCTACGCCCCAGTTATTTGTTAATACGGTACCCCTTGGTAAGACTATTTGTCAGACTTTCGGGCTTCTGTCGACCCGTAACGACTGTCAAAGATCCACGAATGACAACCGGGACCAACGGCTTAACGTGCTTTCCCAGGCACGGAGGGGTCTCGGTATGTAAAGACGGTCACCCATCCACAGACCAACAGCGGGAAGTGATCGATCGACCTGTGCGGCTGTTATTATTTTAGTATTATAGTACCAGACAAGTGTTGTGTTTGGCGGGCCACTACCCGCTGATTCATTTCAGGCCGTTGTATATAATTATGCTAGTTGCGCGGTAAACCACAGTATGACGCGTTGTTCACATGTGGTGTTGTAGATACCGCTACACATGAATGAAAGCCGGGACCAACAGTTTAACGTTCTTTCTGAGGCACGTCTCGGTATGTAAAGATGGTCACCCATCCATCCTCATTGATCTAAAGTGATCGCAAGCGATATTTCTGACCATAAAGTTTAGGGTCCGATTCTCTTGTCAGGCAAAGTGTCATTGGATTTTTCTGTCAGGAACTTCTCACAAAGAAGTTCCTGATGGCCAAGACTCTACTGCAGTTTTGGCCATATACTCGTCGCACTGGTTAGTTGTTGGAGTACAGTAAACTGCTCTGTCTTCAATGCAGACGTGATCTGAAATTTAAATAGGACAACTTGAGCATTCGAACCATTGTTCTAACGAACCGTAAAAAAATATTTACCAACAAAAATGTATAAAATTTTTATTCAAAAGATAGCAATCAGCGTTAAGCTTTCTTATATTTCTGAACAAACTGGGATTGGTACTAGCTCGTATTGTTCGAAAATCTTTCTAGTTTCCAATAGCCTCGTCCTTTGTAATAGCTAATCTTAGTATTTCCGCAAAAATCGATTTTAAAATTGTCCAGCGGAACATACCTATACAATATTTTAATGACAAACTATGAAGGGTGCGGGGGCAGGGCAAGGGCACAAAATATAATTAACAGAAGGCCAGCTCTACACAATTTGAGAAAACCGGTGCACGTACCCATGGATACATACTTACGTAGACTTTCCAAAAGTAAAATTAGTCAAAATCAGAATACAAGGTGATAGGGTCATCGATGCGGAACTTGTTACCATTGCATGGACATATGGGTAATCGTGTAATCATGTGTCTACTACATGATTACACGATTACCCATATGTTAAAATTATTCAACGGTTTTTTAAAAAAAATTGATGATCCATAAATTTTTACCGCGCACTTTTTTAGCAGTTTTCTATGATACAGCATTTTTTTTTATAACCGTCGAAATTTTTGTACCATCATGGGTCAAAAATCATGTTTACAATTTTTTTTGCGCGTCAATTTATACCGTATTTTATTTCATACAAACCGAAAAGGGCACTTCTGAAACGTCAAAAGTCAGGTGCACGGTTCCAGTTAGTCGTTTCCTATGATGGAGAAGAGAAACATCACGGTTACCCTAGGTACTTAACAAATTAGATCAATATCACCATCATCCTATGGCACTGAAACGTGGTCGTTATACGTAAAAGATGTCTATGAGTGCGTTCGTTTCCGCTCGTTGTATGGAGCCGACCTTCTCAACCGATTTATTTAGTGGCACAGGGCAGGGCGCGCTCGCGTTCGTCTGTCGTCGAACAAACTCATCTCCCACTAATAACAGAAACGGTGGTGGTAGCTCGTGTGTATGCACACACGAGCCACCACCACCGTGTCTGTGCTATAGTAACCGTATATATTTTCATTGGCGAAATAAAGGACAACCCGACGTCAGTGCTAACAAAACCAGTATAAGCTGATCTCTTAATCTATTGAAACTCCGTACTGTTTCTTTAAAAATAAATGTACTGATGCAGTTTTAGTTTTTATCAATCAATCAATAGTCTTTATTTGTATCATAATAGGCTACAACAGTGTGCAAGATGTTACAATTGTTCCATTAAGGCTCGTACACACAGGTGCGACGCGACACGCGACGCAAAGGCACCGCAAGTCGCGCAACGAGCGGTGCCTCTGTGTCTCGCGCGATTCGCGTCGCGCGTCGCGCCTGTTTGCAGGAGCCTTTATAATTTCTCTGTTTTGCCATTTGAAATTTATGGGAGGCTTTTGCGAATTAAGTAAATTAATTAATAATAATTTAGTAGTCTATAATAATCTGCCTAGCATTTACCCAACTCTGTTGATGTCGGCTTCCAGTCTAAAGGGATGCAGGTGAATACCAGTATTTTACATGACTGTAGCGACTGCCTATCTGACCTCCACAAAACAGTTACTGGGTAATACGATACCCCTTAGTCAGGCTTTTGGGCTTCTGAAGATCAGTAACGACTGTCAAAAACTCAAGAATGACTGTCAGGACCAAGGGCTTCACGTCCTTTCCAAGGCACGGAGTGGTCTCAGTTTGTAAAGACTGTCACCCATTCACGGATCGACCGTGGCAAGAGTACTTAGCCACGAGCCCCTCAATAATAATTCAGAAGTATAAATGTCAATTTGCATTGGTACTTTAAGCTCTTAATTATTTTTATAACATATTTGCTCGTAAAGGGTCTCTTATTTCACCAATTTCAATATCGTAATGTATCTCATTACGTACTTGTGCGGTAATGTAAAGTAAATCGCACGGTTTATCAAGATGCTCCGTCAAAACGAACGGTACTTTTTTAAATCTTAGCAAATAGTTTTTATTTCAGAAAAGTAGTCAGCATTTTATGAATAAAATTAACTTTGGGAGATAAAATATAATAAATAAACATTTAATTCTTTAATTTAATTAATTTTGACAATAAATTACAACCATTAATATCTGTAACAAAAACAGCGAAAAAGGCTACTCTAAGCCTCTTGCCCGAAAAATCGACCGATAGATATTTACAAGCGTATCAAAATTTCATCATATGGAAAACAAGCAAATATGCAAGTTCAGTCCGAGTTTTATTTATTTCCTCGCAAATATGTTATAAAACGTCGTATGGCATACGTGCGCTTTGAAAACTACAGCCTCTGCTTTCTTTTAGCCCTCGCCTACGGCTCGGGCAAGCAATATCGCCTCGGCTGTAATTTTCAACTTACCGCACTTATATCATAATGTACTATTATCACGTAGTTTTCTTTATTAGGTTTTAAAAGCTATTGCAAATAGGGTGATGTTAGTTTTAACAAATTTATTTACTGTATAAATATATGTAGAGAAGGCAAGCTTAAGATTGTGAGGCTTTTAAATAGGGTTTGACAGCACTCGGAACTTTGTAAACCACCCTTAGCTCTGATGTATCTTTCATTCTTCTTTTCTTCTTCTTACCAAAGTTCAAAAGTAATAAACGTTTTCGTGAGGCGATTGTAAAGTCTGAGGAGGCCTGTGTCCCAGTAGTGGGGATATTATAGACTAATAATGCTAATGAAATCTCGATGTTTTATCGAGTCGTAAAATCGTGTGAAGCTGGGGCGTGTCACTGGTTAGATTATCTATATACTATTAATAATAAAGCTGAAGAGTTTGTTTGTTTGTTTGAACACGCTAATCTCCGGAGCTAGCTGTCGGATTTGAAAAATTTTTTTTTCATTTGATAGCCCAATTTTAAGGAAGGCTATTTTACGCTAAGACTTAGGAACCGAGCAGAAACAAAAAAAGTCAAAAAGAACGCAAAGCAAAAAGGATGTAATAGCGCGGGCAGGTGATGAGATGCGACAGGGTGGGTCGGGGGAACAAGAAATTTTACGCGGATAAAGTCGCGGGCAGAAGCTAGTATTTTATAAAATGCAATAAAGAATTTAATATTCAGTATCACAAATTCAATCTAAGCATAGAATTTTGTATTGGGATGCCGACTGCACTAGGATATAACATAGCCAATAATGTGAATATTCACATCTGCTGGAGCGCTCAATATGCCACGACGATGTAACATCAAAATAAAACATGGTTTGGTCAATAACTGGCAAAATGTGGGTGTACTATAGGCAGGTACTCTGCCTAATCTTTCAGGGAAACTGAGCGTGATGGTTTATGTTATAATTATGTATGTGAAGCGACCATTCTTGTGATAAGTTTTTGATTTGTTTTTGTGGACGGTTAGTTAGTTTTTAGAGTCTACCAGAATTTCGTTTTCGATTGTCGGCATAAAGGCTCCTTCAAACAGGCGCGACACGACACGCGACACAAAGGCACTGCAAGTCGCGCAACGAGCGGTGCCTTTGTGCCGCACGTGATTCGCGTCGCGTGTCGCGCCTGTTTGCAGGAGCCTTAAATATCCATCTTGGGAAATTTTCGAATTCGGCCAAAACAAAAAAAAAAAAAAACTTTTGGACGTGGCCATAAAAAGTTAAGTGCCGCATTTGAATCGTTTTAATTCATTTATTCAGAGAAACTGATAGTTACTAGTAAAACGACTAAATGCACAATAGCTGTTAAAATGAAGAGTAAAATGCTTTTTCTGGCATACTTATAACTTCAGATTTCTTTATTAATTGTTTGTCATATTGTCTTTGATAAAAGTATAAAGTTTCACGTTCGACTGCCCCGTTGGTCTTGTGGTCGTAAAGCTTATAAAACTGTTGGTCCTGCGCCTGATCTCTCCCTGGTCGTGTTGGATTGCCGTCCCATTGGATTAAAAGAGTTTATGAACAGAGAGTGCACCTGTGTTTACGCATTCACTCGTGCACTATAATATCTCCTGCGTACCTACCTGACTATTTGACTAATCTCCGTTGGGATTGGCCACTGTGAACGAAATCGGTTGGGAGGCCTATTATATAAGGTCCCATTAAAATAGTTGGACAAACTTTTAAAAATCATTCGGACCACCAAAATAATGACGATGGTAAAAAAATATATAAGAAACACGCATAGATACTTACAAGAAAAATAATCAGCTAACGAAAATACACTAATGTGGCCGGCAATTTACTATTTTAGGTCAAAATAAAATCACTTTAATCAGTGTTTTTTTTTTTGCTTGGATATCTTTAGATAGACGTACTGAGAGCGCTGTGTTAAAATTTGTCCATCTATTTTAATAGGACCCTGTATATTATTAAATTTTCATGTGATTATATTTATGAGAATATACATATTTAACCATTTAAACTTATTAAATGGTTAGATATAATGACTAAAAGATTGACACTGCATTTTTTTCACCAAAGAACACATTTCGCTTTCGGTTTCTAGCCGAAACGAATATAGGTATGCATTTTCGGTCGGATTCGATTAGTTGCAGGTCGGACCTTAAGGAATTTTCAGGCTTGAAACTTTGAAAATTACTATGGCCAACATTAGTGTAGACAGCCGTAAAATAAAATATGTTTAAGCAATCTAATCCTACTATAATTAATTAATGAATGTTAATAATATTATAAACACGAAAGTTTGTGAAGATGGATGGATGTTTGTTACTTTTTCACACAAAAAGTACTGAATGGACTTGGATGTTTGGACCCCGCACAAAATGTAAGGAAAAAGCCGCTCGGTCAATTTGGCTGAAATTTTAGTACAATGTAGCCTGTAACATGCTGACTGATAGTTAATAGGGCGCAAAAAAAATAATGGATAGTTTTACAGATTTAGCCATTTTTCTGTTCAAGTCAGGAAGATGATTTCTATGTTAAAAATACTGCTAAAAATTAAAAAAAAAAGCAATCGCATCGATTACAACAAGTTCCAATTCATATAGGCTCTTCGTATGTATACCCTGTAGGGGTAAGCAGAGATGTATTACACAAGTTACGCTCAGTAGACAAATCGTTCGGCCGGTTTTGCTGAATTTACAGTTTGTATGTGTAAACACATTTGAACGACAGGTGACATTTGAAGGACGTGTCCACAAGCGTATCGCTGCACTAGACGTTTGGCCAGCTCAGGCTAGGGTTGCGATCGTTGTTCAGGTTCGTAGTCGTAAGAACAACGATCGCGACTATCACGTACGCCAATCGCCTTCTGTCAGGACATAGGCTATTAATTATTTTATTATATACATATTTCGAACATTTGTCACGACTTTAGTTATTGGTTATGTTACGTCGTTGGTTCCGCATTTTCGTGATTTGACACCGACTTCCGAAATTAAAGTAATTTTTCACTTTATAGTGTTTTTTTTAGTCGGTTGTTTTTTTTTTGTAAAACAGTTTTTATTTTTCACTTTTTAGTTGTACCTACCCCACATAAATTCAATTAACACTACTTGCTATGTAAATATCAGTTAAAACATCATCAATATAGGTAAACTAAGTGGAAAAAAATCGTATTATTAAAGCTAACTCAAAAACTACCCAATATGGGTCCACCTCTGAGGCATAGGTACCTTAATTATTAAAAACAATACAAAGATATTCTACAATTGCAGCCAAGTGGTGCCAAGCTAAGGTGCATTGTAGAATTGAAGACACCGACTAGAAGAATCATCAAAATTCTCATAGAAATGCCAGAGATGCAGTACATTTATGCATATAACTACGTAAGTAAGTATAATGACATAATTTATTATATACTAAAACCTTCCTGAAAGTATTTAGATCACGTTAATGAAAGAAACATGAAAATTGGTTCATTAGTTTTTGAGAAAATTTGCGGACATACAAACATACATACATGCATACAAATATACGGTTCGAATACAGAACTTCCTTTTTTTAAGTCGGTTAAAAAAACTTTCAACACAAAATCCTGAAGTTTAAAGAAAATCAGACAGACGACTTGCCTACTATTCGAAATGTGTTAAACATCTTAGATCAAATCATCTTTAAACATCTTTAACATCCGGCTATTACGGTATATTAGACTAAGCAATATGTTTTTAAACTATAACATATGAACTGAAACTTGTTGTAGTCGATGTAATGCTCAAACTCAAACAAGATTGTTAGTAAAACTTACGACTATATTAGTAAGCACAGACACTAAACAAAAACATAAGAAATAACGAAAAAATAAAGAAAATAAATAAAACCGTCTACCTGATTTGAAAATAATATATTATTTTACAGGCTATATTGTACCAAAATTTTAGCCATATTCACCGAACGGCTTTTTCCTTACATTTTGTGCTGGGTCTAACAGATACTTTTTATCCCGATATTCGTAGGCGATCGAAACTTCTGCGGGTGAATCCGCGGGGCGCTGCTAGTATTACATAAAGAGCAGGAAGAAATTTAATATTTTATGAACATCAAACATTCTTTATTAGCTAGAAATTACTAGATTAAGATCATTTTCTTATAGATTCTGCAGATTTTTAAAGAGAATGGCAGTTAACTATGGTTTTAATCTTCTGAAAATGAAATATTCGCCAAATGAATGGGTACTACTGGAAACGAAATGTGGGAGATTATAATTAATCAAGTATAAAGTACTATTTTTAAGTACCGCCTACCTATCTAGCTTCATTCTTTACTCCTTTTAACACCATCTTACTGAACTATTACGCATTGCGCCCAATATTATACACGTTTGGTTGTTAAGAGAACTCGTAAACTAAATCGAAGTGAATGTTCTCTGTGCGACCTTGAGATCGCACGTCTGACCCAATAAAAACATTAATGCCTACTCTCTACGGTACCTATGCGGTTTAATTTACGATCACTGCAATACATGGCAACGTCTAGTAAGAGTTAAAAACTAAGATTGCCGGAACACTGACCAAAAAATTATTTAGTAAGGACAATAGCGATAACAGGTAGAGGGGGTGGAGGGCGCAAGGGGGGTGCGGCGGCGGGTTAGGCGGGCGGCTCGCAGCGGCAGCGGCAGAGCGAAGCCTCCGCAATCGCGCGCTCGGCGTCGTCGCGCCACCACGCAGTGCGCCCGGTACGAACTAGTTACGTAACGTCCTGACGGCTTGCTAACATCTGTTGAGTACGAGCCCCCGCGCGCACGCTTGCACCGCTCTCAGCGCGCACGGCATGACACCGCGACCGGCGCTCTCAGCGCGCACGGCATGACACCGCGACCGACAGAGAAGCCGTCGCCATGGCTACCCAAGAACACAAGAGCGCCGACACGTTAAAATAATGTAGCAACTATATACCAACCACCAACTTAACTGCCACCACATTCCTGCCAATTTTTATAAGTTTTTACAACATACCTGTAGTGAACGCTTTGCTTAAATTGGGCAGACTGTACGTGAAAATGATTCCGTGCCGATTCATCGATGGGTTCACCGCAAGAACGCATAGCTGTCATAAAGCAATCATCGCTTATCGTCCGCTTACACTGCAGCTGCCTTCGTTAGTCCTAAGTTAGGGTATGGTGAGAGCCAAAGACTGAAACGTTTTCAAATATAACAAATAGATACCGTGGACGTGAAGCCGTCGAATTTACCGAAGCTGGACCGCTCAATTTCAAGATTCGCGATAACATCAGCTCGTGGGTGCTGTGGTGGCGACAACGCCATCTTCGGATGGGCGCACCGCAGACACCAAAATTAATAGAGGAAGATGAGAGCTTACCTCGAGTGGCCGTAGTAGAGGACGTGGGAGAGGGGACCGGCAAACTGGATCGTCGCCGGGGAGCATCTTGCCCGCGGCGTCGCGGGCTGGACAACGAGCTGGAAGGCGAGCGTCGCCGGCTACGTCGCAAGCCGCGCAAGAAGTGAGTCAAAGCCCCCAAAATTTAGCAACACTCACACCAAACTTATGTTGCCATTCTCTTGTCCATAACACATATTATTTGGGGTCGGCGCAACACGTCTTTTTCTTCCATACTTTTCTAAGTCACCCCCGTTCTAGTCATATCATCATTCACACAGGCCATCGTTTCTTTGGACTTCCTCTTATTGTAATCCGGCTATAAGAGTAGTATTTAAGTTCCGTGTAAAACTTTTATACAAATTTAAATATGTTGGTAGCATAAATTCTCCAACTTTCAAAATCCAACGATAGTATCGGTGTAAGGTGTTAGTTAGTGTAAATCCTTCGCATGCTGAAACATGAAATTACGACGTCTGCGTGCGAGCTGAGCTTAATATTGTGTTTGCGACCAATTTAGTTCTGCGGTCGTTCTGACATTGAACAATTTCAACATAAAAACGTTCATGTAGTGTTCACCTTGGAATAGCGAGCTGTTTGCGAAATCGGTGGGTCTACCGCATCGGCCTCCGACGACGATCGATCTCAGCGAGACCTCATTATACCTACACCTTAGCTGTTCCCAAGTTTTTTATTAGAACTAAATGATCATACTGAACAATCTCGGAGACTCCTTTGAAATTTAACACGCGAACCGAACTTTTTCGGAGTTACAAACTTACTGTACTTTGTAATTATGTGCGGAACACTTAAATTGGGGATACTATTTATTTTAACGCGTTTGATGTTTTAATTGTTCGTTCAGGGACAGTTAAGAGTTTTTATTTAAAAACGTTGGAATTAGTGATTTTATTAGAAAAGTTGTCGCTAAGTCGCTTTTATTAGTTAAACCTTCAACACTAACTTAAGTTGTTAAGTTTATTGTAATTAAATTTATTGCTTTTGTACCTGTTCCTGGCGGACCAGCAAGTCTTGTATAAACAGACTTGTTGACGCTGCTTTTGTTTATGAAAAAGTCTTCCACGACGGATGCCCCGACACCGTTAGTTTTGTAACCAATGTTAACAAATTAGCAGGATAGGAAACAAGTCTATTAAAAAGCCAATTTGAACTCTTGTGCGTTCACGGTTGTATTCGGGCTTGTAATCCTAAAGTTATGAATATTAAGGCACTGCCAGCACCCGCAACAATACCGGTGAATAGAAAATTGCCATAATCGCCTATCTTGGTTGAAAAACTGGCAACATAACATAACACCTGTAATCACCAAAGGGCTAGGCAGTGAGGCCTACCTACACCCACATTTCACCAGATAAGTTAAAAGACTGATAATTGCAGTATAATTTTATTAAGTTCGGTTAGGACTGTACTTATAATAAACAAACTAACTTTTGCTCGCGGTTTCACCCACCTAACGGTCGGGAATTATCCCGCGGGAACGTACACACGGGATAAAATATCCTATTTCCTAACTCACGACTTGGTCTGTCCGTGTGACAAATTTTATCAAAAGGTAACAGAGTTACTTTCGCATTTATAATGTTAGTACGGATACTTGCTGGGTGGTAGAGACACCCACGTGCTTACCATGCAATCAGTACATGATTCTGAAGGTTGAAATGCGTTGAAAACTTCAGCGGTTATTAAAAAAATAGTAGCTGTTTCATACATTTTGACCGCGTAGGTATTGCACTTTTGTACGAAACAGCTCACAAAACTTTGACGATACCTGCGAGGAAACAGACCTATGAAAAATTAAGACAATAGACTACTTTTTCGAAATCGTGAAATTTCACACAATTCGGCCAGTGCAGCCTCTTTGTGCTGCATCGTTATTAAAAATGCCAAATACAATTAGTTAAATACTAACATAATATGTATTTTTTTTATTTATTCTAGTGGTCATCATATACAGACATAAAAACCAAAAATAACAAAATTAAATTCTAACTTAACTAAAACTATACAGAAACTAAATAAAATAAATAAATAGTTTACTACTTGGAAGAAGACGCTTTACCTATTAGGTTATCTAGGTTGAACTATTCATCACACCTAGTTCTTAATGTTAATTAATCTATGCTCATTCGTAGTTTTATTAATTTCTTTACCTATCTAGAGTATGAAAACTTAAGTTAAATTTATTGTGTTTGTTCGAAAAGAACTTAATCAAGTGACTAAAAGTTAATTTGTTAAGGGATTAAAAAGATAAAGAATGAGTTAAGCTATGCTTCGTAAGGCATTCATTCGTCAACTTATATACTTCACTTTACAATTTCTAAGCGAATTCTTAAGTCTCATAAAAAAAAAAATTGTGCGTAATAGTTACGTTTTATTTATGAACTAGCTTCTGCCCGCGATTTCGTCCGCATAAAATTTCATCCTTCCTCCATTCAAAAACCCTTTCTTAGTGGATACATACTCTTCACAAAGGACACACCCTCCAAATTTTATGCCTCTAGGACCAGCGGTTTAGGCTGTGCGTTGATAATATAAGTCAGTCAGGACTTTGAATTTTGTATGTATAGAAGATGTACGCCTTTTACAACGTCGTCGGACCAGTGATTGCAAGCGCTACTGTTGAGTATGAGATCCTGGGTTCGGTTCCCTGGTCATGCAGTGTTAGGTGTTGGGGTGTTCCTTCAGGAATTTCTCAGTAGCAGCTCGCAGTCTGGATTTGTGCTCGATTGATTGCAATAGGCTCGCCAACTAATAAATGGGACATAGACATAACTGGTGAAACTTGGAGGTACTTAAGACCTGGAAAGTCGGTTTGAACAGGTGTGATCTGTAATTTACACCAGATTTCTAGACCTGGATTCTGTCTGCTTAGAACAGTCTATTGAAGTCACAAACCTTAATATATTATATTACGAGTAAAAGCCAAATGTAGCCCCTAATGACCACAAAAGTGCATAATCTGCCTAAATTGTTCCCACTGCTGGGACACAGGCCTTCTCTGCGAGTTGGTAGATGTCACATGTCTTCGAATTTTTGGTCCTAGGACAAGCCGGTTTCCGCACGATGTTTTCCTTCACCGTTTTAAGAGCACTGGTGATAAAATAATTTACACGAAGTCTCTGCCGCCTGCCTGGCCGCCTCCCTGCCTGGGTTCAAAACCGCGACCTTCATTTCGTAAGTAGGGGCCTTTACCACTGCGCCACCGCACTGCTCTATTACTGTTTATGCTTATGCTAAGCATAACTCATTCTATATCAATCTACTGCGAAGCCAAACGAAGAAGAAGAAGCCAAACGTGGCCTGTTAAGAACCACAAAAGTGATTATAGGGAAATCACCATAATCACCAAACTTGGCCGACAGAATTTTGCTTCAATTTTTGGGTTATTACAGTCAATATAATTCAAAATACTCAATCTCTTGATGTGATGTGGAATTCTGACTCTTAATGCACAATAGAAAATATGCAGGAAGCATTTTTCTTGAAACAGAAATCAAACCTGGGGCAAAAGTCACTGTAAATGGCTCTATGGATTCCCATGTTGAATAGAAACGAAATCAAATAATGTTGAATCAAAAACTTAGATTGTATGAAAACTTGTCCAAACAATGTTGATCTATGTTTGCATGGTTATATGTATCTTGTAAACGACTTGAAAACTGAAAATTATATTTATTTTCATGTTTGCTTGAGGCTCTTTCTTACTATTCCAACTTGCACTAGTCCACTAATTCTAGATTCCTCCTTCATGTCAAAGTCAAAGCATTTATTTCAAATAGGCAGATAAAAGGCACTTTTGAACGTCAAAAATTACAACAAATAGAATTGATTCTAGTCGCCCATTCCAAAAGGTAGTTTTCGTATGGAGAAGAACGGGACAGAAACTCCACCGTTACTCTTTTAAAATTCTTTCAATATTTTGCATACATTTTATATAATCATAATATCATATCATGTATTTAATTAACCATGTATGTACACGCATAAAAAGTGTAAAATGGTTAACGAAGCCGACAGTCATTTGTTCTTCTCGTATAGTTTGGGTATAACATCCAATTGCTGGATAAAGGCCTCGCATAAACGCACCGCAAGTCGCGCAACGAGCGGTGTCTTTGTGTCGCGCGCGATTATATC
Source organism: Luperina nickerlii (assembly GCA_963855955.1). Classification (NCBI taxonomy): domain Eukaryota; kingdom Metazoa; phylum Arthropoda; class Insecta; order Lepidoptera; family Noctuidae; genus Luperina; species Luperina nickerlii. The sequence continues at coordinate 26,821,293 of OY979662.1, forward strand.
GCGTGTCGCGCCTGTATGTAGGAGCCTTGAATTAGGTTCTACTTCATCAACCATCTTTTGTGGTGGCCCAGTAGATACGGCAGTGACTTAAGAGTTGTAGATCGTAGGTTCGAATCCTGTTAGGGATTTGACTTTGTGTAAAGCATTTCATCTCCACTACTCTCATAAAGGTGAAGGAAAACATCGTGAAGAAATCAGGATCTCCTACAAAGACAGTCGAGATTCCACCTACTGGGATCGCGTGGTGAATTACGGTTTACAGCACACAGCAGTGGGATAATTAAAGGCTACTGATGATAAATGATTCGACATTGACTTTGAAAACCATATTTCTGCCCATTTCTCAACTTCGGGTCTACGCAAAGTATCTTTTTGTCTACACATTTCTAATTCAAGCCCTTTATTCCATTTCGTTTTTTACGTCAATCAAATTAAGTCTATTATTCTTCGTCCACTTCATTCTATTGCGAAATATAGACACAAGACTTTTTACCTTTTAAGATATAAAAGGCGGACTCCAGGAGCTCGTAATTTGAGCCCTTTCACACTTAAACAAACATGTTTTGGTGCTTGTCCTACATACGGCCCTTTGGTCTCCAGGTCCTCTTGATGTTCAGTCTAGACGCTTGTTTCCATAGATGAAGGCAGTGCATTTCCTTGTAAGGAAACTGTAAAATAATCTAGGAAATTAATTGTCAAGCCAATTGGATTAACAATCACTTGAAATTGACACCCTACGTCAATTTGTGGTCATTACATAATATTTATTTTTATTAATTTGGTTTATTAAGCCATTTCGCAGCTAAAGTACCAGAAAGCGGTGAAGAGCTCCGGAGGCTTATGTAATTTTGACGTTTAGGACGTGCTGATTCTCAGCCTAGTTTAGACAAATTACTTTTTTTTTCAAGAAACTATTGTACAATGACTGTTGTGATTTGAATATTCGGACAATTTAAGATACTCATCAATTTGCTTAACAGGTACTTTACTAGTAATAAAATTGTTTTGTCATTTATAGACAGGTGAGTTTTGTTTAGTGACAAAACAGACTCACAATGTTATAATTTTGAAAACCCTGTTTTGATCATTGTTTTCATAGAACGATAATGCCTAAATAGTCTTGATATTTGTAAATTATTACAATGTTAAACTTTCAAATAATTTCCACAAACATTTTCTCATTGCCTGATGGCTGATGGTCTAGTAGTTGCAAGTGCAACTACTGAGCGTGAGGTACGTGGTTCAATCCTCGGGTCGGGCACTAAGTTTTTTTATTAGGAAATTCTCAGAACTTTTTTTATTTATTTATTATTTATATAAACTTTTCGCACAAAAAGGTACAAAGGCGGACTTATTACTTACTTTTATCACATAGCACTTAGCCTAATGTAGATGCTCTACTACACTTCTGAGTACAACTTCCAGAAATAGAGACACGACACTGTTATTTCATCTCGATTCGACCTTAAAAACGGAGCATTATACCGTGTTTTCATTCTTCTCCTTACAACGAAAACGAACAGAAAAGTAAAAACAAGCTCCAAAGTGCACTACTCGGAAAATACATACATGGGTTACCGACAGTCAACCGCAAGAACCTCCTTGTTACAAAGTCGGGCAAGTTATATACTCCTAGACGTTGAAATAAAACTGTAAAACACGTTTTATGTCTAGCTCCTGCATAATTAAGTAGAAAAGAAGTTTCGAGGCGAAGGTGAGAAATAATAGGGACTGCTTCATTTGAGAATTATTCATGTAGTTACTTACTAACAAAATTAATTTTCTAGATCTAATTTGTGGTCTAATGAAAAATAAGAATTAATAAGCTATTGGATATGGTAATGTACCTACCAGTCTGGTAAATTGTTTATTTATTTATATATAAATAAATAATAATAATATAATAATAATAATAATAAGTTATATATAAATACTAGTGGCAGTGGGCAGGGCACTTTGCTCGTAGAACAGATGGCCGATAGGGCCGAAAGGTTCTGGAGTGGCGACCGCGTACCGGAAGACGTTGCGTTGAAAGGCCTCCCATAAGGTCCGACGACCTGGTGAAGGCCGCTGAAATCCGTTGGATGCGAGAAGCACAGAACCGGTTGCAGTGGAGGTGCTTGGGGAAGGCCTATGTCCAGCAGTGGACGTCCTTCGGCTGAAATGGTGATGATGATGATATAAATACTTTATTTTACACCAGGAATTATATAACAAAAATAAAAACATTGAACACTACAAAACATACAATGGGCGGCCTTATCGCTATCTGCGATCACTTCCAGGCTACCTTGGAATGGAGTGGAATTAGATTGCGTGGACATAAAAAATTAATATTTATCAAATTCTCACACTACGCCAATGAGCCGCATTATAGACATTTCACATAATTGTCAACAAATGACAGTTGTGAGTTGAATTTACGGACACTAAGTTGGTATTCAATATGCATAACAAATTTTACCCCTGAAGTTACTATGAAAGTTTCCAATGATTTGATATTCCTAATGGAAACTCAATGTTACTATACCTAGGCAAATAAATGATTTGCTAACAAAATCCTTTCGGTAGGTACACAGAACACTATCGATGTGAAAATATTGTAAATAATATCACAATTACCCTAACAAATAACGATTGACAAGGTGTCAATTCACACAGTGATGTCATTAACGAGACAGTCGTGGCGCTAGAGATTCTAACATTGTTTTAATGCGATGCTGAACATTAAACCTGTACATACGAGAGTTCAAATAATCTATTGCATATTACAAATTTATATCAAAATTAAAAGTCCTTTATTCAAATAAGGCTGAGAATCAGCACTTTTCGATCGTCAAAATTATATAAGACAGTCCCCCAAAGCGGTCTTCACAAGATCTGACCAAGATTATGTATGTCTGGACTTTAAAAGAGACTGTGACCTCTGAGTTTGTTTTGGCCTTTCTTCTCTGAATAGTCAGATAGGAAACGCCGACCTCAACAAGTTTTTAAAACATGATTGACGTGTAGAACTCTTATTATATTTTCATACTCACGGAGGTTGCATGGAAACGCCAAGCAGGCTAAATTCTCTACAATACCTAGTACAAAAATAATAGTCATATGAAGTAAAATGTAAAAAATTCCAAACGAAACATAAAGGTTTTCTATAAAATATTCTAGGCCGTACTTAAGCCCGAAGAATCTGGCGCGGCCTTTTTGGATTAAATAACAAGATGGAATCAAATGAACTGGGCCAGAGCTTTTATAGTGCATATTATGAACTAGTTTCCTGCCCCAAACGATTAACGAGAAAATTCCAATTGTATGCAGAAAGTATTATGAACTTATTCAAAGTGTTTTAAGTTTCTTTTATCGTTGTTTTTTTGTCTAACTGTGTTTGGCTTGGTTTGTGGTGTAACCGGGATTTTTTTTATTTTATGTATTAGTTGTCATTAATGTCGGCGGAGGCGGAGGTCTCTCTACTATCTTCGTAATTTTTTTATACAAATCCAGGATTAAAAGTAGCCCAGGTCCTAGGCTACCTCTGTTTCAGTGGTTTAGGCGTGAAAAGGTTACAGACACTTTCACCTCCATTATTAGTCATCATCTGCCTAGCCTTTTCCCAACTATGTTGGGGTCGGCTTCCAGTCTAACCGGATGCTGCTTAATACCAGTGTTTCACATGGAGCGACTGCCTATCTGACCTCCACAACCCATTTACTGGGTAATACGATACCCCTTGATAAGACTGGTTGTTAGACTTCCGGGCTTCTGACTACCCGTAACGACTGTCAAAGATCCACGAATGACAGCCGGGACCAACGGCTTAACGTGCTTTTCGAGGCACGGAGGGGTCACGGTATGTAAAGATGGTCACCCATCCACAGACACACCGCGGCAAGCGTAGCTTAACCTGATTGATCGACCTGTGCGGCTGTTATTATTTAGCCACGGGTCTCTCCATCATTAGTATGGATATTACAGAAGTACATTGTACCTAGTTAAAACTACACTCCTTTCATCGTCTGCTTAATCAAGATTGAATGAATGTGGGTGGACGGTGTAAAATAGTCCAACACTGAATTTATTATTATATATAACCTTTTCTACTAACTAACAATGGCTTAGTATCCTCGGACAAAGTGATCTGAAAGATTATTATATAATTATAACCTTTTCTACTAACTAACAATGGCTTAGTATCCTCGGACAAAGTGATCTGAAAGATTCCTCATAAAATTCTTTTACATTTCAGTGTGGCAGGAACAGGTTTGCAGGGACAACGAAGTATATACTGTAATGATGAATTCATCGTAGCCATTTTCCCTAGCGTAGACATTTTCCGTCGTACAGGGAACTACACGATCTCTTGCTCTTGATATCTCTCTAAAAACGTGTGAGAATAATGCCTAAGAACCGATCCCAATTTTTTTTGGTCAGTTTACCAAATTGACACACTACATCATTTGTCGTTTTATATTCATTGCATACAACTATGTGATTCGAATATACGGACATTTTAACATGAATCCGAATTTGCCTGTTTTAGAATCAATTTTAAATGGTCAAATTTGTGTAGGTATTTAGGTATTTAAAATAACATATGTTGGCAAGTAGTCAATTTGCTGAAAAATTAATTTTCTAGATTTTGGATATTTTATTGTTATTCTCTTTAACAGGTTAAATACAGCACACGTAGTAATAAACCAACAACAAAACCAATTTTGTAGTCCCTACAGTTTGGACCACTGGGCGCACAATGCATCATGCATGTTGAAAAACACGTGAAACGGGAAGTTTTAAATAAATGCTGAAAGGTCCGTTTCAGTACAACCAAAGTAATTTGTATTTTATAACTAAACATCAGACTTACCTGTATTTCCTTGTAAAGTCTGCGGATCGTTTTAATTTTGAGCGAAACATGTACATAATTCTTCTCGTCTGTGGCTTTCCTTATTATGACTGATATGTGTTTATACGAACTTCGTTTGAAATAAAACATTTTTTTAGTCTCTTTTCTTTAAATATGTTTCATAATTTTCTCATGTTTGGGAAGGTGTCTTAAGGTATTGTTTAATCATCGACTTGGGACTGCCACGTTAGAATAGTTGTTACAAGCGCTACTGCCGAGGTCCTGGGTTCGGTTGCCATGTCGCACAATGTGTAATTGGGTTTTTCCAACATTCAGTTCATTTCTCAGTAGTAGCTCGGAGGCGGGATTTGTGCCCTATTGATGATAATGGGCGGCTCGCCCGCTTTGTCATGAGACTTAAACAAATGTGGGTGTTTTGTGTAGGTAGGAACACCTTTTCCGAACCCTTCAAAGAAGTCTGTTCTGTGTCTGCCCACACACTTGTGCACTATAATATTTCCCGCGTCTATGGCTAGTCTCCGGTGAGATTGGTCGCCGTTTGGTGGACTATTTCAGATAATTATGACCAAATTCCTGCCTGTCATTCGTGGATCTTTGACAGTCCTTATGGATCGTCAGTAGCCCGAAATCTTGACAACAAGTCTTACCAAGGGGTATCGTATTACCCAGTAACTGCGTTGTGGAGGTCACATAGGCAGTCGCTCCATGTAAAATACTGGTATTCTGCTGCATCCTGTTAGACAGGAAGCGTAGTTCCATGCCTAGCCTTTTTCCAAAACAGTTGGGTAAAGGCTAGACAGATGATTATAACTCCAAATTGGTAGTAATTAAAGTAGATTATACATTATTAAATTCTCAAAATAATTTTTATAGTCGTTAAAGGCTGGCAAGTTTTGTTTACACGATGAGCACGGAAATATTTTATACTAGCTTCCGCCCGCGGCTTTGCCCACAAGGTATGTACATAAAAACTATCATATGTCCTTCCCCAGGATGCAATCTATCTCTCTGCCAAATTTTATCGAAATCCGTTCAGCGGTTTAGGCGTGAAAAGGTAACATACAGACAGACAGACAGATAGACAGAGTTACCTTCGAATTTACAATAGTAGATAGTACGAGTTAATACGCAGTTGTATTGTGTGGTTCTTGGCAGATGTTCCGCCATTCTGTGCTCATTGTGCGATCTAGAAAGGATGTTAAGATAGTAAGTGGTATCTTTCCGTGTTCACAAGTACGTTCTGTTTGAGTGTACTATCTACGTGAGCTCGACAAAGATTCTGTTTGTGGCATTTCAAAGTTGTTCGTTTATTGTAAACATGTTCTTTTGAAGCATGTGTGGTGCGACTGTGAGAATTATAGGAATGGTATGATGTACTACTCGTAAGGCAACAGTGCGGTTCAAAGGAACATGTAGTGATAAAGAGAAAATGCGAGTTGGTCTCGCGCACCGAGGGTTCCGTACAAATTTGTAATTAGGTAAGTATGTAAATAGTTTATCACGGTTTTTTTTGTAATTACTAATATGGTTTTCGGATTTTTTCCCTTACTTATGCTACATGACGTTGCTTCTTCAAATTCATGATTTTTCATGATTCTAAGTCAGCGGGAAGTACCCTATAGGTTTTGATTCCCTTACGAGTGTCAAAACATGCGGCATAAACGGAACATAAATGCCCGTATCTTTTGATTGCGTTGACTTAGAAGTTTGACTTTATCACTGCTGGCGTTTATGTTCCGGAATCAAAACCTATATACTTCCCGTTGACCTAGAGAATCATGAAATTTGGCAAGAAGCAATGTCATGTAGCACAAGTAAAGGAAAACATCTGAAAACCGTAAATTTGTTGTTGAATTACAAAAAAAACCCCGTAATTAACTATTTACATACCTACCTACGTACGGAACCATCGGTGCGTGAGTCCTACTCGCACTTGGCCGGTTTTTTTCCTTTTGAGACCCGGAACCCTGCTGAAGCTTAGATAGTTTGGTCAGTTAGTTGAGAGGATGAATGAAAGGCGACTAACAAAAGGTATCTACAAGGCAAATGTGGGTGGAATTGAGGACGGACACCCTAGGAACACATAGAACAACACTAATAGTGACCTTATTAGTGATGTTTTTCAGAAAGTTCATGTGTGTCAAAGTTCAAGTTCAGGTGTGCCTGTAAGACCAGATGTATGAACGTAAACGAGGCAAAAGGAGTATGATTGTAAGGGTACCAGGTGGCGTTCTGTAGGTTCAGCTTACACCCATGGGAAGAAGGCAAGAGTTTATGTATGTAAAGTCTATTCAAATTTATTTTTAAAGTGTATGTTATTTCAAGTTAAACAAATATCAATTTTATTTTAATGGTATTTAAGTTGATTTCAGAGTGACTACCACTATTGAATAAGTTATAAAAATGTTTGAAGTTGTAGCGTAAACAGAACTTTATTGTGATTTAAAGTTATTTTTCCATAAACTCATATTTGTTTACAATATTTTTTTATATTAAATACATATTTAGTTTTTCTTGAACACTAAACGGCATGAAGCTTCACCTTCTCATCACTTCTTTGCAATGGAACAATGAATTCGACTCATTAGCCTTTTTCCAACTATATTGGGGTCAGTTTCCCGTCTAACTGGTTGCAGCTGAATACCAGTATTTCTATATACAAGGTAACTGACATAGCCCGAAGAATTGCCAAACTTAAGTAGCAGTGACATTTCTCGCAGAACAGATGGCCGATGGGGCCGAAAGGTTCTGGAGTGGCGACCGCATATCGGAAGACGTAGCGTTGGTAGGCCTCCCACAAGGTGGACCGACGACCTTGTGAAGGCCGCAGGAACCCGTTGGATGCGAGAAGCACAGAACCGGTCGAAGTGGAGGTGCTTGGGAGAGGCTTATGTCCAACTGTGGACGTCTTTCTGTTGAAATGATGACCAGTATTACCCATGGAGTGACTGCCCAACTGACCTCCACAAACCAGTTAAGTGGCAACATGGTACCCGTTGGTAAGACTAGACCCGTAACGAATGTCAAAGATCCTCGGATGACAGCCGGATTCAATGTATTAACGTGCTTTTCGAGACACGGAAGGCTCTCGGAATTTCGGTATTTAAACATAGTCACCAATCCACGGATCGACCTTGTTAACCATAGCTTATAACCAATCGACTCATGCGTCTGTCACTACTTAGCCACAAGCTTCTCTGAAATGATTACTTTGACTCTTCCCTATCATATACAGTCCTAGAAGACTAACCGATTGGGCGTAGATCTCACAACCGGCGCGCGTCGTGCGTATATGGTATGTATGGATACATGTAAAAGAGGTATGTAAGCGATCTATAGTTTCTGCTTACCCTCATGGGAAGAAGGGGTGAGTTTATGTATATAATACTAACCAATGTTATGTTCAGTTAAATGATGTATTTATTTCTATCTTCTCTTGAAACTCGTAAATTTGATCAGAAAAGTATTCTTGCAACATTAGATCCGTTACTGAATTCGCAAGACATACTTCCGATTTGTCAACGTAACGATATTTTTTCACTTGTTTTGCAATTGGAAACAGAATTTCCATTTGTCAATTCATGTAGTGCGTCTTGCATCCGCTACATTTTAAGCTCCAAATACGTTCAGATGGAATTACTATTCATATTAGGTGTTCACGACTAGTTTGCTATTAAAGCACTAACAAAGTCAAGAGTGGTACCGCAGTGCATCAGGGGAGCGATGTATTATGCACCGCTTCATTCTGGCTTCACTTCCAAATATCCAGGAATATACGTAGATACCTATCCTGCGTTTGCATAGTTTGGGTATATACATAGATATGTATATCCTGCATAGTCTGGAGAGATATGCACATAAGCAGTCTGGGATGCACATACAGATGGCCAGACTCAGTGTATCTCTCAACAAAGTCGGGTAGTATCAGAGGGGCAATTCCCGTAATGTTAAGAAAGTTCACGGTCTCATCTTAGTCTCAATCTGTCAAAAATACCTCAAGTTTCTCTACATTTTGACAAGTTTTTGACATTTGTTTGACGCCGAGATGAGACTGCGACTAGATTTTGAACGTTTTAAATTACGAGAATTGGCCTTCCGTTATTTTTAACAAAAACAAAAATGTACGAAATGTTTTTTGAATATAATTATAATACTTGGCAGTCTCATTGAACATGTAACAGTACATTTTTTACACATGGGTTGTATTTAAACGTCTAGCGTATTTTTGATTCGATCGAATAATAGATGGAAGTAGAAAGACTTTAATTAAAAAATTATATCAGTACCTGACTGATAATAGTGGTTTTCAACATGAATGATGTTGCTTGCCAAATGATCACTAAACGGCACATTGTAAAGGTTAAACTTAGCCATTCATAATGACTTTAATCAAAAGGTTCCATCCTAAAATAAAAAGTTAAATAACTTCAGTATATTTTTAGAAACTGTTCTGATTTCACATTTTCTATACAGTTTTAATGTGTCGCCTGCCATACAAAAGAATCTCATTCTACGTGAGAATGTTCACCTCATGCCCTAACTTATGCGATCGTAACGCGAATATTTATAATAAAGTTAGATACATTTTATTCGAAGTAGGTAGAAATTCAGCACTTTTTGAAGAATAAAATTACTTCAGTCAAAAACGCGAAACGCCCGCCCTTCACCACTTCCTAGTGTATTAGTAGGGAAGAGGAGGCGCAAGAAACTCCTGAGAATAAATCGTCGCGTACATTTGTCACTCATTTGGTCGGAAAACCCAAACGTGGCGAAGCGTTGCTCAAATAACACAACACACGCAATCAGTCTATAATGTTCCCACTGCTGGGACACAAGCCTCCTCTCAGTGAGAGGGAGTGGGCCGTAATCCACCACGCGGGCCCAATGCGGATTGGTAGATGTCACATGTCTTTGAATTTTTGGTTCTAGGACATGCCTGTTTCCTCACGATGTTTTCCTTCACCATTTTGAGAGCAGTGGTGATGAAATAATTTACAAAAAAGTAAAGCACCTATCTGGGTTCAAACCCATGACCTACAACTCTAATTACGGCTGTTACAACTGAACCACCACTGCTCTTTCATTTCGAAGCGTTTGGGTTTGCCGAATTATCGCATATAACAGAACACAGCCTGAATCGTGAATGCATCTCTGTGGCAGAAGGAAGGTGACAATGAAGGTAGTGTAGGCGATAGATAGAATAGAGAATTGTGGGGAAAAGGTAAACTATTAAGTATAGTGTTTGAAACAACATAAAATATAAAACTGTGCCTAAACAGAAAGATATTAAATAATACAAAAAGTGCTAGTATAATATAAAACTGCGCCTTACCGGAAATATATTAAATAATCCAAAAATAAACCACAAGCATTTTTGTGTTTCCCAGCATCTGAAAGCACACCTTCCAGTTCTATCGCAAACTAAATTACTGTAAACTTGAAACGAAGGAAACTAAGGAAGTGGGCCATAATCCACCTCGCGGACCCAGTGCGGGTTGGCGGATATCACATGTCTTCGATTTTATGAGTTCAAAGACATGCCGGTTTTTCATCGTTTTGTGAGCAGTTTTGATAAAATGATTAACACAAAGTAAAGTGCCACACACACACGCATTGCTTGGTTTCGAACCTACAACTCGTTAGTTGGCCGTTGTGACTGTAAAAGGGCAAATCGGATTGTGCCTGGACTTCAATTCAGTAAAATATTCATTGTTTAAAATACTTTTCCAATTGAAGCTTATCCATTTTGCCAGGACTTCCAGTTTCCAATAGGAAAGCCCTGGGAGATTTAACCCCGTTTGTCGTTCAAAGTTTACAATAGCTCGGTGCTATCTAAAAGAACTATGAAGAATTTTATTTTTGTTCCATTGTGCCGGCGCACCATCGTCGTATGAAGATTCCAGTTAGCAGCTCGTTGAAGAAAATGTACCATGAACACTCTAACCTTGTTTTTTGGAAACTGAGAAGGCAGAAAGAAAATAACTAATCGGTTTTTCCCTATCGGAATCTTTATACACCTTCTGAAAGAAAGCTGTTCCACCACATAATGTATTTGTGTATTTCTGAACGCAGCTTATGTTATGTTGGCATTATGTAGGCCCCGCCCACTTCCTAAATATTTTGCAATAAAGCATCAGTGCGTAAACGACTCCCTTGCGTTTCACTTGTCTCACATACCTGCACATACCTAACAGTGGCGACGAACGAACAAGTTCCCGCGTTTTTATTATTTCGTTAGTAGGTGAAATCAAAAGTTGTGAATAATGTCTCTGGTCGGAGTTTTATCGAGTTTCGATCATAATTCACAAACGTGGCAAGAATACAAGGGTCGATTGTAGCAATGGTTCATTGCGAATGATATTAGCATAACCAGCGACGCCGCGGGTGTAAAGCGGCGCGCCATTTTGCTTAGTGCACTCAGTGAGCCGACCTACAAGCTGGCCGCGGACCTCGCGCGACCAAAGGAGTTGCAGTCGGTGCCATTTGAAGACGTTTTGGTGCTCTTGGACAACCACTTCACGCCAAAGATATGCGGATTCAGTGAGCGTTATAAGTTTTACTCTGCTGTACAAATGGAAGGGGAAACTTTTCAAAAATTTGCTGCCCGACTGCGCGGGTTGACAGCGCATTGCAAGCTACTCAACGTAGAGGAAGCGTTACGGGACCGTTTTGTGATGGGCATGCTGCCGGGAGTTGAACGAGAAAAATTATTTGCTCGAGATCCCGATTCGATGACATTAGTAAAGGCGGTCGAATTGGCGGAGAGCGTCAGGTGCGCGCGCAGCGGCGCAGCGGCGGCGTCGGCGCCGGCGGCGACTGGCGGCGGCGATCAACTATTTCAAATAGGAAAAAATGGCAAGGCGACAAAGGCGAGTGTTAGTGTCGGGTCGTGTTCGGTATGTGGTTATAAAAACCACACATCAGTGCAGTGTCGATTCGCGAATTACAAGTGCAAAAAGTGCAACGAAAAGGGCCACTTGCGCCGCATGTGTAAAAAACTTAATTACGTAGTGAGCGAGAGTGTTGATGATGGCGGCGATGACGGTGAGTGTTATAATATTCGTACGTCGAAGGGAGAACCTATGACTGAAACAATTAATGTTCGCGGGGTACAAATTAAGTTTCAAATTGATAGTGGGTCAGCTGTTACTGCGATTTCCGAAAAAACTTTTTATAAACATTTCAAAGAGGTGTCACTGATCAAAACGAATAAAAGATTGTTGTCATACACTGGCAATAATATAGAATGCATAGGAGTAGTGCGTTTACCTTTTACATACGTAGGTAGAACGCAAAACTTACAGGTTTATGTTATTCGTGATGGCGGTCCACCGCTTTTAGGCAGGGATTTTATTTCCTTCTTTAAATTAGAAATGATGCCCGTAAATTATTGTGAAAATTCGTCAAGTGTGAAGGCGCAGCTACAAATTCAATTCCCAAATGTTTTTTCTGATGAGCTTGGAACTTTTACGAAATATAAAATAAAATTAAACTTAAGACAAGATGCCAAACCAATATTTTTTAAACCGCGACCGATAGCATTTGCTTTACGCAACAAAATAGACCAAGAGTTGGATCGACTTGTAAGCATAGGCATATTAAAACCCGTTGAATACTCAGAGTATGCATCGCCAATAGTTCCAGTATTAAAACGCGACGGCTCCATACGTTTATGTGCGGATTATTCGGTCACAATAAATAAACAGCTGTTAGTAGACCAATACCCGTTGCCGACAGCTCATGAATTATTTACGAAGTTGCACGGAGGGCAACAATTCAGCAAATTAGATTTGTCGCAGGCCTATGCACAGTGTGTTTTAGACGACGAATCACAGAAAATCACATGTATCAATACACATAAAGGTTTGTTTATGTATACGCGTTTAGTATTCGGGTTAGCTTGCGCGCCAGCAATTTTCCAACGCGTAATGGAATGTGTGTTGACAGGAATGGAAGGGGTATTGTGTATGCTGGATGATGTCCTTGTCACGGGTGTCAGCAGGGAACAACATTTAGATAGATTGCGTGAGGTGTTGCGACGCTTACAGGAAGCGGGACTGACACTGCAAAAAACCAAGTGCGACTTTTTCAAAGATGAAGTTGAATATCTAGGTTACGTAATAGACAAATATGGTTTGAAAAAATCACCACAAAAGGTGACAGCTATCGTAAAAGCACCAGTTCCAGAAGATGTCGGTAAATTACAATCATTTTTAGGCCTCGTTAACTATTATCGGAATTTTGTACCAAACGCCTCAACAATCCTTAGCCCTCTATACGCTTTACTTCAAAAAAATAATAAATGGCAATGGACTATGGAACACGACAAAGCGTTCAATGCGATTAAAACTATACTAGCATCGGATCAAGTTTTAGCTCACTTTGACACAAATGCAAATGTTATTTTGACAGTGGACGCATCGCCTAGTGGCTTAGGTGCAATTTTGTCACAGGTTGACGCGTCGGGGGTGGAGCGGCCGGTATCGTACGCCTCGCGGACGTTGAACCCAGCCGAGCGTCGCTACTCCCAAATACAGAAAGAAGCTACGGCAATCATATTCGGGGTACGTCGTTACCACCAGTATCTTTATGGAAGATCAGTTCCTTTTACACTCAGGACTGACCATAAACCATTAATTTCGATATTCGGCCCATACCATGGAATACCGGAGGTTTCCGCAAATCGATTACAACGTTATGCAATGTTTCTAAGTGGTTACAACTATAAAATAGAATACATTCGTAGTGCCAACAACAGCGCGGATTATCTATCGCGCGCCAGCCTAAGCGGTGGGCAAAGTCAGGAAGGTAGCGAAACGACTGAGTTCTTAGATGATAGGGCCTCATACGTAAATTTTGTAGTAGATTCTAGTTTACCAGTTACACTTAACTTGTTACAGGAAGAAACTCGTAATGATATTATTTTGTCTAAAGTTATTCAGTATATTTGTAATGGTTGGCCTAGGAAGGTGACTGATCAAAGTATTTTTCCGTATTCATTATGTAAAAACCAACTGTCATTAGAAAATGGTGTGGTAATGCGTGGCCACAAAGTGGTTATACCGAAAAAATTGCAATGTAAAATTCTAGCTGAACTGCATAAGTCACATTTAGGGATAGTAAAATGCAAAGCTAATGCTCGGGGTACAGTCTGGTTTCCGGGTATCGATAAGGCTATTGAAGCGATGATAGGAGGTTGTAAAATATGTACACAGCTCAGGCCGTCTCCCGCTCGAGCACCGCTTGCTGTGTGGCCACACCCGCAATACCCGTTTCAGAGGGTACACCTCGATTTTCTTGGGCCAATTAATGGGCACTCGTATTTAGTAATGGTAGACGCGCACTCAAAATGGCCAGAAGTATACAAAACAAAAAGTACATCTTCGGCCATCGTTATTGAGAAGTTATACGACTTTATGTCGAGATATGGACTAATAAATACGTTGGTCAGTGACAATGCAACTTGTTTCTTATCAGAAGAGTTTATACAATTTTGTGTATCAAATGGAATATCGCACGTGACATCTCCCGCCTATCACCCTGCTAGCAACGGCCAGGCGGAGAGCTATGTAAAAGTGGTCAAGAAGGGAATTAAATCTTGTTTAATAATGAGTACAAATTCAAACCAAAACAACAAAGACTTATTAAAATATCTTTTTGACTACCGAAACTCAGTGCACACTACAACGGGCTCTTCGCCTGCCGAACTAGTATTTGGGCGGAAGTTACGTTCCCGTTTAGATTGTTTGGTACCGGGAGCGCAACCTGCACCGTCGCCCTCATCAAGCACTCTCGCTAAAGTAGTGGAACGTAACCAGTGTTCACAGAGTAAAGCATATGGGGGCATAAATAAACAATGGTTTGAAAAAGGAGATAAAGTGATGTACAAAAAGTATAATGTTAATAAAAAATTCACTTGGATTAGGGGTGAAGTAATAAAACGAATGGGTAGAATGACCTATTTAATTAAAGATTGTCAAACCTCAGTTAAGTTAAAAAAACATAAGAATCAATTAGTGCCATGTAAGGGACCGGACAACACTCATGATAACATTATTGACTGTCCTATTGATCCAGAAGACTTAACACCACACGAGGCCACAATGAGTACTTCATTCTCAGAGGAGAATGCCAACGAGTCTCAAAGCAATGAGAGGGGAAGTGAGGATGCACACTGCACAAAAGAAATAACACCTACAGAGGTACAATTGTCTGATGCAGTGCCACGGGTTGAACATGAAGAATTCTTCGAAGCAACAGAGAATAACACAGACCCTGTAGCTACAGAGCCCCAGCAGGAACCTGGTCCTAGTACTAGTGGGGGTTTGACAGACAGAGTGTTGCGTCCGTCTCGTAGGAACATTAATTATAAGCCATTCTTTTATATAGATTAATAAGCTGTACTATTTTTCATGTTATGTCATACTAAAAGGGGAGAATTGTTGTGTATTTCTGAACGCAGCTTATGTTATGTTGGCATTATGTAGGCCCCGCCCACTTCCTAAATATTTTGCAATAAAGCATCAGTGCGTAAACGACTCCCTTGCGTTTCACTTGTCTCACATACCTGCACATACCTAACAGTTATGTTATCCACATAACCACATACATAACTTCTGAAGTTATATACTTAAAGGCTCCTTCAAACAGGCGCGATAAGCGATAAAATCGCGCGCGGCACAAAGGCACCGCAAGTCGCGCAACGAGCGGTGCCTTTGTGCTTTAAATGCCCATGTTGATATTAAAATAAATAATTTTCAAATAGTTTGATAATTAATATTTCATGCCATAACAATTAAAATGATTATATACAATATACATATAACGCAAGTAACTATTTCCACTAGGTACTAAATTAAATCACTAACTGGCTATAAAAATAGATAAATAAAAAAACTGGCACTCCGGTAGTGCCGACAGAAGTGAAAACTTGAACAATTACGAGTGTATTTTGTGAATCGTCTTATAAACAAAACACGCGTGTTAAGGTGTGTTCCTTATTTTATAGGGTTTTTTGCAAATCAGGTATGATGACCAAAGTGACTGGTTTATTCTTCTCGTGAAAGGAATTTATTCAGATTTACAAATAAGCACACAGGATAGACTTCAGTTCGTGGTGTTGGTCGCGGCAGTGGTAAGAGAAGCAAGCCGCTCGCATGGAGCTCGTCGTCAGTTATATATCCGTGGTTCAGCGCCATCTCGTCGTTGTTGCATGAACTACGTAGTTAGTACGCGAGGCCCTCGTAGTTCTTCCCGATGTGCATAGATGGCGCTGTCCTCAACAACGCGCGTCTTACGTTTTACGTCTTACGAATTTTCGATCAGGGTCACGTGACCTGACGCGAATTTAGAAGTTTTTACCCATTCCAAAAAAAGTACACAGCGCCGCTAAAGAAGTTTTCACTTCAAAAAATCCTTTCGTTTTGTGGTCTCTTAGGCGTCGAAGTTTTTGCCCGCATGGCTGTCTTCCGGTAACGTGCCGAGAAGACTGCCAGTACTGCCACGTTGAATGGCAATGCTAAATTTTCACACTGAATTTGAAAAGTATTTACAACATTATGAAAACGGCCGCTTCGGTACCGCGCGTCGCGAAAAGCATTTCCTGCGTTTTGAAAACAACGGTTTCACGTCACTATCGCCGCCGTGTCGCCCCATACTCATTCCTAGATATCAACGCGAATAGTAGAGCAGTACTCTATAACAACGGTCATCGGGTCAAGGCGTGTATTCATGTACTAGGAATTTGATCGCTACTTTCCTTCGAAGGACGGTGTTGTATTGAAAGGTAATTATAGGGGCGGCAGACTTCATCGCACTGTGCTCAATGACTGCATAGCGTGTCAGTGAAAGGGAAAGTGGCTAATGGTTCCCAGTTGAAATGAAAAGCTCTGTACTTGCACGTAGAATTTAAATTTTACAACTTTTGTTTGTAAAATTAATATTCTCGCGAATATTCCCCAAATATTATGCAGGGTACTGGTATACCTATATTTTTCCAGATATTATGTTTAAGTCTCATGTAATCAATCCACAAATCCAAACTCCTGGACGAGCTTGACTGATAAATAAGACGTAATAGTCAAACAAAATATTACACTTTTTCACGACATGTGCTCTTTATTAAGGTAGAAAATAATATATGAAAGGAACTTGCGAAACTGACGGATCGTCACCTGTTGCCTGTCCAATTTATTAAATAGGCCACTGGTCACTTCTGAGAAAGAAAATTCCCATCGGGAAACCGATCATCGTTTCGCTCGACCTGAGAATCGAAAACAAGACGCTCTCAGTGACGCTCAGCACTTTCTTCTTTATCTGTAAGATTATTCTTTGTACTTAGTGAAAGCAATATTTATTTGATCCTCTAAAAAAATATTGATATTCTTATGGTGATCGTGTTTTTTTTATTAGCTATTAAATTTGTTGAGCTCCTAATGATGATCGCCTTTTTAATAAATGAGCCTCTTTTAAACTAACTAGTCTCCGTAGTACCTAAGCTAGAAAAAGAAACCAAAATGGAAATAATTTGGGGACCGATAAAATACATAAATTATTATTCATAATAAAGAACAGTAAATATTTTTATAACCACAAAATAAGTATAGTCGAACATTCATATTTTTGTTAGCAGGAAAAGATAAGTCACAATTCCATAACCAGAAAGCTCTTTTATCCGGTTATAATAAGAGGGAAAAGGAACTTTAAATAACCGGAAAATAGGATTATGGATGAATAAATTGTTGTAAACGGACTTGCCTTTCGAAGTTGGGATGTTTTTTCTTATTTGTGATTTATTTACTTGTTGCTTTTGACAGCCACCGTGGACGATGTTCAGTTATGGAAATTATTTGTTAAGAAAATTACTAACCTACCTCAATTTGCCGTGTTTTAGTAATTTCATGCAACTCTGAAATGACAGTTATGATTATATATATTATGATACAGACCATTTAAGCTAGAGTCATAAATGAATTGCTAAGCTAATTAATAGGTACCCTTTATCAATTTGCCGTTTTAGCTAGTACATACAACTGTAAAAATTTGAGTTATGATTTATTCAAATCATAACTCAAATTTATGGATCATTTAAGTCAGTGAGTAGTCTTTTTGCGTAAAAAATATTTTCTTTGACTGTACCTAGTATCGCAGGACCTCAACAACTGATCCAACATCGTACTTCCAAAAATAGTCAGACCCGAACTCCCTGTGGCCATTAAAAATAACTGCTTCATCTTGGAATCAAACCAGCAACCTGTAGCGCTGAAGCCAATCTTTCAGTCACTGCGCCAAGCGAGCTGTCAAGATTACCTCGGGTATCCGTATTTCTGTCTTTATCTATCTGTACACAGATAATATAAACGAACTCGGTCTTCGTGTCTGTCTGTGTGACCACTTAGTTCTTCAAAACTACACACAAAATTTTGATGCAGTTTTCACCATCAATCAATCAATCTGTCTGCCTTTTTCCAAGTGTGTTGGGTTCGGCTTCGAGTCTAACCAGATGCAGCTGAATACCAGATTTTTACATGAGGTTTTCACCATCATTTAAATAATTTATTCCGGAAGGTTTATATGTATAAAACTAACATAAAGCACATTTATTATTATTTTGTGTATTTATTTATTTTCCATAAAATACACATTTTAAAATATTTCTTAAAAAATATAAAAAATCGTGTTAAAAATAGTGGTCCTCTGGTTTCAAGAGCAAGTTCCAAACTATCGGTGGTTAGTAGATATTATTATATAAGGTGCCCGGGACAGGGAAATTTTATTCGGTAACTAAGGGGATTACATGACATAAAGCGCGGTCACTGTCGGACTGCTAAAGAAAGAGAAGCGCGATGACAAAACGCCTGGTATTTATTGCAAAATATGAAGGAATTATCTATTAAAAAAAAATCTATTGTTTTGACTAAAAAATTAAAACACTAGTGCTTGTATGTTGCTTGTAGAATAATCT
Source organism: Luperina nickerlii (assembly GCA_963855955.1). NCBI lineage: Eukaryota > Metazoa > Arthropoda > Insecta > Lepidoptera > Noctuidae > Luperina > Luperina nickerlii. The sequence continues at coordinate 26,840,114 of OY979662.1, forward strand.
GACAAAAAATCAGAATGATTGTATGTGTATTAGTATTGTATTTATTGTAAAAAGAAGGTTTTTGAGGTATCTTCATTTGGTATTTTGATTTTATTCTATTGTACCAAATTAGTTTTATTATGTTTTCAACACACTATCTAACTAGCATATATCCTGAAGAATACGTTACGTTAGTTGTTACGAGCTTCGGGGTTCGTGACAATTAAAAACCGCCGATTTAATTACCAAAAAATAATTAAACAACACTAATAACAACTCAAACACACTAATTATAAAACACAGTTGCACTACTGATCACTCTAAGACGCATTTGAAGATCGCTTCGATGTACTTGCTTGTATCGCTTATCCAACACTGACTCGGGTCGTGGCCCAGACCGGCCTTATATGGTGCCTCAGATAGTTCTAGAACCTTCTACTGTGGGTAGGTTCGTCTAGAATGTTCGAGTACATACCGGCCCCGACTGACCAGATGTCGATAGTTCTAGAAAGTTTCTAGCATCGAAATTTCTAGAACGATCTTGACTCGACTAGTTCTGCTACTCGATACTAGATGGCGCTAGTGGTAACTAATGTCACCATGTACCAGGCTTTAATTCTGGCGCGCAACAATATCTTAATTATATTTTTCTGACTTTGTTTACTGTAGTTGATCATATACTTTTTAGGCATTATAATATATATATTTTGCGTTTAGGTCCTGTAGTCCCCTTAAAAAAACAGCTGTTTCATAGAAAAGCGTTATGTATACCTGCGCGGGCAAAAATGAATGGAACAACATTTTTTTTTTTAATAACCGCCGAGAAAAGTTTCTACGTTGGGTGGTTCAGAATCATGTTCTAAATCCATAATTACAGGTTGCGCGTCGATGTCCCTGTCACCCAGTATAGCACAGAAATGTCGATGTTCAGACATGACACCACTTCAGCACATTTCCCCCGTGCGATACAGGGACGTGTGTAATTCTATCTTTAGCTACAGAATTTCTGCTTCTTTTTAAGTCAGGAAAATTGAGAAAGAAATTAAAAAAATACATGTACTTAGCACAGACCATCATCTGCCTAACCTTTTCCCAACTACATAATTATGTTGGGGTCGTCTTCCAGTCTAACCGGATGCAGCTGAATACCAGTATTTTACATGGAGCGACTGCATATCTGACCTCCACAACCCAGTTACTGGGTAATACAATACCCCTTGGTAAGACTGGTTGTCCGACTTTCGGGCTTCTGACTATCCGTAACGACTGTCAAAGATCCACGAATGACAGCCGGCACAGACCATAGAAATATAAAAAAAACGTCAAATCGCAGATACTGGTTCCGACACATTTTCAACTACATCTCCTTTTTTCTTATGTCTATAGCACAGAAACACAACATACAGCAGTTAAAATAATAAAAATAGTAAAGTGCGAAGTAAGAAAGTGTGCCTCATTGCTGCGCTAAAAAAAAAGGCCCAGTTAAGCGAAAATGGGATCCTTTGGTAAAGTGTAGTTGCCTTTGGGTGACGGGAACCACTTACCCACCATTAACGGGTTTCCTACCTGCCTGTTTTTAACCGACTTCAAAAAAAGAAGGAGGTTCTCAATTCAGTTGTATTTTTTTTTAAGTTTCTTAGCTTTTTTTACGCCGTTATTTATAAACCGATTTGGAAAATTCATTTTTTATTTAATAGGATATACTTCCAGATTGGTCCCATTTATATCAAAATCCAGTTCTGATGATGGGAACTCCTCAAATATTATAGGCACACCTATAGCGATTTGGGTAGGTATTTTTTATAGTAACTCTCGGAAACTCCCATTTGGTGAAGTGGAACTGATGAAGAAGATCACAGATGGACACCGGAACTACTAAATAATAAGTATTTCACGGGTTGCTAAGCAATTTATGCTCGTCATAATGCGAATGGTGAAATAGAGCTGATGGTGGAATACCAGGAGAACTCCTCAACAATTAACGTCCCTGCATCGCGAAAAGCAATATTTTGTAAAAGGCGATGGGCAAGTTGACATTAGGCTATTGTAACTTGGGTACATTATAAACAGACCCACTAAAAAGCTAGAAATAAAAACTTAATAACAAAAAAAACGACTTCCAAAACAACACTACAAAGTGAAAAATAACTTTAATTTCGGAAGTCGATGGCAAAAACTAAAATACAGATCCAAAGACACCAACTTCCGAAATTAAAGTTATTTTTCATTTTGCTGTGGGTTTTTTTGGAAGTCGGTTTTTTTTTGTTAAAAAGGTTTTTTTATTATGCTTTTGTACTTAAGGTGAAAGCGCCAAGGTAGTCCAAAATGTCATTAAAAAAATGTTTTTTCCATTTTTAGGTCGGTATCAGGTTTTATTTTGATCAAAGTATGATTCGCAACCGTAACTAATATGGCTTATTCACATAATTTTCATAATATCATTAAAACCATCAATACAACTCTCCGAGTTCAAAATACCCTATCTACTGAATTACTATTTCATGAAATCATGACATTTTATGCCAATTCTAACTCAGATTTTTGTACAGATGATTCTAATGATTATGAGACTGTAAATATATGTTTGCTATAGTCGCGAATCGTATGTTGATCAACATACAAGCCGACATTGACAACTAAACTGTAAAAAAACGTAAGAAAATTTGAATATCACCTTGCCACAACCTTCTTAAATAGACTTTGAAAAAAGACACAACTTTGGACGGAGAGCTAAGATCTCGTCTTTGTCTATCACTTTTAGTCGATATTATGCTAATCGAGGTTATATTTTGGATCTGTACCAACTTCTCAAACGTAGCTAGAATACAGAATATCTTGCTGAAACGGGAAGTGTAGAATCGGTGATTTTTGGGCTCTTCTTATGAGTACTCGTAATTTTACAGATTTCCGTGTCATTCTGTCTGGTGCTGCTATTAACGTGGCCATCTAATCTCATAGGTAAAATCTACTAGAGAAGTGGAAGAAGTGACATCAAAAAATAATTTGAGTTTGAATTATAAGAAACCATTAAAACAAAATCTACATCATCATAACGTCGAAATTTTCTTCCAATTTCACCGGACTTTGTACCCTCAAGTCGCGAAATTAAAACACAATCATCCAAATCCGTTCAACTCAGTTATGTTAACGTAATCGCGGCCATAATTCGTGGTAATACAGAAATAACTACCTCCCATAACAGTAGGCGAGGCGAGCGCCACGTTGATAGCGATCACTTGACCTTGACCGGTGAACCGCGGTGACCTTGGACTATTGTAATTAAAGGAAATATTCGTTAACAATTATTATTATTGCCGTTTCGTGTGTACAAGGGATGTTTTAATGATTTAGTTTGTTCATGTTTACTATTATAATTTATATAATGGATTTTTTTGGGGGATTTAGAACCTTGTTTAATAGGTATCTAATAGTTAAAAAAAAATTCAAGGTAGGTACTGCTACGATCGTTTTAAAAAAATATATAAGTACTCGAAACAATATTATACAATATTTTAATTACGCTGGTTTAAAGCGATAACGAGTTTCGAGTTTACAAAAATTCAAGTCGTGTTGTAGAACAGCGGAAATAACGCCACGTATAGAATATGATAATGTCCGCTACAGTAAATTAGCCCTTACGTAATTAAAATAGTTATTTCAAAGTACAGTGTGTGCTTAGCCCCGAGGCTGCCCAGTAAAGTTGCTTCTGCTTACTTTCTACTCCGATCAAAGTTGTAGTATTACTGGTCATAGTTTCAGTGTTTCTGGTTAAAATAAACTACTAAGCGAGCAATTCCAGGAACTAGTTTAATATACAGCTCAGTTCTGCACGATTACTTACAATTTTAATTTTAAATGTAACTAATATGGCAATTTCCTTAGTAATAAAAGCCACACGGGTCGATCGAATGTTTTGCTTGCCGAGGTTGGTCTACAGATGGAAGTCCATTGATGACCATCTATTACATATCGAGACCCCTTCGTGCCTCGGAAAGCAGGCTACACTGTTAGTCGCGCCAGTAAATAAAGAAAGAAAGAAAATACATTTATTTAGCACAGACTAAGAGACACACAATCGACAGATAGTTAGATAATAGTCGTAAATCAGATAAAAACTAAGATAAAAATAAAAGTGCAAAGTCCGATGTAAGAAATTAGCAGGAAAGTGTGCCTCACGGCTGCGCCAAAAAGGCCCACTTCAGCAAAAATGCCAGACAACTGGTGTCTGACGCTGGTTTTCAATTGGACCTGAAATAAATAAATCGTAAATATTTCGTTACTGGTAGTCTTACCAAGGGTTATCATGTTCCCCACTAACTGAGTTGTGGAGGTCAGATATTGTTGGAAAAAGGATAGACAGATGATGACGGTAATTACCTTGTTACTAATCCGTAGAAGGTGAATAGCTCGCCATTACACAGTCTGGTAGAATGGTCATCTCACGGAGCACCCTTTTTTCATGTTACCATGCGGCTTATGAACAATTTGATAAGTAGTTGTAGATTACATTATATCATTATTAACACACTGAGTCATCAGTGTCGTTGGTGGTGGCGTGTGTGTAAGATCATTAAGGAGTCGGCGGAGCATGCGTAGTTCATACAAACGTAATACTTATAAAATATAATATTAAATTAAAAACAGATAAAAACCCAAAATAAAATTGTGATCAGTTAAAAATAATAATAAGTAATTAAAAAATCCGTGTCCGTGGAGTTTCTTGTCCGTTCTTCTCTATAGGAACCTAATATGCTTTGGAATGGGCAACTAGCTGACTCTTCTCTTCTCTTTGCTTATCTTTCTGGCTGACCGACCCCTTGCATTTCAAAAGTGCCTGTACTTGTTTTTTTTAAAATAAATGCTTTGAGTTATTGTGTGTGTGAGTTTATATGTGTATAGAGTATTGTGAATACTATATTTTATAATATCTGTTTTATTTCAGGAACGAAATCGAGTAAGTAAAAGAATATTTACCTATTTAAGGATATACCCGTCACTATCAGACTACTTGGGACCACTGGTGGCTCAGTTCGGCTGAAACTAAGGAGAATAAAAGGTATGCTCAACTTAGATACATTTTTCGAAGATAATAAATTTTAATAATTTCTGATCACAAAAGTTTCAACATGGAAATGCTCCTGAAAAGTAATACTCAATTGTTTACGTTTAATGATATAGAAGTATGACTAGAAAAAAAACAACTATCTCATTAGTTTATATATACTTGTACAGTCAATGACGGATAATGTTAAGCAATTTTCATAGAAATTCCTTTCCCACATATATACTTAGTGGTTGTAAGTCACCTTTTCGAACTGTCATTTTTCACTCCCGACAGAAACAGAGGAATTTCATAAGTTTAACGTATGTTTCTGCGTGTCTGTGTGTCTGTCTGTGCCATCGTAGCTCGCAAACGGCTGAACCGAATTTGATGATTTCATTTAAATTTATAACGTGGGCAATGACGTAGTCGGAAAAATTATAAGTTGCTTAGTAGTAAGAAATTTCGTTGATCCTGCGCCTGATCTCTCTCCGGTCGTGTCGGATAGCGTGCCGTCCCATCGGACTATGAGAGTGAGGAAGAGAGAATGCACTTGTGTATGCACACACACTTGTGCACTGTGATACCTGTCCTATGACCTGTATGAAGGTAAGTTTCCGTTGAGATTGGCCGCCATGGCCGGAATTAGGTCTGGAGGACATATTCATTCCTTGACTGTTGATGTTTAAAAACTGTACTGTGTTTTTTCAGTGACGTTCGGACGCCAGCACATCAACCTACCCGAAACTGTCAAATTTTCGCAATCAATTTTGAACCTTATGCTTTAGTGATAAAGTTGAAAATCTATTAAAGAAATCTGACAGATTGTAGTAACTTGATGTGCTGGCGTCTGTACATGATCATACCGCATGCCCGAGAGCATTTGAATATTAAAAGAACTTGCGCTTTTGTTAACATCAGTCTTGTTCGCCTCGACACTGCTGTGACGTCAAAGGCCTCACAAACATTTGGTCGCGGTTTTCAATTCGTATGTACAACAAAAGAATAGTTTAAATCAAATTGTAAGACTCTTTGTCAGTAAATTTAAATAATTTTAAGGATTAACTGACAGTGTAATGCGTACGCTTCAGAGATTAACAGGGATATTAAGCCTGTTCAGTCTGTTCTTGTACTTTTTGGACATTTTATTAATAAAGTTGAGTGCAGTGTAGACTTGTGCAGTTGAGTCTGTAAAAAAAGAAATATGAATAGAAAAAAATATAGTTCGAGAATAATTTTTGAGATGTGCAGTCGTTTCAGGTGCGTGATTGTTCATATATTTCTCTTTGCCTTTTGTATCTTTAAATTTATAAGGCCTAGTGTAGTTGATTCTCCAGTAGCCCAGCTTGGGTTAACAATAATAAGCTGGGCTACTAGATTTTTAATAAAATATGCAATTTAAGAATTTAACAAATAATTCTGCATGCAAGCCTAAATTTAACAAATAATTCTGCATCCATGCCTGAATTTAACAAATAATTCTGCATCCAAGCCTGGATTTTAGTCTTTAGTTGAATTAAAACTAAATATTGAAATTGAACAGGGTGGCCTCGACTCGCAACCTGTTATAGATAGATAGATAGATAGGTTGAACGTTTACGTACGTTTACGTTATCATTGAGTCAGTACACGATTCAGCAAATTCTCTTTTTAGCAAAGTTTAAAAAAGGCTATTCCATACAGTTTGACTGCGTAGGTATTGCATTTTTCTATGCAACAGCAGTTTATTTTTATAACCACGAAATGTTTACGCTGGGGGTCTAGAATCAAGTGTTGAATTCATGGTTGCAGTTGGCGCGTCGAAGTCTCTACCACCCTGTATGATATTTAACTGTCACGGATTTACACAAAGTAACGCTTGATAATCTGGCTTGATTTTAATACTAATTTTTTTCTGAAGACACTTGCAACGTCCCGAATCTGAATTTGGGGCTCATAACTTTCCGGTAATTCTTTCGGATTTAGTAAATCGGATCTAGCTGAAAGACAATAATATATCGCACTATATTCGATCACAGCAACAGTTCCGTTATTGTGGCACCAACTTGCTAAATAGAACACAAACTGTTGAGTTTGTTATGTGAATGAAACGTGTTTTATATGTATATATAAAACGCTTCATGTAAAATACTGGTATTCAGCTGCATCCGGATAGACTGGAAACCGATTCCAACATAGTTGGGAAAGGCTAGGCAGCTGATGATATATTAATAAAAGACTTATTATTATGAAATCATAAATCTTTATATATCTCAACATCATACTACAGGCGCTGGTTAATAGAATGCACAATATCAATTGAGAAAGGTGTCTGAGGCAGGAGGGTCCTGAGTATTTGAATACCAATGTTCAACAGTGACTATAGAAATGTTTATAGTTAAAACAAACAGCATATGTATTTAAGGAGACTACATGACCTAAAGCGCGGTCACTGTTGGACTGCATATAAAAGAAAGACAAGCGGGATGACACAACGCTGGTAATTTATTGCAAAATATGAAACAATCATCTATTTTAAAATAATCTATCGATGAGACAAAAAAAAATAAAACACTATTTATTACGTACGGTTTTTAATCTATAATAGGAATTTTTAGAGGTATCTTCGTGATTTTGATCTATCGTATCAAATTAGTTGTATTATATTTTCAACACACTATTTAACTAGACTAGCATATATCCTAAAGAATATCATACATTTTTCTGATATGGTTTACGGTAGTCGATCTTAAACTTTTAGGCGTTATAAAACTTGCGTTTAGGTCCTGTACCTATAGTCCCCTTAACCCAGTTGTCTAGAATAAAAGGCTTATTATTATTAGAAACAAATATATTCCAAAGCAAATAACGTGGAATTTGATTTATATCAAAACGTTTGTTTGGTTTCACATTAAATTCAATGTAGATAATTTTCCACTAAACCAATAGGAATAGCATAAACAAAATGAATTAATATGTTTTTGGGAAATACGCACAAAATGAGGTATATAGTATTAAACACTACCATAGATTCCTGTTGAATTATAACTAGATTTATAAAAAAAATACAAGTTTCTAGTGCTACATCAGCTGATCGAACAAGTTCTCAATTCAAAGATCGTCGCGTGCTAAAGTGCACTTTTTTTTTGAGTTTGGTAAATCATCAAATGACCCCTCCCGCTCTGGGTGGAGCGGAAGGGAGTGTCAGACTCTTACTGACTGAAACCCACCCGTGTTCCTTCCGTAGCTCTTTATGTTCCGGGGTATCGGTAACCTTTTCGGACAATCCCGCTGATGCCACTGTACACTTGACATGTCATTATTGTCGGGACAATGATGGATCAATGTGCTGTACGTTCGAAATTTAGATTCGAACATGTTGATTTTAGAATGATGAAGTCATGTTTGCTGATTACGGTGCGTATTTGGATAGGCGACTTGCATGTTATTCCTAATTATGGTTCGATGTAGGCTTATTGGCTGTTAGTACTCTACTTATTCAAATTTTGTACTACGGACATTTATTTTTAATTCATTATGAATCTACAATATTAATTAACTAATTACAGGCAGATATTTATAAGATAGGTATAGTTAGTGCAAGATTATTTTTTTTATAAAAGTAACATAAAAGTAAGTACTTTTCAATATTTATTATAGTAATAGTCCATTTATTTGTCAAAAAGCATGCTGTCTCACCTGGCATTGTGTCTGACAAAGATAGTATCAGTGATGAGCAGTTAGACGCTAGTCTACACGCTCAACATCTAGTTTACACGCACACAAACACTGTTCCGAACTCAACGCGCGTAAAAAAATACGAAAAGTCCTTTGGAAAATCGAGTTAAAAAAAACCACTGCATAAATCAGTTATAAATAAAGTTAATTGAACTTTTTGGTAAGTGACCTTTGTCAATACTTACTTAATTTTAGAGATTTTGCACTTCTTTTATTATCGACTAGTGCCACCTTAATTTCGGTTTTCATACCGATGGGTAAAAAGCTCGACTACATGGACTATTAATGTATTTAATACTAGCTGTTGCCTTCGACTTTACCAAGCCTGAAACTCGGAAATGATCCCACGGGATCGTACGACCGAGATACAAAAAGTATCATATAATTATAATAACCTAGGTCATGATCTACCTGTCTGCCAAATCGCAAATGAACGAATTCTGTCTCCGGGCTGCTGCAGAGAAATTATAGATAGCAAAACCTATATAATAATACATTGCTCGACAGGGTAGTCGAACCCAGGACCTCACGCTCACCAGTTGCACTTGCGACCTCTAGACCGACGAGGCAGTCATAATTTCATATGTAAGTCTCACAACTAGCGAGCACTCTCAAGAGTCTACAAACGACATTTCCTAGTATTCTCGAGGCAAGACTCTGATAAAATAGACAAATTACTTTCATACATGAAAGATACTACCGAAGCTCATATGAACATAGTTACAAGGTACTAATAATAATAATTTTATTTCGAGCAACGAGACTCATAGTGTTAGTAACAATATACTTACAAACTGTGTCAGTAATACACTGACAAAGACATACAAACTATGTCAGTAATACACTGACAAAGACAAAAACAAAACAGAAAACAGATTGTGACATCACTGCTGCACGGTGACAGGCCCAGCCGAAACCTTGCAGCAGTGGCTCACAAACGCACAATCAAGCCTGCTTGCTATCATAGACAGGATTCTGTTGGCGCTGCCCCTCACCCTACGGACCTAGGATGCGCACCGCTCCCGCATCACCGTGTAGAAACAGTCCACGTGAGCTTCAGCGAACATCCCTGATGCGCTGCAGTATCGAGGCAACCCCATCAACACCCTGAATCCATTATTGTATTCACGCATTATCTACGATTGTATTGGACGCGAAGGGCGCCGTGTGATTTTTAAATATAATTAACCCACAGACTGCAAGTGTAAAAAGACGCACAGTAAGCACTAAAAATAGTGCGCTTGACCTCTTTAGAGGCACGCCTGAATCTGCGGGCATGCAATCATGTTAGCTCTCACACACAGCGCCCTTCGCTCCCTGTCAATATCCTCATCGTCTTTGAGGCCAGTGGTCAATAAGTGACCCAGATATTTAAATCGGTCTACCTCATAAGAGGTATAAGTACCGTTCAGCTTAACTGAAGGTACTCCTTCCGGGTATTTACCCCTATCCCCAAAGACCATGATCACACTCCTTAACATCATGTGCCAAACCATGTAGTCTACTGGCGGCTTCGCAATTGCTTTATTATCTTAATGTTGAATTTTTCTTGCACACTTGTGACACATAGATAGTTTTAACTTTTCCTGGCCTAATGGCCTTTATGTATTATAAACCTACTTTATTTTTATAACCATGAAAATATAAAATCATCAAATCAAACTTTTTATAGACTGCAGATTTTCATAGCTGTCACTTACAATCTTGCGAAGCCAGTTTGCCTGTCCATCTTCTAAACATTTGGGCAAGTCGAGGTAGAATTCGATTATATCACCTTCGCCCTCTCAGAGGGATTCCGTGTCTACGGCATCCAGGAATACCGATATCTATTAAGATTCTTGAAACGCCTTCCCTGATTTACTATGCGGCCTGATCTATGGGCCGTTGCAGACTTGCAGATGAAACAAACTTGCTGTTTTTCACACGACGATTTGTGTAGTTGGAAAGTCAGGAAAATTTATTGTTCATCTTTACACACTGTCTATTTATTATTCATATTAGACGGCAGGTAGACGTACTTTATTACGACTTTCGAAAGGCGTTTGATAGGGTTAACAACGACACGCTGCTGAAGAAACTTAGCAAAATAGGTTTCGCAATATCTCTCTTCCGTTTCTTCGCAGACTAGGTTCGCGATCGTCAGCAGTTCGTTAGGCTCGGTAGGAATGAATCAAGCACCTACCTACCACATGCGTTCCGGAGTAAGTCTGGGCTCAATTTTGCTTACGGCAGCCTATACTTTTTCTAAGGTACACAAACGAGCACAAGCGTACCGTAGACTCAGTCTGTAGCAAAACTCATTGCGATCGTACTTGGTGCACACCGAAGTTTAATTTCGTCACTTCACCTTTCCTTACTCTTCCCCATCCAATCAGCGTGTTTCGACAGATATTGTCGATTTGGTAAAAGTCCTACAGAACGGACGGGGTAATTTTATCGAGACACGGCCCCTAGCGTTCTTGGAACGACTACCAATCCAGTTTCGGGTACTTGGTGAAGCCTAACTCCTCTCCCGGAAATGTGCGAACAAGAAGCCTCACGCAAAGTGTTCTGTGGCGAGACCGTTTTGGAGAAAGAAATCATTAATATCGTTATAATTATCGGTTATGTAATTACAGATTGGCCTTCGAGCCTAGTTTGATTTAATCGAAGTGTGAGTTTTACGGTTCTGACTTCCATATGTGCTGCGTCAGCTTAAGGTCATCAAAAGTCAGGAGCATTAGAGCTCAGTGTCAAGTATATCGGAAGGCCTCCCCCGTTAACAAACGTAACTGACAAATATCTGTCAAGGTAAGGATTAGGAGATGTACACATATGTAATACAAGAGAAAATAGCATCAATTATTAATTACGATCATTTAGAAGAGTTATTTCCATGCTGGAATAAATTATCATTAATAGCTTCTCAGCTATATCGCCCTTCACTACTTCATTGTGTTTGAGCTGGGGACAAGAAAAGGCGCAATAAACTCTCCAGCAACACGTATCTGTCTGTTTAGTTAGAGGAATTTATTACCATTATCAGCATAGTATAATTATTATATAACTAAGGACCCAGTTCCACCAACACACACACATACCCATATACTACGTTAAATATTACATAATCTGAGCCAAAGCTCAGATTAGACTAATGTAATATTAGTTGGGCCCAAACCCAACTATATTAAATATTAATCCCCTTGTTATGACAGCTGACACACTTGGACATGGCCTCTTGGCTTGGCATTTACCAAGTCTCTTAATTTAACTAGCCTAAGCTATCACGTCCGCTCTGTGGCTGTCCAATACTGACTTCCCCTGCCTGACTTACACCAGTCTTTTCAATTCTTAAAAAAATACCTCGCTTAGCCCAAAATCACACACTTTTGCAGAATAGGTTTATGGCCGCCTTTGTACAATCTCTTCATTGTCTTAAGGGTTCGTTTGGGTATCCCACGGGCCCATCTTATAGTCGCCAGATGTGTTATAAGTTTTCGCTGTTGACGTGAATTTTTGTCACCAATGAAAACACTTGAAACAGAACTACTACTTGCCCAAAACTCATGAAACAAAGACATTAAGACTTAAAAACTGTCGATAATAATGCAATTAGGGTGCTGTTATTTTAATAATCATCTGCCTGGTCTTTTCCCAACGATGTTGGGCTCGGCTTCCAGTCTGACCGGATGCAGCTGAATATCGGTATTTTACATGGAGCCAGTAATACAATACCCCTTGGGAAGACTGGTTGTTAAACTTTCGGGCTTCTGACGGCCGGTAACGACTGTCAAAGATCCGCGAATGACAGCCAGGACCAACGGCTTAAAGTGCTTTCAGAGGCGCGGAGTGGACTTGGTATGTAAAGATGGTAACCCATCTACGGACCAACCGCGGTAAGCGTAGCACAACCTGATCGATCGAACCGTGCGGTTAATACTTAGGCACAAGCTCGTCCTTTTATTTATTTCTATTCAAATAAGAATCGTTTTGAAATTCAACAATCAAACGTCATGCAGTCTAACTCTTCGATACTTTGTCATAAAAACAATCGCGAACACTTTATTATTTATTTCAATAACGTTGCCCGTCGTCTTTCAAAGGATCAGCAGTATAATATTACCTGCTAAACTAAACGTAATTAAATAATATATTAGGTAATAGTAACTTAATAATTAATACATAATTCCTTATCTGCGGGAAGCTAATTAAAGTTTCAGGTGCAATTAGATACCGCCATATTGTGTATATACGAGCTCTTTCGCAAAAAATATACGTATTAGGTACCTATATTCTTGACTTTCTTCATCAAACTATCTTAAACTTTATCTTAATACACTTCAAAACCAGCAAAGCCTTTTATACAAATAAAAGGCTTTGTTCGTTCATGCTTTACTTGCAGGCTTTGTTCTTCGCTCCACGATTGGCTACGAAGTTTTACACGTCAATTATGACATACAATATTAATAACATAAGTTTGCTGAATCGATGCGTTGTGATTAAAATAAACCGAAGACAATAACCATGAAGGAGCAACTTCGTTTTAGTTCTAGAACTTTGTCTCTTGGAATAGTTTGTCAAGTAAGTCGTTAAATTCTTCTTGACTTACAGTGCATTCGCGATTTATTTGCCAAAAATATAAATAAATATGATTTCATGATCCAAGGGCTGGCTTTTACTTTGGCCAGAGGCTAAGCATCGCCATACAACGTGGTAATGCGTGGTGTTCCACGCGTGCCTCAAAGAGATGTCAGCATTAAAAGGAGGGGCCCGTAAGGGCCGAAGCCTGCCGGGTCAGCGGGATTGTCCGAAAGGGTTACCGCTGGCCCGGAACATAAAGGGCGAAGGAAGGAACACGGGTGGGTTTTAGTCAGTAAGAGTCTGACACTCCCTTCCGCTCCACCCAGAGCGGGAGGAGTCATTTGATGATTTCCCATACTGAAAAAAAAAAAAAAAAAAAAAAGCTGGCTTTTACTTTGGCCAGAGGCTAAGCATCGCCATACAACGTGGTAATGCCGCCAGTCTCTTGGGTACATTACCAGTCGACAGCGATGCAGATGAATTTTTCGACGCAATTTTTTAGTTTCTATATAGTTTTAGTTAAGGTAGATTTTAATTGTGTTATTTTTGGTTATTACTTAAATTCAATTCAATAAAGTTTACTTTTACTTAGGTCAAAAATAATAAATATTGTATGTATATACAAGGTTATTTTAAAAGTTAAGTATTCATGGAAAAATAACTTTAATTCCTACACAATACAGTTCAGTTTACGCTACAACTTGAAACATTTTTATAACTTTGTCAATAGTGCTAGTCACACTGAAATCAACTTAATTGTAATTGAAATAAAGTTGATATTTGTTTAACTTGAAATAGCGTAAGGGTGTGCAGCACTGCGCATTTTTACTTTAGGTGACGTGTGCTGTAGTTAGTGAGCTGTCATTCCACTTGACGCTAGGGATGGACACTATTGATAGCTCACTTCACCTGAACTTTCACGGTTAGATTTTTACAGAATTGATCGGCATTAGTCTAGATCTAGTTGTTTGTATGCGTTGACATTTTATGTAGGTAATAATAAAAATCTTTATAACATATTTGCTCGTAAAGGGTCTCTTATTTCACCAATTTCAATATCGTAATGTATCTTTACGTACTTGTGCGGTAATGTAATGTAAATCGCACGGTTTATCAAGATGCTCCGTCAAAACGAACGGTACTTTTTTAAATCTTAGCAAAGAGTTTTTATTTCAGAAAAGTAGTCAACATTTTATGAATAATATTAACTTTGGGAGATAAAATATAATAAATAAACATTTAATTCTTTAATTTAATTAATTTTGACAATAAATTACAACCATTAATATCTGTAACAAAAACAAAAATATTAATTTACTTTATTAATAATACTGGCTGTTTTGTGCCTATGTCTGAAAATAAAGCGCGAACGCGCGCGCTTCGCTTATTTGTTAAGAAGTAAAAATTATTCCGAAGTCCGAGTTTTATTTATTTCCTCGCAAATATGTTATAAAACGTCGTATGACATACGTGCGCTTTGATAATTACAGCCTCAAGCAATATCGCCTCGGCTGTAATTTTCAACTTACCGCACTTAGTTTATATCATAATGTACTATTTATTACATGTGAAAAATATTTTTAATTAATATAAAAACCCACTTGTGGTTCTTTGCTCAAAAGTCTATTTCAGACACGGTCCTCTGGACTTTATACGAGACTATGACCTCTGAATTTGTTTCAGTGTTTATTGGCGGCAAAGAAACATCGAGCTTATCTAGTTTTTAAATAGTAGATTGTTTGCCGAGGGAGCAAACAATAAGCTCGAGTGACGTACTTTGAATCCAAGTGCAACTTGTGAAAAAGTATTATTTTATTTATACATTTTGAGTAAACAATTACGAACGAAGGCAGAATGCTTTTCGCGTGTTTTTTTTATTTTTTCACAAACTTTTTTTATTTGGCTCGCGCATCTTTTGTTTTGTCATACAGTCTGTTACTTGTTCATACAATGTTCGTGATTGATCTCTTTGGTGATTAGAACTTTTACTAACAATATCCACCATCCAAATTCAAATCACTTTTAGTCCCTAGGGATTAAAGTGCTATTTTATTCTCTGTTTACGAATAATACACTAGTTCTATTTAATAGATGTGATAAAAATATAATTATTGACATGTGAAAGTGTTTGTATAAACCGACAAACAGAAAAAAACGGTGCGGAAAACCTCAAATAGCGAAAATATTGGGAGTTATAATGTTCGAGCCATTTGGGGTTGCAACACTAGGGCCATGGGGTCCTAGTGCCTACTTGATTTTTCAAATCAGCACCAAGATACTTCACGTGACCAGAAAGAAGGCTGGCCTATTTTTTGGCAAAAGAATCAGCATTGCCAGAGATACAATATGGCATAGCTGCCAGCCTTTTGGTCACTTTTCCTGTTGATAGGTATCGATGCGGACGAATTTTTTGATGCCTTATGATTCTTTTTTATATGCATATTATCAATTATTATTTTAAGTTACTAACTGCTGGCTTTTAAATTACTAACTGGCCTGAAAGACGCTATACCTACTGTTTTTTATTCGAAAAACACGTGGCGCCATCTATTATCATAATAACGTTATTGTTGATTTCCTCGGGAACAGCACTTTTTTCGGCATGAAAGGTACCCTATGTCCGTTTCTGTACTTACACGTCCTGATCAACGTATATGCAAAATTTCAGGATGATCGGTTCAGTCACAGATCATATAAATAATCTGTGGGTTCAGTGGTTTAGGCGTGAAAAGGTAACAAACAAACTTACTTTCGCATTTATAATATTAGTCAGGATGTAAATACAAAACGATAGTAAGTTACAGAAATTTATCATTATCAGAAAGTCTTAGGAACATCGTGCTTGCTAACCTACACCTACATGGAGGTATTAAGGATGAAAATAAAATAAGTAGGACGGTAAGACTTCAGCTGTGTATCTTGCTCCCATACCTTCATATCGATCAGAACCAGTCTCGTGACACAGACCCATCACAGCAAGGTCAAAACAATCGCATGCAAAAATGTTTACATTATTTCTATCCTACATTAACCAGACTATTAAATCTCTAGGCGTGTCGCTTCAATAAATTATGTAACATTAAAAATAAAACTGATAACGTTGTTTTCGTGATTGTAGAACGTGGAGGTGTGTCATTGTGTCTGTCTAAAGTTATAGGTAATGCTTCGTTTTCCGTAACCGATGATAATAACACCGCTTGATGAGTGAGTGACTGTGTCGTATTTAAATGTGTAATTACAAGTTACTGATATTTAAAATGAGCATTATTTACGAGGACGTTTAGTTTCCGACGCTTACCCGATATTGTTTTGTATAATCAACTCGAATACCTATATTCGAAACAATTTCTGACTTCTCAAAAGGTTAGCTTAAAGCTAACTTAGTTTATATTTATATTTGATTTATTTCATTCTTTGCATAACTTAGCTTCAGCTTATCAAAAAATTTTTTTTCTAATACGAATTTTTATAAATAGCATTCTGTCTCCAGGAGAAATAAACGTTGATCAAAGCAGAGACCAACAATGTTGCCTGACCGCTAATAGGTTAGCAAAGTAACACTTTTATGCAATGGTTGTCGGCACCACGTCAACGCCGGCTGTCGCTGAAAACCAGCGCTGTGACAGCACACAGCCACAGCATTATGCTGAGCGATGGCCATTTTGCGTGGAAGTGAAGCATATTTTCCCCCATCTTGTTCTTTTTTGTGTTTCTACTTTGCGTCATGTTTTACCGTAAATAAACGTAGTTTTTTCTTGACATTAGTCTCATTACTACTTTATTTTTAACCTATAGTACGTAGGTACCGATTTTGCGCTCCGCTTTGTAGGTGGAGCGTAAAATCGGTACCTTTGATTAAGCCAGAGTTCGTGTTTAAAAGTAATTAAAACCAGTTTAAGTTTGTGTCGGCTAGTGTGTGTCACATTTTAAATTCATTACAAATCAGGTCATGTGTAATGGGACTAACAGCTAAGTTGTGTGGCGCTAAATTATACGGGTTAGTGAGCAAATGACGCTTACTAGGTATTTATACAATAGCAGTAATAACAGACACACGGGTCGATCGAACAGGTTTAGCTACACTTGCCACGGTTGGTCCGTGGATGGGGGGTAACATTCTTTACGTATCGAGAACCCACCATGACTCGGAAAGCATGTTAAGCCGTTGATCCCGGCTGTCATTCGTGGATCTTTGACAGTCGTTACGGGTGGTCAGAAGTTCGAAAGTTTGACAACCAGTCTTACCATGGGGTATGTCACAGAGTTACTGTGTAATATCCCTTGATAAGACTTGGGTTGTGGAACTCAGATAGGCAGTCTTTCCATGTAAAAAAATATACAGGCAGCTGTATAATTTTTTACATGGAGCGGACCGGTCCAGTCTAACCGGTTGCAGATCCGGTTAAACTGGAAGCCAACTCAAACTAAGTTGGTAAAAGGCAAGGCAGATAATCAGTTATTTATACAATGTAATAGGCACATTATGTTCATAATATTGTGTACTTATAATTATATAATACGTAAGCGTGCCAAATTTTTAAAGTTACCTAGTTTTCTGTCTGAAGTTGTGTAGGTATTTGGCCGTGACACAATTTGTGCTTAAACACAGATGTGGTTGCTTGGACTCAAGGTCCGTTTCAGACGTATCGCGACCTAAATAGAGCGATATAATCGAATTACTGAAATCAAACGTGCATCATGTCGTGGTCTATAGCAACAGCTAACACAGTGTTGCCGACATTGACCATATTGTACTCATAAGTTTGGTGCAGCCACTAGATCTTTTTAGCTCCACTCTTGAATTTATTTATTTATTGTTTATTTAAACTTTTCGCAAAAAGCAAAAAGGTACAGACGCCAGCACATCAAGCTATCCGGAACTGTAGAATTTTACCAATCAACTTTGAACCTTATGCTTTAGCGATATAGTTGAAAATCTATTAAAGAAATTTGACAGATTGTAGTAGCTTGATGTGCTGGCGTCTGTACAAAGGCGGACTTAATGCCTTAATTTCAGCCTAATTTACAGACACTAATCTCGTATGTTCAAACTTCTAGCCTAGACCAGCACCGTAATTGCGTATCACATTATCAATCTCAATCTGAATCATTTTGATGGATATTGCTAATCCATTGCTTCATATGTACGAAAAATATGTCTGCTCAACAACGTAAATGACGCAATGAATGTTGCAGAATTGTCAAAATGAAACCCATTGCTACTGTCGATGCGCAACCTGTCACCATGGATTCAGTAAGTACATGATTCTAAACCAACTGCGCTGAAATTCTTCATTATTTATTTATTTAATACTTCAAGCACATAAAAGTACAGAGGCGGATGTAATGCCATAGGCATTTTCTACCAGTCATCGGTTATTTAAAAAAAAATTGCTATTCCATTCAGTTTGACCACGTAGGTATTGCAGTTTTCTATGAAACAGCAGTTTTTTTTTTTT
Source organism: Luperina nickerlii (assembly GCA_963855955.1). Classification (NCBI taxonomy): domain Eukaryota; kingdom Metazoa; phylum Arthropoda; class Insecta; order Lepidoptera; family Noctuidae; genus Luperina; species Luperina nickerlii. Next base: position 26,858,870 of record OY979662.1, read on the forward strand.
ATAACAGACGAAAAATTTCTACGCTAGGGTGTCTAGAATCATGTGCTCAATTCATGGTTACTGTTTGCGCGTCGATGTCCCACGTTCTCCAACAAGGTTTTTATTGAAAGAATAATTGGAAAAGCTTTTTTCTATAGACATTGGAACCGGACAACGTCCGTACAGTTAATTAAATATATTTTTGAACCGAGCAAGTATGAAACCCGTATCCCGTGGCGGGCAATGAACTGCATGGAACCCATTATCACTAGAACATAAAACTTGCAAAAATCCATAACCAAACATTAACGTTAACAACGTAACATACATAACTCACGCCTTCTTTCCATGAGGGTAGGCAGAACCTACAGAACACCATCTGCTACGATCCTTACATACTCTTTTTGCCTCATTTCCGTTCATACATCTGGGGCAATTCTCGTAATTTTGAGAACGATCACAGTCTGATCTCAGTATCAAACTGTTAAAAAAAAAACAGTGGCACTCCGGGAGTGCCGACAGAAGTGAAAAAAAAAACACAAACAGAATACTTTGCTCTCACTCACTGACATATCGCGGATTTAAAATCGAGGACAGTCGAACACATCACATCCGAATGTAGCGCGGTGTCGGTAACAGTGTCGCGAGTTCAACAATTTTTTCCCATCTCAAAAAATGCCCAACGCGCCTAAAGAAGTTTTCTCTTTAAAATTCCTGTAATTTCCCTACATTTTTGACAAGTCTTAGACATTTGTTTGTCGCCGAGATGAGACTGCGACTAGATTTTGAACGTTCTAAGGCTCCTACAAACAGGCGCGACGCGCGATATAACCGCGCGCGACACATAGGCACCGCTCGTTGCGCGACTTGCGGTGCCTTTGTGTCGCGTGTCGTGACGCGTGTTTGAAGGAGCCTTTAAATTACAAGAATTGGCCTTCTGGACATACACGCACACTGGTTGCGAGTATGAAACCGAATATGTCACCATTATATCTGAAAATAAAAGAACTGTTTCGATACCAAAGCTTTAACTGTCCACTTAGCTGTCAGCGCCTCGTTGACTTTGTTGGAGGGTGAACCCTAAAGAGCCCTTTGACCCTGACCCACACGCAAAACCGTAAAATATAAATAAACGTCTCAGGTTCAAAGTTCAACCTTCAACGTAATTGTTACCGCGAATAGAACTTATTTCGAATAGAGAGGATGTTTTTTGACACCTGAGACATCTTAATACCTTGTAATCTTTATTATAAGCATGTAATTACTTACACTATTGTAATTACTCAACTACTAGCCCTAATTGAGTAATTAATGCCTAAAACGATTAAAAATCTCGTTTGTTTGTGTATTTGCTTAGTACTTTAAACTATTTGACGGATCATTATTTTAAAATACAGAGAGGCTTGTGTCTACGTAAACAACCGCTCGGGTCGATTGATCAGGTAAATCTACGCTTGCCGCGGTTGTTCTGTGGATGGGTGACCATCTTTACATACCTCTCCGTGCCTCGGAAGGCACGTTAAGCCGTTGGTCACGGCTGTCATTTTTGGTTCTTTGACTGTCGTTACAGTCGGTCCTTTCTGTAAAAATCTCACCGTGAAAGCTTAGGTGAAGTGAGTTTGTTATTGCTAGGAATTGACACTAGTGACAGCTCACTCCACGCTCATTTCACCTAAGTTCTCACGGTGAGATTTTTACAGAATAGCACCGCTGATCGTCAGAAGCCCAAAAGTCTGACAACCAGTCTTACCAAGGGGTATTGTATTACCTAGTAATTGGGTTGTGGAGGTTAGATAGGCAGTCGCTCCATGTAAAATACTGGTATCAGCTGCATCCGGTTATACTGGTAGCCGACCCCAACATAGTTGGGAAAAGGCTAGGCATATGGCAGATGGTGGTATTTTAAAAAAACAACCATTACGTATGTATTCTCCGATAGGTCAGGCAGAGGTGAAGGTATTATAATACACCTACTTTTGCCAGTTATGGCGCCAATTTCGCCATTCTTTTAGTTTTCTTTTTTAAAGTACTTAACATTTTGATTATTACAACATACATCATAGATTAAGGCCGCTATCCCACTGGCGTTTTACGAGCGTTGACGTCGCGTCATCGCGTAACAAGCATAAAACGTCCGCTGAACGCGACGTCAACGTCGCGTCTGCTTAACGTTAACGTCGCGTTTGTTGGCAATAGTATCATCTGCGCGACGTTATCTTCGCGTTCAGCGGACGTTTTATGCTTGTTACGCGATGACGCGACGTCAACGCTCGTAAAACGCCAGTGGGATAGCGGCCTTAATGTTATTTGGGTCGTTTCCACAACCTGTTGTTTTTTTTAATATTTCGGAACTATGTTTTATTATTTCTAACATTACGTATAACAATATAGTTTATAAGTTGTACTACCTACTAACAATAATTATGGGCAAAATATGTCTGAATTATTATTTTTTTTAAGTTACCCAAAAGGAAATTCAATGGACCTACTGCGTATTTGTTTCGGGTTATGCTAGTAAAGGATATCTAAATGGGATAGGATCATAGATATCCAAATACACAAAATCAAAGAGATTTGACTTTGTATGGGGTAAAGGGGAATACGTTTGACCATTGGCTTGTGCTAGTAAATTCTATCTGGCGTAAACCTTTTTAGGCTTTACAACACACACAACAGATGGTTCTAGCTGCCCACAATGGATGCTAGCAAAGGACAAAATTCCCAGCGACAAAGCTGTGAGATGTGTCGCGATCAATATAAAGTTAGGTACCAACTGATTACAACATACATTAGTTTTGACACTTGTGGTGACAATTTCCATATTAAACGTATATTGTGACAATTTTTGCTTCTGTAAAAGGTAGTTAGAAGACCAGTGGGTGCCGCGGTCCGCAATTTGTAGGCGAATGACGTCACTGAAACGTTATTCAGTTGCTGACTGCTCTCCACAGTATGTTACGAAGATACAGAGAATTTACTGTGTTATAGTAAAAATATATATATACAATTTTCACTTACGTTAAGTATTTATCAAATTTAGAAACTAAGAGTTCCGCTACTTATCATGTAATTATAATTTATGTATTGTTAACTTTTGATTATTTTTTTAATTTTATAACACTATTTTAGCTCTTCTCACTTGAACCACACGATTACCTAGTTTAGGTTCGTAAGACTGGGGAATATTATTTACTTTTAAAACTGTCAAATTTTTTGTGCCTTGTTATTTTATTTTTAATAAAATATTAATATTATTATTAAACCCCGGTGCCATAATGTTCATAACAGCCGTCACTGCGACTGTTATGTGGTAGCTACCGCCCTTCTACGAAACCATAGCTTAACCGCATGTAGGCAAAGCTAATCTTTTCTACATCATTTATCATCATCATCAATTCAGCCGAAAGACGTCCACTGCTGGACTTAGGCCTCCCCCAAGCACCTCCACTTCGACCGGTTCTGTGCTTCTCGCATCCAACGGGTTCCTGCGGCCTTCACAAGGTCGTCGGACCATCATCCCATCATCACCAAGCAAATGCAAAATATAACTAGACTCCTGGTTAAAATCACAAAATTATGATGAAACAGAGAAACTCGTGGAAGTGTAAAATATTCATGACTCTCTCACACACTCCGACAAAACCTGCCTGTGACAACACACATGCCACAAACACCACAAACTCCCATCGCATACTTCATTAACCCTACATTCACCACATTAACTCAACGTCAAAATACATCCCAAATCATATATCCTGTACTGTTTATTTTTGCCTTATTTTTTGTTCTTGTTATTAATTAATTAAATCTAAATTAACTTAATTACCTATTAAGCACTTTTTGCATGGAACTTAATTCCTTTCTGTTTCTGGAGAAGGGCGTCGTTAGTTGCGCTATAGTTTATACTTTTACAGATATCATAGTTTTACTTGGTGTACTTACTCTTGTGTTATTGTTCCGAAATAAACCTTTATTACTATATATCACAATATCCATTTTTGAACGGCTTTGCAAAACTGATACAATTGTTTGCTAAAACATTTATTACGGTTCACTAGTCAATTACTACAATTGGCTGCATCCATGAAACCGGCTTCACTATGAAGTGCTGATAAGAGCTCCCCCATTGATAAAATATTGTATGAAATGAAATGGAACGTTTATTTGCAAGAATTTAAATACAGATTTTTACTGTTTCTATAAAACACATTCACATATATATGTGTGTGTTTGTCACACAAAACATTTTGCTAAAAATAACATGCACAATGATTCATGAATAAATAAGAGATGCTAATAAAATAGTCGACCCAAAAAAGCCTATATCTATAAGCCATTTGAATAAAGCTGGTTTAAGACGATTGATTGGCAGTTCCCCTAATGATTTCGGTAGTTTATTATATATCCATAAAACCATTGCAAAGCAACTTCTGTGATATAAATAGCTTTTTGCTAGAGAAATAATTAATCAAACAGGATATCTTGTCTTAAACGAAACAGTGTCTCCAAGACGTTTGAAATAAGAAATAAGTCGGAGTGCGTTTTAACAAAATAGCATTCAAAAGAACTGAAAATTAACTGTTTCCGGTATGTAGGTACCTAACATAAAAAGAGGTTTACATGTAGTTAATGTAAAAAGATACAAAAAAAAATGCATGAATCTAAAACGCTTTAATTAATTATTAGTTATTTATGAAATGAATTTTGCACGTCGCCAAATTAATTTTCTGGTCGCTGATCCTTGAATGTGTAATTTAATGCTGACTAATTAAAGCTCAATTTTGTCTGATAACAGATTTTGTAATTAGAATAATTAACGCCCTTTAATAAATGTTCGACGCGGAAAGGTGTTTTCAGGCGATCGTTTCCGAAGAGGTAATAAGTTAACATTCATGACGTCGAAAGGATCTCAAAGGTATTTTAGATGAGGATCGGGTAATTTGAGGGAAGACTGAGACACTCTTACGAGGAATATTTTTATGGGGCATCATTGTATAGAAATCTATAGTTATCACAAGTTACAAAGCGTGACGTGCTTTTTCTTAAGTTCAAGTTATTTTTAAAGATTCAACAAATTGATAGCTTTATGTCATTTTTCAATCACGCGAAGTTACAGCTAGGTTAGGAATCATCATCATCTGCCGAGCCTTTTCCCAACTATGTTGGGATCGGCTTTCAGTCTTCCAGGCTAGGTTAGGAATACGGGGTCAAATTATATTAGCTAGCGAAACTCCGCAGAAAAAAACAAGAAATTAATTTCATGGTTTTTTTTTGGTAACCCTCCGGTAGATGACCCAAAAAAGTGAAAAAAATAACATTACTTTGTGTAAACTTCACACTTCACAAACATGATGGGTTCCAATGACTTCTTCAAGTAACATCACTAGTCACTACAAGCGGTCGTTGATACAAAAAATAACCATCAAATCTTTTTTATTTATAGTGTAATTAGGTAGGTACTGATACCCATAGCGTCTTCGGAGTTTCGCTATCTAATTTTTTTTTTTTTAGACGTTGCCCCACACTAGGAATTACTCCTGTATCGTGGGTGCGTTTACAAACATTTAAATTCACATACAAAAACAGCCAGACCCGGAACAACTACCAACCGTGTCGTCAATTTAATTTGACCTTGTGCTGTCCAGGCTACCAGAGGGGCTGGTGGTTAAGTAATAACCGCACGGTTCAATCGATCAGGTTAAGCTGTGCTTGCCGCCGGTAGTTCGTGGGTGGATGACCTTCTTTACACACCAGTGCCTCAGAAAATACGTTAAGCTGTTAGTCCCGGCTGTCAGTCGTGGATCTTTGACAGTAGTAACGGGTTGTCAGAAGCCCGAAATTCTGACAACCAGTCTTACCAAGGTGTATCGTATTACCCAGTAACTGGGATGTGGAAGTCAGATAGGCAGTCGCTCCATGTAAAATACTGGTACTCAGCTACATCCGGTTAGACTGGAAGCCGACCCTAACATAGTTGGTAAAAGGCCAGGCACATGATGATGATAGTGCACGCTGCCTTTAAAAAGATAGGGCTATAATTTGCTTTGTAATCACAATACAATTATATTATCACAGACACGTTTTGCTCCAATAAAAAAGGTAGAGAGGTGTCGTGGGACACCCGGCTGTAAGAAAGCCCCTTTCGCTGTTTATTACGTTAAATAAAAGGCACAGTGAATAAATTAACAACGTTTGAAAGTAACCGAATGAAAGAATGGAAACACGCATTAGCAATTGTATCGTGTCGGTCAAAAACTCAAATGGCCTTATTACAAAACAAAATTTATCTTCAGACCCAAGTCTAAACATGCGAGACTTTTTTTAAATTTCGAACTATAATCCGACAAAGTTAAATTTCCTATTACAAATACTGACGTTAAACCCGAGCCAAAGTTGTTGTGTAAACGGCAGAATTTTATGAACTTTAAAAACTATTTAACAATTTGTAACAATATTCTGACAAAGAAATGGACTATTACTATAAAAAATATTGAAAGGTATTTTTATCTTACGTTTATAAAAATTAATAATCTTGCACTAACTACCTACACCTATCTTATAAATATCTACCTATAATTAGCTAATTAATATTGTAGGTTCGTAATGAATTAAAAATAAATGTCCGTAGTACAAAATTTGAATAAGTAGAGTACTAACAGCCAATAAGCCTACATCGAACCATAATTAGGAATAACATGCAAGTCGCGTATCCACATACGCACCGTAATCAGCAAACATGACGACATCATTCTAAAATCAACATGTTTGAATATAAATTTCGAACGTACAGCACATTGATCCATCATTGGCCCGACAATAATGACACGTCAAGTGTACAGTGGCATCTGCGGGATTGTCCGAAAGGGTTACCGATACCCCGGAACATAAAGGGCTACGGAAGGAACACGGGTGGGTTTTAGTCAGAAAGAGTCTGACACTCCCTTCCGCTCCACCCATAGCAGGAGGGGTCATTTGATGATTTCCCACCCTGAAAAAAAAAAAACACCCCCTTCCGCTCCACCCAGAGCGGGAGGGGGTTACTGGATGATTTCAGATCCTCAAAAAAAAAAGCCTAAGTTGTCAATTTTGCATTAAGAACTTTATTCATAATTGACATAATCTCATTTCAATGTTTTATATATGAGTTGATTACAATAATATGTGGTTTGCTAGGCGACCTCGATGATTGTAATATATAATAATTATATTATAATTAAATATAATTATTATTCTTGCCTGAGCAACTGGTAGCAAGTTCGTCATGCTCCCTTAGATGTCACTGCTTGTGGTCGCGTCGGGGGTCGGGTAGCCTCTTTTCCTCAAATATGGCGAGGGGGTAATGGCTGATCTATGCGTTATGCTCGTGAACGGGTGCTGCTTGTGGTGACTGGTCGTCTTGCTGACCATGGTTTTATTTTTGTTATGAGTAATAACTTGTTAATTTATTTTTCCTAGTGTATCATTTGTGACTTCAAGTGACAGCTGTGTTAACAGAACCCAGCATTACATAAATATGTAAGCTGGCAAGCCCTTTAAACCTGGAGGCTTTTATTTAGGTAGTAAGTTTTTAATTACATTTTTAATTTTTATTTACCTACTATTTTTTTGCTGGAGTACGTATAGTTTTTATTGTAATTGCTGGTATATTGGCGTGGTTAACTGACATTATGGTAAATAAATTATTTTAATTTTCTGTGTCTTGTAATGTTAATTACTCTGCATACCTAGTATTGTATACAATCAAGTATTTTCTAAATGAATGGGGTGTTTGTTGCGCCACTTCTTCTCCCCAGCAAAAGCACTAGGAAGTGGTGAAGGGCGGGCGTTTTGGGGGACTGTCTTTTGTAATTTTGACGTTCGAAAAGTCTAGCTAGTAACCAAAATCAAGTCATGTATTCAAATTAGGCTGAGAAGCCTAATTTGAATAAATGACTTGATTTTGATTGATTTTACAATAGTGGGAATAAAGTTCAAAATACAGTTACTGGCTAGAAGGTTTAGGCTAAGTCTAAAGTTAAAACTCGTTTTGTAATAAGATGGTATATGTTACACATTTTTGGTCTAGCTCCCATTCACTAAGTGTAGATACAGAGTGTAGGTAACGGTAAAAAGTTCCAAAAAAAAAAACAGCAACAGTTAACTGTCAATAAAACCAAATGGACAGGACACATTGGTACGTCACAAACGTGCAGTTTCAATTTGACGTTCTGTCGATACGTCATATCCATTTCGAATGAGAAGAGGTGATCCAATCAGCGAGCAGTATTTGAAACGCTTTACTCCAGTTTTAATATGTAGAACGTGCACAACACTAGTTGACAGATATTGCAAATTATTTTCCCTTTGCTTCGAACAGTCGTTAATAAAATTGATATTGCAAATTGTTTTCCCTTCGCTTCGAACAGTCGTTAATTTAATTGATATTGCAAAATATAGCAGGCAGATTTTAAAAGCGGAAAAATATTTTTAAATAAAATTGTCTTTCTTTTTTAAATTATTGGTAGAAGATAGAACAATTAAATTATTATTATTAATATAATTATGTTATCTATAACATAATTAATATTATAAATGCAAAAGTAAGTACGTTTGTTTGTTACTCAATCACGCAAAGACTGCTGAACGGATTTGGATGAAATTTCGCACACAGTTTGACCTGGGTTCAGACGTAGGATACTTTTTAAATCCCGTGGGCTGATGCATGACTTCCACTCGACCGAAACCGCGGGCAAAAGCTAGTTGTAAAAATGGTTTAATTGCGAGTCTTTTTTCATTGGCACATGATATTAACTCTCAAATGCATTGTGAAATGGCATTAATAGCTAGCGGATAAGATTTTTTTTTTAAATAGAACAGATTTTTAGACTACAAAGTATTAAAACCATACCTAGTATTAATAGACTATCCTCTGGAATGAGTAAAATACACGTTCAACTAATAATAATCGGTTAAAAAATTTCGGGAACACAAGGACAAATGTTCAGTATCGCCGCTCTGTCCGAGAAGCGACGGTATTAGTATTCTCAACGCGTCGTCGTTCGATAAAAGGGGGGTGCGTGTTTCACGAATTCTGTATCAGACTTCCTGTTGTCGAACAAAAGATATTAACTTTACTATTGTATTATCATTATTTTCCTGTAGTTTTGAAGGACTTGAACAAAAATCTAATTTGACTAAGCTTATAAATGTTGGATAAAAATAGCATCATCAGAGACGTCCACTGCTGGACATAGGCCTCCCCAAAGAACCACCACTTCGACCGGTTCTATGCTTCCCGCATCCAGCGGATTCCTGCAGCCTTCACAAGGTCATCGGTCCACTTTGTGAAAGCTTTCTAACGCTACATCTTCCGGTACACGGATAAAAATATAATAATTAGATATATTAGTCCTAACTAGAGCGTGTCTAATAATCGTAACAAACACTCAACAAACTCAAAGCACTTCTTTCAATGAAACCAATTGCAGGCACTTTTGAATTGTCAAGGTGTCCGTTAGTCACAAAATCAAAGAGTACCAAAATAAGCATGTACGAATATAGAATTGAAAGAGAAAAAAGAAAGAAAGAAAATACGTCATTTTTGTGGCAAACATGACGCATAAAAAATATAAAAAAAAAATTGGTAATATTATCATCAACGAGTAGGTGCTAGTTTTTCTTGGCAAATCGTTCTGTATTTAAAAACAACCTCTGTGACAGATGGACAAAAAGTAATCTTAAACAGCACAATAGCAGACATAAATAGTTCCAGTTCTTCCTTCTGAATTCATTATTTAAGGATTCTTTATTTTTAGCTTGATGAGCGGGTAGCCACCACGTGTAGCGGGGGTGGAAACCATAGAGACATCGTGACGCTTATGTATCTATAAAAAGGTAGAAAAACACGTGTAACACAGAAACTTTCCATCTTAATATTCTTATTTTATCTTAGTGCATCTTATTATTATGATTGTCGCGGGCGCATCACGGATAATTTGTCTTGTCAATAATATCAATTAATGTGTGTTGTCTTTTAATAATTTTTTTCTTAGTAATGTGCGTTTTGTTTGAGCAGAATAAACAATATTTCTCTCTTTCTTCTTTCTTAAATTAAAAAGGAAGATTCGTTGCTATTTTCTTTTCATTTCTTCATTTTTTTTTATAATTGGATCATTATTACAAAGATTATGGGGGCCTAAAAAGGCCACTTTGGCAGAATCATAAAAGGATAATATTATGAATCTTAATATGGCGAAGACAGTCCGTGTTTTGCTTTTTTTCGCTGCACTACGTAGGTATAATCAAAGAGATTGGGATTGGATTTGGATTGGATTGATTGGTATTTTAGCAGATAAAAAAAAAATTGAAAAATCCTTCACCAATGGGTTTTGATACGATTAACTCAACGGTTAACTATCCATTATGATTCATAATGTTATCCTTTTATGATTCTGCCAAAGTGGCCATTTTAGGCCCCCAGTAGTTCCGTAGATTATCCCCTACATACAAAGAATTTTTTTATCTCTTTGTAGTATTAAGTATAGATATGGTATTCTATTTTTTTACGATAGAACCCGAATAGATATGAGTTCCTGTGGGTTCTCCCTCCCTAATATTATGGAGCAAGATGCAGGAATCTGGAAAATACTCGCTGTCGGGAAGATGGTGTATGAAGGCGTAATGATTTGGAATTTAATTGATAACTCGACGATAAGTATAGATTAATTATCATTATCAGGTTAAGTAAATATGCATATCATCATCATCTGCCTAGCCTTTTCCCAACTATGTTGGGGTCAGCTTCCAGTCTAACCGGTTGCAGCTGAATGCCAGTATTTTACATGGAGCGACTGCCTAACTGGCCGCCACAACCCAGTTACTGGGTAATACGATACCCCTTGGTAAGACTGGTTGTCAGACTTTCGGGCTTCTGACTAGACGTAACGACTGTCAAAGATCCACGAATGACAGCAGGGACCAACGGCTTAACGTGCTTTTCGAGGCACGGAGGGGTCACGGTATGTAAAGATGATCACCCATCCACAAAACAACCGCGGCAAGCGTAGCTTAACCTGATCGATCGACATGTGCGGCTGTTATTATTTAGCCACGGGCCCTTTCAAATAAAGTAAAAATGCATAATCAGCCTATAGTGTTGGAAACAGTTTCTAAAGGCTAATCAACACAACGATTTGCTAACATTTCTATTGATAACTCATGTTGCATATTTAGTCAATGTTCCCATTCCTGGGACACAGGTCTCCTCCCTGCGAGTGGGAGTGTGCAGTAATCAACCACGAGGACCCATTGCGGGTTGGTAGATGTCACATGTGATTTCATCGATGTTTTTGTTCTGGGACGGTTTCCTCACGATATTTTCCTTCGCCGTTTGGAGAGTAGCGGTGATGCAATAATTTACACAAAGTGAATCACTTGCACTGAAAGAAATAAGCAGTAAATGAAAATTAAAAAAAAAACATTGATCTGAACTGCTTTAAACAGTTCCATATGAGTCACGTTAAAAACAGTATTTTTTACTGATCCGAAAACAGTTAAAGCTCATTCAAGCTCAACTTTAAAGTTTACTGTCATGACGGTAACATTTTGACTTGTGTCAAAATGTTACCGTCATGACAGTAAACTTTAAAGTTTTAAGTAGCTAAAAGGTCACAAAATTAACTGTTTTATTCATTTGATGATCTCGTTCAAACAATTAAAATTTACTTACACACAGTAATGGTGGTTTTCATTTTTCTTTGTTGTTTTTTTCAGTTAATAATATGTTCAATCATTAAAAGTTACTGTTTTGTCTTTTACTGTTTTACAAACATTTCTTCTTACTGTATAAAGTCAGTAAGTCTTAATGAAATCGCTTTAACGTGCTATATAAGAAATTATTTTTTTCACTATGTCAGGATTCGAACCTACGATCTACAACTCGTAAGTCGTGGCCGCTACCGCTGGGCAACCACTGCTCTTAAGAAAATATAATGTTTTGTATTATTAATAAAGTGTTGAGGCAATATGAGGGAATAGAGAATAGGGAATAGAAGGAAACAACAAACTATATCTAACACTGTATAAAAATAAATCTGCCGGTAGCCGATACCTCTACCTCAATAAAATGTTGTCCAAACGAAACCTTCAGAACTAATTTACCTCTTTACCTAGAAATTAGGGAGGTGACTATAGTAAGATCTAATTATTGCTAGCTAGCTAAAATTTCAGCAGAAAGAGCTAGGGTCCCTAGCTCTTTCTGCTGAAATTCGTCGTGGGGAGTTGGAGATAAACCCAATACCGTTCCGTTTTAAAAGTTTAAATTAACTATTATAAATTTCAAAGATAAGGTAATAAATAACATTCTTAATAATCTTCCAGTTATTGCCAAGTAGTGCGTAAGCCACCCTCGCACGGCTCCATCTCTATGAACTTCTTTTTACGCGACTGCGCCAGAAGGAGGATTATGTTTTTTTTTAAATGTGGGTGGTAGAGGTATCAACCTTGCATATTATACAACAAAGTCGCCGAAATGTCTGTATGCGCTTAGCTTAGGAGTAATTAAGTATGTCAAAATTGAATTACATAAAGGGCTGACTTTGCCAACTCCAGATAATTTTATCTGACAAATAATTTAGAATTTGTGACAGTTCTTCCATACAACAACTGTCAGACATCAGTTTTAATCCACGAATAAAAATTATCTGTCGATTGAAAAATCAGCCCTCAATTATTCTGTATACATGTCAGTCCCATTTGAAAGCCATATTTATGTAACATAATAGTATTTTACAATTAATATGATATTAAATGTTATGATCCAAATGAATCTGGTCAAATGGGTCTGGATCAACCAGTCATAATTATTCATCGATCAAGAAAAACTTGATAAGTCTGCGGAAAACAATAAATAAATAAATTCATTTTTAACCGACTTCAAAAAAGGAGGTTTTGTATTCGACCCGTATGTCCGCGATTTTCTCAAAAACTAATGAACCAATTTTGACAATTCAAAAATGTGATCTACATACTTTCAGGAAGGTTTTAGTATATATTACATTAGGTAATTATTTTTACGCACGAAGTTATATGCATAAATGTACTGCATATCCGGCATTTCTATGCGAATATTGTTTTTTTTTTTTGATGATATTTCTCGTCGGTTTATTCTTCAATGCACTAGTGTTAACTGAATTTGTGTGGGGTAGGTACAACTAAAAAGTGAAAAATAAAAACTTTTTTACAAAAACAAAAAAACAACCGGCTTAAAAAAAAACCTACAAAGTGATAAATAACTTTAAATTCGCACCGACAAAACCCACTGACTTCCGAAATTAAAGTTATTTATCACTTTGTAGTATTTTTTTTTTGAAGGCGGTTGTTTTTTTTTTTTGTAAAAACGTTTTTTGGTATTTCAAGTAATATCACCCATTGCAAAGAGTAGTGCGTGCGTTGTATGAACGTAAACAAGGCAAAAGGAGTATGTAAGGATCGTAGAAGGTAGCGCTCTGTAGTGTCTGCCTACCCCAATGGAGGTAGGCGTGAATTTAGGTATCTGTGTATGTATGCAAAGAGTAAAATTAGTACGCTCGCTTTCAGTAGTACGAAACCTGAAAATAAAAAAAAAGATAAAACAGGGTTTCATACTAGCTTCAGTTCATACAAAATTCCCGACTTGGTCAAGGGCAACTAATTTAGAAGTAACTTTGACCTTGAAATGCTATCGTGCGAACCTACTCCCGATTATTTCGGGATCCTAGTCTTACCAGGTTAATATTATCAGTCTTATACATACCAAGTTTAACAATAAATTAATAGTGTTAAATATTGTAAGGGGTGCTTTTGAATACTCATGAATAGACCACACCACCACTTTACTATGGCAATGACGCTAAATTTTAATAAAAAAAAACCAGGCCAAGTGCGAGTCGAAAAACAAGGCAAAAAACGCGGGAAAAAAACAAACGAGTGCAAGTCGAAAAACAAAGCAAAAACGCGGGAAAAATCACATTTCTTGTCCATACACGTATATGTATGGAAAAGTGTTTTTTCCGTGTTTATTTGATTTTTATTATTTTTTGTTAAAGCGGCAATAGAAAACATTCTGTGAAAATATCAACTGTCTAGATACCTATAACGGTTCATGAGATTCCGGCCGCTGCAAAAACGTTGAAAAAAACTCGTTTTTTGTATGGAGTTGAAGACCCTTTATTTTTTAACTTTATTTTATTTTTATTAGTTGTTGTTTTACCGGCAATAGAAATATACACTATGAAAATATCAACAATCTGTTGCGGTTCATGAGTTCATGAGTTCCCGCTGGCAGACAGGTGGACGGATGGACGGAATAGGATTGGCACCCTTTAAGTACGGAATCCTAAAAACCATAGTTAGCTACTTAGTGTCTCTGTTTTGTGACGCTTGACTGTCCAATAAAAATTAAGTGGCCGTCGACACTGCACTTTTGACACGGTCGCCACCGCCGGTGAAAAATTATGTGGCGAGGCACTAAATGAATTCAGTACGGTTCGCTTTATACTCTGGGGTAAAACCGGGTGTATTCTCAAATTCAAACTCAAAGCATTTGCTTCAATAAAACCTTTTACAGGCACTTTTGAATTGTCGTGTAGTTGCCCATGCCCATGAAAATGCTTTGTAGGATTTTTTATTTTGTTATTGTGTTTGCTATGCGAGGGTCGTGGAAATATCGATTTCAGCCGCACGGGTCGATCGATCAGGTTAAGATACGCTTACCGCGGTCGGTCCGTGGATGGGTGACCATCTTTACATACTGAGCCGAGCTAGTATTTATGCTGAGCGATGGCCGTTTTGCGTGGATGTAACGCATATTTTCCCATAACTTGTTATTTTTTTTTTGTGTTTGTTATCTTTGTCTGCGTTATGTTTAGGTACCGAAAGTAAACGTATATTTTTCTTTCTTTTCTTTTAGCCTCGGAAAGCACGTTAACCTGTTGCTTCCGGCTGTCATTCGTAGATCTTTGGCAGTCGTTACGGGTCGTCAGAAGCCCGAAAGTCTGACAACCAGTCTTACCAAGAGGTATAGTGTTACCCAGTAACTGGGTTGTGAAGGTTAGATAGGCAGTCGCTCCACGTAAAATGCTAGTATTAGGCCGCACCCGGCTAGACTAAACTATTCTAGTTGCATCTCATTTCTGTTCGTCGATACCGTAACCACCGCCACCGTATGATTGTAAGCACCGTTACCTATAATCTATTTCGAGAGATTTTAAACTGTAGATGAATTGCGGACTTCACCATTCTGCTTACAATTGAACGCATTATAATAATAATAATAGATAATTTATCATTTACTCTCTTCACAAAACTGACTTAAATGGTACAAAAAATGTCTCGGCTTTATTTCACATTTGTGAGAGACTGGTGCCTGATATAGGTTTTTGGGAAAAACCTGTGTTTCAGGTCACCAGGGGGGTTCCACGGCTAGAATCAGCTTTTACAGAGATAAAGTGCAAGAGTCGAAGTGAAACAATATGCATAACAAAAATAAAAACTAAGAAGAGTTAAACAATATTACACTAATAAAAGAAGAAGTGATAACAATAAAAAATACCTACCAATATTTCTGTAGAAGTTATTGAGTCATGTTGTGAGACGATGTCTGAGTGAGTGTATGAAGTGTTAGACTAGTAGTAGATGTAATGTGAGTAATTCAGATGAGCAGTGTTTGAGTGAAGGTGACTTTTGTAGAGTGAGTGCAGCGAGAGTTGTTTTTCAAGGAGGTGAGGAACAGCTATGTTTGTGTTGGGTTGGTCTTTTATTTCAGAACGGTTAAAATAAGTTTATGAGGTTTTATTATAGTTTTTAAATATTTTTCTATTTATTTAATACAGCTTGACATAGGCTTAGGAATGTAATCGTATATTATTATATTTCGATAGTTTATAATCTGTCCATGGCAAACCGACAAATTAAGAACGGGTATCAAATTTTCATGCGACGGATACGGACATACGGACAGATGGATACGGACATACACCTTGCGCTAATAGTGTATAGCCAAGTCACTGCGACCAACTTAAAAGTAGCGCTCGCCGGCTGCTGACGCGGCACAAAAATGACTTATTAGGCCAAGCGCACATTAAACTCGCAACGGGCCACGGAGCAACGCATTTTCATACGAAAAAGTGTGGTGCGATCCGACTGTAATGTGCGTTGGTTCAGAGAAAATGTACGAGTGTAATGATAGAGGATTTTTGCAATGTGTTGCGTTGCAGCGCGGCCCACTCCAATCTGCTTTAGCCTTTCATCAGAGACCACCAATACGTAATAGCAATCATCATGCTTAATAAGAAGAAACCTTTGTAAACAACAACACACACACATTCATTATGAACTTTACGGCCATAATTCCTTCAAAATGTATTTTTCCTATATTAATATAAAAATTTATTATGGTACGTACATTACATCGCCGCAGGGAGCGCCAATATCCAGCCTGCCCATCTGGCGGACGCCTGGCTTGTCGCCAAATGCTATTTGCGAATTTTAGATACGATTCCCTTTAATTATGCTGGTAATGCAATTCGTCTGATAAGACACTTATTTTAAGTTTCAGAAAGTTTGAAGTTAAATGTTTTTAGTTATAGCAAAAATCTAGCAAATACAGATCATCACCTATCTTGATCGTTAAAATAGAAATAACGAAAACTTTTCAATTAAACACATAAAAAAAGAAAGTACGTTTATTTGCGTTTTAAAACATGAGGCACTTACAAACTCAAAAGAACTCAACAAAAACGAATCTCAATCAAATTACGGGATTATTGATATAAAACGTATTTAGGCCACATGTTTATTTTACTGTCAGAAAAACAAAATCCAATACAACAGGATATTGGCATTCCGATACTGGTTTGAAATAATTTAGCAACTTGTAGAACTGCAAAACATTTATTAAACCAGCAATTTCCACTACGAATCCTTTGATTCTATTCCAACAAGAATGACAAACTTAAGCCTAAACTCAAACTTCTCAGGCACTACTATAGGCACTTTTGAATTGTCAAGGGGTCGGTCAGTCAGAAGGATGAAGCTAGCCCATTCCAAAGCGTTGTAGGTACCTATGGAGAACAACGGGCAAAAAGCTCTATGATTCTAGACATTATGATAACAGAGCTTGCAAAGGCGTGACAGAAGAACAACCTATGTTTTGGCATCACATCCACTCGACTAGGGACGCCATTCGCAACAGATGTCAGAATCAAAAGCTGTGACAACAATACGAACTCTTCACCGGAGGACCAACAACTGCGCTGTGCTAAGCTTAGGTTGAGTGATCCCGTGGGTCCAGTTTGCCAAAGACTATTTAAAGCATATTTTCTTTATTCAAGTATTCGCAAACACCTTTAAAGAATACAACTCAAGGGTACTTTTTACAGTGATTCTTTACTTAGACATCCATTAAAGTTTCTAAAAAAGTTCACTTGACGCTGTTGAACTATAATGCACTTATTATACAATGCACGACTGGCGCCTTCGTCCTTGTTAGAGCGAGTTTCCTTTTTCAGACCTACTTACTACGTTAAACCTTTACAGGAAATATTTTGTCTGTTTGCGTTCAAGGGACGCAAAATAGGTGGGTGGCCTTTTTCAATTATGTTTAACAAGTTTCTGCTACTAAATAGATTTCCTGTAAGAACAGAAACGGTACAGGGGCAGCGTCCGATAACTGCCTAATTCAGTTATCGGACAATAAACTGAGTTTCAAGTACCGTAGAAAAATAAATTGAAACACAAATTAAAACACACGAAAATACTCGTTGCTCAAAAATTCCAACGCTACTTCGTAGACGTCTACGCCGTAGCCGCGTAGTCGCGTAGCCGCGTAGCAAGATCGTACCGTTACGCAAGAGCGCTATGTTGCGTAACCCTCTGTTGACTTTGCCGCTCTTTGTTTCAATGTCAGAAAGAAAGCATATTTGCATGATTAAAATTGGATTGGTAATCGGCCATTAAGTTACCAAAAAACGATTGTTATGATTTATCCATAGGTTGACATAATTGTAGTTAAAACTTTTTTAGGCGCGTTGAGTGATTTTTGGGAGGGGAAAATTTATGGGTTCGCGTCACCGACATGTAATGTTCACAATAAATCTGTAGCAATGACTGTGAAATGCTGCACTTGGCCAGTAGTGAAAGCATAGAATCATAATTGTTTTAATTGACAAATTATGAAATTTTAATTTTTGTTAAGTACAACAATTAATTTGAAAATTTAAAATGACATTTCATAGATTTTAGCTTTCAAATATAGGCAATCCCCATGACTGCCTATATTTTTTATAACTTGCTCGTTTTCCTTATTCAATATTTCTATCATTCATCATATTTATATCTTACTATCCATTGTACACAAGTGAAAAACACAATCTTTTGCCGAGTATTTATTGGATCACTCAAACCAGGATAAAGGCGTATTTGGCTTCTGTGGTTTTAATTTCCGCATCGGAAAAACCCATTGTGAACATTTGTCATGAGTGTATTTGTGCGTGTAATTTGTGTTAGGCCCGTTATACACGCACGTTTATTTGCCGTGAAAAACTATGGATGATTCGCTGTGTAGGTGCGGTCGTCAGTGTTCTATGGAAGCTTGTTCACGGACACGCTTTTTCTAGAGTGTCTTTTATAAACCGTGTGCAGGCACGGTTCGTCAGTGTTGTATGGATCACGATGGAAGCTTTTACACGGACACGTTTTTTCTACGGCGCGGTTTACACTACGTACCGAGATGGAGTCGTGCCCTGTGCAAAGGGCCTTATTCTACGGAGCGGCTAACGCGCCGTACTTTAAAGAAATCATGCTGTGTACAACTGGCCTATGGCACTTACAATAAAGCTTGTGACATATGTACTAACGCAGCTCGTGAGCGGTGCGTGTCGTCGCGACTTAACGAGGTACGGTGTGATACCTAATTTATTTTATGATCGTCGCTCGTTTGTCGTCATGGTTCGGTTGTTTAGAGGTACGCTTGTAAGCTTGTGAGCTTGACCGTAGCGTGTTTTTTTAATATACCCACATATGAAAAAAATAATTTTGGTTACGATCGGATTTCACCATTATTGTATTATAAAATATTGAGTAAAAATAAAAGAAACAGTTTAGTCGGAAGTACCAATAGTAGCTTCCTAGTTATGATTAATAATTACCTAAGATAAGCACTTGCAGCTTGCGCATAGCGTTATTCAACCAGTCTGTTGACTTTTTGCAACAGTTCGCGTTTTGCGACCAAATTGGGTTACACACTATCTAATAGAAAAGTCAGAAATCACAAAACAACTTATCCCACACATTTTTTTCATATTAACGTTGATAAATTAAGCCACAAAACCATCCACTATAATACCATAATTTACCTTCTAACTTAAACATTGCAGCGTCCATCTTTTCACACTTTCCGATCCAGTTTTTTCCCCGGATCTGATAAAGCGTCAAGATCGATCACACGAGATACTGTCAAAGACGAGATTTTATCTCTGATAGCCTCAGCGTCGGTCTAATATAAGTACTAGCTAAAATGTACTATATACATAGGTATGCGTCGAAGTAAGAAATTAAACTATTCGGAATTTAAATAAATAATTAAAACATTAACGCTCATCGTCCACGAGTCTACTCAAAAGTAAACAGTTACAACCTGAAATCACAAATGAGTAGTCAGAAGTCTACCACATTAGTACTAGGTTTAGAGGATGAATAAAAGGCGACTAACAAAAGGTTTTAAAAAGCAGATGTGAGTGGAAACGCTTAGAGGTGACGCCTTTCTGAAGAACATCACCAACAGTGACCTTATTGGTGAGGAGGATCTTCAGAAAAGCCAGGTGCGTAGTGATCGCAACTGGCGTGCGTGAAAGACCAGAGGGGAACTCCCGTAATTTAAAACTGTTCACAGTTTGATCACAGTCTCAATCTATCAAAAATACCCCTAATTTCCCTACATTTTTGACACTGATTGTCGCTGAGATGAGATTGCGACGTTTTTATTACGAGAATTGGCGTTCAGTCGTATGAACGTAAACGAGGCAAAAGGAGTACGTAGGATCACAGCAGGTGGCGTTCTGTTGTTTTTGCCTACCTTCATGATAAATGATAAATGATTTTATTGTTGTAAGTAGGTTTGCACAAACACTTTTACACGTCAATCATATATTTTTTTAAACTAGATGAGGTCGGCGGTTCCTATCTGACTACTCTGAGAAGAAAGGCCAAAACAAACTCAGAGGTCACAGTCTCTTTTAAAGTCCAGACATAATATTGGTCAGGTTATATGAAGACCATGTAAATTGATGTCTGAGATGGTCTTTTAAGGAAAGAACCACACAGATTGAGAAGACCTGTCCAGTCAGTGCACGCATTTGTCAGAAATCGTGCAGCTCAACTCAAGACTTAAGGAGCTCAACGATCATGAGGTTAAGTATGTTTTTTAATTATTTTTATTAGCTGTTAGTATCCCACAGCTGGGCAAAGCTACTCTCTTTCCACCTTACTTTCTTTCTTTATCTTTATATACATAAATATGTATGTTATTATTTCAATGACTGTCCCTATTCAAAGCAATTAATCATAAACTAGTTTTAGTTTGATGGGGCGTAAATCATATTGGTATAACTTAAGGTCATAGCATACTTATCAAATCGGAAAGGGATCGGCACCGTACCGCCTTTCGCCTCGCCGTCAAACAGGCGTCAACTTAACGTAAGCACGTAACCAAAGCGGATCAGAACCTCCGATACGTCGACTGGGCTACTGCTAGGCGACGCCGTGCTTAGCTTCGCACAGGTGCAATATTTTTTTTACAAATTTCCGAAATTTTCTTTCATACAAACCTTGTCCTGGCAATACCGAACACAACAAAAAAAAAAAGAATTATCCAATTTAGTGCAGTTGTTCGGAAGTTATGCGCGTACATACATTTCATAGATTCATTTTTATTTATATATACTCGTATATTTATTATATAGATTTTTGTAAATAATTTTCTTGGCTTTTTTATATTTTAAAATAAAATTATAATTTCGGTCTCACTTATGGGTTGTTAATTTCTCTTACTCATACATAAACTTTATTGTTTACTAAAAAAAATTCATAAGGGTTACATACGGAAGTCCCTGGCTACCAACATTCTCGTCATATATGTAATTTTAATTCAGGGGATTAAGCGTTGATTGAGGCCGTCAATTTGGGGTCCCGTGTTCAGCAGTTGGGTTTTACGAGCTGATTATAATGTAACGTATCATGCGGGGTAGATTGCAATGACGAAGGTTCCATACAAGCCAATTCCCACCGGTTTCCTTCAAAAATTCAGAACACAACCACTCTATCTCAATTCATCATTGAAATATAATCATATCATACTGTAGATATTTAATATACATAACATAAAATTAAAACATTGCAAAACGCCCAAATTAAATGTTTTGTTTTTCTTTTACAACAACAAAAAAATTTGCTCTAATATAACTCGAAGGTGCGCGCGGCTCGTTGTGAATTCAATTTGTGTAGAAAATCGTCATGACGTCAATTCAGGTGGCGTGGCATGCTAATTTTTGAGTGCTAATAATAAAAAGAAAGGTTATACGTATGAGTGAAAATGCGTGCGCGTGAACGAGATGGAGCAATATCGCCATTCGGTCGGTTTTGTGGAATTTCGTAATACAATCGGAACGGAGTTCGGAAGTCGGACATCATTACAATAAGATTACAATTGACAATTCATGTGTAGAACAATATTTTGACGAATGATTTGTTAAAACTTGTAGATAATTTTTTGTTCGTTGTATTCATTGAATTTATTATTGGTGATTAGTGTGTAGTATTTACTATTTAGTATTAAAATTATAGTTGAAATTTGTTTTGTTTTGTGTGTAATTAGGTATTTGGGGTAAGAAGATAGTTAATTATTTTAAATTACTTACTTAGGGTAGATTTTTAGAATCATTAAGATGGCATTATTGGCAGTAGATTGTTGTTTGACAAATTATTTGCTTTGTGAGGAAACATGCTTTTCAAGGTTAAGTTTTGAAAATAATAAACACGTAATTGAGTTAGGCCGTGCCGTGTTTATTAAACTTTTCTCAGATTCTAGTTGTTTATGGAATAAAAGGGGTTTTACAGATATAAATAATCTGACGAATTTATATTATTATAAAGAGTTGTTTAGCATTACATGAATTTGGTACTGTTATTTTTCGACAATAGACATGAAGCTCATACCTTAGAAAAGTAGATCGAAATAGGAATTTAATGAAACGGCTTATGGTTTTTTTTTACTCCGGCTTACCTCTGCCATAAATTCACCCTTCGCCACTGGTAGATTGTCTTGAGTTTTAGTAGCATCAGTTTTCGAATTTAGACACATTTTATGAAATCACTTTGATTGTCACTATAGTATAAGTATTCTGTATAAATCTAATTTCATATTATGTAATGGTTAAAACATAGTATAAGTGAGCTTGAAATGAACCGTCATTTATCACCTAAGTTTTCACAGTGAGATCAGAGGGGACGTTCTCGATTTTTAAGAACATTCACAGATGAGGCAGTGCTGCGCAGTCTCAATCTGTCAAAAATACCTATAAAATCCCTGTCGCTGAGATGAGATTGCGACTAGATTTTGAACGTTTTTTATTACGGGAATTGGCGTTCAGATTATAGAGGTATGAGGAACATAGTGTAAAGTTCACTCATCTCTATAGAAAAGGGAGGATCCTCCGACCAGACGGGTGTTGTGTCTGGCGGGCAATTGCCCGTTGATTCATGTCGGGCCGTTGTATCTATGCTCGTTGCGCGGAAAACTCTGCCTGCGCGATGCAGGATTTTGCGTGACGTCAGTATGACGCGTTGTTTTGCATGTGGCCTACAAGATAAACAGAATGGACCGCCCGATATTTGTCATTGACACTATTGACAGCTTACTTTACCTACAGTCCTTTCACAGTTATTTTACCTCTGACAGCAGCAACCTAACAGCAATCTTATTGTTGCAAAAATAAAGGTCACAATGGTTTTGACAGACTTATCAATGGCAGCCACTCAACAGCAACTTTATTTAAATGAGAATAAAGATCACTGTGATTTGAATAATGATACAAAATCAGAGATAAAATAACTGAACAGACCATAATAAACGTTGAGATTTTTACAGATTAGACCGGCAGCACGCAATTAGAAAACAAACTAATTTGTCTTTGAAATAATTTGACATCGTCCGAACTTCGAAAAAAAATGAAAAGTAAACAATAATCCTTACTTCGTGCGTTGTCAAACTGGCAACATTTCCATGAAACTTAACTGAGCTTTCACTAGAAAATTATGAACACTATCAAAACATTTATTGGAAACTAGCTGACCCGACAGAAAGATGTTAACCTGGCAAAATTTTAATCTATTGAAAAATATCACTTTGAGTTTTTTCCCTTTCCCAATTTGGACAGAAACTTTTAACAATATTATCTCCGTAAGTTCCTGATTCGGACTAAGTATTACGTAGATTTTAAAACCAAAAATTGCGAAATTAATCTAGCTGTTCTGAAGTGATACGCTCAAAGAACAATATTGCATTTTTGTTATAATGGAAGGATATGCGAACCTTTTTAGTAGAACAGTTATTAAACTATGACTTACCGCTTTCAACATGCCTCGCATATTAAAATAAAACCATCTCGTGGCTTATAAGAGTTAAATCTCAAGGATTTGACGTAAAGTACGTCGAACTATTTCATGTTATAATCAGCCCATAATATTCCCACTGCTGGAGTGGCTATAATCTACCACGCGTGCCCAGCGCGGGCTGATGGATGTCACATGTCTTCAAATTTTTTGGTTCTACGACATGCCGGTTTCCTCACGATGTTTTCCGTAACCGTTTTGAGATCAGACGTAATTAAATTAGTTACACAAAGAAAGAAGAAGAATGAAAGAAAATACATGTATTTAGTCCTTAATAAAAGACACATAAAAACAGAAAATTCCCTGCCTGGGTTCGAACTAATGACCTACAATTCGTATGTCGGGGGCTCGTTGCTACTGGGCCACCACTGCGCTCTATGTCATGTAACATCGTTATGTCCTTTACATTTCATGTTGATCTCACAGTGCAGCATTGCATAATGACAAATCACTCAGACCGAGTAATAGTTTCGCGTTTCCCGGCAGAAAATTATTTCCATCAAGTTATGCGTTCACACAGCTCTCGCTTAGACAATTTCTGCAGATTTTCGGCTGTATAGCCGACGCATTCTGTAAAAAAATTCTCTGTGAAAATGCAGGTGAAGTAGATTACGGCCCACTCCCTCTAACAGAGAGGATAGGTACTGTATCCCAGCAGTGGGAACTGATGACAGTGGGCTGATGATGCGCTTGATGTGACTGACGCGGAATTAAGGGATTGACAGCTTATTTCAAGCTCACTTCACCTAAGTTTTAACGGTGAGATTTTTACAGATTAGATCAGCTATTTTACTCGATGTTCACTTTCCAAGGTACAGTGTATAAAGCTATTTTCGATATCAACGCTAGCTAATCAGAGTTTTCAGATATCTATATGAAATAGCTACGATACCGCAGTTTCCAATGTTGAATTAATTGATAGTAAATTGGTAGTGAATTGCGTGCAATTGAACTTGCAGTCTAATGCTCAATTTGAAGCCTGTAAGCCGAAGTTCTATGTTTATCGTCTTGAAAACGAGAGCTATAATTTGGAGATAATACCTACCTGTGTTGAACTTATTAATGGTGCCTTCTATCTGATAATGAATATCTACACCCGCAGGCTTTTCTCCTTAACATATTTCGCACCTTAGAAGGATGGAAGATAGTTAAATGATACAACTGCTTTTATTCTACACTAATATTATAAATGCGAAAGTTTGTGAGGATGAATGGATGAATGGATGTTTGTTACTCTTTCACACAAAAACTACTATACGGATTTTGTTGAAACTTTACAGTAATATAGCTTATACATCAGAATAACACATTGGATACTTTTTGTCCCGATATTCTCACGAATCGACGCTTCTGCGGGTAAAACCGCGGGGCGTTGTTGTAACTATGTCCGAGAACCACGAATTGGAAGATGTGTGACATCTACCAATCTGAACTGGTGCGTGAATAGAATAGAATAGAATAGAATGCGCGAATGTGAGTGGTGGATTATAGCCCACTCCTTTTCATATACAGGAGGCTTGTGTCCCAGGTGTGGGAACATTGCAGGCTGATAATGTATTGAAAAATGTATTCAAATGAATTCAATATTGATAATGTATTCAAATGTATTGAATGGACCAAGGTTGAATAATATTTATAAAAGAGCGAAGCACACGTGATGACCACTAATCATGTCAGTACTAAATCATCATTTGCCTAGTCTTTTCCCAATTATGCTGAGGTTAACTTCCAGTCTAACCAGATGCAGCTGAATACCAGTATTTTACACGGAGTGACAGCCTGACTTCAAAAATTATGTACACCTAGTATATAATTTTTGAAGTCAGGCTGTCACAATACGATACGCCTTAGTAACACTGGTCGTCAGACTATTGGGCTTCTGACTACCCGGGCTTCTGACTACACTTTACGACTTTCGAAGATCTAGGAATGGTGTTGGGACGTGCTTTCAGTGGCACGAAGGGACCTGGGTCATAGTTTCGGTATGTAATGGACCATCCATTACATAATTATCTACGGACTGACCGCGTCAAGCGTAGCGCCCCGTGCGGCTGTTATAACTTAACAACGAGCTCCTCAATCGTGTACTAATTATTCAACTGACATTAATTTATGAATTAAGGTAATAATGCTGATATTCACGACCCTTACACGCACACTGTTTATAGCTTCTACTGGCGACTTCACCCACGTTAAATACATTTTGTTTACAAAAAAAATCCTGTCAAACTCGGCAATACTGTAAATTGTGTATCGACAATCCATTAGATAAATAATTTTCGGAATAGGGTCAAAAGTTCCGAAGATTACCTGTACATACAAAATAATATTATTATTAAAATGTAGTATAGAGATCTCCAGAATACATAATCTCTTTCGTTTACCGAACGATAAAATAAATTTCTAAATTCACTTTTACAAGTAATTTTTTAAATAGTTAAAATGAGATCTGAGGGGCAATTCTACTAATTTTGAGAACGTTCACAGTCTGATCTCAGTCTCAATCTGTCAAAAAATACTTCTAATTTCCCTACATTTTGACAAGTTTTTGACATTTGCTTGTCGCTGAGATGAGACTGCGACTAGATTTTGAACGTTTTAAATTACGAGAATTGGCCTACAGGTCCTTGAAAAGAAAGGCCGAAACAAACTTGGAGGTCAAGTTCTTTATTAAAATCCAGACGTCCCGTGGAGTAGTGTTAGTGTAAGAATTTCGCTGAACGTCCGGAATGGCTACCTACTTACTAAATGTAATATGCCTACTTCTTTAGTTGACACCTTTTAACTGATGGCAGGCCTTTATCAGCCACCAGGGGGTATTGTTTTTTACCAGTAACTGGGTTGTAGAGGTCAGAGACCTACTTTCTGTGCAAATAAAGAACTACTCTATTCAGATAGGCAGTCGCTCCATGTAAAATACTGGTATTCAGCTGCATTGGGTAAAAGTGGAAACCGATTCTAACTTAGTTGGAAAAAGGCTAGATAGGTTGAGGATTTTATCAGTCATGGTGTGGCTCGATCTAGTGTCATGGCACCACCAAGCATAAACATAATCAGCGTCTAATGTTCGCCGGGACGCAACTAATTATTAGAAATCGAGACGGTAATTAATGATACAAGTGAGGGGCGCTGTATGATGACGCTGAGGACAGCTTAAACATTATGAAAATGAAATGTAATTAAATGGGTCAGTAATTATAAAATTTGGCGAGCCACCCAAAAGCAGCATTTAAATAATTTGGTCAGCATACAAAGATTTTGTTTGCAATAAAAAAAATCAGGCAGCAATTCTTGTTCCGCAACTAATTTTGATAATGGTCAAAAATTAAATCATACATAGGCAGCCAACAATAACATGAGTCTGCATAATAAACATTCAGTCCGCAAAATAACTACTTACTAAAGGTAACATAATTTTCATTTCATCGAATATTTATTTGCGATAACAACATTTGCGCTGTTGATCAAAATGTATAATGTTCATATGATGTTCCCACCCCGAGGTTCGGTTTTGTTAGGTTACTTTAAACCCTTTTCACAGAAATAGGAGCCCCGCG
This sequence comes from Luperina nickerlii, assembly GCA_963855955.1. Lineage (NCBI taxonomy): Eukaryota > Metazoa > Arthropoda > Insecta > Lepidoptera > Noctuidae > Luperina > Luperina nickerlii. The sequence goes on from OY979662.1 coordinate 26,886,088, forward strand.
AAGCGGGGCTCCGTCGACATTGGATGCAAGAGCGAGTGAAGTTCTTTCTTTTCGTAGTCACTCATTTTTGTTCTAATATCAGCACATTCTCCACTAATAAAAGTTTATATGTGCGTTTGTCGTTATTATTATCGACCACCTTATGCTGTACAAAAATAATTACAGCCATCCAGAATGACATAAATTGCTGATTGATTTTGAAATGTTTGCTGACCATGAGTTGCTGACCAATGGGCATTGTTCATATTTTTTTAAATGTTGTAATTGAAAAACCATTTCGAGGAATAGCGTTACTGATCATTACGGACTAATTAATTATGAAAAATAGTCATATTTTATTGATATTTTTGATAAAATACGATTGACCTTCTTTGCCCTTCAGATTACGTTGGCTTTGGCCGTACAGTTTTGTATCGTTACCTCAGAAAAAAAAAGTAAGATTGTCTACAATCTGTCAAATGTCAAACTATTATAAATATGACAAGGAGTTTTTGGCGGGATTTCTTCGAGTGAAGTCTAGTTGGCTGTTTTAATTATTCGCAAATTGATTCCTAGTGGATATTGTGATGTAAAATTGGTGTAGTTTTGTATCTCAAGTGTCTGCGCAACTGGACAATATGTGGAATCATTGAAACAGACGCGATCCCGGTAAAATGGAGCTGAGAATTTTTTTGTAGTTTTGGCTACCTCAGCGAAGTTTACCGGGAAACTTGATTCGATACATTTGCTGCCAAATACTCCTAATACATTAGAATGTGTGCACCCATATTCTAATGTCATGTTAGACTAAAAAATAGTAACTGATGACTAGGCAGCATGGTCTCAGACCTTAGCCTTTAAAAAAAAAAAATATAAATATGTCAAAAATATAAACATTCTTGTTTATATTACATTACATACATTATTTCAACACTCGACAATATTTAATATACTGGAAGAGTTATGGAATACAGGAAGTGCTTTGTTCCAACTTGCAGCAATAATAGTAATAATGTCGCCGCGTGCGTTATTATTCTATTTCTAAGTCGCCGCGTCGATTGTTCTAGTGACGATAGAGGGTAGTATATTCCTTGGAGGACACTTACACATAAAAAAAACCATTTGTAAATAAATACGCTAAGATAGGATTCGATTATTTAAGACGTCTATTCGGCCTATTGACACATTGACAGATGTGACAGTACTCTTTGGATTGATGACGTTGTGTTGACAGATTAAAAATTTTAATCATGTACTAGTCAGGCAACGGCACTTAATCTTTATGCCACTGATGACGTCACCTACCTTAAAAACTTAAAATAATTCAATATTTTTTTATTAAATAACTATGGAGCCAATCATCAAAATATTCAAATTAGTTTCTCAAAATACTCTAAATTTTCAAAAAATAAAATAAAATCTAATGGTTAGAAATTTTGGACAATCCCCATTAGCTATTTCTGCTTACCGATTATATTTTTCTGCTCACAGAAATAACAATACTATGCTAACCATTTAATTGACACCCTTATGAAAATATAGCTCAATAAACTGTAGTTCCAGCGGTGTACATATTTGCGGCCCATACAACAATGGAGTACAGCATTGGACTTATGAAAACGTGCAAACGTCACAAGAGTGGCTATTGTCTATTGATTTCATTCAAAAGTTTTCAAAGCACATCAACGCAAATAATTACTGACATAATTGTATGGATGCACAGTAATAAATAAATTCTTGCGTACAATGTAGATACACTGTGCACAAAATACTCCTTTTGACCTACGTTTCCACTCTACAGTGGCGGACACCAGCCCATATTAACAATACATAACAAACTTACATTGTACAACATTAAATATATTATAACTATAAATTATGTGTTTAATATTAATGTGTTGGTTTCATTTATTGTTTAAGAACATTGCATGAGTTGGTAAAATAAAAATAGATAAATAATAAGAAATAAATTAATATACGTGTAAAATAATATGGAGGCAACAAAACGACACTAAATTTAAATACTGGTGTTTACAGTTTTCTACAAAGTCTGTGGCGTAGACACTACTTATTATGAAAAGGCTCCCCGAAGGTGTTGAGAAGCACTCCAGCAATTTGAAAGTCAGTTAAGAGATGAGGAAATGGTTTATTGAATACCACGTTCCTGAACATTTCAAAGTCGCGTTTGAATCTCCCGTTTATCGTCTCAATGACCCAACGCACAATTGTTATTAGACGCGATTTATTCGCTTGTTCATTTGTGAGCTGAGTTGCGTTTCTGTCTTTTGTATGTGGTATGTGAGGCTCATAGCCACATTCTCCGATTGCAAGAATTGCGTCTCTGAAGCCTATATCTAAAATAAAAGTCTCATTCTCTAGGAACAAGAGAATAAATGTAGCGTCTGATTTTCTGGCAGAGTAGGTTCTAGAATACACACATCATGTCGAAAAAGAACATTAAATGGCAGCATAATTGTGACTGATTCCGGTTTCTGCATGTCATGTTGATATAACTTTTTTGGATGTACATTTCAGTGTCACTGTCATACAATTAAATGATAAGATGGATATGGCCCTTCGCTTATCATAGGTTTTAAAGTGCTACAAGGGTGGGGACGGTGCCCATACATTTTTGAGCATTGTTCTTTTATAGTACCTAGTATAAATAGTTATATATTGTAAATAGTTTCAAGAAAATGTTTCTAATCACACATAAACTACAAACTTTTTCAAACAAACTAAATAATAGTGATGGGTTTTGCCTATGAACCGACTGGCTACAGTGACTAAACTATTGGACATATTTGATTGATTTTTTGTATACAGACAAGGAACGTCATTAGTAAGACAAAGTTTAAATTATAATCGTATCGTCACCTCCACATCGTCTAATATAAAACAATGCAAGTTAGATTACGGAAAATGAAAAGCAATGTCAACAATTACGAGTAAAAATATCTTTAAAATCAGTTACCGAAAATTCGTCCGAAAATGGTCGTTCTTCAAAACAACGAAAATAATAAAGGAAGCAACAAATGAAGTTATTTCAAATGCGCAGTTAAAATTATAAATATTCATGAATATAGAGGTTTCCTATAGCGAATACGAAGTGAACATCTGTTGGCAGGCGCCATGTTTTTTCATAGTGGAACGGAACAAGTCTATAACGCTTAACTTTATTTAAGTGTTTTATATTTTCCAACTTCTGAATACTGGCAAATCTTCACAAAGGGTCAGCTTCAAATTCAAATAGCAGTCAAAGCTACTTGGTTCGTTGATTTAGAGATAAATGTTAAGTTATAACCACTTTCAGGTATTTTTGTGAATCAATGCCAAAAGGCTCCATAAATCCGTCAGGTATTTTTATATTCACTATTAAGACATGTAACGCTTTTGCACAGAGTACCTTTTATTCGTCCTGAATATCCTTTTAAAAATTGTTCAAAACTGAGTTTTCAAAGTCGTCAGATTTAGGGAAAGGCCACAATTTTTTCATCAGATTTGCCTATTTACCCGTAAGTCATTATGGATTAGGCCGCACCCCATCATACCAAAATCAACGCCGCTGAAGATCACTTTAATTTTGGCCTTTGTTTGAAATCCGAAAGTGGACTCCTGATCAAGAGGCTCCTATCAGAAACTTTTCAAGTATATTTTCGGTATTCTCTCATAATGCCGCACCTACTCAGCTATAAAGTTTTTGCCCAGCATATGCTTGTTTAAAATACCTTAAGTAAGGATTTCTTGTGCAAAATTTCATGTTTCTAGAGCGGATTAGGATGTGCTTTGCCTGTCAGGGAATTTAAGACTTTTGTTATGTACATTAACTGTTTATTCAGGCTAATTACTTACATATTTATTTTTTTATTTATTAATAAAAAAAAAGGATTGTAGAACACTTTAAAAATACGGTTTGACAAAATAAGTACTGTTTCTACAAAGGTTTAGGTGAGCACTGCATTCCTAGCTGGGTTATGGATACCTGTGTTAAGGAGATTAAGATTTGATTAATTTATTTTGGTTGCAGTTACTTATCTATTACATAGGCATATTACAAAAACACGATCCGTAAGTATGAAAAAAGAAGATCGGTTCGTATTTTTAGGAAATCAAAATGGTAATTATTTGGGGATCCATCGATTATATGCCAATTAAAACGAATGTGATCGCTTTCAAATCCTGTGACCGTTTGATTGAAGTGAATTCTACAGAATAGCGCCGCACTACAACAATATGTAGATTGAAATCGATACACATTGTAATAGGATTTCAAAGGGCATCACTATACTAATTGATCTTTGCATCTGATAAGGCTGATTGTTAATTTCCAAGTGTCCTATTGCCAATTCATGTATATTATCTAGTGCCGTGTGAGCGTTTTGTATTGTGAGCCTAGGAGACGTCTGTATAATCTATATAGACAGTAAGTCCTCCCTGTGTCTGATTATCGACTAGCTGTTAGCATTGATTGTTATAAGACGTGTTGTACCTAAGTGATTACTCACTGAGAGACAGCGGAGTCTAGAATCGAGAAATTTACCGAGTTCCTTATACAAGGTGAAGAAAACGATACAGCAATGATATAAAATTCGTATATCTAATGACGTTCCCAGTTTGCATACGATAATGTGATCAAATATAAGTAATAGTTTAATCACTATAGCTAGTCAAAGATCGGCAAATCCCACAGCCGGCCCTTCACTTCTATTTCATTTGTTTCAATTTTTTTTTCTGTGTTAACATTTATTTGACAGGTTCAAAATAAAAGTACACTCTAAGTCATTAGTATCGATAGTCATCAGCATCATCTGCCTAGCATCCCGCATTTATACACCAATTAATGAAAACACTATCGATACTAATGCATACTTATGCAAACACGTTAAGCCGTTGGTCTCGGCTGTCATTCGTAGACCTTTGACAGTCGTTACGGATCGTCAGACGCCCGAAAGTCTGACAACTAGTCTTACAAAGGGGTATCGTATTAGCCAATAACTGGGTTGTGAAGGTCAGATAGGTAGTCACTTCATGTAAAATATTGGTATTCAGCTGCATCCAGATATACTGGAAGTCGACCTCAACATAGGAAAAGGCCAGGCAGACGATATTGATTAAAAAAACATTGGTTTATTTGTCACAGGAACAATCGTGCATACAAAACTATAATTACCTGTATTATTAAATAAAAATAAAAACTATATATAGAATTATAATAACTAGCACAGAACTACTATTATTTATTCTGTGACAGAACAGAATACTCGGCAGCACCTCATGACTATGATAAAAAGGTTTTCACTCAGCATGATGCTGTGCTATGGGCGACCCGCAGCATAGCGTGATTTTCAGTACTGTCACCCGAAATTGACGTACGTGTGTGATCACCCGATATTTCAATTTACTTGGAGTTTTTGTCAAAAGGCGTGAGGCGGTGGCGACTGTACTTTGTACCAAATAATTTGCAGACCAAGTGACGAAACTGTCGGGCTTTCACAATTAGATTTGAAACTGCGACTAGTTACAATTTGTGTGTTCTAGTTTCAAGTAAAGTTTTAATTTTCTAAAGGCTGTATGCTGTTTACATTTTGATTCAATCACATTCCTTTAAGGAATGAACTGAATGTGAAATATATTTTAGTAGCTGTCTATATAACTTTTCATATCATTAGGTCAATAATTAACACTTTGCCAGCAATTCGATCACGCGTAAATGTCATATACCGTGGGATATAATCCTCTTTTATTAAAATGTATTATCAAAATTTCGAGTTTATAGGTGCAAGGTTCAGGCTGGGCGATAATAAGTTGGTCAGTGTGTGAGTCAGGATTTTGACCCTTTGCTCAGCTACTGTTCCTTTCTTTGTTCTGATTAGAAAAATAATATCCTAAGTCTTTTGTAAACATAGGTAGGTACATAAAAAAACTCAACCGAAGCATCACCTGCTCCTTTTTTGAAGTTGGTTAAAAATAGGCCAAAGCGACATGAGAACACACAGAACGTGACTTCGCTAATTCACACAACACTAAACCACTTCAAACAAACACTAATTCCACATAAAAAAGTACCAAGCCACTTTGTAGTACCCAACGTTAGGAGTTAAACCCACAAATAGCTTTAAACTCTTTGCCTTTGTACCAAGTGCCGAAGGCTTACGACGCATTCGTACTAAAGCTTGGCATTATCATAATGTGGTGCCTTGGAATGAGTTTTAGAACACTTGCACTCGCACTCGTGCTGATGTTGTCATCCATAGAGACCTATCTGATTCTGCATCCTTTGGCCGTGGTTCGGATAATGAGATGCAAGCGGTTTGTAAAATATAGTTATAAAATTAGCAACTACATTTTTTTTTATATTTTGTTATAGTCGTCAGTGAGACTGCTGGTAAGAAAAACCGGTGAAAAGCGAATCGGACTCGCACACCCAGGGGTATGTATCTACCTCAAAAGAAAGAAAGAAAGAAAATACTACTTACTACTTACTTTGTAAGTTTTATATCTTATCTATAAACAAGAGCGAGTCGGACTCGCGCACCGAGGGTTCCGTACCATCATGTTTTTAATTTTTTTTTAGATCAGCGAGGTAATTTTAACACTGTACAGTACACTGCAATGTAGAATATTGCAGTTTTATGTGAGCTCCCATCTCTTGACCGATAGTGGAGTTAATGTAACTTTTGTTGATGATTTCTGAAAAAGTGTGGTATTTAGAGACTTCATTTTGTTTGTAATCTTTACATAAACTTCTATCGCATAGAATTATTTCAGATTTTTCTCTTTGCAAACTTTTTAGATAAGGGGGGGGGGGAACTGTATTTTTTACACTTTTTATCAAAAGTCGAAAACTATGCGGTCTAAAAAAGAACTGCGCTCTTTCATATGATACCCCACATGCCCTAGTGCACTTCGAATTTTTCATACCCCCCTTTCAGTCCCTGTTGCCAAAAATACACATATATTTTTATTTCTTTCTTATTTGCAAAATAGTTGGGCAAACATCATTTGAAACTGTTCCAAATTTCAAGTTGATAGCATTAGTAAGTAGTTCTTGAGATATCCAGCTGTGACAGACAGACAGACAGTCATACAGACAGACAGACTGAGTCTCACCATAAGGGTTCCGTTTTACCATTTTGGTACGGAACCCTAAAAATGACGTCATATCAAATTACTACGATGACTAATTAATACGACGAAATCTAGAAATTATTATAGATATATTAGGTTGCGTTTTTCCAGTTTAATAAGACGATAACTCTAGTATCTACCCATAATTACAACGAGAAAATAATAATATCATTTTGGGCCTATTTTAATATCTAAATAACCCGCTTACTTAGGAGGCGGGTAATTTAGATATTAAATTAGGCAGTAGATTATGTGAAAATGTCGTTAAGGTACGTGTTGCTTCATTCCACTGAGGGTAATTTAAACCTCGACCCTAATTTGAATGTATAATAGCTTAACTTTCATATTTTTACTTTATGCATACATCATTAATTATTTCATGTTAAATGTCAAACAAAGCAAAAACAGTTTTTTTTTATTAGCCCGTATTTGCCACACTGCTGGGTAAATAAAGGCTTCTCTGCTTTCCTTCCACCTCAATCTTCCAACCAAGGACCAATCTTCTTTGTCTAAAAAATTATTATGAGACCTGCCAAAGTCCAAGGTTAATCAAAAAATTGAATTTTATAAATATAGGTGTAATTGATTGAGTGTTGGCTTGGTTGGATTATCATTTATGATTTGAATTCGGCGTTAGTGCTGATCCCTAAAATAAAACCTTTACAAGTGCACTTTTAAACAGGTGCTGTCTTATTACAAAACGAATTCTAACTTTAGTTCTAGTCTTTGGGCTACTTAAGTATTAGTATTTCGAACTATACGAGTATTTCAATTTATGCAAAATTCATAATACTAAAATGACAACTTAGCACTGAACTAAACTGTCATTTTTGTATAGATAAAGAACTGCATTTCTATAACAGTTACTTGTTAATTTGAATTAATAAGAAATGCAGTTCTTTTATAAGCTCCGAGCCAATTCTTGATAACTGACTCGGTGGCTTAACCCTGATCTAAAGAAAAACCTTGATTTGTAATAAGAGGGTAGTGTTTAAGATTTTCCTAAGTAAAAAAAGTTCCATGATAACATGCGTTGTATTCTATACTTACTGACATGACAAGTGTTCCATTCTTTTCAGCTCCTTCCTACAACATAAATTATGAATTCACTTACTTCATCACCGCTGACCACTCGCATCATAGTGTAAGCAAAACTAGCTTCCAGCTATAAATACTGAGAATCTACTGCCTTCACATAGCAATGACGTCAGTTGCATCACTTACATCTTTCAGATATCTGCATAGTTATCGTATTTCATTAACCTACAAGTGTACGTAAATGTATCTGACAGTCGAAACAACAAGTTGACAGGCGCACGAGCAAAACTAGCTCTGACGGGCTTCCTTGAACTTTAGATTACGTGGTAATATTTTGAGATAATTACTGTCCGGTTGTATTTACATATTCAGCCTGTACTGTTTCCATTTCTGGGTGTTTTAAGTTCTACTTTTATATCTTTAATTCATAATTATGGTACTTAATAAAGAGTATTCTCTCTACATATCTGTATATCAGGCCACGATGCGAGACACGTGATAGACTACTAAATCTAGCAAGAAAAACTATGTGCAGTGGGCCCTGAATTTAAGATATTTATTTATTTAACCATTTATGTACAGATGCCAGCACATCAAACTACCCGAAACTGTTAAAGTTAGCCAATCAACCTTGAACCTTATGCTTTAGCGATAAAGTTGAAAATGTATTATAGAAATTTGACAGATTGTAGTAGCTTGATGTGCTGGCGTCTGTACACACATATTTAAACAGGCAAGAAAAAATAAAGAACAGAAAAAGTGGTACAAAGAAAAAAGTGGTACAAAGCTTATTTCTATAGAAATCTTTTCCAGGATACCTGCGATAGGAAAGTAGATTAAGCGCTAATTTTTCAATCGACAGATAATATTTATTCATGCAATAAAATTGACGTCTGACAGTTTTTCTATGGAAGAACTGTCAAAAATTCAAAATTATTCCTGCGATATAGTTATCTGGCGTTGGAGAAATCAGCTCTAAGAAATGTAGACAGCGTGCGTATAAAAGAGAAAATAATATACCTAATATCACTGCATTTAATATTTGTCAAGCCAACATCACTGCAAAAAACTAATACTTTTTCTTAGTTGTAGGGATAAAAATCTGTGAAAAATGAATTGAGGTTGTATAATCTTTTCTCTTATTGCTAATGAAAACGTTAATCTGCTGAACGATCTTCCAAGCTTATTAAAAAAGACCAAGACCAGAAATGAAAGTTTATATTTAAAAACAATATAGAAAATGAGACATTTTGATATTTTAGCCGATTATCCTGTTCAACTACTGTGTATTGGGTATAGAAACTGATTTGTGATCCTGTGTTATTCAAATTAGACAAAAATAACACAATTAGATTCTAACTTAACTAAAACTATACAGAAACTAAAAAAATGCGTCCAAGAAATTCATCTGCATTCATCATTCAACAACTTAACTAAAATTAGCCTAATATTTCCACCGTCCAGAGTGATGTCTTATAAGCCGACGTTAAAATGTAAGGTACCTATAATTCATTCAGTCTAAAAATAAGGTTAGTTGCCAATGCTAGTTAGTTGATGACGTTGCCTATAATCTCCGAAAAATGTATGGCTAAACGCCATTGAAAATACCTACGTCGAATAAACATGAAATACTTTTAAAATTGGGAAACATTAAAGTTTGAAACAAATTGACGGCTTAATTTGGAATTGCATTGCTTGTTTCTTCACAAACGCCACAGGTATTTTTGAGTTTTAATTAATCCGGTAAATGATATGTCGCTCAAAGAAAAATAAACATGAACACTGAAATCAGCAAAAGTTTTTGTGTGCAAACCAATTTTACTACTGTTAATTTTGGGATTTCATTTCCTGCGTTCGCGGCTTCGTTTTCAATAATGTAAATAAATAAATATCTGTTTTTTTTTTCAACTTTAATACACACTATAAAGTTCAGAGTGCGCTACAAATTCAAACATTTTTATAAGTTTTAAAATAGTACGTACTAGTCATTCTGTAATCAGCTTACAGTTACGTAAAGTTTGTATTCGGTTGAGGCTGATTTCTCACTTTTATCTGAGAAATATCAACAGCCATATTCATTACTCAGATACTAGTACATTATGATATAAGTGCGGTAAGTTGAAAATTACAGCCGAGGCGATATTGCTTGCCCGAGCCGTAGGCGAGGGCTAAAAGAAAGCAGAGGCTGTAATTATCAAACCGCACGTATGTCATACGACGTTTTATAACATATTTGCGAGGAAATAAATAAAAATCGGACTGAATTTGCATATTTGCTTGTTTTCCATATGATGAAATTTTGATACGCTTGTAATTATCTATTGGTTGATTTTTCGGGCAAGAGGCTTAGAGTAGCCTTTTTCGCTGCCTCTGAGACTTCTGGCGGTGTGGAATTAATAAATTCATCATTACTTGACGACATTTTTAAATAAAAAAAAGTACAGCGAAAAGAAAAAGCGCGCGGAATAATTTTTACTTCTTAACAGATAAGCGATGCGCGCGCGTTCGCGCTTTTTTTTCAGGCATACATAGGCACAAAACAGCCAGTATTATTAATAAAGTAAATTACCTAATATTTTTTTTTGTTACAGATATTAATGGTTGTAATTTATTGTCAAAATTAATTAAATTAAAGAATTAAATGTTTATTTATTATATTTTATATCCCAAAGTTAATTTTATTCATAAAATGTTGACATCTTTTCTGATATAAAAACTCTTTGCTAAGATTTAAAAAAGTACCGTTCGTTTTGACGGAGCATCTTGATAAACCGTGCGATTTACTTTACATTCCCGCACAAGTGCGTAATAAGATACATTACGATACTGAAATTGGTGAAATAAGAGACCCTTTACGAGCAAATATGTTATAAAAGTATATTACATACTCGTATATTTTCTATATATCAAGCTGTCACAATTGTCCTTCGGATAAAAGTTATCTAACTATTGAAAACCAGTGGAAATCGGAATAAATCGAAATAACATCAATAGCATGTACTTGAAAAAGTTAAAGCACTGAACTTCAAATTATTTAATCGTGACCAAAATAACCTGTCTGCACTATTATCTCTTTTGCTCACAGTAAAGCAAAGGTATGTAGGGTTTTATATTTTATTTTGAAATGGTATCTCGCAAGTCAACCTAAGAGGTTATCGCCTGCTTAGCCGGACTTTCCTGTATATACCTTAATAAATTAAGTCCTCTAGACAGGGATATATAAAACTTATAAACTAAGCAACTACACGCTAAGGGCACCGCCTATGAGGTTTGGACCTCGGCAGTGGCAGAAAAGACAAACGTGAAAAGTTTTTCTGCTATTAAGCAATGTTGGTTCGAAATACTGTATTGTTTGATTTTAAAGTTGGTTTTTCTTTGCTGGATGTGACAGTGGGCATGCTATCTTCTTTATAAATAAGACATAGTCGGGTTAGTTACACCATTTATAACTCAAGAACGGCTGGACCGATTTTTATGATATTTGATTTGTTGGATTTGCCTCAACCTCGAATAGCAGAATAATTATTAAAATATGGGAAAAATTCACGAAAAAAAAAACATAATTCAAAATCTGAGGCGGTACGGAGTTTGCGGGGTCAGTATGTTTTAGATGTTATGATTTAATGACTTAACAATAAGATTGGTAGGATGAAAAAAATATAATTAGAAGTTTTTCATTGAGTATGAAAATAATCTATCTATGCAAATAAATAAAATTGAAGTGTCTGTTTGTAATTTAAAAAAGACAGCTTATTACTAAATTCATATGAAAGTATACACTGCACTTATTACAAAAAAAATGTCCGTTTGTTACGGCTAATCTCCGAAACGGCTGGTCAGATTTTGATGAATGTTGTATGGGGATACTTTGAACCCTGGGGAAGAACCTAGGCTACTTTTTATTGACATAACACGCGGGCGAATCCGTGAACGGAAGCTAGTATCAAAATATAACTGTAAAATAGTCCAATAACTGTAAACCATCGTCACATCGGTCAACCAACCAATTAAAACATGTGATTTGAAATTGGATTTGAATTAGCTTTTAACTTCGGGCCAGATTTTTCTAAATCTAGATATCTCATTAATGAATCAGAGCATTTATCACAGTGCTAGCCGAAACCTAAAAGGTCGCGATATAGCACTCGTATCGATCGAGTGTTGGAGTGTCTCGCCTCCAAGGATTATCACCGAAAATAATTTAGGTAGTAAATCACTAAGTCGAGAGAAGTAAATAAATATCACGGAAGACAAGACGCGGACTGGCTTAACACTCCGCAAGTGTTGATAAGGAACTTGATCTTTTTGCTGGGTACCCCGATGGTTCAGCGGTTGCAATCACGGATGCTGAAAGTTAAGTCTTGAGTTAGACAATGGGTTTTTCCGGAGATTTCCAGTTGCAGCAATAATTAAGTGTGATTAGCATGATTATCGTACCTACGAAGTTATAGATTAATCCTTTTAGTGCTTGGCCAGACTGGCAGTGCGGGGCGGGGGGCGGCGTGGGTGCGGCAGCGTTCTGCTTGTTGTCGGGTCCAGTGTTTGTCAAAATATAATATGGATGAAGAAGACTTTTTTTACTAGAAAAAAGCTAGAACTAGTTTGTGAACCCCGCTCCCCGCGCGGGCCACCCGCGCACGCACTACGCCCACTTGTATGAACGAGCTATAGTATGAGTAGCCCGTGCGCTCCCTGCGCGCTCCCCGCGACGGGCAGCCCGCGCCCCTCACCGCGGCCACGCCGCTCATGGCGCCCGCGTGCCCACTAAGGCCACTCAAATGAAGTTCTTTTGTTTGAATACGCAGCGCCGCGCCCGTCCCCGCGCCCGCGCTGCTTGTCTGGCCAAGCACTAGTCACGAAATACTGGTACTTTGCAAATACCGAATGCAGCTGGTATTCGGCAGCCGGATTGGGTTCGGCTTACAGTCAAACCGAATGCATACTTAGTTGGAAAAAGCTAGGCAGATTACGTCAATGTCAATTACCTTTGCGGGCCGGGCCGTAGAGATTCCTACAGTGGTCTGTCCACTGTTTGATAAATGTAATTAAGGCTCCTGCAAACAGGCGCGACGCGTGACGCGAATCGCACGCGACACAAAGGCACCGCTCGTTGCGCGACTTGCGGTGCCTTTGCGTCGCGCGCGATTTTATCGCGTGTCGCGCCTGTTTGAAGGAGCTTTTATGCTTCGTCTAAAAACATTTCCAAAATGGAAAACAATTCCTGTGATGGTGTTGAACGCGGCGCTGTTATAAACTCTGCTGGATCGTTAATTACTGAAAAAAAATTCACGCTCAGGTATCCCTTTGTCACTTTGTGAAACGGAGGGTGTGTCCCGTGTGATACATCACACGGGACACACCGTCCGTTTCAATATGACTGCTCCATTCACGTCCACGTTCAAGTCCAGCACCATAATTGGGTAACACACTAACTAGAGTGCGCGCAAGATAAGTCTGCGCGCGACGTTTGACTTCAAGATTATATCCCTGCTAGCACTTTTAATCATTTAGGTAATAATGGAAATTATTTACTTTGGTAAACACGGAATACAGCACACTCTCTCGACACCTGAAATAAAAGTCCAGATAACGGCAAACAATTATTTCCGATTTTGGCCGCGCGCAGATTTATTTTGCGCGCACTCTATCACATTCTGAATCATTTTGAAGGATATCGCTAATCCATTGCTTTATAATTATGTACGAAAAATTTGTCTGCTAAACGACGTAAATAACGCAATGTTGATAAACTGTCACGCATTTACCCCGGCGCCGGTCCAACAGGTTTGTTGTTATGTTTAAGATGTGAATTAAAAAAGATCAAATCATATTTGCACATTTTCAAGGAAACGCAACGGAAAATATTTCCACAATAAAATACAAAGTTGAGAGTGGCATACTTCTGTAGCTAGCCTACCTAGCCCTGCCTCTAATCCTTTTCTGAGATAGTAATATTGCAATATTACCACACAATCTCCTGTCAACATTAATGAATTTGCTAGGAGATAGGAGGCTTTTGAGCAGTAATGAATGTAACAGTTTGCGTTCTTGTTAGAGGGATGATATTAGTAAAGCCTAGTAAAGTCTTTCTGAATGAATTTAATAAAAACGTAATCAGAGCGCTTTGCAGAAATTCCCTGAATCTAATTAGTAGGATGGTAGGGAGGCTTATGTCCAGCAGTGGACATCTTTCGGCTGAAATGGTGAATATGTTGGATGAGGATGACATGCAACAGTAAAATGAAATGATAGATCTTTTAGGACATTTATAATATAATAATTCATTTATTTCAGGTAAAGAACACCCATTATTACCACACGACATAAATTAATAGAAAACATAATAAATATAAATAAATAAAATTAAATTAAATCAGATAGAAATCAAATTAGAGCACATCAAATCAAATAAAATGCAATAAATATAATTCAAATTAATATAAAAAAATGAAATTAACTTAAAATAAATAAAAATAACTCGAAAAAATTAAATCAAATCAAAACTAATAATCAAAACAATAATATAAAAATAAAAATCGACGCTTCACGTGACCAAAAGACTGTAAGTTAGTTAGTCATTTAATTTAGTATATTGTGTAAATAGTTTGTAATAAAATAAGTTAATTTTATATTTTAGTGTTAAATTGTAAAATATATAGGTATATATGGGACTTTCATTATAATAATAAAAAATATAATATATATATATATAATAAATTTACCTACATGGGTGGTGGGTGGTGGTGGTGATGGTTTTTTTTGGTCAATATTTAAAAAAAACTAGATGGCGCCGACAGTTCCTAGCAGACTGATCCCTAAGAAGAAATGCCGAAACAAACTGCATGCTCCGCCGGCTCCTTAATCCTGTAATTTTGTGTAAAATCAGCGAGGTAATTTCGTCACACACAATGGCAATACCTTTAATTTTGACTGTTCAATATCATTCACTACGTTATTACGTTGTTAACCAGAATAAATTTTTAAACATTTGAAACAATGGTTTAGGAATTTCCTTAGAATTTTGTTTAATAACCTCACTAAATAAAGTTTTAAAACCGTTTTACGTTAAGCGTGTAATTAATTCGTAAACGTTTCGCCTGAATCGAAAAATTTGTTAAACAAGTGCGAGGGATGTTTAATATTTTTGGATGACAACCTCTGATTTCAGCCCAATTTATTTGGCGTTGGCGCAGCATGACTCGTGATGACATTGACTTGAATTTTACAATAATCTGTTTTAATTTAAAATCGCGTGGTCTGTCACCGCAATGTCAACGCAGCGCTCACTGTGAGCGGTCTGAGCGGGCTGAGCGGTTCAAGCGGTCAGTGCGGTGAGATGACGCGCTGGACAAAGCGACAACTATAATTAAATGGTCACACTCATTTATGTTATTGCATGGTTGTTATTTGTAAAAGTACGATGTTTCGACTTTTGATTAAATAAGTATGTAGGGAATAATTATTGTAGTTTAATATCGGAGGGGCAATCCCAGTAATTTTAAGAACGTGCACAGTCTGATCTCAGTCTTAATCTGTCAAAAATACCTCTAATTACTCTACATTTTGACAAGTTTTTGACATTTGTTTGTCGCTGAGTTAAGACTGCGACTAGATTTTGAACGTTTTGAATTACGAGAATTCGTCTTCTGGTTGCACAATTAAGTTTTACTTTGTATCTCATTAAATACGCAACGAAAACAAAAAACCGAGGCAACCACTACCGTTCCTCCATTCGTTTATCACTAGGCGATTTACAATTCGCCTAACAGTCCGTTCACAGTTATTTTACCTCTGACAGCGGCAACCGTTGGGTTGCCGATGTCAGAGGAGCAACCTTAATGTAATGGGAATAAAGATCACTGTGATTTTGACAGACTTGTCAGTGGAGCAACCCAAAAGTACCTTATTGTTATGAGAATAAAGATCCGTTTGATTTCGACAATGACGCAAAATCGGACGTAAAATAACTGTGAAAGAACTTTATACTTAGTGATGAAATGTACATTTTTGGCAAAAGATCGGTGTTAGTCAATATTATAAAAAGATAGCCTAAACATTACTTACAAAAAAAAAATCGGTGTTCGTCAAATCGGTGTCGTAACTGTGTGGCGCTTTAGGTCCTAATCATTCCTTGGGTGTGACTGCTTAACATGGCTTTACATTTAGGTGCCTTCTATATTTAGTGAAAACGGGGATATGTGTCCAATACGTAGAAATAAGAAAGATCTAAGATACTACACATGCAGTTCAGTAAAAGCAATAGATACGAAGTCGCGCACTACTCGAAATCAGAACGTACTACACAATCAATTATAAACCGTCAAGTAATCAAACACAGCGTGCATTTACTATGCTATACACCCTTTGAGCCCAGAGATATCGAATAATATTCGATGGGTAATCGATATTTTTGTCGATAGTCTACATATTTAGTGGATCTGCACAGCCACATCACTAACTAGCCGCAATAGGCAGCGGCCGTACCACGCGGTGCACCGCATAAAAGCTCCTACAAACAGGCGCGACACGCGATATAATCGCGCGCGACACAAAGGCACCGCTCGTTGTGCGTCTTGCGGTGTCTTTGTGTCGCGTGTCGCGTCGCGCCTGTTTGAAGGAGCCTTAAATAAAGTATCTGTCTGCGCCATTCGCATTATTTTATCTACGCTTATTATTAATTTTATCTAATTATCCATTGAAATCATACAATACTTGCAACACTATACACTTCACTCATTAGCTCACTCGAGAAGGATCTTCCAATCAAAATCGATTCCTTTCTTACTCCCACTCATTTCCTGTTCCGGTCATTCGGACAACCCCCGCCCTCTAACACTCCAAAATCCGCTCGCTTACTGGCGACACGTATGTCGTGTGCGCCCGCGCTCCCGCCAAAAAACTCAAAAGTGATAAATATATTGGTGCTGTGTGGTGAATCCTCAAACTCTCTTTTCTCTTGTGACTCTTGGTGGAAATATCGCTTGAACCGGTGTGCTGGAGGCTGCTATCGAAGGGACGCATCATCTTACATCCTCCTGTAAGTTCCTTTTCCTTCCAAGTGTTCTGGTCCTTCGAGCCGGATAAAAAACGCATATCTACTACGCATATCTACGCTACACTCATCACACACATCATATTTATCGCATTTATCTATCTATTCGCATAAAAACGCTCAATTACGCATCCGCCATTACCCGTCTACGTGATACCTCACGAGACGCGCCCACGAGGGCACATTTCCCGCTCAATCTCTCATCAACGCTAAGTTGTTTTTATTAAAACGCATCTTATTTCAATATAAACAACCTTCATTTATAATATTATAACTATATTTTATTCATCTCACGCATATTTTTGCATATTTCTCAAAACATAACGCACACAGACAAGTCCATTTTGTTCACGCAAGTTCGCATAGATTCACTCATTTATCTATTTTAATTACACGGTTATAAACTCGAATACGTATTTCTCAACGCATAAAAATGGCTTCCACGCGTAGTAAGGATAAGGAATCCGATAAAGAATCCTATGTTTCTACCGAGGAAGATCCTAAAGTTCTTTTATTTGAGTCGAAAAAAGAAAATTTATTCCAAATTTTGCAATCCATTTACGATCTCGGCCTACAAGTTTCCGTAAATAATTCATTAAAATCTCAATTTCTAGCTAGAATTAGCTCCCTTGAGCAAATTAGAACAAACTTTATGGAAACCCTTGATGCTTATAATTTAGCTTTATTAGAATGTGGTTCGACGACAAAGCCGAACTACGCCCCACTTTCCGCATTTGATGAAATCTATTGTCAAATCAAAGCAATAGAATCTAACATTCTTAGATCTCAAAATACGAGTAATGATAACACTAATAATAAATTCGAGTTTTTAAATCGTAAACTACCGCCTTTAAAACTTGTCTCATTTGATGGCACGCCCAGCAAATGGACAACTTTCCATGAAAACTTCAAAAGTCTTATTCATGATAATTCGCACCTAACTGACGCCGAAAAGGTTCAGTATTTAATAGGTTGTCTCTCGGGCAAAGCATTAACTGTTTGCTCAGGTATCATACCTACCGCTAATAATTACCTACTCATTTGGAATGCTTTAATAGAAAGATATCAAGATACGCGCATACAAGCTTCCATGTATTTACATCAAATGGTTCAATTTAAACCTTATCAATCTATTGATACATTTCTTGAGCAGTTTCATTCGGCACAAGCCGCTTTACGTCGCTTACACATAAAAGATTTGTCAGATTTTATAATAACTGATATTGCACTCAGTAAGCTCGATAAAGAGGTCGTTAACCTTTTCGAACGATCACATAGTCATATTGCTATACCTACTTTCGATCATCTTTCGCAATTTTTAAAAGAACAAAGTAAAATAATAACGCTTCGTAATCACTCTAATCCCTCTAAAGTTCGTTATTATAATAACGAAAATAATAAATCCTCATCTAAATCTAAAAATAGCCAAGCCTTCGCGAGTACTAGCCAGGACACCCCAGTGCGTTCCTGCAAGGTATGTGGATCCCCTGATTCACATCCACTTTATAGATGTTCTCATTTTATGAATCAAAACGTTAAAGATAGATTAGATCTTGTAAACAAACATAAGTTTTGTCGTAATTGTTTAGGATTTCATGATATTAAAATGTGTAAGTCAACAAATACATGTTCGATTTGCCACCGTAAACATCACTCATTATTACATATAGATAACTTTAACAATTCAAACAATCGGGTAGTTGAACATGGTTCCGCGCCGTCCCCGCTGTGCGTACAGCCCGCGCCGGCTGCGGCCTGCGCGCCCCGCGCGCACGCTCCCGCGCCCCCGCTGTCTGCCGCTCCCGCGAGACTCGATTCGTCGCCCGTACCGGCAAGTGATAACGTTGCGCGCGAAAATTCAAACGCACCTTATTTATCAATGACTTCGGCTACCTCGCGCGTTGAAAATAATACAACTGTTTTGTTACCTACCGCTTCCGTATACGCTTATAATAATAATAAACCTTATACTCTCCGCGTTTTTCTTGATACAGGCTCAATGAGTCATTTTATTACAAAGGCTTGCTGTAAACGCTTAAACTTAGAAATTACTCCTGACAAATCTTCTATTTTCGGTATAGGTCACGCAAAAATACCCTCTTTTGGTACTACAACATTTAAAATATTTTCCCGCTTTGATCAGCGCTGTTGTTATACAATTCACGCTCGGGTTTTAGATCGTATTACTGACGACTTGCCCAACATATCCATAGATATCACAAATCTCACTCCATTACGTAATTTACCTATGGCTGATGACGCGTTCCACGTTCCCGGTGAGATAGATTGCCTCCTCGGCAATGAACTTTTCCCGCTTTTGTTGGGAAGTGGAAAGGTAACTTTACCTGGCTCCTCGGTCGTCGCTGTAGAAACCACCCTTGGCTACATAGCCATGGGTCGGGCTGAATGTCAACCTCGCATAAATTTGCGCGCTCGCCCCGCTCAAATAAACAAAAATAAAAGCGAGCAAACTTTTCTGTGTGCTACTAGCACGCTTAGCTTAGATACGCTCACGCAACGCTTTTGGGAGCTGGAAAGCGTCCCTGATAAGATTCACATGAGTCCTGATGATCAGGCATGTGAACAAATATTTAATTCAACTTACTCTCGCGATGAAACAGGTAGATACACAGTGCAGCTACCATTTAAGGCTCCGTGTACAGACTTAGGAAATTCGCACTCAACGGCGATGCGCCGCCTCGTTAATTTAGAAAAAAAGTTAGATTCTGATCCCGAGATCAGAACTAATTACAACGCTACGCTTCAAGATTATCTTGACAAAGGTTATTTGACCAAGGTCAAAGATCCCTCTCTCAATATCCCGCATTATTATATTCCGCATCATGCTGTTTACCGCCCGGATAAACAGTCCAGTAAAACTCGCATCGTGCTTGACGCTAGCTGTAAAACTAGCTCAGGTAAATCGCTAAATGATCTCCTTTATGTAGGTCCGAATCTACAAAGTAACATTTTCGATTTATTAATTAATCTTCGCATGTTTTCCGTTGCTGTAGTTGCAGACATCGAAAAAATGTATTTTCAACTTAATCTTTCCGCTGATCATCACGCATTTCAACGCATTTTATACAGATTCAATAAAGATTCTGAGATTTCAACTTTTGAATTTAACCGCGTTTCTTTCGGCGTCTCAAGCTCGCCTTATTTAGCTATGAGAGTAGTTCGCCAACTCGCATCCGATAGTCGGGATAAATACCCGCTCGCGGCTTACGAGGCTGAAAACCATATGTATATGGATGACTACGTATGTTCGTTAGATGGCGTTAAAATAGCTGAGCAGATATATCAAGAAATGGTCGCCATGTTCAGTTCAGGCGGTTTCAACCTTGTAAAGTGGATCTCTAATAATTCCGAACTCTTAAATAAAATTCCTTCAACTCATTTAAACCCGCAAAATATTGAATTTGACGCTGACGCTAATAATAATACTAAAATCGTAGGTATGCAGTGGAATCCAGTAGAAGACTCTTTTCAATTTAAAATAAATGGTAATTCTCTTAAATGTACAAAACGTACTGTTTTATCCGCAACCGCACGGCTGTTTGACCCCTTAGGTCTTATAAGTCCAGTTACCGCATTCATGAAAGTTTTAGTTCAGGAATGCTGGAAGCATGACCTTGATTGGGATGATCCTGTACCCGCTCACATTGAAAATAAATTTAATCGATTTCACAAAGAACTTTCCTATCTCGAACAAATAAAATTCCCGCGACATGTAGGTATCACCTCTGGTTCTCATGTCACTCTCCTCGGGTTCGCAGACGCCAGTGAGCGCTGTTATGGTGCCGCTGTTTACATAAGGGTTAGTTCTAACGATGAAGATAACGGATCAGTCCTCTTGTTAACTTCTAAATCTCGCGTCGCTCCGCTTAAAAATACGCCCTTAGCTCGCCTCGAGCTATGTGCTGCTCTTCTCTTAGCAAACTTAATCAACTCGGTTGTAGAAGTTTTAAGTAAACGCTGTAATATTAATAATATTTTTGCCTTTTCTGATTCAACAGTCACGCTCACCTGGATCCACTCGCCCTCGCATAGATTTCATACATTTGTCGCAAATCGCATCGTTGAAATTAATTCAAAATTACCTGCTAAACATTGGTTTCACATTGATGGAACTGAAAATCCCGCTGACGTAGTTTCTCGTCCCATAACGCCTCAACAATTATTAGATTTAACTCTTTGGTTTAACGCTCCGCATTGGTTTTCATTCCCCATAAATCAGTGGCCAATCAAGCCATTTAAGGTTAATTTAAATGATAATAATTCGGAAGTAATGGAAACTAAAAATATCGCTCTTTCCGTTAAAGTAACGCAAGAAGGTCCTCAACCTATTCAATCTTTAATTGACCGCATTTCTAAATATTCCATTTTACTACGTAGTTTGGTATTGATATTACGTTTCTGCAAGTTACTAAACTCGCGTGGTTGTACCACCGTTTCGGATTTGGATACCGCGGAAATATACCTTATACGTTACGTACAAAGTAGATATTTCTCTGAAGAAATTAACGCTTTAAAATCTAATAAAAATATAAATAAAAGCCTCGCTAAACTCAACCCCTTTCTGGATTCGAATAATATTCTCAGAGTAGGTGGAAGGTTAACTCATTCTCAACTTGATTATGGTCAAAAGCACCCCATTTTAATTCCAACTAAATCACGTTTTACTCAACTCGTAATTGACTCTTATCATGTAACTAATTTACACACGGGTCCCGCTCTTTTATTGTCTATAATTAGACAAAAATTCTGGATTTTATCTGCTCGTAACATTGTAAGACAACGTGTGCATAGTTGTAATAAATGTTTTAAACTTAAATCTCAAAATACTTACCCTCCTATGGGTGATCTACCCGACTTTCGCGTTTCACAAGCGAAAGCGTTTGTTAATACCGCTGTGGACTACTGTGGTCCTTTCTACATTACTCATATCCGAAAACGCGGAATTAAGAGCCACAAAGCTTACATTTGTGTGTTCGTCTGTCTAACGACTAAGGCAGTGCACTTAGAGTTAGTCTCTGACCTTAGTTCTGATTTATTCCTTGCCGCTTTTAAGCGTTTTATTTCTCGTAGAGGTCCTGTTGCTATGATTTATAGTGATGGAGGCACAAACTTTATTGGCGCAAAGCGCAAATTGAACGAAATTTACGCCTTAATTCAATCCAAATCTCATATAAATTACATAGGTGAACAGCTAGCTGAACATCGTGTACGATTTAAACATAGTCCGCCTTACGGTCCTCATTTTAATGGACTCAGCGAAGTTAATGTTCGTTGTGTCAAAACTCATCTTTTTAAAGTCATTGGTTCTCAAATATTAACATACGAGGAGTTTAGTACCGTACTTGTTCAAATTGAGTGTCTTTTAAATAATCGACCTCTAAGTATTTTAAGCTCTGACCCGTCTGATATTAGTGCTTTAACGCCTAATCATTTTTTAAACGTAACTCCGCTTAAATTTTTACCTGCTGAAGATGTCACAGACATTTCAGACAATCGCTTATCGCGTTATCAACTTCTTAATAAAATCACTCATTCCTTCTGGCATCGTTGGAGTCAGGAGTACCTCACTTCCTTGCAACAGCGGGAGAAGTGGAACACACCGTCAAAGCCTATTGAAGTAGGTACTATTGTTGTTATAAAAGACAACAACGCTCACCCGCTTTGTTGGCCTTTAGGTGTCATAGATGCGACTTATCCTGGCAAGGATAATATAGTTAGGACTGTGAAGGTTAGAACTGCTTCCGGTTCCTACATACGCCCGGTAGTGCGGCTTTGTCCTCTACCTACACAATAATTACAAATTTTTCTTAACTCTATTTTTAATTAAATTCCTTTATTTAATTTAAGTTCTCATAAAGTTTCAATTTAGAGGAAAACCTCTAGGCCGGGGGAGTTGTCTGCGCCATTCGCATTATTTTATCTACGCTTATTATTAATTTTATCTAATTATCCATTGAAATCATACAATACTTGCAACACTATACACTTCACTCATTAGCTCACTCGAGAAGGATCTTCCAATCAAAATCGATTCCTTTCTTACTCCCACTCATTTCCTGTTCCGGTCATTCGGACAACCCCCGCCCTCTAACACTCCAAAATCCGCTCGCTTACTGGCGACACGTATGTCGTGTGCGCCCGCGCTCCCGCCAAAAAACTCAAAAGTGATAAATATATTGGTGCTGTGTGGTGAATCCTCAAACTCTCTTTTCTCTTGTGACTCTTGGTGGAAATATCGCTTGAACCGGTGTGCTGGAGGCTGCTATCGAAGGGACGCATCATCTTACATCCTCCTGTAAGTTCCTTTTCCTTCCAGTATCGTATTGTGATTTTTTATATTGCTTGACTAGTCACTTAACGACTTACTTAAGTAGTGACTAAGGAGCAATGTATTTACTACGAAAATAGTACAGTCGCTGTGATATTTGAAAACAAACATAAGCAGTAAAAGCAAGAAATATTTTACAATTTGTTGTTTTTCATGATTTTAAAGACAAATATAGTAAAATAAAGTATAATTTAGTTGCAATACTGCGACCTACACTGGCAATACGTTGTTAATATTTATGGTTGCACGATAAACCCATATAAGTTTGTGTCTGTGAGATAAAAATACTGTTATGAAGTACTTAAGTACAAAAATAACTAACTGTTCTTGGTAGCTTCAATATTTTACTTTTGAAAATACCAATAGCGTTTTAAGCGAGATCTACAAACGATACTTAACACGTTGGTACTGTTAGAGTTTTACGAGTTCTCAGTACTGGGATGAGTAAAGACAAACCACTGTATGTCATATTATTTCAATAATTACTTCTAGAAGATAGTTCGGAGTTTTACATTTTTATCCTTGTCACTTCGCTTGTCTTCGCTTTTTCTTTTATTCTTTTTGTAAATTAATGTTTGTCTCGTATTTCTGCAATCTACTTTTCAAAGTATTCATAAAGGTGACATTTATACACTCACGTGTCCCGTTCCTCGTGTGACGTCGTATGGTAGACGCCAACTTGCTTAAGGCAAAGCACGTTATGAGTAACGTTTATGAATGTCGGCCTTAGTAACACGAATTTATCGAATGTTTAAGTCGCCTAGTAAATAATCAAAGTTAATTATTTTTTATAAACTAATTGCGAAAATTTAAAATTTTACTTGTTACAAACAAGTAACTAAACCTAACTGTAAAATCCATACCAATTTATAACTCGAAAGTAACTCTGTCTGTCTGTATGTTACCTTTTCACGCCTAAACCACTGAAAGGATTTCGATAAAATTTGGCAGAGAGATAGATTGCATCCTGGCGAAGGACATAGAATAGTTTTTATCAACATACCTTGCGGGCGAAGCCGCGGGCGGGAGCTAGTGTATATAATAAAAATTAAATGCTGTTCGTTGGTATGCGAATCGTTTCAGAACTTTTAACTGCTATTTATTTTAATAAACAAATATTTGAGCAAATCGGTCCAATTTGGCAAATATTTGTTTTAAAATGTTATTGATAGTCCGAATCACGTATTTACGGAATAAAACATTTGAAAAGTTTCCGGGTAAATTCGGAAAATCTGCAAGTGCATTTTATTTGGTATTTTTTTTAAGAATTATTAAAATTTGAACAGGACAACGTTGGTTGGGCCAGCTCAGCAATTCTGAACCGTTTACCCATTGACTAGAGGCGTGAAATGTCTTTATACCCTGCTACCCTGGTACCAAGTGACTTGAACCATCTTATGACACTTCTTCTTAACACCAATTATTTGGGTTGGTATTTATGTCCTCTGCTCGACGTCCGTTTGTCACTGCATCAACATCATCATCATCACCATCATTTCAGCCCGAAATCACCCACTACTGGGAGGGCCCTTTCTTCTGCCATAATTCCCGGTTGCTCGCGACCCTTATCCAGGTGATTCCCGTGGCTTTGACGATATCGTCAACCCAACGTCCTTTTGGACGGCCGTGGTTTCTTTGGCCTAACCTTGGCCACCATTTGGTCACAACTTTACTTCATAGGCCATCTTCTCGTCTAACTGGATGTCACTGCATTGATTCAGCAAAATATCATCGTCACCGGCTGTCGCTGAAAACCAGGGGCTCTGTCTCGCATAGCTGTATCTATGCTACAAAAATAAACGTATTTTCTTCCTTTTTTTTCTTTTTTTTATCTAATCATTCATGCATTCATAGCCCACATCACTAAGCGGTCCATGTATTCAAAACTGTTCTGTGATGCTATCATGACAGAACAGTTTGCACCAATATTAGCACCTATCACATCGAATACGAATAAAACCAAGCCATTTTCCTCTTAACTGACGGTCACTTTGCCTTACAAAGCGAATGTTAATGAACTGATAATTAAACCGGCTTCAATAACGTTCTCAACTCTTGCGGGACCTTTTACTTAAGGCGGAAGCGAAATCCTTTTTTTACGTTTTTCCAATATACAAGACAGTATCTGGGGGTGTAAAAAGGCCACTTTGGCAGCATCAAAAAGGATAACTTTATGAATCATAATATGGCGAAGACAACCCGTGTTTTTCACTGCACTACGTAGGTATAATCAAAGAGATTGGGATTGGATTTGGATTGGATTGATTGGTATTTTTGCATAGACAAAAAAAAACTGAAAAATCCTTCACTAATGGGATTTGATACGATTAACTTAACAGTTGTAACACTGTCCATTACGATTCATAATGTTATCCTTTTATGATTCTGTCAAAGTGGCCTTTTTAGGCCCCCAGGTTATATGTCGATCTAAATATGATTGGCGACCGTAGCAAGTATTTATTTATAGAATTATAATCATAAATATCACCAATACATGTCATGTCTCTAAGTTCATATTGAGTGACTATTTCATGAGATCATGACATTTGAGGCCAATTCTAACTTAAGGAGTAGTATTGCTGATTCTTTAAAATTAATTCCGTAAAGCCATATTTGTTACGTTCGCAAATCATATTTTAATCAACATACATCCTGACACTGACCTGCAAATTGCAAAAAAACCTAAGTGAATTTCGTGGGCTACCTTAGCGCATCCCCCTTAAGTACTGAACCTACCCAATGAGTTTTTGAAAGAGGTTTTAAAACATACAAATATAACTCATTTTACAAAAAAAAGGGTTCGAATTTCGAAACTTCCGTTTTAAAATATTGCTAGAATTTAAAACACAGATTTCTCTCAAGTGGATATATTTAACTGTAATGAATGTTTTTTCAAGAAACCCATAATTAAAAGGAAATAAACACATAAATGAAGGCAAATGACAAAGCATATAATTTCTAATCGTTAAAACTTTTTTTTTTCTATTTTTATATGTTTACTTACTATAAATAATATTATAATAATTTTGGACCTATTTTAAATTATTTTTTACAAGTCCGTTGGATAGAATTGGGCCGCACACATCTGCCGCATGTCAATGGGCCAAACTTACGATCCAATGGGCCCCTAATAATGAAAAGCGAAATCTCGGCACGCCCAGACGGAGATGGCGCGATGAGTTGGACCCCTCCAACAAGAACTGGTCCTTAGGAGCTTTAAACAGAGAGAAGTGGAAAGGGAGTAGGGAGGGCTTTGCGCTGCAGTGTGACATCACAGGCTTTTAATAATAATAATAAACAGATCAAGTATCTTGACTTGGCTCGCGAGGTTGTCGACGTGTGGGATGTGGACTCAGCGACCATTATGCCGATAGTCGTGACAGGCAATGGTTTAATAGCCAAGAGCTTCGACCAGCTACCTGAGGAGGCTCTCGTTGGGCAGCTGGATCAACGACTTGCATCAGAGAGCGGTACTTCTGGACACGGCCCGCATTGTTAGGAGGTTCCTCTCTCTGGAACCCTGACCGCCGGTAGCTTCGACCCTGTTCTCGATACCGGTGGGCTACTATTTTTTATATTTTTAAATGTTTTTATATTTCTTTGTATATTAATATTTAAAAATATAATTTATATGCATTTAGTTCAATAAAGGAATAATAATAATATAGTAGCCAGTTCGCATGTTGTATACTTAACCTAGTTCACAAAGAAACTATTATTAGCTAAGCCAAGTAATAACTACACATATTATTCAGTTACATTTACAGTGTTGGTTACCTAAACAGAGAAAATAGAGTGATATCTGATGAAAACTTGTGTGTGAGTTATGGATTGACTAAATTAAGTAAAAGAAAGATTAAAAAAATAAAGCGGAGTTATCGTTGCAAAGCTTCGATCAACTAGATTAAGGATTAGAAACAAAAACACATCGTTCCAGTGGCCAGTGACCAGTGGAAATGTATTTTGACACTTAGGTAGAACGACGCGTTCGTCAACATGAAAGAAAGTAGCGCTCATATTTCTTCAATTAAAAAACAATGAAGTAGCAGTGTAGACAGATAAACAAAATTAACAGCTATAAACCAAATATTTAGCTAACTCAGCCATGGAACCCACCAACTATCGGAACATATTTTAGCCAACTCAAATGTGTAGACAGACAATTCAAATGTGTAGACAACAATCAATTCAAATATGTAGACAAACAAACAAAGTTTACAGCTACAAACCAAATGTTTAGTCAACTCGGCCATGAAACTTATCAACTATCGGAACATATTTTTTTATCGGTCACTATGATTAAGAGTTACGACCGGTTAAAAGAAGCCGGCTATTTCCAGCTCTACTGGTGGTGCCGTAACTTCGGACTTGCGGCATAAAACGAGACAGTTCTTACAAGAATCTTCGAGAATCTGCAAAAATGAGCGCCTAACGTGATATCATAGATGTATGTATGTCTTCGCTCGTCAATGTTATCCAGCCGGTCTAATCTGCAAAAATCCGTGAAAAGTTAAGTGCTCATTTCATCTAACTTTTCACGCTGATATTTATTATATTTTCACTTCGCATGCTCTAAAAGTTCGACTTTATATTGTGCGTAGGCGACATAAAATTGCTTTTTATGTTCTAGTGCATAAATTTTTTTTTTCTAAAACTTCGATAATCAGGAAAAACAGCCACACGTCCAACAAAACTTCGCAAATTAAAGTCATTATTTTATTTTATCTATATCACTTCCGTGTTTTCTATCGTTTATTTAATAAAACCAGATAAAATAGTTGTCATTTATTATTGAAATATACAAAGAAACGTTTTTATGACTTAGCAGTATGAAGTACCCAAGTCTATCCAAGTCAGATGCCACATGTTGAAAATAAAAAAAAAACTTGCGGGAATTAGCTATTCTCGTCTTCAATTGCAACATTTTTGAACAGTAAAAATACTGTTATAAACTTTATGCCTGTTTCATTTTCTCACAATCGAAGTGAAAAGCAGAGTGTAGGTATAGCTCGGGCATAAACGAGCCATTTTATGCACTAGTTGTACAATCTACTATTGTTATTATTTTTAATACGTCGACCATTCTGCGTTATCTTATTAAGAACATATTTTTTGCTGAATTTCATTTGACTTCGACCACGCCTGATGGAAAGCGATGGATTAGGTTTCGTTTTTTATTTATTTATTTATTGCATTCGTGATGTTTACAACATGTTACATAGTATAGGTTTCAAACATGAACCCTGCTAGGGCACAGCAACATATTTATAGGTGGATACAACTAGATTTATAACTATTGCATGCATGAACACAACAATAAACATTAAATTTACTGACATTGTTATTATATTTAACACTAGCTGCGCCCCGCAGTGTCACCCGCGTAAATGTCGATCCCTTGGGAATATTGGGATAAAAAGTAGCCTATTTGTTAACAGGGTGTCAGCTACCTCCATACAAAATTTTATCAAAATTGGTCCAGCCGTTTGAGAGTGAAATAGTAACAAACATAATAAACACACACACACACACTCACAAGCTTTCGCCTTTAAGATATTAGTGTTAATTTTTATGAAATGGGAATTTTACATTGAGTCACCTATTATTAAATCAGTACAATAAATTATTATTACATTAAATTATTGTTGAATTACATGAGATTATTATAACATTTTTATGTTCTACATACATTATTATTATTTTAATGTTATTATTAAAATAAATTATACATCTTGATATTTTTTTAATCCTCCTTTGATGCTCAATTTAGGAACCATGTCTTACTGGACATAAGATATCCGACTATATCTCGGAATAGCTTCTTCTTTTTAACTGAAATTCATTTGAAACCATTGAAGCAACTCGCTGCCTTTGAAATTTTACATTGAAACTGTGCTAGATTTTTTCCACTGAAATGTTGAAATTCTTCGTGTTCTTGGTTTTAGTTTCATTTCAGGCTTATTTTTTTAAAGAAAATACTGAAGAGAAAAATAAAAAAAATTGCTGCAGAGAAAGATGTTTCACAGTACACCATAAGTTTATTTTTCAAGCTACATCTGGACTAGCAACTTTGTTATGAATGTCAGTGGTACCGAAACCAATAAACGCTGCCCCCTTGTTCTACTGCCACTCTGTAATTATTATTTCACATAAACCTACACTTATGTAACGTCAGAAGCTAGCACGTTTCCAATTGGTCGTTTACTATGGAGAAGAGACGGCAAGAAACTCCATGGTTACTATTTTAAAAATAATTGGCTTTTACAATGTTTTCAAACTCATATTAATAGTTATCAGAGGACAGCGTAGGCCTGTCAACAAGTACCAGCCGGTCGATTCTCTAAAAATCTCACCGTGAAAACTTAGGTGAAGTGAGTTTGTTTTTGCTAGAAATTGACACTATTGACAGCTCACTCCACGCTCACGTCACCTAAGTTTTCACGGTGAGATTTTTACAGAATAGCACGGCTGGTATTTAATAAAATATAAAAAATGGTCTACTAATGTAGATACAGTCAGCTCAAGGTCAAAGTGTGACCACCAATGTGCGACGTGCGGTCGACAGTACAAGACAATAAACTCCTTGTAAATAAAGAAGGGTATTGTTATTCCGACGGCGCACGAGTCGCGTGTTCTCTATTATCTCATCAGTACTAAATTCAGACATTGAAATAAATGCGAGCCAAAAAAAGGCCCGGTCTGACCTCGAAGAGACAATGTCGTCGCACTACGGGTAAGGATACGCAGTAGAGTCAAAACGGTCCGGCAAACTACAACATTATCCGGCCTTTTGACCTTAAAAACATGTTAATATTTTCACGCAATCTTGCACCGTACAGACCCTGAATACTGCCGGCTGAGCGGTGTATCTTTAATGTTCATCTATATTAAGTGAGTTGAACAAAAATATCAGAGTTGGCGCCGTGCCAAAGGGTGAATGTTCCACCCTTGTAGCCAGTAAACCTTTCTGTCAAGGGCGCTATTGTAAACAGATTAAACTATATACTTCACACTTGGTTGTTGTGGAATAAAATTATAATACAGTCACGCTTTTAGCTCAGTAGGTATGTGAAGTTACTTCGTCAAGTATTACAACGAAATGTGAAATGTGTTTTTTGTACGTCGCGAATTCGTCTGGAAAGTCTCGCCTTTGTAAGAACTCGTTCAAGGACCATGTTTATGGATAGACATAAACATGATCCTTGAACGAGTTCTTGAACCCATAGACGTATAGACGTCTATGGGTTCTATTTAACGTATGATAGGATAGATTATATACTCTTTATTATGTACACCATATCATCACAGGAAAGGAGAAAATTTATAAGCGCCATTAGGGCCAAAAAAAGTTATGTAATAGGTATATCGTTGGGTTTAACGATAGCTACAATCCACAGAGACACGTCCACAGAGACATGCAATCTGAGCCAATTTTAATTGGCTCAGATTGTCTTGAAACCTTAACAGATCGACGCAGAAAAACAAAATCGAATCCAGCGATAACTCATTTTGGCCTAAATGGCACTTATAAATTTTCTTATTTCTAGTGACGATATGAATTACAGATATAAATTTAGAAGTTTTACATATAGTGCCACAATAGGCGTTCTGGTCTTATCACTAAAAGTAATCTTTTATAGACAATCTCTGGGTAGGTTAAAGGGAGAAGGAGAAACATATCTGTAAGTAGTCTGTGGTATATACCATTTACATATAAATACATACATACATACATAAAGTGAGCAGTGGTGGCCAAGTGGTAACGGCCGCGACTTACGAGTTGTAGGTCGTAGGTTCGAACCCAGACAGGCGCTTTACTTTGTGTAAATTATTTCATCACCACTGCTCACAAAACGGTGAAGGAAAACATCGTGAGGAAACCGGCATGTCCTAGAACCAAAAATTCGAAGACATGTGACATCTACCAACCCGCACTGGGCCCGCGTGGTGGATTACGGCCCACTCCCTCTCGCCGAGAGGAAGCCTGTGTCCCAACAGTGGGAAGATTATAGGCTGATGATGATGATGATACATAAAGTATATACTTATCTATACAAGGTCAGATAAGGTGTAACAGATTAAACGCAATTCCTGTAAGTAGTTCGTTTTCAGTAACTTTTAATATAGGTATTTTTTTCATAAATTATGTCGTTTGCTATTAAGTATGTTCAATTCGATTCGATTGAGCCAAAGAAAATTAAATTTAATCTTATTTCAAGCCTCAATTTTAAATGCATATAGTAATGCTAGGGGTCTACAAGATTTTCTTAATAATAATAGTCTATAAAAAAAATAAGTTTTGGTCATTATGTTGTGCTTTTAACTCAATACTTTAATTGGGGCGTATGAGGTCTAGCGCTAATTATATTATATAGGTATAAAAAAGCAAATAAAACAAAAAATCAAATAAACAATTATTTACAAACAGACGCGACACGCGATATAATCGTGATATAATCGCGATATGTCGTGTGTCGTGTCGCGTCTGTTTGAAGGAGCCTATATTGTATCAATACTTAAACAATAATTAATAGTATATTATTATCTGTATTTTTCTATGAAATTAGCCTTGCTTTCGATTCTGCCAATGTTTTAAATTGGCTATTAGGTACAATAGGATTTTTTTTAGAAGCAGTTCGGAATATAGATTTTGTAAGGAAAATAGAATTGAAAATATTTAGATAGATAACCAGTACAGGTTCCTCCTTACCTACTAAGAATTGGGTCTTTCCGAAAATATTTCTAATGATTCCTACTTTATCTTTCTTACGTATTGTTCGTCGAGTCGTTGAGCTCCTTAAGTTTTAAGTTGAGCTACACGCCTACACGATTACTGCTACGACAAATGCTTGCACTGACTGGCAGTGACTGGACAGGTTCACTCAAATCTGTGCGGTTCTTTTCTCAAAAGACTATTTCAGACAATTACCTGCATGATCCTCAAATGATATGACCTTTGAGATTATTTTGGTCCTTGGAGTAGTCATATAAGAAATATCGAACTCATCTAGTTTAAAACCGTAATTTAGTTATTTTTGACGTTTAAAAGTGTTTGTACAGACACCAGTACATCAAGCTACTACAGTCTGTCAAATTTCTTTATTAGAATTTCAACGTTATCGCTAAAACATAAGATTCAAAGTTGATTGGGAAAATTGGACAGTTTCGGGTACATTGATGTGCTGGCGTCTGTACAAACCTACCTACAGAAATAAAAATATTTATCATTAATCACTAGATCATCGTCAGTCTATCAAGATACGCCCCGCCGTTTTACGATTTCAGCGGTTCTAATTACGGCATAATTAATAATACCAGTACCCAGCTCCAGTAATTTAACGAATGACGAAGATAATTGAGACACCAATGTAACGGATTAGCTGCAGTAAAATTACAGCTTAAATATGTGTTACTTAAATGACTGAAATTGGCGTCTTTTTGTTTTTTCGCGGCCGTCATCCAAATCTTGTTTTTCTAGTACAGAATAGTGTAACAAACGAAACTTATGTGACATGCATATTATCTCTAAACTCAGTCAGAAATGAGTTATTAAGAAATGTCATTTCACTGCAGCTAATTAAAAGTCGGACTAAAGTGAGAGCGTCTATGATAATGTAGTTTACATCGATCATATAAAGATAAAAATAATTATCTAATCAATCATGTTATTATGACAGATTTTGCAAAATAGGTACCTTACAGGTGTAAAATACACCAAAAACTAGAGGTATTCCACTCAGAGGACTGATTTCAAAAGCACTTTACCGAACCGCACCTGAGCACTTCCACTAACAGCACTAAATATTTTTGAAATTTCAATTGCTTTTAATTCAATAAAACCAATTTTCAAGGCACTTTTGAATGGTCCAGGCGTCAGTCGGAAGGGAATTTTTGTTACCTACGACGGATCGCCGAAACTACGTCGCGTAATTTGTAATGTAGCAGTATGTCGCTCCACTAATAAGCGATAAACTGGATCACGTAAACCAGAAAGTGGGAAGCATCATACGCTTCATGAAGCGAATGCTCCTTCATTAGAGTGCCACCAATCAGCGGAAAGCGCTGTAATCGAGTGGCTTCGTTAGACGGTGTTAATGTAAAGCGATGTTAACGCTGGCTAAATTGTTTTGCAGCTGTCGGAAAGGAATTTCGTCACGTTTTACTTTTGTGCGAAAAGTTAAAATACTTTCCCGTTGTTGTTTTGTTTTTTGTTAATGAGTAGGTACGACTTTACGTTATTGTTCCGTTTTCTTAAATGCTTTGTAACTAAATGGCTCTAATGAAGAGTGAGCAACAGTTTTTATACGCAACATAACTTCACGCCTGTATTCACCTAAGTCCCATGTAATTGGGAATGAGCAAAATAAACCAAGAGATAAGAAAAAAAGGTAGATTATTAAAAAAAAAAACCTAATAAAGGACGAATGAGATGATTTTCAAAACTAAAACCACTTAGCATCAATTGTGCGCCTATTGCCACGATGGCTTGACTGTTAAGGAGTGGTAAGTAGCATATTTTTTGATAATTGACAACAGAGCATCACAGCGACAAATATGGTTCCACACAGCGATGCATTTGATGTCAGTTGAATCGAATGGCCACCAAAATAAAAGTATATTAGCAGTTTTAATTAAATTAAAACATAAATGCACGGCTCAGTGGAATATTTTTTAGGTATTTCTTTAGTTGATTGAATTCCTATTATTATCTATAGGTATGAATAAAAAAACAAAGTCGGCTTAGTTACACCATTTATAACTCAAGAACGCGAACGGCTGGACCGATTTTTATGGTCTCTCAATTGTTGGATTTGTCTCCGCCCTGAATAGCAGAATAACTATTAAAATATGAGAAAAATTAACGAAAAAAAAAAAATATGCA
Organism: Luperina nickerlii; assembly: GCA_963855955.1. Taxonomy (NCBI): domain Eukaryota; kingdom Metazoa; phylum Arthropoda; class Insecta; order Lepidoptera; family Noctuidae; genus Luperina; species Luperina nickerlii. The sequence continues at coordinate 26,920,516 of OY979662.1, forward strand.
GGTCTCATACATTTTGTACGGGACAGCTTTTTTGATGATACGACGCGGTATGATGTCCGCCGGGTCAGCTAGACATTACATAAAATGTGAAAGTTTACGCTGAAAATTTTGAGTTATTAAAAAAAAAATAAACGAAAAATATTTTTTGAGGTCTGTTTTACGATCGTTTTATCATGATACTATTTTATTTTTAAGAAATTTGTTTGCACAGGTCTTTTCTTTAATATTTTTGACAATACACTCAATTTTTTATATGTACCAGTACATACAACAAAAAACTGAGCATTTTACGTTGTCCTACGTTTGGGCAGCGCCTTGAACTATGAGATTTGATAAGAGATTACATTTAAAGGGGCATTTAGGGACCGGGGCTTCCCAGAGGGTCTATTACAATCTAACGGTGATGCGGCTAAACTTTCGTGTTAGGTACAGACGCCAGCACATCAAGCTACCCGAAACTGTCAAATTTTCCCAATCAACTTTGAGCCCTATACTTTCGCGATAAAGTTGAAAATCTATTAAAGAAATTTGATAGATTGTAGTAGCTTGATGTGCTGGCGTCTGTACATCAAACTTACCTGTTGTTATACCATCACTCATCCTTTATATACCAAACAACCAAAGAGATTACTCACTTATAGTCAGGGAAATTTATTGATTAGCAAATTGATTGTGATACTTAAATTGTCCGTATATTCAAATCACAACTGTCATTCTTTGACAGTTGTATGAAATGGCTTTAAATACGCCAAATTGATGCAGTGTGTCAATTTCATAAGCAAACTTTCTAATTAACCCGGCTGTACAAATGACTATAACTTATTAAATTATTTATTTATTATTATATTTATAATAAATAAAAACTTTGAATCTTTTTATTCCATTAACTGTTCAATTTTATAAAAAAAAGGAACGAAAATGCGTTTATTTGTGGTGAACATGAGGCAAAAAAAGAACACAAATACATGTAAAGTTGGGTGAAAATATGCGTGAAATCAAGTAAAACGGCCATCGCTCAGCATACCCCAGTCCCTTTGCGAGACAGAGCCCCAGCGCTGGTTTTCAGCGACAGCCGGCGTTGATGTGATGACGTCAACCGGTGTATCTTAACAACTTAACTGTCCATAAAGTAGACACAATAGTTAAACAATCAACATGAATCATATATGACTCATGGGACAGGGAAGTTGTTAAGATAAGATAAAAAAAAACAATATACCAGCCTGTAACTCTCCCATTGCAGGACAAAGGCATCTTCTCATACAGAGAAGGCACTAGCATTGATCACCACGCTTGCTCAAGACAGATTCTCGATTCCAGACTCATATTAATTTATAGGTCCAGGTTTCTTCACGATGTTTCTTTCAACGATGACAGTGATGTCTACGATAATCTCAGAAAGTACATATGAATTGAAAAATTGACATTGAGACTTGCCCAGATTTGAACCCATGACTTCGCGCTTGTGAGGCGAGTTCTAAACCACTGGGACATCACGTCATTTTCATCAATAAAGCAATTTACAACGTAATCATATCAGTCTCAGTGAAATGCGCTGGGATTAATAATACAATTAGTCCTCGGTGCTACGTATTGTGGACATGAAGTGTTGTGTTATGATATTACCTATAGTTGAGACTAATTTGAAAGGCACACCGAAATGGGCAATACTACATTAGGTGCAATAAAGTACCTACCTATTACAGGGGCATGTGGCTAAATAATTACTGCCACACAGATCGATCTTCAAGGTTAAGCAGCTCTTGCCGAGGTCAGTCCGTGGATGGGTGACCCTCCATTACATGCCGAAACCCCTCCATGCCTCGGAAAGCGCGTTAAGCCGACTGTCATTTTTAGATCTTCGACATTCCTTATGCGTAGTCACGTATTCAAAAGTCCGAAAGTCTGACAACCAGTCTTACTGAGGGAGGGGGTACCTTTATCGTGTTATCCAGTAATTGGGTTGTAAAAATCAATTAGGCAGTCGCTCCATGTGGAAAAAAGTATTGGTATTCAGTTGCATTCGGTTAGACTGGAAGCAGACCCCAACGTATTTAAGAAATGGCTAGGCAGATGATGCTGTACTTTCCTATTAATTAAGATAGCTACATAATTATCTCTTATTCTTCGTGTCGCTGGCACGACATCATTTCAGATATTGTTGGCCCAAAACTTCGCCACTTCCATGGCGTCGTCAGTGGCAACGCAGAGGTCACAATAATTATATACATATACATATAATAAAATAATAGGTAATGAAGCAGTAGCGAAGCGTCAATTTTTGTAAGAGGTAAGCCGGAGTAGATATCTTTAATATGATTATATTATTTGTCTATAGAATACTAACAGTGCCATTTTCAAAGCGAACCCGTAGGAAACGAGTTGTATGGAATCTTCGCTACTGTAATGAAATCAAAGCTTCACATTGGATATTTGTGACAAAAATGTCATTGCTTCGAGATGTGGGAATGAAACTGATGCCGAAAATATACTTTATAGAATTTTAGTCAGTTTGGATTTGGATGAAATTTAGTACACAAATAGTTTATAACCTGGATTAACCATAGGGTACTTTTAATCCCGGCAGAACGTTCCCGAGGGATATTTTACGACATACACGTGAGCGAAGTCGCGGGCAGAAGCTAATGGCTTTCCCTGCCCTGCTGAAATGTATTTTATCTCATCATCTGCCAAGCATTTTCCCCAACTGTGTTTTGGTCGGCTTCCAGTCTTACCGAATACAGCTGTATAACTACCTATACAGCTGCATTATAAAGGCTCGTACACACAGGCGCGACGCGACACACGACACAAAGGCACCGCGAGTCGCGCAACGAGCGGTGCCTTTGTGTCGCGCGCGATTCGCGTCGTGCGTCGCGCCTGTTTGCAGGAGCCTTAATACATTTTAGCAGGGCCTTTCGGTAACCTTAAAAACAGGGATCACAACCGTACCTTTTTGCCAAAGAAAACCCAAAAGCTCACCCTTGACGATTTTCCATAAAACTCCCGTTTCTCTTTCTTTTATTGTTTATTCCTTCCGTCTATCACTTCGATGGGCCTCTCCGAACTTGCCGCCTAATCGAAAGGTATGCAACAAGTGAGCTAACAATGATGGATAGGATAGTTATCTCCGAACTTCGTGCCTCTGCAAATAATGGGCTACCCTTCTCCTTGAAAGGTGAGTAACGGATAACAGGTGGATAGGCTTGTGGGAGTTGGAGGATACGAGTGCTCCCCGGGGTTAACCTAACGCGGTGAAACAATAACCTGGTGCTGATTTCGAAGACTACCATGGTATTGATGGGCTCACATTCTGATGAAATAGTTGTCCTTTTATCTGTCTACACTATTAGTAAAATTGAAGAGTTTGTTTGTTTTTTTTATTTGCTTGTTTGTACGCGCTAATCTCTGGAACTAACGTTCGGATTTGAAAAATTGGTTTTGCATTTGATAGCTCATCACACTAAACTAGGAACTTGGAACCATAAAAACCTTATAACCCTGTTTATATATCTAGGAATTAATGAGATCAAAACAATGGCTTACCGAAAATCTTATAAATAAATTATTATGATAACGATGATTAGGTACTATTAAGAATTGTTATATTATTATTTACAAGGCAGATGTGAGTTGAAACGTCTGGAAAGCCGTAGAAGGGCAGTATAATGAGGTGGGTGATGTTCTTCAGAAAAGTCAGGTGCGTAGTACTCGCAACCGGCGTGCGTGTATGACTAGGGGCTGATTTTTCCAACACTAGATAATTTTATCGGAAGAATAATTTTGAATTTATGACAGTTCTTCCATTTCCATACAAAATCTGTCAGACGTAAATTGTATTCCACGAATACCTAAAAATTATCTGTCGATTGAAAAACCAGCCCTAAATGTACGAATGTATACGAATCTAAAGGATTATGCAAGAATCGTATAGCAGGCGTTCTATAGTTTCCGCCTATCTTCATGGAAAGAAAGAAAGAAAGAAAAGAAAGAAAGAAAAGAAAGAAAGAAAGAAAAGAAAGAAAGAAAAAGTATTTTGAAGGTGTGAGTTTATTTATGACTATTATTAAAATACTCTGTGCTGCAGGGGAGTTTATAGCGCCACTTCTTCCAAGCTAAAGCATTAGAAGTAGTGAAGGACAGGCGTTTTGGGAGACTGTCTTACATAATTTTGACGTTCAAAAAGTTCTGATTCTCAGCCTAATTCGAATAAATGACTTTTGATTTTGATTTTCACACCATAGGAGCAATGTATATTATGTATACATTCAGATTTTAATTATATGAAAATTGATGACCATAGTTTCAACATTTTCCGATAACCGGTTCGCTAATGTTAATTGGTACCTACTTAATCGAAGTGAATAAATTATAATAAAGTATTGCTTTTGGATACAACATCAATTAGGTATCGACGATAAATGAATTAATACGAACATTATTGATGGCAACATAATTAAACTGTTTCCGCACTGGTCTCGCGTGGAGGAATACGCCCCACTTCCTCTCACAGAGAGGAGACCTGTGTTAAACCAGTGGGCACATTATAGGCTATAAGCATAATTTCTAGATTCTATGGAGGTCCAGATGGAAGCTTCACAATATAATTAAAAAGCTTTGAATTGTATAAAATATATGTACAACTTTACATTATCATGTTATTTCTAGCACTCTGTAGTAAAACAAAACTACCTTATTAAAATTTTTGACATTTGCTTGAACGTTCAAATGGAACACACCGGCACTTATAACCAGCCTGTACTACTAAAGCTAGAGCTACACAAATAGCCTCTATAGTACTTATCCTATTTATTCTTTACTGGGTGTAGGTACTACGTTCATCTTAAGGCGCTTCCCAAACGTACATATTACAAACCAGAAAAAAATTGTGTACGAGTATTGTTAAAGAATAGACTTATTTATAATTACACTAATATTATAAAGGCGAAAGTTTGTGTGTGTGTGTCTGGGTGCGTGTGTGTGTGTGTTCACGCTCAAACGGCTGGACAAATTTTGATAAAATTTTGCCTCAAAATTATTCCACTGAGCCGTGCATTTATTTTTTAATTTAATTGACACTGAAAATTACCTTTATTTTGGTGGTCATTCGATGCAACTAACATCAAACGCATCGCTATTTAAACCTTGTTGCCATGATGAGATATTGTCAATTACCTACAAAGCACCAAGCACCTTAAACAGTATAGACGTTAAATTTACAAAAATTTGATAAAAAATTTGATAAAATTTGAGATTGTAACTTACAGGCTTACGATACTGCTTACAGGACGGATAAGCCAGAATTAACATAAAAAGGAAAGAGGCTTAAACGCAGGCCTGAAGAGGAGAGTTTTATATTGTCATCTAAAATATTGGCAGGCTGCCGCAAATCTGTTGGATTTTTTTTTTGCTGGGCTGAGGTCCCCCTGTCTTCCAGGAACTCTTTCCCTGGCTACCTCGAACCAACCCTCGCGGTACGCGTCCAGGTCATCTCGCCATCTCTTTCTGGGCCGGCCTCGGCGGCGCCGTCCATCTTCAGGCACCTATTGTGTGGAGATTTTTGCCCAGCGGTCATCGTGCATACGGCTGATGTGACCCGCCCAAACCCATTTGAGCCTGAGTTATACGAGTATATTATTTTTAAATAGTACCTGTTTGTAAATACAAAAGTCGTGAATAGGGTGATAGAGGGACCGATCTTTAGCATACAGAAGGACAAAGTAATCCATGACGTAGAGGCAGAGCCAGAAAGCATTACTTTACATTACTCAAAAGACCATTTCAGACATCAATCTAAATACATGGTCCTCATATACAATCGCATGAATATTACATTATTATTTTTATGGCATACATACACACAAACATAAGTTGCATATGAAAAAACAAGTGCCTAACTAATGTTCATGTGTTTTAAATTGAGTTTTGTTCTAAGCTCTTCAGTATTAACATTCAATTTATTGTAACGATATTTTATCTCAATATTTTTCTCCAGAATTGATACGAAGTTAGTAATAAAAGGCTGAGTAGCTCGATGATAGAACAGCAATAATAAATGCTTATTGGTTGTTCACGTAAGAGGAGCGGGAAGCAACATAAAGGTTCCTACATGCGATATAATCGCGCGGGCGCCTGTTTGAAGGAGCCTTTACTCAGCGGAGAGAACCGCTTCAAATAAGCGATGTTGTGAAACTAAGCTCCGTAGACTTGTTCGGAAATGTTCTAAAATGCTTATCTCATATTATTATTGTGTTATTTTTTTCGCAAATGGTACGAAAAGTAGAGTATTTTCCTCGGTGATAAAGCTGTCTTAGTCTTGGGTGAACTTAAATACCTCGCTACACTCAGGACTCGTCTTAAATCCCTCGCTTCGCTCGTGATTTAAGTTTTTAACACCCTCGCTACGCTCGGGAAAAAAAAACCTCGAGTCCTTCGTTACGCTCGCGATTTAAATCGTCACCCGCGACAGAAGACACTGCTTTATCCCCTTGGTTAATAATCTACTATTTGATTTTAAAGGTCTTATACCTACCTACTCAAATAAGGTCGAATAAGTGTGCGTTTGTTTACCAAGCCTTTGCCCGCGGCTCTGCCCGCGTGGATGTCGGAAATTGTCTCGTGGGATCGCCCGCCCAAGCCTTATTCATTCTCTCTTGTATAGTGTTCTTTCTGACTTTTTTCTTTTTGCTCGGCTACTAGGAGTTGTTGTTGTTATATTAAATGCAAAATAATTTTTCGAATCCGACTGGTAGTTCCAGAGATCGCTTATCTCCTTCAAAAAACAAACAAATTCCTCAGCTTTATTATTACTAATAGTATAGATTACGTACTTTTGTATGGCGCAAAAACTAATTCGGCAGATTATAGATTATGCCGACGCCTGCTAACTGGGAATAATTATGAACTTTTGAGCCACGTAGCTTTGAGCAACATTATTCAACATCATCTAGACTTCTACAGGATCTTAATAAACCTGTGGGGTACTTGCGTAACACAATATCAGTAGCTAACGGCGCGTACGTGTTCCACGCGCGCCTCAAAGAGATGTCAGCATCAAGTGAAGGGGCCCGTCAGGGCCGAAGCCTGCCGGGTCAGCGGGATTGTCCGAAAGGGTTACCGCTGGCCCGGAACATAAAGGGCGAAGGAAGGAACACGGGTGGGTTTTAGTCAGTAAGAGTCTGACACTCCCTTCCGCTCCACCCAGAGTGGGAGGAGTCATTTGATATTTTTTTTTTCCATAATGGTATGGAAAAAAAAAAATATCAGTAGCTATGGCTTTAATTTTGACAGTTCAACATAATTCATTGCGTTATTTACGTTGTTGAGCAGACACATTTTTTGAACTTATGAAGCGATGGATTAGCAATATCCTTCAAAATGATTGAGATTGATAGTGTGTAACGCAATTAGGGTACCGATACCTGTAATTGGCTTTGTGCAGGGCCGGATTAACCATCTCGGGGCCCCTAGGCACAGCTCGTCTCGTCTCGTCCCTTATTCATACCACAACAACGCAATTTGGGTTTTACTTTATAATGAGAAAAAAAAGTTTCACTTTTACCGTGGTTTCATAAAACCACACAATCCCCTTTTTTTTCATTTTTTAATCGGGAGTGCTGGGCCCCTGGTCATAGTGGGCCCCTAGTCACTGGCCTAAAGTGCCTTATGGATAATAAGGCACTGGCTTTATGTCTCATATACTATTTGTTATGATTATAGCTGTTGGTTCTCCTATAAATAAATAAATAAATAAATACTGAGCTGCAAATAGCAAAAAACTTAATTGCCGTGTGGTAATGAAAATTTATTTATTCTTACGCGGCCTAAACAAATGTATATTGACAGAATTATCATCATTATAATTATCTTATCTACTTTAGAATTGGCCTCAAAAGTTGTGACTTCATGAAAAGAGTCGTTCAATCGGGCGAATTGAACTTAGAGAGTTCCCCTGACGATTTTAATTGTCGATATATTGCATAGTTGCGGGTGCGTAGGTCTAATATTTTGTTACTAAACCCGATACTGAGATGAAAATTACAAAAACCATTAAAAAGAAATAATTTTACGAGTTAGCCTGTCGCTTCAGCGTAGCTACGTTTGTCATTTGTGGATAAAAAAAAACACTGGCACTCCGGTAGTGCCGACAGAAGTGAAAACTTGAACAATTACGAGTGTATTTTGTGAATCGTCTTATAAACAAAACACGCGTGTTAAGGTGTGTTCCTTATTTTATAGGGTTTTTTGCAAATCAGGTATGATGACCAAAGTGACTGGTTTATTCTTCTCGTGAAAGGAATTTATTCAGATTTACAAATAAGCACACAGGATAGACTTCAGTTCGTGGTGTTGGTCGCGGCAGTGGTAAGAGAAGCAAGCCGCTCGCATGGAGCTCGTCGTCAGTTATATATCCGTGGTTCAGCGCCATCTCGTCGTTGTTGGATGAACTACGTAGTTAGTACGCGAGGCCCTCGTAGTTCTTCCCGATGTGCATAGATGGCGCTGTCCTCAACAACGCGCGTCTTACGTTTTACGTCTTACGTTTTACGTCTTACGAATTTTCGATCAGGGTCACGTGACCTGACGCGAGTTTAGAAGTTTTTACCCATTCCAAAAAAAGTACACAGCGCCGCTAAAGAAGTTTTCACTTCAAAAATTGGCTTTATAGATTTCTTAATCAGTTAATAGGCAATTAGTATGAAACTAGATTGGTGAAACTGAAAGCTTTATGGATTGTTAAAAGGTTTGCAAACATTATTATAGACGTAGTGCCTCCCCCTGTGTCTTAATAGAAGCGACCATCGCGCGAATGCATGATCATTGCGTTCATTTGTCACTTATTTGGTCGGAAAATCCGAACGCGCCTTCTGTTGTTACGAAGATGTGTTGGGGTTCGTCAAACCACATGAATGACACGACCGCATATTCGCAGGGCGTTCGCTTGTATTAGGACAAGGTTCGCCAATAAAAATGAAAATGTTATGAAAGAAAGAGGAAAATATGTTTATTTGCGGCAAATATGACGCATACAAATAAAAAACAAAATAACAATTGAAACGTTTTCCCCGCAAAAAACATGAAGAGTGCTTTAAAGAATGGAAAAATAAAGTTAATTTTCATGTTCATATCCTGAAGTCTACGACTAATAAGCAAACTCCATCGAACGAAGGATTCAAAAATGAACAATGGGCACGATAGTAAAGCGATAAGGCCGCCCATTGTATATTTTGTAGTGTTTGAAGTACTTCTTCATGTTAAGTATTTTTGTGGTGTACAATAAAGTATATATGTATAAACAAATAAAGTCACGATTCACGAACGGAATTAAAATATATTACTTATCCGTTATTTTCTTTGCGCGGACCGCGACTCTCTTTATATTCCCTATAAGGTTATGTTTTGACGAAAGATACTTCTGCTATATGGCGTCTATAGATTAATTAAGTTTATTTATATCTTATGATTTGATGAAAACTTGAAGTAGAGTATTTTCAAGTTTTCATCAAATCATAAGATATAAATAAACCAAATTAATCTATAGACGCCATATAGCAGACGTAGTTTTCGTCAAAACATAACCTTATAGGGAATATAAAGAGAGACGCGGAAAAAAAAAGTACATTATTTTGAAGGATATTGTTAATCCATTGCTTCTTATGTTGAACTTGTCTGCTCAATAACGTAAATTACGCAATGAATGTTGTTGAACTATCAGAATGAAAACCATTGCTACTGACAGTGCGTTACGCAATCACCCTGCAGGTCTCTGTTTCTTTAATAAAGTCCCATGTAATATAGGGCGAGTCTACAAATTAGACTCCGGGTTGCTTCTGAGAAATTCCTGATAGATAAACCCAAATCACAATCACCCAATTTCGTGCTCGTTGGTCTAGTTGTCACTAGACCTCTGAGGCATCCCTAGCTACATGGCTGATAACGATTTGAGTAAGGTTCCATAGAGATAAAAGCCACTAAAAATAAATCTCCCGAAGAGCCGAAGGGCATAGGTAATATGATAGAAGAAAAACATGTCGTATTTCTCAAAAAAACAGGAAAGTGGTAGTTTTTATTATAATAACTGCTTAATATGCTATTATTTTATCAATATAGCACTCTTAACAACCACCAACCCGCAGTGGGCCCGCGTGGTGGATCAGCACCATAATGGCGTAACACACTATTAATCAGTATCTGAATTATTTTGAAGGATATAGCGAAACCATCGCTTCATATAGGTACCTACCTATTCGAAAAGTTTGTCTACTAAACAAAGTAAATAACGCAATGAATGTTGTTGAACTGTCAAAAAATTTTTTTCTTAGAAATACAAGCATGACTATGTACCTACTTAAGGTCATTACATTGCCCAATGACCTTGAGCATGCTGCCCCGTACTAACTTACGACGAAACGACGAGAGAGAGAGGGACGAGTGCGGGAGTGACATAGTGCTTTTCGCAAAATTTTGGATTTTTATAAAATATTAAAAGAAATAAGAGAAAAAAATCAATACACATTGTTAAATACGTCATTACGTATTTTTTGGTATAAAATTCATGCCGAGTTATTGAGCCGTTATAGAGAAAATTTTCAATTCAGGTTGAAAAAGGAACTATTTGTTACGACTTTTTGATAAAATTTGAGTAAGTTTATTAAAATTTTAAACAATACAATGTATTTGTGATGACCTTTAGTTTAACATATATTTTTTTATATTGAAAACGCACAAAAGGATTCATCTACAAACTTCTTTAAACACACGGTATTTTCAGGATTTGAGCGAGGTAATCCCCTTAAACGCTGCGACCGATGCGCGACAATAGGCGAGACGCCTATTGTCCCGCATCGGTGTAATCAAACTTCTAACTAGCGCTATCTATCTACACACAGTTAAAGGACACACAAAAAGGACACACACACGCACATAAAGGATCTAGACATAATTATTATCCTATCTAACGCCTGTGATTTACAGTTCAGATCAGAAGCCCTGGGACAAAGAGGAAAATGGGCCCCCCGTCACCCAGATCTCCTCGTCGTGATTTGTTTTCAATATCAAGCTATTTTTAGGGTTCTGGTTTTGCCATTTAGCTACGGGACCTAAAAACAATCACACTAATATTAAGGCGAAAGTTTGTGAGTGTGTGTGTTTATATTTTTGTTACTTCTTCACGCCCAAACGGCTGGACCTATTTTGATAAAATTTTGTATGGAGGTAGCTGACACCCTGAATTAAAATATGGGTACTTTTTAGCCCGATATTCCCACGGAATCGACAAACCGCGGGGCGCAGCTAGTAACTGATAATTTCGCCATGTCTATTAGGGGGCTGCCTCGAAAATCTAAAATCCTCGAAAACCTACTAAGCGAGCGAAAGTGATGCAATTACTTTTGAAACGCAAAAGAAGAGTGATGGCTATAGTGTGTGTGCGCTCGGAATAAAACGACGTATGTGCCAAAACGAATTTACTCCTTTTTTAACAACATAAATGAATTAAATTCAAAATTTAATTTCTTAAGAAATAAGCAGTAACTGTGTTATCAAATTATAATTATGTCATATCCCTATGTATTTCACTGTGTGTACATAAATTATAAAAAAATAAATAAATTTAAAACTACTTTGAGTAAACTTTGATATGATTATTCTCTGTGTTTTAAAGTAAATTCCATTGAATATCTCTTAAGCGCTACGCCGTGATGTCGAATAAGTAAAAAAATGGAAATAACTTTGCAGTTTTTTTGTATAGGGAAAAATTCATTGAATCGTGTAGGTATTCCTTTTACACGATACTAGACCAAAGAGTAAAAAAACATATACCAAATTGTTAAACCCCTATTCCACATACAAGTAACAAGTACGAAATAGAAAAACCTCATTTTTTCAATATGTCACCTTAACCCATTCATTTATAACATAAAAAGATAAATCAGTCACATGAGCGAAGCCTCGGGCAGAGCATCTTTAAATAAGATAAAAGAACAATCGTCAATGTCTGTCTATATTAATTTCAAAGAGGTAGAAGGCAATTTATTAATGGCCGCTGTAGATAGTTACAATTAGTGATGTTGGAATGCGCGTCCCCTCCGGCGAAGCGTAGTTCAAAAATCTTGGCTGGTTTACTGTCTCTACTAAAATTCCGTTCAATAAATGCTAGCCATTTTTGAGCACGGTCCTAACCTACTACAATCTGTTAAATTTCTTTGATAGATTTTCAACTTTATCGCTGAAGCATAAGGTTCAAAGTTGTTTGAAAAAATTTGACAGTTTCGGGTAGCTTGATGTGATGGCGTCTGTACATATGCATCTATGTTAAGCCGTTCGGTGAATACAGGCGTGAGGCTTGCTATTATGTAAAACCCTACCGGGACGAAATAAAGACGGTGAATAAACAGCTTTTTTTTTTTTTTCAGGATCGGAAATCATCAAATGACTCCTCCCGCTCTGGGTGGAGCGGAAGGGAGTGTCAGACTCTTACTGACTAAAACCCACCCGTGTTCCTTCCTTCGCCCTTTATGTTCCGGGCCAGCGGTAACCCTTTCGGCCAATCCCGCTGACCCGGCAGGCTTCGGCCCTAACAGGCCCCTTCAGTTGATGCTGACATCTCTTTGAGGCGCGCGTGGAACACGTACGCGCCGTCCGGCACGGGCCTGGTCCTGATCGGACGGTGAGCTACCCATTACTCTCCGCCCGCAGGCCCGCGCCTACGGTGGCCGGGAGTCGTCGCGCGGCTCCCGACGCCCGGAGCGTCTCCCGCGGTGGCTGGGACGGGAGGCTCTCTCCCTCATCCGTCCCGCCGCCTCCTTCGCTAGCATGACTGCTTCGCAGAAGGAGGCGACTGCCCCCCACTCCCTCTCGCCCCGGACCATGGCTCGAACCAGGCCCGGACGCGAGAGGTCGCCGCCGCTGCCGATCGCCTCAACACACAGCTCATTATACTATTATGTTCAACTATTATTATGTTCAAGTTGCATATAATAATCAGTCTATAACTAGTCAGTCTATAATGTTCCGTATAATGTGCCGTATACCACCACGGGGCCCAGTGCGCGTTGGTAGAGGTCGAATTCTTCGAATTTTTGCTTCTAGGACATGTCGGTTTCTTCGGGATGTTTTCCTTCACAGTTTTGATGTAGTGATGAAATAATATACATAAAGTAAAGCGCCTGTCTGGTTTCGAACCTTAATCACTTGTAAGCCACGCCAACACTGCTTAACGTGTTGCATACAATTCAAAATAAATCAATTTTTGTTTCTTATAGTTTTCCTTAGAATAAAACGTGGCTTCAAAGTTCAAGCGTTCATGCGAAGTGCTTCTTACCTGGAAACTTCCCTTGTTTTTCTCACTACACTGGTAAGCCGCTTCACATGAAACAATATGCTTGTACCTACTTGACACAAATTGTACGTTTTATAAGAATCAGTCTTACAACAATTTAGTGAAGCGCAGAAAGCGTGCATATTTTTTTATTGTGTAAAACGCTTTATTTAGCCAACAGTATTAAGATTTCCCATACAATTAATCATCTGCTTAGCCCTTTGCCAACTATGTTGGGGTCAGCTTCCAGTCTAACCGGATGCAGCTGAGTACCAATTATTTTTACATGTAGCGACTGCCTATCTGACCTCCATAGCCCAATTTCTGGGTAATACCATACACCTTGGTAAGACTGGTTGGCAGACTTTCGAGCTCCTGACTACCCGTAACGACAGTCAGGGATCCACGAATGACATCCGGCTTAACGTGCTTTCCGAGGCACGGAAGGGTCCCGGTATGTAAATATGTTCACCCATCCACAAACCAACCCTGATCGATCGATCTGTGCAGCTGGTATTATATAGCCACGGGCCTCGCCCATTTCTAATACAATTAATGTGCCTAAAAGAACTAAAGTATTTTTATTACAGGTGCACGTAATGATTTTCGGTAATAGAATGTTAGGTTAGGTTAGCTACCCGCCCGATCTAGGTTAATTTAAACCTGTGTGACCATCACTATCCTATAGTTACCTATCAAAAGGATCCCACATAAGTATTTGCTAAACTAGTTCAGTTATATTGGTTTCCAGAAATATTTTAAACGGTACTATGTAGAGTTACACTTTTATTTGCTTTGCTTGTTAAAATGATTTAATGTCCATTTATTGTCAAATTGCCTACCAATGACTGCCTAGCAATGTGCGTGCGTATCTTTAACAAGATACCAAGTCAAATCAAAACATTAAATTCAAAATCATTTTAGATAAAGTTGCACAAGTGGTTGAATGAGTGTAGCTTCTATAGTTTAAAAGACTTTAAATATGGATAAAATGTTGAATCAATTTATGTTGTAACATTTTGAAAACCCTGAGATGACACGCTGTGTTTTATTCTAGCTGAACATGTTTGTGCCATAGCAATTATATATAACAACATTGTATACTTACCACGTTTAATGAAAATAAATAATTTATTATTATTCATTATAATTCTTATTCAACCCATTTAACAGGCTTCCAATGCAGGAAGCCACGGCTATAACAAAAGCCGAACGAGTCCATTAGTTTCAATTATCATTAAAATAAAATGAACTATATTTAATTCGAAATCGTTGTGTCAGATTAATATACGGACACAATTATTATAGTGACGTTATTATTGGTGATGTTTTTCAAAGAAGTCAGATGCGTAGTATTCGCAACCGGTGTGCGTGTATGAACATAAACAAAGCAAAAGCAATTTGTATGGATCGTAGCAGCAGTAGAATCTGCGTACCCCAATGGGAAGAAAGCGTTTATGTGTATAGTAATAAAAAAAAACGCTTTCAAACACTGCAAAGTCTCGATGTAAAAAACAAAACATTCACAAAATTACATCATTATAAATACTTTCAAAACGTTGACAATACAAAACTTTTGATGAACGTGAACGTTCAAATTCGTGACAATAAAGTGATTTGAGGTTTCTAAATTGGGATGTAACGAGTATAATCGAGCGCGTGAGTTACTTTCCTGCTTGTCGACATCCATTAACTAGTTTGTAAGTTATTGACAGAAACAATTTAGGCCAAGTGTTAGGGAAACCTGTGGTTAAAGTAGGGCTTCATTCTTACCCCAAGTGTCTTGTGGGGCTTATGTAGAGGGTTAAGTTACAAATATATGCAAAAATTAGATAGTATTAGATAGAATTAGGATAATTCTTATTCGGATCTATTCTTGTACTAAAAATATATAAAAGTAAATCATATTAAAGATATTTTTTACTCGTAAACGTTGCCTGAGGTAGCAGCGCGGTGCGAGAGCGGTGACATGATGCGAGAGCTCAGTGATTCGTCAACTTGTGACAACTATCACCTCTCCCGCACCGCGCTGCTACCTCAGGCAACGTCTCAGTTAAGCGGTCGGCCTATAATATTTTTTCTGTCAACAGATTTCAGATACCTATCATGAATCCGATATCTATTATATAAAATAATTAATTCCTGAATAAATTGAATATTGCAAATGGATTCGTTAAAGCTTCAATTATTTCTGCGTTATATCCTAAAATACAATAAAATTAAACAGAACATTGTGCAGAGAGACCTCTTGAGTACTGAAATTCGGTGCTGGATAATATTAATCGTTAAAATTGGACCGCAATTATGGTTCAATGGGATTGTAAATCCAATATTTGAAAATTATCCGAAGCTCTAAATATTTATCAATAAATAAAAAACAGGGCAAAATTTTGCCAGAGTGCAGGCTTCAATTTTGTGGTGTTCAAAACTAATACATTAAAATTTATCAGAAATCATACAAATATAAAACGATGAGTCCAATACGTGTAATAAACTCTTGATAATTATCTATTTTTATGCAGTTTGCTGCAACTACAAACTTCTACGATATCATTCTATGAATTGGATTTCATCCGACATAGGGGAACGTATCGGGAAACAGAATGATGTTTGCTATTGAACAAGAACTACGCGCAAAGTATCTAGATACCAAATTTCAATAATAATAATAATTTATCATTTATTCTCTCTTCACAAAGCTGACTTAAAGTTCATGGTACAAAAAATGTCTCAGCTGTATTCCACCTTTGTGAGAGACTGGTGCCTGATATAGGTTTTTTGGAAAAACCTGTGTCACCAGGTCACCACGGCTAGAATTAGCTTTTCAAAAGACGTTGATTAAATAAAGCCTACGAATTGACTTCATCTGATAAGAAATAGGTACTATCGGAAATAGAACAGACTAATGCACAAGAATAATGTGGAACTTAATTTGAAATTACACTTATTATTAAATAACTTAGCAATCAGGCAACCACATTCTACGAATTACTTTAGTCTGATTATTGAAATTAAGGAGACAACATTTTTTATACAAATGAACATGACTTAGAAAAACTCAATCAAATTATTCTCTATATTTGGTATGAATAATTTAAATAAATATTCAGGCAGAAATGCAGCAAGAAAAGATTTCGACAAAATTATTTTAACCCTGTCCACTGAACATGATTGAACATCGTACAAAAATAAACTGATACTTAAACAAGATTTTTGTGCGAAATCACTTTATGTCAGCCTCGGACGAAGTCGGTATGATAATAAATAAGTATTTTCGCCAAAATGAGGCTTATAAAATTCTACGTATTGGTGTTAATTGGACCAATAGAGAAAACCGGCCAAGTGTGTGTTTGACCACGCACAATGAAGGTTTCCATAGTTTGTATGAATTTCCTCTCACATGTTTGCCCGCGTACCTGTTGAGACACACCACGTGACGAAGTAGTTGAATAGACGCAGTGAAGTCATTGTTTTCACAATAACAGTGACCATAGAACTAAAATGGCAATAGTTGTGTACAGTTGGTGTACCGTTGACGTTTCGAGCACTTTCTCTTATGTACACCTTTGTAGTTGAAAAAATGTTCTCCTGTACATCGGTAGTTATGTCACCGTCAAATCTCCACTCTACACACTAGTTCTAAGTTAGAAGTTGTATCACATAAAAAAATGCGGTTATAAACTTACATTTGCAGTAGGAATGGAGACTTGACGGTGACTTATACCTACCGATGTACAGGAGAACATCATTTTGAGGTTTGACTTAGAAGTTCTAAGTCAAACCTCAAAATGATTATTGTGAGATTGTGATAGAAACTGGGGTGACATTATTGATTCTGATAGCAGTTTCATTGAACTTTGATTGTTTGACAAGTGTGTTAAGGTCCAGACAGTGCGAGACATGACGTGCTTCGAACAGTAAGCATCCTCACGTCACATGTAGGCTGAGGCATCTTACATAAAAAAATCCTTCGCCATGCCTAGACGCATCTTTAGAAATATCTTTGTGGTATAGATATTACCAGTTGAACCCTACCTGGGATAAACCAGTAAAGGCTAGGCCAAACAAAGAATCCATATTAGTGCCCACATCAAAAGCGTTCTTAACAAATGAGCTAGCTGACATGTGTCCATCAATCTCGGTATTGAATGTTGCAAACACAGTTGCAATTACAATATTGCGCAATCCTATGGAAAACAGCCATCACAAACGAAAGGTTATGTTGTAATTAGGAATAGCGGGGCTTTCAGTGGGGCGTACAGCGGGGCGTACAGCGGGGCGTACCGCGGGTGTACGGCGGGGCGTACTGCGGGGCGTACAGCGGGGCGTACAGCGGGGCGTACAGTGGGTGAACAGCGGGGCATACAGCGGGGCGTACAGCGGGGCGTACAGCGGGGCGTACAGCGGGGCGTACAGCGGGGCGTACAGCGGGGCGTACAGCGGGGCGTACAGCGGGGCGTACAGCGGGGCGTACAGCGGGGCGTACAGCGGGGCGTGCAGCGGGGCTTACAGCGGGGCGTACAGCTGGGCGTGCAGCGGGGCGTACAGCGGGGCGTACCGCGGGTGTACAGCGGGGCGTACAGCGGGGCGTACAGCGGGGCATACAGCGGGGCGCGCAGCGGGGCGTACAGCGGGGCGTACAGCGGGGCGTCCAACTTTTGTTTGGTGATAACATGGGCAAGTAACTGACATGTGTATGTAGAGCCAGGCATAAGTATTTATAGCCATGGAAATTAATTGATAAGCAAATTGACACCCTATGTCAATTTGCGGTGTTACACGTATAAGCATTTCATGCAACTGTTAAAGAATGATAGTTGTGATTTGAATAATGCGTTAGTAGTCAATTTGCTTAACTTCCTATTTTATGTTGAGCAGAATCAGTAGCGATAGCGTATTAGCATAGCTCATCGCTCAAAAGGATTAAACGCCCGCTGCGCTGCAAGTACCGCCATTTTGAGTTCGCAGCCTAAGTGCTAAAAAAGGGGAAGCGAGAAACGCATAAACCTACAATTAAGCTTTCTATCGTCCGAATCGAATTCCAGATTGTCCCTTTGTCAATTACTTCTGTGTTTCGCAAAGGGCGCATCTCCTTATCTGTTAAGGTCTCTAAAAGGCTCCTTCAAACAGGCGCGACACGACATGCGACACAAAGGCACCGCAAGTAAAGAAAGAAAGAAAAAGTATTTATTGCGACTCGTACAGGAAGTCGCGCAACGAGCGGTGCCTTTGTGTCGCGCGCCATTTTATCGCTTGTCGCGCCTGTTTTTAGGAGCCTAAAATAGGGTTGAGCACGATGACTGCAGATGTACGCATGCTGTCTGTCGGGCTAGGTCATCTCGAAGCTGCAAATCGCTTTTTCCTCAAAAGTCCCAGCATTGTTAGACTCACATAAAATCCTAATAATAGGTACAGGTACAATTTGAACTTTAAAAGAAACCTTGACCTCTGAGTTTGTTTCGGAATTTGTTAGCTTTTTTCATTTCATAAATTTCATTTAATTTCGTTTCCGGATATTATCTAATGGTGTTCAAGTATGTTTTGTTTTTCAAAGGGAGGTACTCAATGGAATTTATGTTGAAGTGGTAGATATAACGGATGGATGGATGGATCGACAGACGATGGACAGCGGAGGCTTAGAAAAAGGGTCACGTTGGCACCCTATGGGTACGGAACCCTGAAAACCGAAAACAGCAAAATGCGCAGCAAAACAGCAAACTTCTACCTTGATGATGATAGGACTCCCTTTTCCGCACTTAGACTCCCATTCGGTCCGTTGTGCGTGGGAAACTTCTACCTTAACATTCGAGGAATATATGCGTGATGATATGCCTCTTAGGGCCGGTTTTTTGTTCCGTAGTTAACTCAAGTCACTGTTAAAATTATAAGTAATGGTTAAATTTTGGCACAATGTGTTTTTTTTATCAATTGTTGGCTTTGAATTGTCAAATAATTAACTATTAGTTGACCCAGTTGACCATTAGTTACTATTTTTAACAATTGGTCGGGTTAACCACGGATCAAAAAACCGGCTCTAGTGACAGTGAGGATCAACATGTCTGATAGTCTTCGAATTTCTGGTTATAATTAAAAATAAGACCACACATAATGTTGTCGTCTTATTTTTGCAACACAATTTTATCAATCTTATTGCTTAGAAATGGTTTTATTTTCCATAAATACTTTTGTTTTTATTTAAAAAAGTAACTACGTTCACTTTTCAACCAAAGTAGTAAATACATCGCAAACGAAAATAAACTATATATGATTGAAAGTTAAGGCTTAAAAATAAGTAATGTGCAATCGCGGGCACTTGAGCGATGTAAGTATTTTTCTACCTAATTCTTAATCTAGTACTATTGTTAATCGAAGTGAAAGCAAGGTGAATGTGACAGTTTCCCGAGACTCGATTGCAAACTTTTTAGTTGATTTAACTAAGGCTATGTGTTCGTTAACCTGTGTGTAGTAAATTAGTAGTAGGGTTTAATAGTTAGGTAGTGGTGTGTGTCTCTAAGTAGACCTGTGGGTGGACCATGGTACTTAAACATAACTCGTAAACTGTGGTTCACGAGTTATGTTTAAGTCCCATGTACAACCCTAGGCACAAATGCAGATTCCGGGCTGAATTCTAAATGGAAAAGCCCCTCCTTCTTCTTAGCGTATCGATAGCAATCTAATTGGACTCGACCCAGAATTTGGCTACTTGAAAAGGTCCTACTAATATAATTCTAAGAACAGAGAAAGATGGAAGACGTAGCGTTGGAAGGCCTCCAAGGTAGATCGATGACCTGGTGAAGGCCGCAGGAATCTGCTGGATGCGAGAAGCACAGAATCGGTCAAAGTGCAGCAGTTGACGTTTTCCGGTAGAAATGAATGAATTAATTATATTTGTTAAGTACGTATATATTTTTATGACCAAACAACGTGATACCGACTTGGAAATAAAATAAAAAAAATAGGTGACCGCTGACAAAAGCTATTTGCCAGTCAGGCGCAACACGTCATACTCACAGCTACAAACTAATATTCCTACTGTTAACATCGCTATGCTGGTGACGCGAACCCTTAAGATTTTCCTCTACCAAATATTGCTCAACGTGCCTAAAGAAGTATAATAGAGTATAGTATTTCTCTGGCTACCTTAGCGCATAGTTGTTGGAAATCGATACAAAATTTTGAACCTCATGACATTATTTTCTCGATAGCATGGACCTCGCGACGCATACCAAGAATGCTTATTCGCATGATCGTGCAATCACTTTATTAGCTTCACATGCCTCTACACATTGTTCAATGACGCGTGAGTTTCAAGTTAGCTCGTAATTTTTAACCCCCGACAAAAAAGGGGTGTTGTTGTAGCACAAATTGACTTTATAACTAAAGCAAAGTAATATTTAAGTCAATGAACTAAAGCTTTTGTATGTCTAACTGTGAAAAATTTCAATGGCGGATTAACAGATTTGCGACGTTTTTGTTTAATCGGCCCAATAAAGGGAGATTTAAATAAATAAACCAAATAACCGTGATTTTTGAGAAAAGAAAGTTGTTTTTAAGAAATTGTAATCAATCAATAATATTGTTACGAGCTTGGGGTTCGTGACAATAAAAACTGCCGATTTAATAACCAAAAAAATGACACTTTACTCACCAACACTAATTACAAGTCAAACACACTAATTAAGAAATACAATTGCACTTACTGATCACACTTAAGTCGCTCTTAAGTCGCACTCGAATATCGCTTTCGATGTTATCGCATGTATAGCTTATTCAAAACTATCTGTCTTGCGGCTCGCGCCCGCCTTATATAGTCCCACAGAGCTATTCTATAAACATCTAGTATGTTCGAGTACATAGCGGGCCCGACTGACTCGACGTCGATAGTTCTCGGAATTACTAGTACTTAGTAAAAGGTCAAGTAGGGTCAAGGTCCCAGTAACAAGGTACTAGTTCCACTACCCGATACTAGATGGCGCTAGTGGTAACTAATGTCGCCATGTATCAAGCATTATTTGTGGCGCGCAACAATATAAATTTAATTATTCAAGCTAGGCAAATAAGCAATAAGCACTTTTTATACGTGAAAATTACTTAAAACAAGCCCGCCCGCTCTTCACCACTTCCTAGTGTTTTAACTGGGAAGACGAAGTGGCGCAACAAACTCCCCAGCAGCGCAGATGTCTGTTCAGTTAGAAGAACTTGATTTTATACAATAGAAAGTAATTACATTAAATTAAATTATTTGCCGTAATTTCAATTAATCAAAATATGTTATATCACATAAACCTACATGGGCCCTTAAGAAATGTCAGAAGCTAGGTGCACGGTTCCAATTGGTCGTTTGGAGAAGAGCCGTCAAGAAACTCCACGGTTATTCTTTTTAAAAATAATTGGCTTTTACAATGTTTTCAAATTACAGTAGGTATGGGAGGATAGCGTAGGTCTGCCAACAAGTACCAAGTACTTGATAAAATAAAAAATGGTCTACAAATTTAAAGTCTACAAGGCCTACAAAGTCCTCACATTTACAAAATAAGAATCTATGAAAAGGATAAATTAAAAATAAAATATAAAAACTTACTAAAACCAAGTGATATAATTGCCATTACAACCGCTAATAAAGAGGTGAAAAATTAGAATTGTCTGTATTATAACATCGAATAATAAAAAGATTATGTCAAAGAAGTATGTAAAAAATAAATAAGAGATAAACATCGTACTAGTAATTTGAGAGCATTTAATAGTCATTTACATAGTTATGCCGTTAATGAGGTGCCAGGGAAGCCACATGTGCAGAAGGAATTATTGCCAAACTACCTTGTCTTCAACGTAGACTTTAATCTTATAATATGCTTTTTTGTTAAGGATACGTTTGATGAGGGTTCTTAACTTTCTTTTTTCGTTCTGTAACCGGCTCTGGCACCTTCTAATAAAAACGGATGCTGTTAACAAGAAATGACTTGCTAGTTTTAAGTAATCTAAATTTAGGTATCACAATTTCATTTTTACTACGTGTATTTATATTATGGAAATCACTTCTTATTTTGAAAAGTCCTAAGTTTTTGCGAACATACAAAATGCTTTCTAGAATATAAAGTGAAGGCAGAGTTAGTATATCAATTACTTTGAATTTGTTTCTGAGAATCGCGAGGACCCATTTTATAGATTGCGCGGATTGCCCTCTTTTGTAAAATGAAAATTGAATCTACGTCAGCTGCCGATTCCTACAGCAGAACACCATAAGACATAATACTGTGGAAATAAGGAAAGTATACTAAATCTAGCTGTGGCTATATCTGTCAACTGCCTTATTTTTCCTACTGCATATGCAGCTGAACTTAATCTACCTGAAAGAGCTCTAATGTGTGCGCCCCATTGTTATTTTGAATCTTAAGTAATTCTTAGAAATACAGTTTCCGTATCAGCATCTAGTTTTTGCTTTCAGCTAGCACACTCGAGCAGAAATAAAGAATAAAAACGTAAACAGAACTTAATACCTAAAAGCCTCCAGACATTAAGGGCGTGCCCGCTTACATAAGCAGTGCTGCTTCTGTTCATATTCTTGAACAACTTGAAGTTACTAATGATAAACTAGGCCCTTTGAAGTAAAATAAGTACGAGTAAACAGTTAATTACTAATAACATTATCAAAACCTGGGACTTCACAAGATATGTAACCTAACTATGTTTGTCTTTGAGGCTGCGCGAGATACCTACTGTGTAGTGCGTTTGTCGTATTTGTAGAAGCTCGGTTTTGATGGCTTTTATGCCATTATGAGAAAGAGCGGCGTCCTCATTGTCGCATCTATTCGATTTTTTTTATTTTTTTGCGGTTTACTATTAAAGTTCTTAAGAGCGTTTACGACGCACGGCATTTCATACAAACTTTCAAGCCCTTATATTTCGAAATGAATGAACCGATTTTAATGAAACTTCATACGCATGAGCAGGATACAAAGGTCTAAAAAGTTAGTAGAAAACATTTTCGTAAAATAGTGTTACAGCCAAATTAGACCGATTTTAAATTTTCCATAGAAACAGAGATTTCTAGTTATCTTTTTTTAAATAAGACATTTTGCTTCTTGCTAAATTTCATGATTCTTGGTCAACGGAAAGTACCCTATTATAGGTTTTGATTCCCGAACATAAACGCCCGTATCATTTTGATTGCGTTGAATTAGAAGTTTGATTTTTTCACTGCTTCAAGGGATTAAAGCCCTGAGTATTTGATGTTAATTTCAACTTGACAACTCCACGCGTTCCTGAGAAAAATGGTCTTGACTGACGGACAGACAGACGGACAACGAAGTGATTTATAAGGGTTCCGTTTTATCCTTTTGAGATACGGATCCCTAAAAAGGTAGAAAACGATGTAGCTAGATGGAGCGCGGGCAGGCGTCAGGATGCGATGCGGTGTAGAAACTACAGAAAGTCACTTGCTACGATCCTTACCTACTATAAATTCCTTTTGCTTCGTTTATGTTCATACATCTGGACACCCGACTGGACGCACGACTTTGCGCACCTGACCTTCCTGACGAACATCACCAATCAGGTCACCATGTCCTTCTCCCGGCGTTTCCACTCACATCTGCCTTTTAAATATCTCTTGTTAGTCGCCTTTTATTCATCCTCTCAACATGACCAACCAACTAAGCATAGATTTTAATCGAACGGAATAATTACATATCATACCCAAATCACTTCTGTAAACGATGGTGATTTAATGCATACATTTTTTTAAATCATAATCATAATGATGCGCATTGTACTTTGCCGTTTTATGTTTTAACTTTTACGCGCACTGAGCTCGTGTTCCCCTAACCCTCTCACAGAGAGTCAGCACCTGGGAACGTTATAGGATTATACTTTTTACTTTTATCAATCAATCTACCTGCCTTTTCGCAATTATATTAGGGTCAGCTTCCAGCCCAACCGGATGCAGCTGAATACCAGTATTTTTTATTTAGGTCGCTGATAAGGCTAGAAGGAATAGAGACATTTTACAACTTTTTTATTCATTGATAAATGAATTCCAGAATAGTTGGGTTTTCAATTGAAACAATACATAATGTTCCGAATGCTGGTACCTACACAGGTCTTCCCACTGTGTAATTTTTATATGAAACAGCTGACTTTTATTTTGATAACCGACTATATATTTCTACGCTTGTAGGTAGTTCAGTAGTCAGTCAGCTAGTAGGTGGTTTCAGTTTGCGCGTCGAGGTCTCTGCTACCCTGTGTTTTATGTTAAAACAAGTGAAAAGCTAGTTTTGTATAAAACTTTAAGGTTTCTGCCGCAACGTAAGTAGTCGTTTGTGGCTGAGTGTAACTTATTTACAACCGACTTCTCGTGAAAGGCGAACATCGTGACGAAATCCCCTGTCAGCAATGAATTTTGAAGCCGATTTATGCTTAATGCAACGCTATCTGGCGCAAGAAGATATTTTTATTGTATTTATATATATTTTAATATTTTAACTAACTATTTATACTAGGTACTAATTTAAAACACTAACTAACTATATAAATAAAACAATCAACTTAGCCTATCGCAGTCCACTGCTGGACATATTTTATGTATTAACTTTTACGCGCACTGAGCTCGTGTTCCCCTAACCCTCTCCCAGACTTCGCCACAGCACCCTGTCCTCCGCCTTCCGCATCCAGTCTGCCCCAGCCACCTTCTTTAGGTCGTCCGTCCATCTAGCTGGGGGGCGTCCCACACTACGCTTGCCGATACGCGGTCTCCACTGCAGGACTCGTCTGCTCCACCGGCCATCGGTCCTTCGACAAACATGACCAGCCCACTGCCATTTCAGTGTACAGTCTTCAGTTTGTTTGTATACTAATAAATACAAAAGGATACTTAGGCGTCGAAGTACTCATCCGCATCGCCGTCATTCGGAAATTTGCCCAGGAGACGGCAGCATAGCAAATTTAATTGATATTGTTAAAGGCAAAGGAAGGTGTTAGGTTACCGCAGAATGGCAAGCTTACACTGTTCCAGGAAGGTTAACGTCAAAGAACCAATCTGCTCCTGTCAACCAACTGAACGTTAGCTTAACCAAACCGCACACGTAACGCTATACATGCTCAAGTTTGGACTTGCACAAGTGTGCGTGACGACGACCACAAATGGTTCAAATACTTGCGTTAGAATTCCACATACGTGAATACATACTTGTGCGAGTCAGAATTTGCTCATGTATATCGTTCCGTGTGTAGCCTTCTTTACTAAAAACATTTAGTTATTTTTTTTATAAAAAGAAACGTTGAATTTAAATAAACCAAGAACAAAGTTAGCAAGTGAAAACCTCAGCTATCCACCAATAAAACGACCGACCCAGCACAATATCCCTCATTAAGAAAGAAATGCAAGCTAATAGTGAAAAAGAAACTGAAGAACGCAGTCGCAGGCATCTAGGTAATGCAATTTGTTGAATCGGAGTAATCCTGTTACACAACGTGCCAAGGTAGGTCGCGTTGCATCGATATACGAGACGAAGGAAATCTTCTAAGCCCAAATAGGTTGAGAATGCATAATGTGCCAAAGACATTTTGGGTTTTACCTGTAGAAAAATTGCAATGTCAGTTTAAAAATAACAGTTTCGATGATCTTAGGTCAAAATCAAAATAATAACTATCATAAATCTTTAACTCAACATCATAATACAGGCACTGGTTAATAAAACACACAATCTTAAATAGAGAAAGGTATCTGAGGTGACTCAGGTCCTGAGTTATGGTCGTTACGGGTCGTCAGAAGCCCGAAAGTCTGACAACCAGTCTTACCAAGGGGTTTTGTATTACCTAGTAACACGGTTGTGGAGGTCAGTTAGGCAGTCGCTCCATGTAAAATGCTGGTACTTAGCTGCATCAGGTTAGACTGGAAGCCAACCCCAACATATTTTGGGAAAAGGCTAGTCAGATGACATTAGAAAAGACATTCGAATTAAAATCTTTACTCACAAAACATAAATAAACTATTGCCTTAACAGAAAACGTATCGCAATTGTTTCTATTATTAAAGAGGTACCCAGAGCAACAACTAAGTTAATTGAAACAAAGAACTGCCATCCGTTCTAGGAAAATAGCGTACTTACCTTGTTCAGTATAGGTCAGTATCGCCTGTTAGCGATATTATCGTCAGTTGTTCTGTAAATCTCATTAGCCTAGATATGACAGGTTTACTTGAAATTGTTAAACCGTAAATAAATTTATTTTTTACTAGCTTCCGCCCGCGGTTTCGCCCGCAAGGTATGTCGATAAAAACTGCCCTATGTCCTTCCCCGGCATGCAATCTATCTATCTGCCAAATTTTGTCGAAATCCGTTCAGTGGTTTAGGCGTGAAAAGGTAATTTACAGACAGACAGACAGAGTTACTTTCGAATTTATAATATTAGTATGGATAGTGTATATAACTAAACTTCTAACAATTCAGTTTAGAAGTTCTATCGTCTTAATGCTTACCTACTCATCAGATGGATTAGTAAGCGCCGAAAATTTGTTCTCGCTCAAAAGAAAGCTGCAAAGGAAACCGTCGTGATCTTTATAACGGCCTAATGACAAATACCCCTTGGTTGACTGGTAGGGAATACTCTGGGCATAAAGTTTAATAAAGTGGTCGTCCAAATCAAAAGGGACCTTATGGCGGAAATGAGTTATCTAAAGAGCTGAAAACTACATAGGTAAATGTACCGAACTATAGACCCAAGAACCAACCTTCTTGCACTACCGTTATTTTTTTACGAATTTTTGAAGTTCACTGATCGAAATTATAAGTTTCGAGAAAATCGCAATTTAAGTATGCCGTACAAAAAAGTTATGTTTTAGTGTGAAGTTATGTAACTGATGGTATACTTTGATTGACTATGATTATTACTACTGGAAATTCTTACAATCCTTGCGTAAACTTGTTTGTTGTGGGAACATATTAAAATGTCGATATAATATTATATGGTTTGAATTACAAGAAAAACGATTTGTTAGGTCTTGCCGCGATAAGGTTCCTTTTTTACTAAACTTTAGATGAATACAAAACTTTTAAAAATTGACTTTTCGAAAAGTTGAACACATCTACATTAGTAAATACAAGCATCTTTTTAAAAATACAGTTAATAAAAAAACGATTTTTTTGAGGTATTTTACAAATTTATTAATATCTCGGAAACTAGTTACCGCCATAAGGTCCCTTTTGATTTGGACGACCACAAATGTATAAAAACATGTGAGTGTATTATAGATATATACGTATCATCACCTCTGCCTAAGATTTGAGGATAAATAAGCGTCATGTTAAGTTATGAATAAAAAAGTCGGATTATTTGCCCAACTCATGCAGAAGTTTGAATAATATAATAGGGTAGTTGACTAAGAAAATATATTTAGTCCATCAGTTAGATTACTAAAAAATATTGTATACGTATTTTTTCTTTTGTCTGGCAAACAAAAAATTACGAAGATACAGCGCTTGGAAATTTCGTATGACGTCACGCCGTGCTACAAATTTTAGCACGTTATTACGTCAAAGCCCCCCACTCCTGAACTTTGATGTGATATATCTTTGTAATTTTTTATCTAATTGATAAAACAAAAAATACGTGTTCAATATTTTTTAATAATCTTACTGAGGGACTAAATCGAATCGATTTATTTTTACCCAGGCAACATCCCTATTATAGCTACACAAAGGATCATTTAAACTAACTAAAAGTCAATGTCACTTGTTGATTGTCGTGATTTGGATTCCCTTCACATTTGCTTGAGCAATCGCTCATCTGGAAATTAGCAAGCACAAATCCCAACAGTGATTAGAAAAGTTTTTGTTAAAGTCGCGAGCACATAGCCTTCGCAACGACACCTGCCTGGAGGTCAGGGAAATGTAGGTATGTAAGTGGCTCAAGGTCAACGAAGGCCACGGAAGGCCATGCCGGTAAAAGGGAAAATCTGAGACTTGGGCCACTGCCAAAAAGCAGTAATAACATAGCAGAAAGCGTTAT
The DNA here is from genome assembly GCA_963855955.1 of Luperina nickerlii. Classification (NCBI taxonomy): domain Eukaryota; kingdom Metazoa; phylum Arthropoda; class Insecta; order Lepidoptera; family Noctuidae; genus Luperina; species Luperina nickerlii. The sequence continues at coordinate 26,948,837 of OY979662.1, forward strand.
CCCGGTAGCTTAAATAATATATTATTTGTATGCCGTGCAGAAAAGCGATTTTTTTTAAAGATGTTGAACGTTCTTCGCACCGTCACCGGGCCACGGGTCAATGGAACATCGCAAGTAGATCAAGGTCACTCAAGGCCAGACTAGGCCGGCAAAACGGAAAATCGGTGAAGATTTGGGCCTTTGCCAAAACAGCCATAATGAGCTTTGAAGTCAGCCGAAAAGATGCTAAAATGGAGCAGTAAATTAAATGATCTATGAAATCAAAACGAGACACTACTCGTGAAGTTAGGTATAACAATATGTCAGTTTTTATTTTCTTCGTAGGTACTCCGTTTGTTCTAGTTGATTTATGTATCTACCTAGACATTTGTATTCATTGTGTAGGAAACAAAACAAAATGTTCTATTTGATATTTCTTTGTTCCTTTGACTTATAAAATAATATATTGTATAGGTATAATAATATATTGTATAGGTATACAATATATTATTATAAGTCAAACGAAGTATTTTTAACGAAGAATTTTATTATTATTTCTTCAAGTACCTACTTGAAGGAATAATAATAAAAAAGTAGAGTAAAAAAATGTTATGACAGAGCCGACACGGCTGTGTTCAAAGTCGATTTGTATTGCAGCGTAACTCGTAGCGCCATCTATCCACAAAGAAGTGAACTATTGCAACACACCCTTTCTTCATAAAACTACTTTACTAAACCTGAGGGTGGCACTACTAATCACTACGTTACAGTAATCAACTCTATGAAGCAACAAATAGGGATCTATTTTAAATGCTTGCCTGTTTTAGAAATTTATTTGAGCAGCAAGATCAAGAGGTTAGAAAATATCAAAGTTCCACATGTTAAATGGAGTGCTAGCTTATATTCGAATGATGCGAGAAACGGGCAAAAACAATTATTGTTTTTTATGCTGTTTTTAACAAATGTTTTATGCTGTTTTTAACAAACTGCGTAGTAGTGTGATTTCTCCAACGAATTGTTGAACACTATTTGCACTTTTTAACCGACTTCAAAAAAGGAGGAGGTTCTCAATTCGACTGTACGTTGTTATACTCTTTAAGGTACCACTAGTCGATATTTTTCCCATCCGAATTTCGGGACAGTATTACTCCACTGTTTGACATTGTGCATCCAAAGTTAAACATGAAATCATTTTGACGTATTATTAATTTTGTCTGTACGGAAACAGAATAGTAAAACAAAAAGCCAATAAAAAGATATGAGCCAACAAAGATAATAATATTTTTAACGTAACTTTGGGTGTAAATAAGTAACAAAAGAACTGTAAAATTTTCAAAACAAAGTCGGTACTGACAAAGCTCTATTATCGAAGAGTTCAATAAACTTAATTTGTAATTGATTTATGTACCTAGTGGTTTTTTCATACTCGATTTTCCAAAGCACTTTTCGATTTTTTTTTCGCACCTTTCTTTTCGGTATGGTGTTTCTGTGCATGGGAACTAGACGTTGTTCATGTAGACTAGCGTCTAACTACTCATCACTAATACATCTCTGTCGGACACGAAGCCAGGTGAGACAGCGTGCTTTTTGGCCATGGCCACCAGTGAGTTCGAGCTCGCGACTAGTTTATTCTTAAGTTGTCTTAACTTGTCTGTGTTTCACCCTGGGACATCCACATACAAACTGTTATCATGGAAGCATTACATGTTTCTATATCCTGCCTTGATAATCTTGGTCGGTAAAAAAAACTTCTGTTTCCAACAAAAGCACAATACGGTTAAAATGTATGGAACATTTTTTTTTATTAGCCGACGAAAAACTTCAACGCTAGGCGTCCAGAATCAGTTGTAAGAGGTTGCATCGACGCGCAACCAATATATGTCAGGTCTATTCAAATGTATGTTTCCAATTGTTGTTATTTCAAGTTAAACAAATATCACCTTTATTTTAGTAGGAATTAAGTTGATTTCAGAGTCACTAGCAGAAATTTAAAAAAGTATTAAAATGTTTGACGTTGTAGCGTAGACTGAACTTTATTGTGTAGGAATTAAAGTTATTTTTCCAAATATTCATATTTGTTTACATGTCTGCACTTTGACCGGTTCTGTGCTTCTCGCATCAAACGGTTCCTCTCACATTATTGTATGTTTATTAAGTATGTTATTTAAAATTGTTGTACTAATTCTTATTTTCTTTTCTTTGCAGGTAAGTTACAAATCCTAACCTTATCTAAAACCTATATTATGTTAAACTCCAAGACAGCCTCATCTCCGCTTAAAGGTAAGTTTAGAATATATTAGTTAAGAAATTCTAAATGTCTTTTATTTAGGAAGCTGCTGAGAAAAACACTGAAAATTGAAGATACCTGGAAGAAATTAACATAGTAAGTCCTCATATAATTTACATATAATGGTAAATAATATGAGTACTTACTATGTTAATTTCTAGTATTTGTTGTAAGTATGTCATTGATTATTTTTATCCCAACTCCGTTCATTACTTGCGTTGTAGATTTTGATAAAAGTTAAAGCTTTTCTTTGTTTTTTTTTTTTATTTTTTAACCTGTATTCATAACTTAAAAACTTTAATTAAAATAAAACAAAGTCAGGTTAGTTACACCATTTATAACTCAAGAACGGCTGGACCGATTTTTATGATCTTTGATTTTGTTGTATTTGTCTCCCCAAATAGAAGAATAATTATTAAAAATTCACAAAAAATCTCTTATATTATGTATAGAACGGGTTTTTTATATCTCGAGAACGGATTGATTGATTTCATTTATTGATTCTGAGGCGATACGAAGTTCGCCGGTCCAGCTAATTTAATATAAATACAACCACCATATTAAATTCTATTGCTTAATTTTAAATCGTTAATTAAAATAATTGGCATCGGTAATTTCCTTAAATAATATATAATATTGGTTGGCTAAGACTAAGTGTCGAGATTTATAAATGTTACTTAGCTCGTGGTTTTTCTTAGACATGATTCCGTCTATAATCCGCACTCGCTCTTCTCTATCTTATAGTTTGACAGTTGTGCGTCAGTGTCGGGAATAACGCCACTTATAGCCTAAGTACAGACGCCAGCACATCAAGCTACCCGAAACTGTCAAATTCTCCCAATCAACTTTGAACCTTATGCTTTAGCGATAAAGTTGAAAATCCATTAAAGAAATTTGACAGATTGTAGTGGCTTGATGTGCTGGCGTCTGTACATGCTTAGTAATGTTTTATAGATCTTGGCCTAAGACATCGGCTCTGACCATTTAGGGTTCTACACATCTTGTCAATAACTTCATTCCTATAAGAAACAAGTTATTTGATTCGTTGTATACAGCTTTCGTGTAGGTTGTATCATCATAATTCTCTTGTCTATTCCAAGAGTTTATTCGGGGTCGGCGCAACTTGTTTTTTTCATCCATACTTCTCTATTATACAAAAATACAAGATATAACAATGACAAAATATATATGACGATATAATGACAAAGCACATATAACAATGATGAAGAGGAAGACTTTATAAACAAAAGATTAATATAGGAATACCTACATGATTCTAAAAATAGAAGCCCAAAAGAACAACAAGGAAAACGAACCAAAAAGTGTCTTGTGGAAACCCGACCGGTACCCGCGCGTCACCGAACAGAATTAGTTGATCCCACCGCATATGTGTGTATTAATACATAACTCACATCTTTCTCCCATGGGATATGCAGAATTTACAGAACGCTACTACGATTACACACTCTTTTTAACCGACTTCAAAAAAAAAGGAGGAGTTTTTTAATTCGGTTGCATATTTTTTTTTAATTTTTGTTACCTCAGAACTCCTTTATTTATAAGCCGATTTGCGAAATTCTTTTTTCACCTTTATTTCTTTGGTAAATTCGGAAAAATATTCGTTGATTATTATTGTGTGTTTAGGTTAGTTGGCTACCAACTTAAATTGTCCGTATATTCAAGTCACAACTATCATTCCTTGAAAGTTGTATGGTATGGTTATTGCACGGCAAATTGACGTAGGATGTAATTTTTTTTAACAATGATTTTCCTTGACTCTCCATAAAGTCATGCCTTTTTCCCATGAGGGTAAGCAGATACTTCGGAGCGCTACTTTTCCACCTCCATATCTTTGGTACAAATAATATCACTAAACAGAAATGTCTCGAATCGTGTTTTTTCATTAGTATTAGCCCGCATAGGATCTAGACCGCAATGCGGAGCAATATGTCTGACCTTGACACTAAGAAAATAAGGATCCACCCAAATACAATGTCAACATTCTGTTTTACTTCCAAGATATACGTCTAGCTGGAGTATTATAACGGTTGAAGACACATAGTATCACGCCTGTAATCCCAGAAGGGTTAGATAGAAATGTACCTTAGCATCTACAGCCCCCGAAATTGATGAGTAACCAGGTTCGTCGGATATAGTTGAAGTTTAGTAAGAAACCGATGGATATTTCCGAATTAAATTAATTTAATGTTAATAAACAAACAGTTTAGTTATCAGATTAAATTCATTCGAAAAAATCCATCGGTTTCTTACAAAATTTCAACTATACCCGACAACTCTGATTACTTAACACTTTTGGCGACTGAACCTTAACATTCCGTCAGTTATGTTTAAGAGCGTTTACGCTGTACGGCATTTCATACAAACTTTCAAGCCCTTGTTTTTCGAAATGAATGAATCGATTTTAGTGAAACTGCATCCGCATAAGCAGGATACAGAGTTGTGGCTGGATCTCACTGATGACGCGTTGGATCTCTGATTTGAGCTCAGGAAATGTTCGCAGGAAACGCTCAGGAAGTGTGAAACCGCGGGGCGCAGCTAGTAGGTATGTAAATTCAAAGTCCTGACTGACTGATATATCAACGCACAGCGTAAGCCGCTGATCCTAGATACATGAAATTTGGAGGGTGTCATTTTTGTGAAGAGTAGGTATCCACTAAGAAAGGGTTTTTCGAAATTCCACCCCTAAGAGGGTGAATGGGGAGAGAGTGAAATTTCACACGGACGAAGTCGCGGGCAGAAGCTAGTCTATTACGCTACGTGTACAGATTCGTAGACATTATACATACATAAACTCTCGCCTTCTTCCCATGGGGTAGGCAGAACCTATAGAACGCCACCCCTTACATACTCCTTTTGCTCAGTTAGAGCTCTGTCTCATTAGTGCGTTGCGTTGCGTTGCGTGGTCGCAGCGTCGACTCAATTATGACTACATTATTAATTAAATTGTGACAATTTAATTATTACTTCAATTACATTAGTCAATAATTGTCTAATTTATTAGTCATTATTATATTCATAATGACTCAACGCAGGTGTGGCACACAATGCGTTGATCCGTTGCGACGACGCAACGCAACGCACTAAATGAGGCATCACCCTCCCACCCCTGGTCACACACACGTACGGGTTTCCAGTAGTACACACCTGTTCTTTCTGAAGAACATCACCATTAAGATAAGGTCACTATGTCCTATGGCGTCACAGCGTCCCCACTCACATCTGTCTCGTCACAAAGCCGAGTATTTCTGAGTGCGAGGTTATTAGCGCATCAAGCTAAACAGTTTAATACGTACTGCACACGTAAGTAAGGGGGCGTCCATAAATTACGTGAGGTGTTTTTTTAAATTTTCTGTCCCTCCCTCCCCCTCTGGTGAGATGTCATGAGATTTTATTCAACCCTCTCCCCCATCCCCCAATCTCACGTGAGATCTTTCAAAATGTGGGTTTCTTACGTAAACGCGTTGGATTGTTATACTGTTGTTGTAAAAAGAAGAAAAAAATCAGATTAAATTGAGCTATTTGGTATAAAACAAATATCGTGGTTTGACAATCAGTAGATGTATAACGTCGAAGTATGAATGAAATTATTTTCTTTCGAACGAATTAGTGAATGATCTTAATCGTATTACGGATATACGCTTAAGATTTAATCTTAACCCATTGAAGGACACTGAACGCCCCTCGACGTAATAACAATAAAACTTCTATTGTGTCTCGTACAGTGTCCTTCAATGTGTTAAGCATGTACAATCTGGATTAAATGGACCAAAATAGTAATATTTTTTTATGTTTCAATCAAAAATTGAAATTTTTGCCGAGACCCCCCCCCCTCTCTCCAACGTAAGATTAGATGAGATTTGACTCGACCCCTCCCCCCTTAAACATCTCACGTAATTTATGGACGCCCCCTAAGTGGCAACTTAAGAGCTCAACAAAATAGCAAAATTTCTTCTTCAATTTCATCTCACTGGGAGCGGGGTAATTGGGTAACACACTAACAATAGCGATGGTTTTCATTTTTACAGTTTAACAACATTCATTGTGTTATTAATGTTGTCGAGCAAATTTTTCGAACATACGAAACAATGTATACTTAGGCAATATTCTTCAAAATTACTCAAATCGTAAATGAAACTCGTGTGTGTGTGAGTATGAGTTACGGAATTAGGGTGCTTATTATGTCTTATTATTACTGAAGTATCTATCCTACGAAGTCTGAAAGGAGCTGAGCTGCAATTTTTTTTTATATAATACTAGCTGATTCGGCGATTTTCTTACTGCCTCAGAATAATAATGTTCAATAACTAAAAATTAGCAGGAAAGAACAAACCAATATAGCTATTATCATTGTCTGTGTCTCGCTGCCCAGTGATCAGTGCGGTTAGCACGTGACGTTATTACCTCCGTATTATTTAATTTCTGAACTGAACGCACCCTGTTTGACAGGTACGAACAGTTTGTAAGGGATAATAAAATTGTTGTTTTTACTATTTTCATATTTTCTTGCCTTTTAAACCTTCCTTGGACTTTTACAAATATTTAAAAACCAAAAGTAGCCAAATCGGTCCAGCCGTTCTCGAGTTTTAGTGAGACTAACAAACGTCATTTCATTTTTATATATGTAGAATATAGATTAGCCGTTAATGTCCCTCTGCTAGGCACAGGCCTGATAATTAGAATGGTATTATTATAAAGGCATAAAAGCTTGATGCAACAGGCTACTTACTTGAAATATTTTCTCCCAATAATTCTGTCTGTTCACGGCAAATTCAATTAGGGGGACATCTTCAATACGTAAACACAACGTTTGCAATGTTTGCAGAATGCTCCAAAATGATTCCGTTTTGCTTTGAAGGTAGACCCGCATCCTAAAAACAAACAGTAGAGATGAGTTTCCAAACATCGCGAATCAAACACACAGGAAACCAAGCAGAAATATTGAAATCACATCTTACAGGCGGGGCAATTAGTTGATGAAGTTCGAAACCTCACCTTGTGTACGAGATGGATACACATCAATTTCATATTTTTTATAGAAAAGTGTTTTCCATACCCTCTTCGCTCACAAAAATGTCGAGCAACCAGTGACCTCAAAAATAAACCACTATATTTTTAAATAACATCTGTGTAATTATGGTAATGGACGTATGTACAAAGACACGATAGTGTAGCAAGAGGTATTACAGTGTAGTCATAGAAAGGTAATTTTTGAAATGAAAACTGAGGCACTCTCAACCTAGTTAGGTTTCCTGTACGAGTTACTAGGAAAATGCTCATTGTGAATAAAGTGAAACGTCGGAAACGTATTGATTTGAAAGCATTCGTCAAATGCAGGTGGAAATTATCAACCAAATGATTGAAAATGAAAAAAAAATCAATTCGTGGGTAGGAGGACGTATACAACAATAAAAAAGAGAAAAATAAAAACTTTCTACAAAAAAACAAAAACAACTCGGTGGGATAAAACGAAAATGACATAGTATTTCACGTTTACTGACGTTTTGGAAGTCTGTTCTTTTATTTAGTCAGCAGCACGAGGCATTATTAGCTTTACGTGTTATTGAAAAATATAGTCAAAATTTACCATACAATATTTTAACAATGTTTTACGAAAAGGAACTTTTTGGTTTTGAAGTACGCAAATTACAATTTTGGAGCTTTAAAGACTTTTTTTGTAGCTTTTATGAAACTGAAAAGTGGATGCCGTTATTTTGTTTTTAATAGTTCCATATTGATTCACAATCAGCCTATAATGTTCCCACTGCTGGGCCTAGGCCCACTCTCTGAGAGAGAGAGTGGGCCATAATCCACCACACGTTTTGAGAGCAGTGGTGATGAAATTAAATACACAAAGTAAGGTGCCTGCCTGGGTTCGAACTCATGACCTACACATAAGTCGGGACTGATACCACTGCTCTGATAAGACTTATCATCATCTGCCTAGCCTTTTTCCAACTATGTTGGGGTCGGCTTCCAGTCTAACCGAATGCAGGTGAGTACCAGTATTTTAACATGGAGCAACTGCCTATCTAACCTCCACAACTCAGTTACTGGGTAATACGAAACCCTTTTGTAAGACTGGTTGTCAGACTTTCGGGCTTCTGACGACCCGTAACGACTGTCAAAGATCAACGAATGACAGCCGTGACCAACGGCTTAACGTGCTTTTCCGAGGCACGGAGGAGATGATAAGACTTATATTAGGTCAAAATAATTTGTTTGAATTCGTTGTAACTAAGTCTACAAACAACAAAGTTTACATGATGCTTCTATGCGTAGCGCTTGCTACGACCTCCGTAGCATTCGTAGCAAATGTAGCAAGTACGCGTGCTGCGACGTAGCAAGCCTCTTTAAAAATGATATTATATTAAAGTGTGTTCATAATTTATGTGTGGATTTGGCATTGTTTAATCGTGCAAATTTAATGCGGACCAAACATTTACCATACTTATAAAATACAGAATTAATTACAAGTCATAACTTGGTAAATGGAAGACTAAATTACCTTTCTAAACCATAGCTTGCAATGTCACTGAAAGCTATCCGACAATATGCAGCTTGTCATCTAATGTTCAAAGACTCTTGTAAACATTTCACTGCTGCATTCCTTTGTCTGACTGAAAATGGAGCTAATTCACAGACCGGGAGGTACCGCAGTCGACATATATGATTATTTGTACTATTTTAAAGATTCTACAATCTTTAAAAGTTTTGGACAACTATTTCGATACCTCTGGGCTCATTTTAGACATTTTGACATTTTATACTATTCTCACTCAGTTTTTGATTCTCTATCAATCTGTGCAATCTACGTGGCGAAATTCGCAAAAAATTTTCGAATACCTCGTAATTTTAGTTACGTAAACACAACTTATTTGAAGATTAGGGGCATAAGGAACATATTGCTGCCTCCACAATAATTGGCAAGTTGTGAAAACCAATTTTGGCTGAAGATTTTGGATGTAAAGATTGTAATTTTACAAATTGTCTTTTACTTCTTCGTTCGAAAAGTAATATTGCTCTTTAACCCCATAAAAAAATTCAAATAAAAATATAGTTGTGCTATATAACCTACATTTTATTATAAAATAAAGAGACCTAAGAGAACTGGTTATAAAGCTTAAAACTGAGGAAGCAGATTATAACAAATCAGGTGATTAAATAGCATAAAACCTGAAGAAAAAAATAAGAGACCTGTTTAGAAATTATGAAGAAAATGAAAAATTAAGTGACTTCGTTAAAAATTTAAGATCTTTAAGTTTTTTTTGTGTTTTTTTTTTCAATAGAAAAGTGAAATAAACCATGTTTATTCCTCATCATAATTTTAGTTTCTATTATTCTCTTTTTATTTCTATTAAAAACTAAGGCTAAGGCTTTAGTTTAGTTTTTCGAAGAGCTACTCAATTTAGATTAAAAAAATAATTTTACTTTATTAGACAGAACAGATGAAGATGACGTTCAAACGCAATACACTAATATAAAAAAACAGCATTAAAAAGGTCAGGAATAAAATAAAAAAGAACAAGTACAAATAAAGTAAACTTAGTTACCAAACGTAAGCAGTTAATTGAAGAAAGACAACAACTTGTTATGTATACACCAGAACACAAAGCAGTAGACTGACTTGACAAACGCAGTATTCGTAAAGACTTAAGAAACCGTAACACACACCTCATAAAGATTGCTTTAGAACAAAACACCTCACTAAAATCAGCCAAACAAGGAATATTAAGCAAAGGACGACCTACAATTGCGTGTTTAAAGGATGTTGCAGGTGTGAAACAGAATGACCGTCACAAAATTTAGAGCATTTGTACAGAATTTTATAAGAATCGCGAAACCAACTACAACCTAACGCAACTGTATATTCGTGCTCCGATAACATTCCACCTTTTACAGGCTGGCAAGTTCATAAGCCTCTGCGGAGCATGAAGTGTAGTAAGAGCCCAGATGACGGTGGCGTAACCACTGCAGCCTTAAAAATAAGAGAGCCTGTCCTTCTTCCGCATGTTACAAATTTTTTCAACAGTATTTTATATACCAGAATTCTGCCACGTACATTTTGTCACTCTTTGATTATTCTTCTCCACAAAAGAGAGACAAATCAAGTAATACACACCACGTATCAGTCAATACAAAACCAGGGCCATTTTTTTAAAAAAACCTTCATAAACACATCAACAATCTAGAAACTTTGTCCCTTGGAGACTTTTATGTAGCTCTAAAAATGAGAGAGATAAAACGAAAATCTTTTTTTTTGTTTTTTTGCTTCTCCTGAAAACCTATACATATTTTGTGCTTTGAGCCCAGAGGATATCGATATTGATTTTTGATGACTCTGTCATGTCCTGTGCGGGCGAGCATACTGCGCTTCACGGGATTCATACCGAAATTAGATTGTAAAAGAGAATGCAAAAAACTCTGAAACAGATTGGTTCGGGTATCGAGAGCTGGATACACCTGCGGCACAAAGGGCTTGGTAATTGTCAACTACATTCCGTCCCGCATCGCGTACATGGAACTGTTTCGGATTTTTATTTACATTCTGGTTTTATATTTGACATTTTAAAATATATCTTAACTTAATTATAATTACTTTGTATGTTGAGGGGCTCGTGGTTAAGTAGTTACTACCGCACGGGTCAATCGATCTGAGGGGCTCGTGGTTAAGTAGTTACAACCGCACGGTTCAATCGATCTGAGGGGCTCGTGGTTAAGTAGTTACAACCACACGGGTCAATCGATCTGAGGGGCTCGTGGTTAAATAGTTACAACCGCACGGGTCAATCGATCTGAGGGGCTCGTGGTTAAGTAGTTACAACCGCACGGGTTCAATCGATCTGAGGGGCTCGTGGTTAAGTAGTTACAACCGCACGGGTCAATCGATCAGGTTAAGCTACGCTTGCCGCGGTCTGTTCGTAGATGGGTGACCATCTTCACATACCGAGATCACTCCGTGTCTCGAAAAGGACGATAAGCTGTTTGTCCTGGCTGTCGGAATCGTGGATCTTTGACAGTCATTACGGGAAGTCAGAAGCCCTAAAATCCGACACCCAGTCTTACCAAGGGGTATCGTAATACGCAGTAACTGGGTTGTAGAGGTCAGATAGGCAGTCGCTCCATGTAAAATACTGGGGTCTCCCTTGTTTCATCAAAAAGGTATTGACAAATTAGCACTTCCCAAACAATTTTCCGCATAATTTCATTTGCCAAATCATTACTTAGCAAATAAACTTTTCACAAAAAAATGTAACGCCAACCTAATGTTTGGCAAGTGAACGTTTAAACAATAACTTGCTTACCAACTAGTACCTACGTTTACCAATTTTAATGTAGTCAAATACCTATTTCAGTTGGTATAACATATTTTACGCAAAATAAAATAAGCCAAATATTTGGTACCGTCGGGGCCCCTATTTCTGTCTGCCTATGATATCAATTGGCCCTGTTATGATATGAGGTAAAAGTATTTGTATTCGCATTCGCTCGCTCTTGAATCCAATGTCGACCGAGCACCGCTTCGCGGGACTCCTATTTCTATAAAAAGGGTTTAAAGTAATCTAACCAAACCAAAAATCGGGTGCCTTTCGCTCGCTCTTGCATCCTACGTCGCCTATCGACCGACCGCAACCATGCAATGTAATTAAAAAAGTAATTATGTAAGTAAAACCAGGTGATTCCCAAAAAAAAAATTGTCTACATATTTTTTTTTCATAACAAATCATTTGACTAAATTTATTGTCTAAAGATTTTTTGCAGTAATAAATAATTTGATTAAAGACCAAATAAATGCCTTAATGACATTATGCTTGGTAATATTCTGCCGAGTGAAAATTTGACCAAATGAAAATGTGAGTACTAAAATCATTCCAAATATTGCATTGGTATAAAAAAGTTGCCAAAATTTCTTTGGATAATGAAATTTTGCCAAAATCTTTTTAGCAAAACGGCAGGATCCTAAAATACTGGTACTCATCTATGCATCCGGTTAGACTGGAAGGCGAACCCAGTAAAATTGGGAAAAAGCTAGGCAGATGATGATGACTCTGCGTGTTAAAATTGATCCAAATGTGAAAAGGTGATCAACCTTCTTTCCACGACTGCACATGAACAGCTGCATCTACTATTAACTACACAAACATAGTACTCAATATGCGGCTTTTGACCCCTCATTGTGCGAATTTGGTTTTATACAGAAAACTAAACGTAGTAAGAACACCTTTATATGGAACAAAGCATGTGCCACTGCCAGTTGGGTCCGTGCCCACTCGTCTGGCACACTCACGTGATGGCAATGCCAATCCTTCTGGCCAAGTATCACCAACTGGCTCACTATCTTTCCAGACAGACTTAATGGACAAGGAGTTGTCTCTCAAATATCGGTATATAATAAACCGGTAATATTTAATTTATGAATTCATTTATTCGATGTTTAATACTTTAAGCTGGGCTTAGACGACCAACAACCATTAAGTTTTGTAACTTCAAGTAAATCATTTTGACAAGTTCCAGCGGCTATCCCAACCAAGATGAGATTTTATTTTAAAAGCTATTGTTTGTAGTATCGATAATATCTATATAAGTTTCAAATACAATTTAGCCGCGGCGACAGCGCTCGCACAGGTATTTCAGAGGTCTTTTTTACGCTAAAAGCACGACAAGAGATGGGGCACTGCTGAACAATAGCCAGCTCTTTTGACACGTCTCTTTTTTTCTCTTTTCTCTTTGCTAGGTGCATTCAGGTGCGAATGAGCAGTGAGGGCTGTGGTGACCCAGTGGTAACGGCCCTGACTTACGAGTTGCAGCTCGTGGGTTTGAATCCAGCCAGGTGCTTTACTTTGTTTGAACAATTTCATCACCACTGCTCTCAAAACGGTGAAGGAAAACATCGTGAGGAAACCGGCATGTTCTAGAACCAAAAACTCGAAGACATGTGACATCAATCGACCCGCACTGGATTACGGCCCATTCCCTATCACAGAGAGAAGGCCTGTGTCCCAGCAGTGCGAACGTTATAAGCTGATTATGAATCCCGAATTGTTTATTATCAACCCTGGAGAGAATTACATGAACGTTATCAGAATTTCATTCGTCTATAAAATCCCATAATCATCTTGCAGTTACTTGGAAAAGGACATTGTAAAAAATGGCCTATGAATCAACACGCATGAAACATTTACTATAATTACTAGGTCTTTTAATAATATACATTACAAATATTTCAATAGAACGGACACTTCTTAATTTCGAAAACATTTTAAAAAGTATTCACTTCCGTCATAATCATCGGTGTTAATATTTTTTGGGTCAATTTGAGGTTTTTAATAGGCAAAGGTATTATAGCTCATACAGCCAAGCCTTTGTAACAGGACTCTTAATAAGAGTTTGACACAGACAAGCGTCAGTATTCTCAACGCTTGATATACGATAATGGTTTTTAGTTACAAACGTCCGCTATGATGTCGCGGAACCATAATACTTATCAAAAAACTCGATTGAGCGCTGTTTGAAACGAGCAATAATATGGACACTGACAATTGATGAATTGACAGATGACATTTGGTAGTAATGTCACTTGGCGCGCGCATTCTGTTAATGCTACATACCGAATGTTTTTATTGACGTAATTATAACCTCGAAATCCGAAAGTGTTTTGATTTTTTCCGAATTCTCAAAAGTGTCCGTTGTTTTAATTTAAGTTCAATCGAATATATACATTATCTAAAACCCAAAAAGTAAATACACCTCCCTGTTGGATCTTAGGCCAACTATGTATGGACGACGAGCAATGTCCTTTTAACTCTTGTTTAGCTTCAGTCTTGACACTGCCTAATGCACATGGTATGGATAACAATATAATAAGGTGTCATAAATTCAGGTTTCAAGCCGCAGTGCAGCGAACCTGAGCCTCATTTACTTGGACTGGAGGCGTGAAACATTAGAAGTAGACCTAATCCCTAGACCAGAAGCAAAGCACAATTTATAAAGTCTTACCCCTTACTAATAAAGGTTGTGTAGCGTCTGTATAGTTACACAACGCTTTGTCTTCTTCTTTCAAAAGTCAAATAACAGACGACTGAAAGGGAGAAATCGGTGTGTAACTATCCATCTGATATAATTAGTAAGAGGGTAAGTTTAATTCCGATAGGGTTACAAAACTGGGATTTCAACGTTTATTTTTTTATTAAGGTACACCAGCATCTTCAGTATTTACTTATTTACGCATCTTCTTTATTTTCAATATATCTTACGTGCTATCGGTAACACTATTGTTGAGAAGCTGAAGCTGATAAGATATATAAGAATATAACTTCGTAATCAAATACAATTCAGATACAATTTATTGTTCATGACTATAAAGTCATGAACAATAAATTGTAAGTAATTGAATTGTAAGAAATTGTAATTGAAGTTAATTAATTTCATGGTATAAAACGAAAATTAAATTACATTAGGAAAAACACGTTAAATATTACCAATGCATAAATACAACATTTTTTATGGAATTTAATAATTATAGAATTTCGTTGTAGATCTTAAACAGCATAAAGACACTTATTCAACAGGAAACTTTTAAGTTGATTCTAAAAGAGCTCAAGTAAGTCCGAAGCTATCCTTACTTATCAGCTCATCTCTATCATTTTCACTGACGTTCACTGCTGGACCATCCAACCAACCTACAACCTGCCGACCTGGCTACCCTCATTTCGCGCAAAATAATTATTTTAAGTTTTGTTTTACGAATTTCCATAAACATTGAACCGATTTCATTAAAACAATACTACATATCCAGGTACGTCGTATTACTTTAATGAAATCGGTAAAATATGGTTCATTTAAGTCAATTTAACGTATTGGAATAGCAATTATTAGCATGTTTTTGTTCAAACTATAAACAATCTATTATTTAAAACCCTTCAGGGAGTTATCCGAAATATATTGAATGATGGGAACGAGTCGATGCTTCGGGCAGGCATTTTGACAGCTCAGGATAATATTATTATGTATGATATAAATAATTAATACTAGCTGCGCCTCGCGGTTTCACCCGTATAAGTGTCAATTCCGTGGGAATATCGGGATAAAAAGTAACCTACATGCTAATCCAGGATGCCCAGCTACCTCCATGAAAATTTAAACAAAATTGGTCCAGCCGTTTGTGCGTGAAG
Organism: Luperina nickerlii; assembly: GCA_963855955.1. Taxonomy (NCBI): domain Eukaryota; kingdom Metazoa; phylum Arthropoda; class Insecta; order Lepidoptera; family Noctuidae; genus Luperina; species Luperina nickerlii. The sequence goes on from OY979662.1 coordinate 26,964,293, forward strand.
AGGTAACAAACATATAAACACACACACACTCACAAACTTTCGCCTTTATAATATTAGTGTGATAATTAATACTAAACATGCAATTAGTAAAACAAAGAGTAGGTAAATACTATTAGAACAACTAACGCAACGTACGCGTGATTATTTAACGCTTTTAATAAAATTTGGTTGAAAATTCAGAACTATTTTGTGGCTGTAATTAAATCAGATGAGGTGAAATATTAGCAGACTATCCAATCTAAGATTAAATTATAAACCTGCAACCTCATCAACTCAAAACAAAAGATTCAATATTGTAGACTACATAAAATAGAATATACATTTCTTTTGCGAATATGGGTAAAATAAAACTTACCACAAATTACAGCATACAGTTAAATTAGTTTACAAATACAATTTTGTACTTAATTCGTGGAAGATTGGCACCTAAACTGTTTTTTACAAAACCTGTAAATCAGGTCATTGTACTAAAGAAGTTTGTTTGAAATCACAATAGTATTAATTCATATATTATTATGTCATTTATTAAACATTATTTAATTTCATCAAATTATTTATTTTACTAATAGAATTTCTAATAAGATTTTATTTATTTTTATCTGGAAAACATGCAAAAGATGTATGAGAGTGTAGGGTGTATGTATGTGTATGTGGGAGTGAGAGATAAAAACATAATACATGATAGGTATTGTGATACATTAAGTCTCTGCCATATTTCACCATTGCAAACATATTTTATATTATCATTCACTTAAAATTAACCTAAATCCGTCAATCCAGAGCAATTCACCCAATTTTTTCTTTGATAAAAACTCAGCCACTCTGATAGTACGTTTTATTCATAAAAAAGGACTTGAATTTTGTCTGGCCTAGTACGGACAAGAAAATAATAATACTAAAAAAATAACTGATAATAATATTTCAAATCCCACCACAGCTTTTGTTACCTGGCAAATCTTTGCAGAAACTATATCAAATTTTTTCCGTTACATAACGGCAGACGGCAGCACCATCTTTGTGTCATTTGTGTCATAATATGTCTTATACTATGACCGTAAATGATAGTTGCACTGTTTCATACACACTTGTGCATGTTACCTTTAGCATAAACAGGTGTAAATAATTGTTAGAGAACCATTAAAAATAAATAAATCCCGTGGTGACCCCACCATGGTCATTCATTTATTTTTATCGGTCATCACACTAATATTATAATGGCGAAAGTTTGTGAGTGTGTGTGTATGTGTGTTTATATGTTTGTTACTTCTTCACGCTCAAACAGCTATACCAATTTTGATAAAATTTTGTGTGGAGATAACTGACACCCTGGATTAACAGATAGGCTACTTTTCATCCCGATATTAGCACGGGATCGACATTTACGCGAGAGAAACTACGGGGCGCAGGTAGTAAGTCAAAGGACATTGCTCGTCGTCCATACATAGTTGGCCTAAGATCCAACAGAGAGGTGTATTTACTTTTTGGGCTTTAGATAATTTATATATTCGATTGAACTTAAATTAAAACAACGGACACTTCTGAAAATTCGGAAAAAATCAAAACACTTTCGGATTTGAGGTTATACTTACGTAAATAAAAACATTCGGTATGTAGCAATAACAGAATGCGCGCGCCAAGTTACATTACTACCAAATGTCAAATGTCATCTGTCAATTCATCAATTGTCAGTGTCATTATTGCTCATTTCAAACAGCGCTCAATCGAGTTTTTTGATAAGCCGTATTATGATTCCGCGACATCATAGCGGACGTTTGTAACTAAAAACCATTATCGTATGTCAAGCGTTGAGAATACTGACGCTTGTATGTGTCAAACTCTTATTAAGAGTGTTGTTACAAAGACTTGGCTGTATGAGCTATAATACCTTTGCCTATTAAAAACCTCAAATTGAACCAAAACATAATAACACCGATGATTATGACGGAAGTGATCAAGTGAATACTTTTTAAAATGTTTTCGAAAGTAAGAAGTGTCCGTTCTATTGAAATATTTGTAATGTATATTATTAAAAGAACTAGTAATTATAGTAAATGTTTCATGCGTGTTGATTCATAGGCCATTTTTTACAATGTCCTTTTTGGAATCGTCTCTTCGAGCCCTTTATTTTGACGTAGGTACTAAAAACTTTTTTCACGACTATTGGGTTATAAATTCTGCCATGTTGATTTTTGTGAAGCCTCACCTATTAAACTAGGAATTTCCTTCAAATTCTTTCGGATTGCGATTGAAAGTGACGCGCGTTACGCTGGGCGGTCACCACAATCCTAATGACATATAAATCATTACAATGCATCCAGACCGACATTTGGATGCTATGAAACAATAAAGAACATACATAGAGCATAACTATGTACCATAGAAATAATATGTGCTAAAACCATTTAAACCTTTCTTGTCAGCCGGGTTTGATGCTTTCTATTATTATATTTATAACACTGTGGTGCCGCGTGCGACAGCATCATGATTGTTTTGTTGTGATTCCTTTCGATTTGTTCAAAAATATCATTGGCTGTATTTCTGGTTATCTTTTTTGCATTTCTGAGTGTCTTCGTCTTTCTTGGAACTTTTCCTTTACGTAGTCCTCAGAATACAGTAAAATATAATTTTGTAAAATATAATTTAAAAAGAGTGTCCATGGAGTTTCTTGCCCGTTCTTCTCCATAGGTACCTACGCTTTGCAATGGGCAATTAAACCATTTACAGGCACTTTTGAACTGTCAAGAAGTCGGACAGTCCGAAAATATGAAGCTAGTCATATTTTCGGACTGTCCGACTTCTTGACAGTTCAAAAGTGCCTGTAAATGGTTTAATTGAAATAAATGGTTTGAGTTTGAGTTTGACAGAAAAGTTTCTGTATTCTGAGACGCAGTCTACTCTTTAACAGCACTGTTGTCAAGTTTTTTCGACCACTAGGTAATTTAGTGATGTAATTGGGCCACCATACAGTTAACATTTTTGCGCACCACAGTAGTATGACACGTTCTAAAAAAAACATTCCTAAAATATTTAATTTATTTTTAGATTCGCCTTTCGCTGTCGATTCAAATATGAACGTTAAAAGGAAAGCCAGGTTGTTTAGAAATGGAACCGAGACTCAGGCCTGTTGTTTTTAAAATGTGGCCAATAAAATTTCAAAAACTGTGGAAGTATGTTTCAAACATTAAACGTTAAAAGCAAAGGCAGGTTGTTTAAAATGACTCTGAGCTTCAAACCTTTTATTTTGAGAATGTCCGTGGAGCCATTACAATCTGTCGAAGTTTAAAATATCAAAAAGGCTAAAATATACCTAAAGGCTACAGAGCTGATACTTTGACCGTTACCTTCTCAATTTAAACGAAGATTTATATACGTATAACTTATAACGCAGAGACAGGCCTCCTCTCTGTAAGAGCAAACGGGCCATAATCCACCATTGAGTGTGCACCAGTGAGGGTTGGTCATGGTCAATGTCACACGTGTTCGAATTTTTGGTAATAGGACATGCCGATTTCCACACGATGTTTTTCGTCACTGCTTTAAGAGCAGTGGTCATTAAATAAATTACATGAAGTAGGTACTTTGTATAATGGTCGTGAGTACAAACCCGAGCCGGTACCTGGGTTTGAACCCACGACCTACAATTCGTAAGTATATAGGGCCCATTATATCTGGGCCACCACTGCACGAAGCCGATTGACATAGATGGCGCTTAATAGGAGTACAATAGAACGCGGAGAACTGACGATTGAGTTTCTTATAGCAAACTTAGAATTAGGGTCGAGTTTCCTATATAAGTAGTTTCCAGTATTGGATATTTCCGTAAGATAAACACTTGGAAATTGCATTGGTAAGTACAATCAAGGTCCGCAATTAGTCACTTATCTCCGTGTCACCTTTTCGAATTGTCATTTTAATTCAATATGTTTTCAATAACGTTATTGGAAAAACTGTGTTCATTGACTTTACGATCATTACACTACAGGAACAGTGGTGGCTCAGTGGCAACGGCTGTGACTTACGAGTTTTAGGGTCGTCAGTTCGTACCCAGACAGGCGCTTTACTTTGTGTATATTATTTCATTACCACTGCTCTCAAAACGGTAAAAGAAATATGTGTGAGGAAACTTTGTCTTTTGAAAAAATTTGGAAGACGCGTGGTGGATTACAACCCGCTCCCTCTCACTGAGAGGTCTGTGTCCCAGACAGTAGGAACGACATAGGACAATTTGACAATTTTATATTTGACATTTTATTTATTTATTTTATTCGATTCTGACATTTTCATATTTTTTTTTTAATTTAATTACTTATTATTTATAATTGATCACAATTTTATTCTGGTTTTTTATCTGTTTTGAATTTAATATTATATTTTATAAGTAATTTTAATGTATGGGTTTGAATCTATGGACTAGAATTATGTCTGAAATAAATAAATAAATTATTATTATAGGCTGATTATGCCTGTGTTACACAACGCTGAACTAAAACATTTTGCTAGCCGTATTTATCTATCATCATCAATTTTATAATTTCTTGCATTGTCCTAGGTAATTATTAAGCTAATAGAAATTATTTAGTCTCACTTGGATCTCTCGACTTTTTTAGCCTTTTGCATATCAATGCTTGACATGGCACTCAATTTACTCAATCCCGGGGCTACATTATTTTAATAGCCCCATTTAATATGATAAGCACAATCTTTTGCGTGCGTTACATTGCGCACTAGGTACGGTCAGCATCAAAAGTCGATTAACACTTCAGTTTTTTTAATCTTAGTTATTGAGCAAAATATTAACTCTTCAGTTTTTTTTTAATCTCAGTTATTGAGCAAAATATTAAATTTGTTCAAAATTGCATCGTACTTCTGCTGCAATTTTGAATAAATATTTTGCTCAATAACTGATATTAAAAAAACTGAAGTGTTAATCGACTTTTGATGCTGACCGTACCGTAATCAGCGAATTTTCACACTAAAAATGAAAGTCGTTTCCCGAAGTTACTTAATATATTAGTTTGATGTACAGAATCATCACGTTTTTTACACCCTTTAGGTATATTTGATACAAACATTTCAAATTATTTATTTATTTAAAAACAAATGTTGGGTCCATACCAAATGCTAATGCGTAATTGGGTTGTGGAGGTCAGATAGGCAGTCGCTCCATGTAAAATATTGGTATTCAGCTGCATCCGGTTAGACCGGAAGCCGACCCCAACATAGTTGCGAAAAAGCTAGGCAGATGATGATGAATATCAAATGCTCTTTCTTTTATACCAATTTAAAGTTTATTATCTTTATTTCCCTATGAAAAGAAAGAAGAAAGCAGAAAAGTATGGCAGAAAAGACATGTTGTGCCGACCTTGTTGTCGGCACAACTTTTCTGCTTTTAGTCGTCATCTCAGTTGTCTCCCCCATTCTAACGATGTCACACAGTCCATCCATCGTTTGTTTGGTCTTTCCCACTCTTATAGCCATTCTAATGTATGCCTATACTCAAAACTTTTTTTACTAGCCTGCGCTCTTGGGCAAAGGCCTCCCTCCACTTCTTCCATCTTTCGCGAGTCCGGGCATCCTCCTTCCAGGTTTGTTGGAACCTATCCAGCTCGTCCCACCATTTCCTACGTGGTCTGCCACGACCCCGCCTCACTGTCTCAGGGCACCAATTCTGCGCTATTTGGGCCCACAGTTTGCCTCGGCATGCGGCAAACATGTCCTGTCCAGTCCCATTTAAGTTGAGCAGCCTTTTGAGCCACGTCAACTATCTTTGTTTACTACGACTGCCAAATTGTAGGTACCTACTTACGGAGGAGGTCGTACGTTGGGGCTACAACACACGACCTCAAGAAAAGTAACCGAAACTAGAACGGTAGCAGTCGAGATTATAGCAAACCCTGTTGCTCTCTCGTGGTAATTAGACTAGAACTGTTTATAAGATAAAGTTTCACGACGGCCAGGAAGCAATATCGACTATACTAAACTTGAATAAGTGAGTTATTGCTAGAAATTATACGTAGTTGTCGAAATTGTAGCGTGAGGACTAGGCTGAGGGTGACAAATCAACATCGAGCTATGCTGCGCTGTACTGTGCTGTGCTATGTTTGGTCAACTCGCTCGTCTAATATTTTAATGAGGATACAAACAAACCATGCTGCGCTGTGTGAGGCTACGCTCTGTTTAAAAATGCAGCAGTCTTGAGCGAGGAGCGCTACTCGCTGTGCTGAGCCGCGCTGTGCCGAACTGTGCTATCATGATAAACGACTACACGAGCTGCTGATTACTTTTAATACTGAGCTAAGCAAAGCGCAGCACAGCTTGATGTTGATTGTTAAAAAAACGTAGCTTAAGAAACACAGCACAGCATAGCGCAGTACTGCGCAGCATAGCTCGATGTTGATTTGTCACCCTGAGCCTTGAATTTGAATAATTGTCCCAGCACCCTGATTGCGTCACGTTACTTGTAAGTCGCGTAACGGGGCCACTACTGCTTCCGTGTCTCTGCTGAGCACTTCGTTTGATTCCCAAGTCGAGCAGTGTTATTGGGTAGTGTTGCTTAGCTATCGATTGACTCTCGACAGTATTTCAATACCATCTTGACCTCGAGAACTAGTATCAATATCGATAGTATTGGAAATTTACAATACTATCGATACCTACTACCTCGATAGTATCAATCGACAGACATGAGTAATACTAGTTATGAAGAGCAATAGTATCGACAGTATTGTGTTGTGATACTATTGACACTATCGATACTATCACTATAAAAGTTTGTATTACAACAATGAATAACGATACAGTTCTAATAGGTACTATCGATATTTTTACTCCAACGATATTCTATTCTATTTAATGATGACTTATATCCGGAAGCAATACTATTAAATTTTCGTTAAATATCGATGAGGTACAAATATCGATAGTTCTAATACTATCGATAGCATCGCTGGTAATTGTTGTAAAACACCTTTTATAGCGATAGTATCGATACTATCACAACTCAGTACTATACATACTATTGCTCTTCATCAATAGCACCTATTACACATGTTTGACGATTGCTACTGTCGATAGTATCGATAGTATTGTAAAATTCCAATACTAACGATAGCCCTATCGATATTGTTACTAGTTTTCAATGTCAACTATCAATAGATTAACTATCGATAGTTAGGCAACCCTATTATTGTGTTCTCCCATTAGGAATTCCTCGGTAGGTACGTCTCTAAACTACTGAATAAAAGGCCCAGCATTGAACTGTCATTTTGTACCTTCAAATGAAATTGTTTGATTGACATGCGTTCTACGAAGCTGTGTGCCCTAATTCCATTCATTATTCATGCATAATTGGATACCTTGAAGTCTTTGTGCCTATTTTATTATTAACTACGTTTCGGAAGTGTTTACGACTACAAAGAAACCACTCAGTATAATGGTTATTGAGCAAATGCTTGACTTGTAATATTAATCTAAGATGCTTAAAACAAGTCAACTAAGGGCTGAATTCCTCTTACGCTGACGGCGGTCGCGTACCGTCGGACAGCGAGCGGTAGTACATATTAATCGGTACGCTACCGATGACAGCGACCGACGTCGGCGTAACAGTATTTCCAGTCTAAAAGATGAAAATGAAATCAGATTAGAACCGAATAGTGATGATGCGGTGAATAGTGATGCGGGAGTTTACGGGAGTGGTTGCTTAGGAAACTTCTTGCGTTTGGTATTTCTTTACTAGAAGTTGCTTTGTTTAGTATAAGCATAGTCAGCGTATAATGTTCCCACTGCTGGGACACAAGCATCCTCACTTCGAGAGAGAGTGGGCTGTAATATACCACGCCGGCCCAGTGCATGTTGGAAGATGTTTATATATGTCTTCGAATTTTTGGTTTTAGGACATGGCAGTTTCCTCATGATGTTTTTCTTCCTTTTTGAGGGCAGCAGTGAGTCGCTTTACTTTGTGTAAATAATTTCATTTACACAAAGTAAAGCGCCTGCCTGGATTTGAAACCACGGCCTACAACTCGTACGTCGGCGCCGTTACCACTGCGCCACTACTGCTCTGGTTTGTTAGAGGTCAGTTAAAACGGCTGTGAAGCCATGAAGCCATCCATGACGCGAATATGTGAGCTTGCTTGTGGCTTTTGCGGATATATGACGTCACTAGTTTTATAATATGACCGCGCGCGTTTGTAATATTTTTATTATTTTTACGGCGGATACTCTGAGGGCTTTGCACACAATTCCGTCCTTTTCCTGTAAAAAAATTTTTTGATCAACTATTCCATGCATTTGTAATCAAATTCTCTTTGCTCTCATTTATTTTTGTGATGAGTCTTGTTTCTGAGAGCGGTGAACCACGGGATATAAGATTTGCCAACTGGCATCGTTTTGTGCAAAACTCCTTCTAACGGTTGCTTATTGAAAATGTTTATTTGGATGAGCACTCAGTAAAGCGGAATTACCATATTCTTCAATCTCGTTTATAGTGCCGTCTCTGAATATTCGGCCTCGTAATTTCTTGACTGCTCTAAGTTTAAAACTCACTGGCACGTCATGAAATGTCTTTGTCCATGTGACAGTAAGTTTCAACCATAATGATTTTCGATTTGCTGGGAATTGTTGTCAAAAGTGGTACAATTATATGTGTGCTCACCATTCATCATTTCAGCCCGGAATCTTGGTCATAATTTAGTCACAGATTTTCTCCATCGGCCATCTCCTTGTCTAAATAGATGTCCTGCTCAAAACCATATGAGGCGCATCGCCCTGTCCCCGACATCATATTTGTGTGCTTAAAGTGTGAAATAGATAAATAAAACAATTCCGAGGTCGACTATACCGAAAGTTTAAGCGAGCTGTGTTTTTACCGTGTGAAATAAAATTCTTCGTCTTGCAAAGGTATCTTAATTAAGTAGCTCCCGTCGTGTCTCTTCTGTTCCGATTGTCAGTGTATACTTAAAAGATAGAAAATTAACTCGTCGCGCGTCCAATTAGCAGACACAATAGAAATTTTATTGTTATCGGTACACATGGTGTACACTCGACGTGCGAAGAGTTAAAAGAAATAATCTGTGAGTTTTCATAAGGCCGCAACAACAATGAGGTTACCTGTTCACTTCATAACTCCTTTGCTTTTAACAGCACTCATTCAGCCAGTGAAAAGGTGGCCCAACAATAGCTGGTCATAATAAATTCAACGGTTTTTAGTACAAACTGTGCAAGTCTGTAACTCGTTTTTATTGTGAGATTTCCTAAGATTTTTCGGTGCGAATAAATATTAAAAGAACACTTAAACTTCGTCTTTGACACTTCACAAAAGCATTGTTGTGAAAGTCTATACAGGGTGACTTGTAATTTGACGTATTCCTTTCGGGTCGTGATAGTGTGACTCATTTGCAACAATTAAACACACCACAAAGCATAGGCAAAAATTCATGGAATACGAGAAAACTAAATGTTCATGTATTTTTGACAATTTCCCAGAATTCACTAAATATCACTTTTCTCTAAACTCTCAAATTGAATGGTCATTATTGCCATTTCAATGGGTTCCTAACACTTTAAAAACCTTTCGAACTAACCAAATTTTCAAAAATATCAAACAGTTAAATGTTGAAGGAAGAAGTTTATTAACCATTTTCAAAAATCATCTACTTACGTGAATTTTGACACCAGTTATCTCAAAATTTTACTATGAGATTAAGCGTACAAATTTCGGCGAAGACATCTTTATTTAATCATCTATCTAACGAGGCAAAAATATTAAAAAATATATATCTAGAGCTGCCCTTGAGCAGTTGTTAATACTGACAAAGGTCGAATATGCAAATTGTTGAAATATTTAAAAATTAAGTGATAATCGAATTAATTAACTGGTTTATGTTATATTTTTAAATTTATCTTGGAATTAATTGAAAATCATATTTTTTCTTAGATTTACGAGGTAGCGCCTCCATGCTGTACCACTTCAGTTTTACATAGGTAGTTACCATTCCTTTTACAAATTCATTAGCTGTGATAGGTTATCGTCATACCATCGACAAATGAAGACCTATTATCATCTGCCTAGCTTTCCAACTACGTTAGGGTCGGCTTCCAGTCTAACCGGATGCAGCTGAATACCAGTGTTTTACATGATGCGGCTGCCTATCTGACCTCAATAATCCAGTTATTGTGTAATACGATACCCCTTGGTAAGACTGGTTGAACGATTTTCGGGCTTCTGACGACCCGTAACGACTGTCAAAGATCGACGAATGACAGTAGGCACTAACGGCTTGACGTGCTTTTCGAGGCACAAAGAGGTCTCGGTATATAAAGATGACCACCATCCACAGCCTAACCGCGGCAAGCAAAGCTCGTGCGTGTTAATAGTTAGAGACAAATACACACCGATAATTAAATAAGGTGAGGTGCGTAATATTAGCTAGAAATATGGACACGGATATAATGCAAATTAATTTTATAGGTGAATAATTTTATGACAATTCGTGTTACGGTAAGTAGCATCGCACATCTGTCTCTCTCACGGAACACCAGTACAACACAACATTGTTACTTTATGATAAAACTTCGCTGCAAGCACACCTCAGCTTCAGCTGTCGGTCCAAATGACCCTCGTTTCACAAATAACTAACTTTGTATGCCTTTTCCGGTGTCTTACTTAGTTGAAACCGAAGCGATCTTGCTTTTGTGAGTGAGCGAAAAAGGCTCGGTTTCAGCTAAGTAAGGCACTGCAGAGCTACGCATGGCTTATACTGCGGGTATTAGCAATGTGTGGTTAAATTTAAGGGTGTGTGAGTAGGTCGTGGGTTTAAACCCAGCCAAGTGCTTTACTTTTTGTAAATTATTTCACCACCACTGCTCTCAAAACGGTGAAGGAAAACATCGTGAGGAAACCGGCATGTAGTACCTCAACAACTTTCTCCATGAGACCAACATTGGAATTGCGAAGAAACAATCGTTATTTCATACAAAACTTCTCGATCCAAATGTATGGGAAAGTTGATAATTTTTTGTTTAGGTCCCATAGTGACAGTTTTTCAGTTTGGTGGGCCGTACCACACTCTTAAAAATGACCACATACCCACAACCCACTTTGACCCTAATTGATACACGCTGTATTGCCCAACTAAGTATGGGACTGCAGAGCAGGGTTTATATAGCCCTGCAGGATCCTGTACCTACGGCTGGTAGCTAATATAACGCGCCCAGTTAGGTCCCGCGGGAGTCGTAAAGAGCCACAAGTAGTTATCCAATGCGTTCAACGAACTGGGTATTAAAAGCACTGCCTGGAATAAACTTTACTTTCTTAAATAAATACGTTTTTTTACTTAAAGGTACCTACATTAATCAAGAGAGATCACGTTCTTTCACGTTTCCACGTTAGTTAGATACTTGTGTCATGCGGAAATCGAATCTACTACGATCCGTAAGACAACATACTCAGCCACTGCGCCAATTAAATATCGTGTTCCACAATAAATAATGTCTAAAACTCTAATGTAGTAATAACACAAAATAATTCAACACAACTGTTTTGGTTTTATAAGAAGAAGAAGAAGACTAACTTCTGTCCGTGGCTTCATTCGTGTGGATTCTACGGGAACGTGCTGATGGGAAAAGGAAAAAAAATATGTTTTTTGTTATATGTACCGTTCATACTTTCATATGCAAAATATTAGTAAAAAGCTGTTATTTTGACACTAAAAACAGACACTTAAATTTTATTTATTTGTATGTATTGTATTGATGAATATTTTTTATTGATTTTAGATTCCGTTTTATTTTGTGTCTTTTGTTTTTATTTTTTTATTGCGGTAATAATGTTGCCTTCCTCTGAACTTATTAGGCACCGTTCGTGATAAAATGCTGGATATCTAGCTTGATAATATTGATTGGATTCCAAAATCTACACCTAGGATAAAACAAGACAATCAACCCAATAAATTTTAGTGCTCTATACAAAACCAAACTGCGGAGAATTTCGAACTTCAATCTCACCTGTCAGGCACGGGATAAAATCCAATTTTTCGGTATAACTCCGCTCTGTGAACATCATGGCCTATGCGACGTTGAGGCGAGAGATACACGAGAGTTATTATTATAGTTACAGACGCCAGCACATCAAGCTACCCGAAACTGTCAAATTTTGCCAATCAACTTTGAACCTTGTGCTTTGGCGATAAAGTTGAAAATGTATTAAATAAATTTGACAGATTGTAGTAGCTTGATGTGCTGGCATCTGTACCTACCTTCCTACATTGTTTATCAGAGACACACAATTTTTTTTGTTGACATTTCCGTTCAGTTATGTAGAATGTGGCTGCGTCAACGATAGTGTAGTTATTTGCAGGTGAGGAATTTTGCTAGATGGGATATGTTTACTTTCTTATAAAAAATGATGCTCCATGCCACGAATATCTCTTGGCTTTGATCATCATCGTTGTTAGAAAGCCGTTTATATTGTGGCAACACCTAAAAAAACTATAGTTAATGCAAAACTCCATAGAATAATGTGTCCTATTTATGTTTCAAGAAAAATATACGTACAATCAGTTATTTGTTTTTAGAACTTACGTCGTTTTTATTTAAATATTACCGTGATATTAATAATCATCTGCCTTTTCCTAACTATGTTGAGATCGTCGTCCAGTTTAACCGGACCCAGCGGAATACTAGTATTTTACATGGAACGACTACCTATCTAACCGCCTCAACCCAATTCCCCAGTCTCCTTTTTGTCTTCTCACATTCAGATGTTTCTGAATCCCAGACCTGTGAGAACCATACGGTAGGTCATGCAAATAGTTGTTCCCTGCCGGAATGGATACCGCGCCACGTAGAACCGAAGGTGATAGCTCTGCCACTACCAAACGGTATAGTTAAAATATTTTTTTGATGTGATCTTTAATGTTATTTGCATGTTTGTACCTACATATTAATATTCAGGTACAGAATCCAGCACATCAAGCTACTACAATCTGTCAAAGTGTTTTAATAGATTTTCAACTTTATCGTTAAAGCTTAAGGTTCAAAGTTGATTAGGAAATTTTTACAGTTTCGGGTAGCTTGATGTGCTGGCGTCTGTACAAGAAATCTGTAGCGTCTGACGATTATGTTAACATTCTGGAAGCTGTGCGTGTATGTGTCCGATGTGCTTGTAGACGATAAATTTGCTCCGAGCTAAAATGTGGCGCGGTAATTGTGTCGACGTACCTAATTGTAGGTATGGTCCTTGAAGCATGTGGCGAGCGCGCCGGTGTGCGGCCTACACTCTGAATCCCGAATTTTGTGCTTAGTATGGCACCTTACTCGTCCCTTTGTAATCCATACAAATATTATAAATGCGAAAATAAGTCTGTCTGTTACCTTTTCACGCCTTATCGGCTGAACGGATGTTGGTGTAACTCACAGGTGGATCAGAACCTGACTTAGGACGTAGTTGGGTAGTTTTTATTCCGGTAGTTAGTTCTTGTTGGGTAATACAAGAACAAGACCTCCATACGGGCGCGCACAACGGGCAAACGTATAAAGTCAGCACAGTTGTAACATGGCATCAAGTGAGATCTGTGCTCTTGAATCTTAAATGCGCATCATGATGATTAACTTTTGTACCGACGATGGTATTTATGGCTTACTTTTTGTGAAAAACAGTAGGCAGGTTAGCCTGGTACGATCAGAAGCGTTAATGAGAAATTTTCAAACAAATTCATCAATTCTCTCGTAGCGCTGCATGGCACATGGCACCTTTTCAAACATTTTCATTCAAAATATTGGCAAAGACGTAGTCGAAAAGATTATGGAGTGCAAGTAAAAATGAACCTAAAGGTGCTTAACATATTTATTTCTTGAAAAAAAGATTACAAAAAAACTTTTCTTGTATTTCACTTCTTAATACTTTCAAAATCACCTTATTCCGTGATTCATATCATATTAGGTATGTTGTTTACAAGAACTCCTGTTTTGAAATAGGTATAAAACGTGTGCAACACGGTTTTTATTCTAACGACCTCAAGAATAACCAGGCCATCGTGTATTTGGGTTTCTTCAAACAATTCAGTTTTATCCTGAAATTGAAAACGTCAACAATAAATAGTGATGCTATCGTCCCCCATTACAATGGGACAATGGGGACGTTATGGGGACCGAAGACCCCTAGGTTTAACGAAAAGGCGGTTAGTAAAACTTGGCGGAGTGATGTACTTACCTACATCTATTGCCAAAATGCCAAGTGTACGGTCAGCATCAAAAGTCGATTAACACTTCAGTTTTTTTAATCTCAGTTATTGAGCAAAATATTTGTTCGAAATTGCAGCAGAAGTATAATACGATTTTGAACAAATATTTTGCTCAATAACTGAGATTTAAAAAACTGACGGGTTAATATTTTGCTCAATAACCGAGATTAAAAAAACTTAAGTGTTAATCGACTTTTGATGCTGACTGTACCTACTATAAACGAGTAGAAAAGGAGTATGTATGACTGGTAGTAGGTGGCATTTTGTAGTTTCTTCCTACACCCACGAGAAGAAAGCGTGAGTTTGTATATTTATTTTATAATTTATGTACACACAGTAAAATACAATAATAATAATATAACTAAAAAATAATAATATATAATAATATGTATATAATAATATATTTATTAATTGATTTTTAAAATGCCTTTGTAATCTCTTATCTATCTTGAACTCAGCCTATCGCAGTCCACTGCTGGCCTCTCCCAGACTGCGTCACAACACCCTGTCCTCCGTCTTCCGCATCCAGTCTACCCCAGCGACCTTCTTTAGGTCGTACGTCCATCTAGCTGGGGGGCGTCCCACACTAGGCTTGCCGATACGCGGTCTCCACTCCAGGACTCGTCTGCTCCACCGGCCATCGGTCCTTCGACAGATATGGCCAGCCCACTGCCACTTCAGTGTGCTTACTCTGCAAGCTATGCCGGTAACTCCGGTTCTTTTCCGGATAATCTTATCTATCTTAACTAATATTATAAAGAGATAAAACTATTTTTTTTGTTTATTTCTTTTTATACAAGACATATTGAGAACATTTAAAGTTATAAAAAATAGTGGTCCATCCAAATCAGGAACAGGGTCCAAACTGCCGGTGGTCAGGGCTCTAGAGAGAGGAACCTCCTCACTATGCGTGCCATGTCCAGAAGTACTGCTTTCTTAATCTTTTGTTCTAATAATATAAAGGCGAAAGTTTGAGAGGGTGTGTGTGTGTTTGTTACTTCTTCACGCTCAAACGGCTGGACCAATTTTGATTAAAAAAATTATGGGGTAGCTGACACCCTGGATTAACATATAGGCTACTTTTTATCCTGATATTCCCACTGGATCGATATTTACGCGGGTGATACCGCGGGGCGCAACTAGTTATTATTATAGTCTCTGAATTTAGCTAGTGAGAAAGCCACACTATTGACGATCCCACGGGAACGAACTACCGAAATAAGAACGTACCTATCCTATGTCCCAACATACACACAGACAGAGTTACTTAACCATTTATAATATTAGTAAGTATCGACTTATGGATTTGTATTTACCAATTCGGTGCCATAGGATTATGTTTTATCGTATAGGTGACTTCCGCGCGGACAAGGTCGCGAGCAGAAGGTAGTATTATAAAATATTGTTGAGAGGACTTATAGTCGGCCAAGTGGTGTGGACATGAGATAAACGAGAATACAGGAAACGTGAATTAAACTGTCAGGCTTGCATTTCCCTAGATGCACATTTACATAGGTATTTACGTAGCCATTCAGTGATTTACTCATCATATGCCCAGCCTTTTTCAACTATATTGGGGTCGGCTTAACTTTTTTTTGTCCGTTTGATTTATGGGAAAACATAAATTCATCCCAACTACGGAAACCTTCATTGTACGTAGTTCAACAGGCACTTGGCCGGTTTTTATCGACCTTTACTGACTTATTGCTGACAAAGGCCTTTAGACGCATAGGAAGATAATATCAAGTCTGTTTCCCGGAAAGGCATACTTTATTCAGCATATATGGCAGCAGAGAGGCAAATCCATATTTCGGGCCCAAGTCCAAACTCGGGGCTTTTTCCAAGACATTGGAAAAATCCAACAACTTTTCATTACCAGGGAATCGAACCCAGGACCTCATAATCAGCAGTAGCTCTTGCGGCAACTAGACTAGCAAGGCAGTCAAGGTCCTCATGTTATTGTGTTGTTGTTTTATGCGTATTACAGGACCAAAACGCAAAAAACGCAAGTTTTAGAAGCAATAAAACTATATAATAATAATAAATCATTTTATTTCAGGCATTGCACGTAATCACATACAGTTCACCCATAGCAGATCAACTACAGTCTCGATATCCGTGACTACAGTAAATAAAATCAGAAAAATATATAATATTCTTCAAGATATGTATATGCTACGTAGATAGTGGGTTGAAAACATAATACAACTAATTTGATACGATATTGACTTTCTTTTTACAATAAAAACCATACTAATATACATACAATTATTCTGTTTTTTTTTTGTCAGAGGATTCTACAAGCAACATAAAGCACTAGCGGTTTCATTTTTTAGTCCAAACAATAGATTTTTTGTAAATAGAAAATTGCTTCATATTTTGCAATAAATTTACCAGCGTTGTGTCATCGCGCTTCTCTTTCTTTTCCATGCAGTGACCGCGCTTTAGGTCACGTAAGCCGCATTAGTAAATTTCTGGCTTTTGCCAAAATATTTTTTCAAAGTAGGTTTCACGGTAACGACAGCCACACAAACATGTATTGCGTAACCAGCCTATAATGACCCCACAGTTGGGACACCGGCCTTCTCTCTACAAGAGAGAGTGGGCTGTAATCGACCACGCGGGCCCAGTGCGGGTTGGTAGATGTCACATGTCTTCGAATTTTTGGTTTCCTCACGATGTATTCCTGTATTCCTTCACCGTTTTGAGAGCAGCGATAATGAAATTATCTAAACAGAGTAAAACGCCTGTCTGGGTTCGACCCACGATACCCACTCGTAAGTCAAGGCCGTTACGGCTGTGCCCCCACCCTATGATCTCATCATATTACCAATCAATGAAAAAGTATGAAGGTATTCATTAGAAGTTCGATACAAATTGTTTTCGCAGCCAATTGATTAGAAGTTGGTGCTCCAATGAACCAGTTTTGCACTTATACGGTGTCCTTGGGTCGAGTTAGAATCGGAACTCGAAGCCGCGAAAATATAGACGGGCAATCTATCATGCTTGTTTCTTAAATATTGAAGAATTTGGGTAAAAATATTTAAAAAAAAACACACAAAGCTAGCCACAGGTGCATAGAATAAAACGTGTGAACGAAGTTCCTACGCGATACTCGCACGCACTCGTATAGAATAAAAAGAGACGGAGAGTGAGAAAGAGAATTGCGGATTATCGTTTCTCCATAGAAACGCTCTCGCCTGTTTTCTTTCTGAATGACCATAAAGCAATGACTTTTTACAGAATAATAAACTACTTGTATGTCCCTATGTTTTCCTTTTTGATGATACATTTATTTTTATAAGCACTAGAGCCGTCAAAAAATGCCGGTTTAAACCGCTGTCAACTTAATGAAAAAAGAAAAAAAAGGGACACAGTATATATCCTTCTTATTCAGTTTATGAAATATCTTTTAAATGGTCTATTATTGGAGGAGGAAATAGGCAACAGCCAAACCACGAATTATGACTTTATACTTAGGCTTTTTTAAAAGTCTCTGCGACCGCATTTCTTCTTAATACAGAGCCGGCGACAAATATATGAGGGCTTCTAAACAAATCACTTTTTTTTTTAAATGTCTGAATCTTGGATTTTTATTTTGAAAGCACTGTTCGCTTCAGCACCACCCTTGAAAACCATGAAAATTATTTCTCTCTCTCTCTCTAACAGACAGAGAGAGAAAGTCGCATGGAGGTGTCATAACGTATTATCCTTACGTGTCGATTTTTACCAGTTTACTCCGAGCGCAAGGTGCGTTAAAGAACTTCGTTCCAAAAAATAAAGTTACGTAAATATATGAAAATACGTGTTCACTTCATCAATCTAATCAAAAAGTTGGGTACGAAATCATCTTCAATGATATCACAAATCGTTTTATCATCCAACTACATTAATTCGACGAAAAATTAAGCTATTATTAAAAAGTATTAATAAATAATATTCGAATCTTGTTGCCTCGCCCACGAGTTTTGCAATTGGTTTTTCTTTATTTTATAAAACTATCAAAAAATACCAGCACCCTGATTGCGTAACCCACTACCTTTCACAATTTGAATCAATCAAATCAAAAGTCATTCATTCAAATTAGGCTGAGAATCAGCGCTTTTCGAACGTCAAAATTACAAAAGAGAGCCGGTCGATTCTGTAAAAATCTCACCGTGAAACCTTAGGTGAAGTGAGTTTGTTTTTGCTAGGAATTGACACTATTGACAGCTCACTCCACGCTTACTTCACCTAAGTTTTCACGGTGAGATTTTTACAGAATAGCACCGCAGTCCCCCAAAACGCCCGCTTTACCACCTCCTAGTGATTTCGCTGGGGAGAAGAAGTGGTGCAACAAACTCTCCAGCAGGACAGCTGTCTGTTCAGTTAAAAAAAGAAACTTGCTTCTATACAATAATAGGTATGCAAAGTAGTTAATATTACGAGACACAGAACATTCAATTAAACTATTTGCTATATGTCAGCTAGCCACGCCAATACGAGTACATATACCTACCAATAAAAATAATGAAAACAAAAAAAAAAACTAAAAATATTAATAAAAACAAAATTTAACACCAAAATAAAAGCCTCCAGGCAGTTACCCCGCTATTCAGCGAAAAAAGAATCATAATTCGTTTGTTTCTTGGCTTATTCTCCCGTGAATTCACTCATAATGTGACTCGTGTACTTGACAAACCTTGCTAAGCATGTCGTGTATAGAATATATGTCATACATGACGTATTGACGTTGTTATTGACTTTGAAATGTTAACTCCTTTGTAATGTCCCTTTTGACATAATTTTGTATACAAATAGTCCTAGCAACTTGTTTGAGGTGTACTTAGATAAACAATAAACGAAACTATACTCCATTTGAAATAATATTAGACGTTTAAATAAACCATTTTTACACTCCGTTCAACCGATTTTGAATTCTATTGCAGTGGTGGCATGACAAATGGCAGCTGCAGTAAACAGTTGGTATTGTAACCACTTTTTTGCGTTGAATACCATCCTTATTCCTACGGTATAGAAGTCAAAATCGATTGAACGGGCTGTAAAAAGGTTTATTTTAATGTCTAATTTTAATTGCATGTTTGTTATTAAACATAAGGAGTTATTTAAAATAACAAACGATGTAAATCCTCGAAGCAGACGAGATCCTCACAGACTCGTACTTAGCAGTCCTACCAGCCTTGCTAAGTACATAAAAGCTGCCAAACTATGTGTGTACGAATTTATAACAAATTACCTAGTAATCTGAAAATGTTAAGCTCGAGATATGCTTATAAGAATAAATTGTATGAATGGTTAATTGATAACAACTTCTATAGTGTAAAACAATTACTCTAAAGAACATAGTGTTGTTGTAGTATAATAATAATGTTATTAAGGAAATAGTTAATACAAATATTTGCAATTTTGTATGCTATGTTTAATCTTGGCAAAACTGCTGCAAACTGCTCTACTTTTGTACCATTTTTATACCATGTTTTAAGCAAATAGACATATATTTATTTTTTAATTTTATATATCTCGGGAGGGGGTGGGGGTCCCGGTCCATTGGAAGGCATACGAGGTGCCGAAGCCAACTCACAGGGGCCCTTAGGAAATTTTAATAAAATGCGGCATCAACCGACGATTATCCCTGTATGCACCCAAGGATAATCCCCGGTTGGTGTAGGACTGCAGGATATGGAATAATAAAAAGTTAGACTATGGGTTTGGGTGGCTAAAGTGGACTGGTTACCAAGAATGATAGAAGACTTATGACCACTGCCTGATCAATGTTTTATAATAACATTAATTAATGTCGTTTTATAAGATATTTCTTTTCTTACAGAGAAACTCAGTTGTGTTTGATTGACTGTGTCGTCTGAATCACGGAATAAAAGAAATATCTTATATATACATGGATAAAATGGCAGGGGGTGACTTGCACACTCAATAATGGGTAGACCAGGAACTGGATTACCACATAGGATACTGTTTATCCCGATATTCCCACGGGATTGAGACTTAAGGCTCGTACACACAGGCGCGACGCGACACGCGACACAAAGGCACCGCAAGTCGCGCGACGAGCGGTGCGCCTGTGTGTACGAGCCTTTACGCCGGTGTAACCGCGGGGGCAAGCTAGTATGATGTAAATGCATTCTACGTTATTGAGTGAATGTGCAGTTCATTCGTTCACGCTCTAATGATGGTGCAAAACTGCACGCATTGTATAGTTTAGAAGCTCTAAGCCAGGGGTGGCCAACCGGTCGATCGCGATCGACTGGTCGATCGCGACTATTAGTTCAGTCGATCGTAGCAAGGAAAAAAATATGAATGCGTAGAACAGACTGCGAAACGTACCTAATCACTAACTGCTGCACGCATCATCTTGTATCATTTTTCAATCGCCGTTCCGTCACGTTATTTATCCTCTCTTCTATGCAGTTTAGCTCTCTTTTGTTTTCGGTGCGCGATAACAATAAGCGGAAAGCGTATGGGACGCTGGAGTGGGGCGCGGGCGGTTGTCAATCCGTCAGTCAGTTGACGACAGATTAGCGGAGTTACGAGTGGTTACGAGTTATATTTACCCTCTTAATAAAATAAAAAAATACTGAGATGATTTGATGAAGATTTCAAGAAGTATGTAATTGGTAGATCGCCCAGGGTATCGTCAGTGAACAGTAGATCTTGAGTCTAACCAAGTTGGCCACCCCTGCTCTAAGCAGTCATAAAGACGGACACGGTCACGACGTTTTACGACTTGACAAAAGGTCGTGACGTCTTTATTACATACATGTAGGTAATTTTAATACTATTGTGTTTATATTATCTAAATAATGGCGAAAACCGCTTCAAAATCCGTTGCAGGATTTTGATGAATAACGCGGACCCGAAAACAAACACGACGAGCGTGTACTTGTAGTTTAATTTATAACAAATATAATATATAGTCTAGCTTCCGCCTGCGGCTTCGCCGGCATGGTATGTCAATAAAAAGAGCCTAAGTCCTTCCCCAGGGCTTAAAGTATCCCGTATCAAATTTCATCAAAATTGGTCCAGCCGTTTAGGAGATTAACCGGAACAAACAGACAGACAGACATAAATATAAAAAAAAATTGTTATAAGAACCGTATACAATTTCACATGCATTTAGTAGGTAATCTTAGAAAGCTATATTTTGACATAACAAACTGACACTTAAATTGTATTTATTTGTATAGATATAGATATATAATGTATAGAAAAAAAAAAAATCTTCTTCTCTTCGTTTAATGAATGTATAGAAAATTTGATAGATATGTGTAAAAGACGACCAGATTCCCAAAATGGATTCTATTTCATCAGCCACAATGGCGAAACTACACCGTTCGATCATAACGAAACTGAGTGCCAATCGATTACTTATAACGAGTAATTAACTCGACACTGGCCTTATCCACGGGGTATAGAATGTGTAAAACATGATAATAATATTATTGCATGCTCGTAGCACTTTATATAATTGCACGTGCGGTTATTGTCAGTTATCAGGATAGCAACATGCTCATAAAGGCTCCTACAAACAGGCGCGACACGCGATATAATCGCGCGCGACACAAAGGCACCGCAAGTCGCGCAACGAGCGGTGACTTTGTGTCGCGCGCGATTTAGTCGCGTGTCGCGCCTGTATAATCCTTCATACAGGCGTACGAGTTAAGGTACCTGCCTTAACTAGTATTAAGAGGCAGCGTAAGTACTAGCATTATCAGCCTATAATGTTCCCATTGCCGATACACAAGCCTTCTTCCTTCGAGGAGGGGGCTGTAATCCACCACGCGGGCGCAGTTCAGGTTGGTTGATGTCACACGTCTTCGAATGTTTGGTTCTAGGATATTATGTCGGTTTGTTGAACACGATGTTTTTTTTTTGCACCGTTTTGAGAGCAGTGAAAACACCTTTTTTATCCGATGTATCGGAGAACATTTTTCAAATACTTTGGTTATTCCTGTGATAAATTCATCCCGACCACGGAACCCTTCATTGTGCGTGGTCCGGGACATACTTGGTGTTTCATGATTAGTTTATTATGGATTGGTCGCACGTTTTGATCTTTTTGCTAAAAATAGATAAGTACAATCAGCGTCCGGCAGTTTCAGCCGCATAAAGGCTCCTGCAAACAGGCGCGACGCGCGATGCGAATCGCGCGCGACACAAAGGCACTGCTCGTTGCGCGACTTGCGGTGCCTTTGTGTCGCGTGTCGCGTTGCGCCTGTGTGTACGAGCCTTAACTGTCGATCCAGTGGGAATATCGGGTTATATAAGGTCCATAAGACATTTAAAAAAAAACAGAACTGCGTGATTTTGTACACACCGATTGTTACAAAAAGTTTGACCTATGTGTTATTCTGATGTATATATGTATATTACTGTAAAGTTTTACCACAATCCGTTCAGTAGTTTTTGCGTAGAAGAGTAACAAAAATCCATCCATCCATCCTCATAAACTTCGTGGTTTATAATATTGGATAGGATTAGTAGGAAGTAGGATTAATAATTCCAGCCTGCGTATATTATGTCTCTCTGAGCCTCGATAATTACGTTAAACCGCTGGTCCTGGCTGTCATTCGTAGATCTTTGAATGTAATGATGAATCCTGACCGTAAATAACAGAATGTGGTCAGTAGTTGTCAATAAACTTAATCTGCCGCAGTCCACTGCTGGATATGACTGCTGATGAGACCTTCATCACCACCTCATTAACACCTGTTCCACTGCCGCCGTGGGACCGACCGACCTCCCTCCTCGGAGGTCGGGTGCCTTTTGAAGGTTTCCCCCCGACAACAAAAAAAAAAAAGGTCTCATCACCACCTCATCAGCTCCTGGTACTCTGCCGTGTGCATCCTGTCTGCCCCAGGCACCCTTAAGGTCGTCGGTTGGGGGCGACCCACGCTACGCTGGCCGATACGCGCTACTCTTGGACTGGTCTTCTCTATTGGGTATTAGTACTTTGGCAAACAAGGCTAATTGCCACTTCAGCCTACTAACCCTGCAAACCATGTCGATAACGGTTCTTTTCCGGATAGTCTTAAATCAGATCTTATCCTTCAAAGAAACCCCGACATAGTTCGTTCCATAGCGCGCTGAGCGACTTTGAATATCCTCGATTCGGCACTGCATGTAGGTATAATCAGCAAGACGAACTAAGACCTCAGTCTATATTAGCCTTATTTATATGCGTATTCTAAAATAATTAAAAATAAAATAATACCCACGCATATTATTTTATTTTTCTGCCGAAAGGTTCTGGAGTAGCGACCGCGTAGCGGAAGACGTAGCGCTGGAAGGCCATCGGTCCACCTTGTGGGAAAAAGGTGGATCGATGACTTTGTGAAGGCCGTAGGAATCCGCTGTATGCGGGAAGCACAGAACCGGTCGAAGTGGCGGTGTTTAGGGGAGGCCCTATGTCCAGCAGTGGACGTCTTTCGGTCGTAATGAAATGCGTGGGTTGGTCAAAGTACGTCACATTGGTGACATTTTGGTAAATTAGCCACAGAACCCATAAAATAAGAGAACGAAATATTATAATGACAATACTATTGTAATGATATTTTGTTTTAAAAACAAAATAAACTTGCAGAAAATATAATGAAGATGATAGGTAAATACTTGGGCGGAAACTTATTTTGTTGATTTTTATTCAATAATTTATAATTAGAAAGTGATGAATTTTTATAAGTACATTATAATTATTACAGAGCAGAAGGTCAGTATGGTCAAATTATTAATTAAAACACCAGCTTCAACATCAAATATCATAGGTGAATCGTATCACGCATGCGCCGCCTAACTTCGTTCTTGCCTTGCATACAAAGGGAAGACAGTAAACAAATAGGTGCCGCTAAGACCGGTCGTCTGCTTGTCCGCCGGGTTTCGCGCGCAAATTGTCGCCGTGCCTATAATTTTACCAATTCTTTACCATCGAAGTTACGTCACTTTGGAAGACCATGAGGTATTCTCAACGGTTACTAAGACACCAGTTGTCGAGTGTGGTGGCATTTTTTGATATTTGTTACGTAATTAATTGTATTTATTTCTATATTAAAAAACTTGTGTGAAAGTTTACTTGGAAAAGTTAAGTAGTTTATTCAGCGGTGTTTTCTTCGTTTCGGTCAGTGTAGATGGATTTCTTTAAACTTCTTTATATTACTGTGTTTTTGTTAATTTCAAAGTACTTTTGACTACAAAATTGTACGATTACTTTTCTCGATGAGAGGTAAGTTTTCGAAAGTTTGAGTCGTCGTTAAGTATTATCCCATAATAATTATGTATATTTTTTCAGTATTTCAGGCACACACACAGATCACATTTTTTTCGTTAAATACGTACCTATCAGATAAGTAAGACAGAAGGTCACCTTTGTCCACCTATGATTTCACCAAAGTCACCTAAGATAAATAATAATATCCCTGGAATTAATTTGACGTCTGACAGCTGTTCTAGTATAGAAAAACTGTAAAAAATTTAATATGTATTCTCAGGAGAAGAGTTATTCTAGGTATAAAAGTCTGGTGGAATTCGCCCTAAGGGCTGATTTTTGCAATGCCAGATAAATTTATCGGAGGAATAATTTTGAATTTTGGACAGTTCTTCTATACAAAAACTGTCAGACGTCAATTTCATTCCACAAATAACAGTTATTAGACGAATAAGTTATACTTACCGTCAAAAGTACTTAAGGCAAAAGCGCCAGGATAGCCCGCGAAATTCAATTTTTTTTAGGTTTTTTGCAATTTGCTGGTCAGTATTAAGTTGTACGTTGATTAATATTGATTCGCGGCCGTAACAAATATGTATTTACAGAACTATAATCATTAAAGTCATCAACACAACTCTCTAAGACCACGTAACTCCAAAGAATAACTGTTTCATGAAATCGTCATTCTTCGGAGTTACGTGGTCTTAGAGAGTTGTGTTGATGACTTTAATGATTATTATTCTGTAAATACATATTTGTTACGGCCGCGATTCATATTTTGATCGACGTACAACTTAATACTGACCAGCAAATTGCAAAAAACGTAAGAAAATTTGAATTTCGCGGGCTACCTTAGCGCTTCCCCTTAAGTACTGATAAAAACAATATACTGCGCATCCATCTGACGGTGGGTGCGCAGCCTGTTGTTTGTTATTAAAACTTCTAGCTGTCATTCAGAGATTCAAGTTCAACAACGTAATGAATCTAAATATATAAAATTCGAAGTCCTGACTGACTGATATATCAACGCACAGCCTAAACCGCTGGTCCTAGAGACATGAAATTTGGAGGGTGTGTTCTTTGTGAAGAGTAAGTATCCACTAAGAAAGGGTTTTTCGAAATTCCACCCCTAAGAGGGTGAAATTTCACGCGGCCGAAGTCGCGGGCAGAAGCTAGTATATGTATTTAACTAACTAGCCTTAATTTCTCCACTGCAGGGCAAAGGCGTCCCGGGATCTTACTTTTCCACACCATTCTGTCTTATGCCAGTGCCGAACAGTCCTTTCAGTAAAAGTCAAGCACAGTGATTATAAGTCTATCAAACAGATTTGTCTATCCAAAGACATCACGGTCAACACTTCCAGCATAGCGTCAGGGATGGGAAAATTTCGACTTGCATAATTATGTACGAATAGGTATGCAAGCAAACCTTTCCTCGTAAGAACTTTTTTAATGTAGATTTTGTGTGTAAAACTCCGATTGTCCGTGCCATGCGCGTCCGGTCCTTTAATGTTCCGGAGTGTGCTCTCATGTGTACGGACACTGAGTCCGGAACAACCGGATCCCGGAGGAGCCTGACCGGAGGGAAGGCAATGAAGCTGCAACCAATTGACCACTGAATGCTTCTTTATGGGTCTCGTTAAGTTATATGAATATAGCTCATGACGTCATGAAAAGACAGCCTAGTCAGCTTAAAGGTTGGTTAGGTTTTTGACAGCCCAGGACACTCTGAACTTATATATCGGTAACTTAAAAAAAAATGCTTTCGTGTTGTATTGTATATCGAGCGTGTTTTGCGATGATTGGCATAAATACAATAAAAATCAAAATTGACACAATTTCCTGAAGACTTTACTGTTCCATGCAATGTATCTGCATGTAAATGGAACAGTGTTCATGTATTTTTAAAGTGTTGGAAACTTTTTGATTTGACAATAACCACCGAAAAGATGCGTAACGGTACGAGCTTGACTTTCAATCAACTCAGTCTGTCACAGTCCACAGCTGGGCATAGGACCCAGACTGCGCCACAACACTTGTCCTCCGCCTTCCGCGTCCAGTCCCAACCACTTTCTTAAGCTTGAGTGTGTGGCATGGTATAAGTAATACAGCATGGCTTTGTACCAACGCTGAAAACAGGGTAAAGAGGGGAATTTGTTCATCCTCTCCTATCGGCACGAACTTTGGGAATCATAGTCATACCGCGGAAAAAATATAAGCCAAGTCAGCAAAGTGTAGGTAATTGATGCTAACTACATACTGACGTCATTCGTGGAGGCTGTATAAATGACGCTGTGAAGCTAAAAGTGACGGGTGCTCTTTCTTTACTCCTTTTAGTGCTCTGTGGAACTTGCTACTTTTGGAGCATAAGGATATTAATCAGCCTAAAACTTTTGCACTGCTGGTACACAGACCTCCTCTCTGTGAGAGTGGGAGAGGGCTACAATCCACCACGCGATCGCAGTGCGGGTGGATTGACATGACATGTCTTTGAGGTTATGGTTAGTGGTTTGATTGACGGTTTACACGATAGGGACTACCATGCAAACTATTGAAAGTATACAGGATGGCAGGGAAACGACGCACAACCTGTCGTCATGGATGTAGTACATGATTCTGAATCCAATGCGTTGAAATGTTTCGTCGGTCATATGTATTGCATTTTTCTATGTAACAGCAGATTTGATAGCCGACGAAAAATGTATGTGCTGGGGGTCTTCTTGGTCTGAATCCATGGTTACAGTTTTCGCTTCGATGTTCCTGCCACTTTGAATGAACCGAGGGTTGGAGATTTCGAAACTTGATTCATAGATTTTCAATGGTTTGATAGAGGTATATTCTCTTTTACGCCCGATTATTTTGGCAATAGACGATTACGTGAAAAGGATGAGTAATCTAATAAACAGGAAAGCAAATAACCATCTAAATTGGTCGTTTCAAAACACATTTAATAAACAGCATTCAATGATAAACAAATGCCGTTCTGAGTTCGACATCTTCAGTTTATCTACTGGCAATTGCAGCCGGTAAATACTAATTTTAGTTTTGGCAAAACTTCCTAACTTTTCGAGTGAAGGTGGCCGGATGTTCAGGCAATATTGCTTGTTGCTATAACATTATTATATTATTTTACGGGTGCACCAGTTGAGTCTCTAGATCGATATAATATACAAAACAAGCTTTTTGAAAGTTGCAAACAACTGGCCAAGTGCGAATCGGACTTACCACAAGGCAAAAACGCCGAAAAAAACACTTTTGTTGTATGGGAGCCCCCCTTAAATACTTATTTTATTCTGTTTTGAGTATTTTTTGTTATAGCAGCAACATAAATACATCATCTGTGAAAATGTCAACTGTCTAGCTATCACGGTTTGTGAGATACAGGCTGGTGACAGACAGACAGACGGACAGTGGAGTCTTAGTAATATTGTCCCGTTTTTACCCTTTGGGTACGGAACCCTAAAAATGCAGTTCTTTAAACAAAACTAACTTTCATTAGTCGAGATAAAGTACGAAATAAAAAAAATTGCTCAAACGTTTAGGTTAGAACTAAAATTAGACCTTGTTGGTTCATATATTTTGTCCTAATCTTTGTTCCGATGACAATGCTGTATCATATTGAGCTGATCTACTGATAAGGACAACAGGTTATCCATTAGTACAAGCTTACATAAAAGCTAAAGCGTCTTTTTGGCAAGAACTTTTCTGCTTACTTAGCTAATCAAATAGATTTCACCTCATTCATTTGATCACACTTCTTCTTCGTTGAGAAATTAATAATATTTTAATAACACTTACAAACGCTTAGCTAATTTGAACTTTTTATGATTTTATTCGTGACAATTTTTCCGTTTTTGACACGAGAACTTGATAATGAACGAATAGTGTTGACTTTTTGCATCTTCTTGAGTAATCAGAAATTCTGAACAGCAGTTTTTCAGTATATTTTTTGCTTATTCAATCACAAATTCAAAGCGTTCAATAATAATAACAATATATTTAATAAAAAGGGAGATTGTAGTACATGAGGTCAGAAAGATGAAACAACTTGATTGAAAAACTAAGATTTTTAGATACGTATAATACTGGGATACAGTCCTCATCTCTTCGAGAGGGAGTGGTCTGTACTGTAACATAGCACGCGGGCCCAGTGCGGGTTGGTAGATGTAACATGTCTTAAATTTTTTGGTTGTAGGACATGCCGGTTTCATCACGATGTTTTCCTTCATCGTTTTAAGAGCAGTAATGAAATTATTTACACAAAGTAAAGCGCCTGTTTAGGTTATAACTTGTAAGTCGGGGCCGTTACCACTGGGCCATCACTGCTGTATTTTCTTGCTAAGAAATACAAACTGTTCCGTGAACCTTTAGGTAGCTAATTAACTATTACTTCTTCACGTTCTGAAGTAGGTAAATCGAAAACCATTGCGTTATAATTCCAACGTCGTGAAAAGACGGAGCAAAACCAAAACCAACTTCACGTACATATAGTTTTCACACAGTCACCTCCGATAACGTAGCAGAACAACAACCCTATAAGTCATCGGAAAAACAGCAAAAATATCCTCCTTAACAATACATTTCAGTCCCACAAACAAACATAGCTTTTTATGGTAGCGCAGAACAAAGAAAAAGTTCGCATTGAATCGTATACTGTTTAACGAGCCCGGATACGGATGCGGGTCCAAAAATCATGCGGAGTTGCGGACATCCGCAGGAGGACGCGTGACAGATGGCGGCAGCAACTCTGCTTGCCGTACCTACAGCCACCAATATTATCTACCCTTTGAACATCCCATTTGTAAAATAAATGTACTCACATTTTGCTCTCCGCTTAAGACAACAAAAGACTGCGCTTACATAACTCTCTGTCGTACACTCTTAAAACATCTTGAAAACATCCTACTAATATTATAAATGTGAAAATTTGTGAAGATGTTTGTTACTCAATCACGCGTAAATCGTTGAACAAGTTTGGATGAAAATTGGTACACAGATATTATAGACCGTTTCCTGGATTAACACAGAGGACACTTTTTATTCCGATATTCCCACGGGATCGAAACGCGGGTGAAACCGCGAGACGCTGCTAGTATTATTGTATTCCGGAGCAAATGTCATTCGTCTGACATTTTATGTCAGATGTGTCTGACAAAATTAGGTCAACAGAGGTTTTATAAGTACATTACGAGTCCAGTCAGACCGCCTGTAGACAAGTAGACGGGTTAGTCAAATTATTCTGTCTTTGAGAGCGACCAATACTGATGGGTGACGCGGCTTATGTGCAATCCCCTGGAGCACAAATTAGGGACATCTCGTTAAAAGATGATGATGGCAGCTATGTGAACGGTTTGCGAGAGACTTTTAGTTCAAGCTTTTAAAAAGCTTATTTTATTGCCATAAAAAAGCTCGATGTTATGCTATATTATCAAGGGCTCGAAATAATAAGGGGCTCGTGGCTAAGTAATAACAACCGCACGGGTCGATCGATCAGGTTAAGCTACGCTTGCCGCGGTTGGTCTGTGGATGGGTGACCATCTTTACATACTGAGAACCCTCCGTCTCTTGGAAAATATGTTAAACCGTAGTTCCCGGCTGCTATTCGTGGATCTTTGACAGTCGTTACGGGTCGTCAGAGCTCCGAAAGTCTGACAACCAGCCAACCAACCAACCAAGGGGTAACTTATTACCCAGTTACTGGGTTGTGGAGGTTAGATAGGCAGTCGCTCCTTGTAAAATACTGGTATTCAACTGCATCCGGTCAGACTGGAAGCCAACCCCAAGATAGTTGGGAAAAGGCTACGTAGATGATGATGTATGCTTTATTATCAAGTTACTTCGAACAGAATGCGTGACTGATTCTTTTGATTAAAAGTGCGACACGGTTCCATCCCGTTTACGTTATTCGGGTCAGTGAAAATTGAAGTAGTCAACAGTTGTATCGGCAGTTTTTCCAAAAAAATATTATTTCATTCGACAAACGATTATTGACTCGCACCATTTCGCAGTATTGGAACCAACAGCATCTTTGGCAATCGATGCAGAGATTGCAGAGTACAGTTCATTTCTGAAAGTAATATGGGTAGTTGGTATTATATCGAATTAACGAATCAAACGAAGCACAATGGGAACAAACACGTACACCGCCTGTACTCCATACACACTCCACACACATAATTATCAGTCTAACATTATACATCTGGTCTCGACTCTGGAATTCGTACCCCGAGCCCCCAGATACAGACTAACTCTCTAGTTTGGGGCTAACTGGCAAATAATACATATACTGTAAGCAAGCTATATGCAATATTTTAAGCTACTCATGTCGTCTCAATTTGCTGTCAAACTGTGAAACTGCTTACAGTATAATTCCCTCTCAGTTCGCCAAAAATACTTTAGCAGCTCTGCGCCACACGCCACAAATTGGACACTGTACTCTTTTACCCCATTACTAATAAACATTGTATAGCGTCTGTATAGTTACACAACGCTTTGTCTTCTTCTTTCAAAAGTCAAATTACTGACGACTGAAAGAGAGAAATCGGTGTGTAACTAACTATTCATCTGATATAATACGTTTATTAGTAAGGTGGTTGTACGCAAAATACGCGCATTGACGTGGAGTTGCGGACAACAGCCCGTATTACCTATTACCTAGTACGGGGGTTACACTTTTAACTTTGACAGTTGCCCACAATTTGTCAACTTGTTGCTCTTAAGATTATTGTGACCTGAACTAAAACTGTACCACTGTAGGACAAAGGCAGCCCTTACTTCTTCCCACTTTTCTACTGCGATTGCGAGCCAACCCTTTAAGAAGGATGTGAATATAAATATTTGTATAAATAGAAGACTTTAATATAAATCTTGTAGAGATTTATATTAAAGTTATTATGTCGTCGCCAGGGTATCGTTCTTACTTTGCTTCTCATTCGCGTTGCTACGTATGAGTTAGAATCCGTTAAGCCTGAAGTAATTCATTTGGTTGAAAAAGAACTTCTTTCAACACTGTAACTATAGAGAATGAAATATCAAATCTTATGATACTGCAAGTGAACAGAGTGTACCTACCTAGATTTAATACCATTTGAGTGAAGTTTGCTTTGTGCAGGCTCAGTAGACATTAGTATGAGAAAGAATGGCGGTAATTTATATTTTGTTCTTTGCTATCCTCTGTTGAATAAAAAAATTTAATCGTGAACACCAGTATTAGCCAGTGCTATGTATCAGCATCCTTATAAAGATTGGGTCGTAGGTGCGAACCCGGCGGTACTTTACTTTGTGTAAATTATTTCATTCCCACTGCTCTCAAAACGATGAAGGAAAATATCGTGAGGAAACCGGCATGTCCTGGAACCAAAAATACGAAGACATGACATCAACCAATCCGCGTGGTGGATTACGGCCTACTCCCTCTCACAAAGAGGAGGCCTGGTTTCCAGCAGTAGGAATATTATGGATTTTTGCTATTCCGTTACTCTATTAAACTTAAAGTAACTCTTTCCTAAAATCACCCAGCTTAACAAAATGGACCACAGATGCCAAACCAGATAAATCCTCTTAACAATAAACATAATTTCCTAACCTTTAAAATAAAAGACACACCATACTAAATCACTGGTCGATTTCATCGAAGTTCATCGACTTTAGTTCCCGATCATTAATCCGGCTATTGGTTCAAATAAGGCTCAATCACAGACACTAGAAGCGAACCATAAAATCAACATAATGTGTTTGGACACTTGCCATTCAGTCGCGCAGAGACGAAGTCTGAATATTTCACCATATGAATCTTGTAGGAGTCTCTTGACTGGATTAGCATAGCAGTTTGAACCAAGACCTCTGCCAAAACTTTAATGAAACGGTTTTGCTATAATTATGTAGAGAAATGGCTTATTTGTTTGTAGATCTCTTCATAAGATTCTATATTATTGTCTGATTGGATTTATTTGGAATTATGTGAACAAATTTTAGTAAACTGTTATTGGTTTCGTCTTTAGTCATGGATAGTACATGCATTTAAGTGGACGGAATCACGGAACTAGAAAAGGAAAATAAAAGAAAACTTTCCAAAACAAAATTAAACACAACAGTCAGTTTCGGATCTCACGGCTTTGTATCAAACTTTATTGTAGATACTTCTATTAGCTTAGAAACTGGAACTCATGAATTTAAATACAAATTCTAAAAATATCATTTAGACCTCATTTGGAAGAGTATGGTTTGAATACACACTTTTTTCGAACTTTAAAATTAATTATTGTACGAATATACTATGATTTCCAATGCAATGTGGTTTAAAACCACATCATCACTGTCACTCAATTATTTTCCATTTTAAACCGCAACATCAACGTAAATGAGACTTTGCCGTTGCGGGCGTCCAACCGCATGCGGGCATGGGAAAATAACCGCACGTACGACTTTGGTGCACTCTCCTACTATTGCAGGAATTGAAGAAAAACTAAGGTAACAAGAAAACTAAGCTTGCTTCAGTAAACTACATGGATAAACAGGGATAAAGGGGGCACGGAGACGGGGTTGATAGGCGGGGCAGGGATAGATTCAGTGTTCAGTGACTATTCAACGGTGGTCTGCTTGAACTTAAACGGAATAAAATAAATACGTTAAATCCTTGAAAATCACAAACTTGAGAAATGGGTGACATTTTTATAGATATTTTTATCGTAGCTCGATGTGATAACGGCTTAAACAAGTGCCCGTCTTATTTATTCTTTCTCGTGATATTTCTCAGACTGCTGATTGCTACCGCAAGTCCTAGCCTTTGTTAGTGGGGTCTGACCTATTTATATTTATCAACATCGTCACTGGCATCCTTGTTCGTTAAAGTTTCAATTTTAAAGCGCGCCCGATAAGCAATCCATTCATCGCAGAGTTCACAACATGAAGCAAGTTGGTAACGCGTTGAACTACCGGTAGGTATTTACCTAAATTTGACAAAACGCTCGTCTATGCACGCGTATATACATAATATACATCCCTTAATGACATGCTCTAAATTTACTTTATAACACGTTGAAATAGATATTTCAATTTGGTTCACCTATTCATTTTCATCCTGTGTAATTGCTGACCACTAATTACTGTATCCAGTCGCTATATTAACTCGATCGATGTAACTAGTTGTGGTCACCACAACACTTTGTCCACGATATGTTGTAACTGTTATTAATTTTCAGCAA
This sequence comes from Luperina nickerlii, assembly GCA_963855955.1. Taxonomy (NCBI): domain Eukaryota; kingdom Metazoa; phylum Arthropoda; class Insecta; order Lepidoptera; family Noctuidae; genus Luperina; species Luperina nickerlii. The sequence goes on from OY979662.1 coordinate 26,997,952, forward strand.
ACAGCAAGTGCACTCGACAATTTGATTTGTGCCATTAAAGTTCGAAATTAATTTCCAAAATTATTCCTTCAACGAATTACATAGTCGTTAACACTTTAAATTATTTATTTAATACCTACTTGAAGCACAAAAATGTTTACAGGCGGACTTAATGCCATAGGCATTTTCTATCAGTCAATCTTTGGGTGATTCAGAGACATACAGTGGTACGTATTCGTTCATTTATTTAAATAATCAAGATTTATACAACTGTACTTTAACCAAATCTAAAAATAACAAAATTAAATCCTAACTTAACTAAAGCTATACAGAAACTAAAAAATAGCGTCCAAAAATTTATCCGCATCGCTGTCGACTGGTAATGTACCCAAGAGACTGGCGGCATTACCACGTTGTATCGCGATGCTTAGCCTCTGGCCAAGGTAAAAGCCAGCCCTGTGGTCACGGGAAGTGTCAACCAGCCGTTTCGAAATTTCTTTAAAAAGACCATGAGCACTCGGACCCCACGGCCTGAGGGTTTCAACCCCAAATTTATAATAATTATTATAATATATTACAATAATTATTATATTATATATTTATTATAATATTTTATATATTATTTTATTTTATAATTTCTTCCCTTCCCCTATTTCATACACTATCGCAAATGGAGGGAATAAATTGACCTTTTATTATAGTTTTGGTAAAACCACTGCAGGTTTGGTCAGTCATTATAATTTATTTTTATGTTGACGTTGCACTACAGGTGTTTAAACTGGTAGTGGTTTTTGTTCAATCAAATTCAAACAACCCGTCTGTCGCAATTTAATTGAAATCAAACTTAAACTAAAAATAGTAGTGGCCAGAAAATTTGAAAAAACTGAACTAATTTGTTTTTGATAGGTAGTAGCTACCTACCATTTGTACCTATTAGCTCGTTTTGTTGGCTCATCAGACAGGTACAGGTCGAAGTTTGTTGACTACCCAAAAAGTCTCAACACTATTTGCAAAACTACACGGAGGTTTCGCACCATTCCAATTAAAAGTCATCAATTACATTAGGTACTTGTTTCAGATTTATTATTTTTTGTATTAGTAGATACTTGAATATAAACAGAATTTCTCAAATCGAAACCTTTGACGAAAGCCAAGTTCTGTTTGTATTCGAAGACATGTGACATCTACCAACCCGCACTGGGTCCATGTTGTGGATTACAGTCCACTCCCTCTCGAAGAGACGAGGCCTGTGTTCCAGCAGTGGAACATTATTTATACATAACAATTTCAAATGTGAATTTCTTTATTACTCTGTATTTTCTCGTGGGAAAACCTGGAATAAAAGATCTGAAATGCTGCCGAATGCTGTCGCTGCTGTTCTGTGTTTGTAAAAGGCTTACCCCACCAAGTGACACCGTGTGAGCGTGTGAGTGCAAGCTGGAAAAGTAAAAGAAAAAAATAAAAGACAAATTACATTCTATGGAAAGTTTATTCCAATAAAAAGTAAATTACGGCGATTTAATGCAACTAGTCGAAGTTCTCAGCAAATCATTTACTTAACCGTTTGTATGGAATTATAGAAGTAATAATTCATGGAACTGTAGAAGATAACGACGGCGATCGATGTCATTACACTTTTAGTTTGTACTATTTTACCCCGTTTCAGTCTACAAATTGATTTAAGTCCACGTCCGCCCGGGCGGTTATTAGCGCAACGTTTCTACCGCGCTCTGTATCATCTATACTAGCTTCTGCCTGCGACTTCGTTAGCATGAAATTTTAGCCCCGATCCACCGCGTCACATCGCATCACCCGATCGCGCTATTACTCCTTTTTCGCTTAGCGTTTTTTCTGACTTTTTTTCTAATGGCTCAGCGCCTAAGGGTGTACGGTTTACATTTTAAGGGTGTAGTCGTTTTTATTTTGGCAAATATTCCTAAACACGTTTTTGCAAAAAAATTATAATTTCGACACATAGTGAAAAATGTGTCGCTCGCATGCGTCTGCACTCGCGAAGTGACGTCGCGTCATAGGCAAATTATATCCTACTTGAAAATTGGTACAAATATTACGAGTCATTTAAAAGCTCAACCATTACTCTAGCATTAAAAATCTCGTAGAAATAAGCGGTTAAGATTCAACCGCTTATTTCTACGAGATTTCATCACATGTTTTTGTTGTCGAGAAAATTCAACTTACCACCAGCTTACCATGCACGTAACGTACAGTAACGTCCAAACGACGTGTTAAAAAAGCGCTCGTGCGTGTGTGGGCTTATAGTACACTCACTGCACATATAAAAAACAGCCGAAAGGGTCGATTGAAGGTTAAGCTGTGCTTGTCGCGGTCGGTTCGCGGATGGGTGACCATCCATTACATATCGTGACCCCTCTGTGAAGATCAGATAGGCAGTCGCTGCATGTGAAATACTGGTATTCAGATGTATCCGGTTAGACTGGGAGCTGACCCAATACAGTTGGGAAAAGGCTAGGCAGTTATTCATTATTACTTTTTTTCGTGTAATTTTAGGAATGCAGTTGATTGTTACTGCAACAAGTGATGCAGTAAGGTGGATAACATTGGGAGATTAATTTATTAATTGATGTTGAATAAACTGGACGGGGAAGTAAAATGTGTGCTAATCATAAAATAACAGTAACCAAAAATTCAGGAAACTGAAATCGACCGTCTATTAATTAACTGTCATTTATGACAGTTGTATGAAATGGCTATAGCACAGGAAATTGACGTAGTGTCAGTTTGATATGACAGTTAATTTTCCTAACTGTATTAGGAAAACTGTAGACAATTCCTCAAAGGTGGAAGTAATTTTTCAATTAAATTTCTTCATTTCACCCCGCACTTTTTTCCACAAAGAGCACGTTCCATAGTGCTCATAGGTTCCTCTACTTTTTACTTTTTTCGGAACTGAATTCGAAATTGAAACGTTGGACATTTCGCGCCATCGACAGATAGAGCGCTCCAGGTTTTTTTAAAGTGTCGTCCGATATGTGTACAATCTGCATCCAGTTCCATCAAAGCTTTTTTACCTCTCAATTTACATCACTGTTAAAATCATTTTGATATTTATTTCCATTGTCCTATGGTTGTTTGTGGGTTGCTGCGTGTGTGGCTGTATTGGATTGACCTTAAGACTATGCACATATTTTATCCAGTTTTCTATAGAGAACCTTGATTTTAAATATCTTCATGGGTGACGCATGACGACATGAAAGGTCTTGTCCTTCTTTTTTTAAGAAACTCAGAGAAATCTTGCTATCGCAAGTTGAGTTTATTGATTCAAGTTCCAGTCGCATTACGAGTTTTTATGGTTGTTTCACAAAATTATTGTTAATATTTTTAATGTCTGGACTTTCAAAGAGACCTCGTCTCTTGAGTTTGTTTCGGGATTTACTCTCAGAGGTAGTCAGTTAAGGAATGCGGACTCCAGTTATTTTGTAAAAATTATGACATGTGAAAGTGACTCTAATAGCGTACTTGCATATTAAACAATTTATTTTCATGTGATATTATAATTGCTCTTAAAAGTGCAGAATCACAATTAAACAAGCCAAATTGCTATTCATAATCTCAACTTGCGCCATAGCCAGATACAAGTAGCAAGAAAAGGGAAGGAAAAAAGGTTGAACACAAAGAGTAAGTACAGTGCGTGCCACATAAGAAGAGACTTGACCCCGCCTCCCCCGTCTCTTTCCGCCGCCCCTATGACGTCCGGTCTCGTCCCGCACTCAGACCTCATACCGCTAAAGATACCTAAAATCGTGTTCTGCGCACGTCAAACCACGTGGTGCGTCAAGTCTCTTCTTACGTAGCACCCACTGTACCAGTTACTTTGCAAAAATGCAAACGACAACGTTAATTTCGTTCCCGTTAAGCCTCTTCTTCAGAATATCAACAAAATGGCGGTATTCTCATTCCTAACTTCATGGTAGAAACTTTTTACTTGGTAGAGCTGATACCAATAAGCTTGCCCGATCGATATTTCGTATAACAGCATGTTACATATCCCACTAAATATCTTTTTATGGGATGGACGCAGATGAGCCACCCATTTTACTGGGATATTTCGTAAAGCCGAATAAGGCCGAGAATATGCCGCAAATTTGGGAAAACAAAATATCAGCTGCATTTTCGACTCGCGTCTTAGGGGCCGTCCCCAGGAGTGAGAGAATCGCGGCGATATTATCGTCATGCCACGTATTTCTATAAACTCTCTTAGATCGTGACTCCACACGGCGATATGATCGCGGCGAAAATTTGATGGCACGGAGAGACTATCGCCGCGATTCTCTCGGTAGTGGAGACGGCCTCTTAGCCGCGTGTGGCGTGATCTCATTGCTAGGCAGGTGCCAGGTGACCTATGGAGTAGACCTAACAACTAAAAACAAGTTGGAAAGCAACTAGTAGCGAGTACGTGACTGTGACGAGCGATTACTCGCTGATATGCGTATGTACCAAGCGTGAGTCTCTCAGCGAGTGATCTGCCCGCCTTGAGAGTGTTGCTGAGCTAGTACTCTCTTCGATAGCTCTTGTCACTGCCACAAACGAGTTAGTTTTTTAGTAATTCAACCATTGAGCAGTAGAGAGCAAGTGAGCAATTCTAACGTAAGGTAACCTCAAACTCAAAGCTTTTATTTTAATTAAACCTATTACAGACACTTTTGAATAGTCGTGGAGTCAGTCACTCCGTCAGAAAGTTGAAGCTAGTTGCCCGTTCCAAAAAGTAGATCTCTATGAAAGTAGATCTCTATCTATAGAAGAACGGGCAAGAAACTCCATGGACACTCTTTAAAATCAAGCTGTTACGTAACTCTGGGTACATTCAACCAGCTGCTGGTAACATTAAGTTAGTAATTTTGAAGAGTAATAAAGATACGTATTTTACATACTGCTCCTGTTACCATATAATATTTGGTATGATTTTCAATTCTTTTTAGAAGATGCTTGTAAGAAGGCTACCAAGCATCGAATCGAAATAATATAATGATCCGATGATTCTTTTTATAATTATGCTGACCGCTTAACTGACACGTTGTCTGAGGTAGCAGCGCGGTGTGGCCCACACTTTGTAAAGGTTAACCTTCTCAATAAGTGTGCATACACACGAGCGGCGCGCTTCAACGGCAGTAAAAACTGCAGCCGTCGATGTGCCTCTGGTGTATTTGAGTACAATGCGTGCCACGAAAGATGAGACTTGTCCCCGCCTCCCCCGCTCTTTCCGCCGCCCCTATGACGTCCGGTTTCGCCCCGCACTCAGACCTCATACCGCTAAAGATACCTAAAATCGTGTACTGCGCATGTCAAACCACGTGGTGTGTCAAGTCTCATCTTTCGTGGCACGCATTGTACGGTGCTCAAATACATGAGCAGCATGTTGTCAATGGCAGTTGCTGACTCAGCGGCCGGTCTATTCGTCTCTGTAAAGAAACCTCTAATTTTCCGATATACTTGACAAGTTTTTGACATTGATGTTGCTGAGATGATATTGTGACTAGATTTTGAAAGTATTTAATTACGGGGATTGGCCTGCTCAGTTTCGTTTCATTTAAATTAATTTTGTCTCTCACTTTTTAAAAAAATATCTAATTCATGGTAAATTACACCTTGATGCCAAATTGGCAGAAAGAAAATAAAAAAGAAAAATATTTTATTTCAGACACGCACAGGAAATAAAAACATTAAAAAAGCACATTAAATCTAAAAAAAATCAACAGCAACTTCACATCTAGGCAGCTATGTTTAGAGACTGCCTCAGATGCAGACTTAAGCATTAAGAAGACTCCTTTTTGGAATTACTCAGCTCTAGTACTTGGAAGAGTAACTACTAATAGGGTCACGTCAAAATGTGTGTCGGTCGTTAAAAATGTACCGTGTGGAGGAACTGGTCCGACACTGATCCGGTGATAGCTCTGTTTCATACCTGTCCAAGAAAATCAGTCTCCTGTAGTTTTATTCCAGTGAATTACCACTAGGACTCAAGTACTTTAATTATAGCACGTATAGCTTTAGAATAGTTTCGGTTCGAAGAATCATCTACGTCAGGGATACTACACGCATGTTCGAGTGCCGACTCGAACTTGATTTGGCAGTATGTTATATGTTAAAAAGCAAAGTCTACTCGAAGCAATACACGTATTCGGATTGTGCCGATTGGCATCTACTCTCGCTTCATTAAATCGGTTCTACTCGGCACAATTTGAGCTGAGCTAATCGGCTTTTTAGAACATAATAATAATATCTACAAACATATTATATTCGATTTTGCCGCTAACAGACCTGTCGGATAAAACTTTCTATCAAAAACTGACTTTTGCAAAGTTCAAAATATTTTACGGAGAAGTTAACAACCCTGCCACCCTGTCATCGACGCTCACATTGAAACCATGAGTCTCTACGTGATCGAAGATCAGAAATGATGGGATTCGTAGGAGAAGCAAGGTACCCAAAGTGGGCCTACGGGACCCTAATAATTAAGACCTGTATCTTTTGAACCGTAATAGCAAGACACTTGAAATTTCACAGAGTGTGTATAAGAAATAATAAAAATCAAATAAAGTTATTTTTTTTTAGTTTAAGTACAATGAACAACAAACACGGCACGAGAAAACAAACAAAACAATAAACACGTATTTTGTTGAAAAGACGTGTTTATTGTTTACAAGTCTTTAAAAAAGTGAAGTGTTAAATATTGTATGGTGGTACGGAACCCTTCGTGTGCCAGTCCGAGTCGCACTGGGCCGCTTTTTCTAAATACCGAACTACGTTACGTCGAAACTCCAGCACATAGTTGAATACCTACATTCTCGTAGTTTAAACGAAACATTTATTTCACAGCCTGAAAAAAAAAAATTACATCACATCCGAAGCGGATATCAAAACAATTAAATAATTGCAATTCACATCGAGAACATTCCGTTATTGAGTCTGCTTTTAACTTTTACGATATTCCACGAAAAATTTTAAGTCTACTTTTTGGCGTTCATTAAAAATTCACTCCACAAAAGTGTACCTACATTTATACAGTAACATAACCATATTCCCGAAAACGGATGCTGCATGATGTCACGTGCCTCGTAAAGGAAATACTATATATATATATATTAACATGTGACCAAGTTCCCCGAATGGTCACTGAACAAAACAGACTTTTTCTGCGAAAAGAAAGAGATAGGTACTTATGTACTGAATTTTGCACATTTCTCTTTCTTTTCGCATGAAAAAGTCTGTAGATATTTTGCTCGCCGTATGTCAGTGGATATGAAAACGATGCCAGTACAATGTTACACTAGGTACTTCTGATATAAATACTTCGGAGTTCCACTTCAAACGTGGCGATAAACGGTTATAATTTATAGTGAACTCAATAATTTTACATCTACCGACACACGAAGAAGAAGGAATCCTAATATAAGGTGGCATATTAGCCGCATCATTAGATGCACCAGTCTCAAGTATTAGGGGTATTATTTCATTAAGAAAAGGACAGGATATAAATAGGTTAGTTCTGTCAATCAGCGCCTGACGTAAATTGACGTAATTTTGGTAGGTAAATTTTAAATCACGTCTAAACTTGTATGGAGTAGTGTCAGGCGCTGATTAATTTGACAGGACTAAACTAAAATTTATCGTCTGTCCTTTTCTTAATGAAAAAGAAAGAAAAAGATGCACTGAACTTAAATTTAGTTAAGTTTGTGAACACGGCAATTGGCACCACTATCTAACTAGCATATATCCTGAAGAATATCATATATTTTTCTGATTTTGTTTACTGTAGTCGATCATATACTATTAAGTATTATAAAACTTGCGTTTAGGTCCTGTAGTCCCCTTAATCTAATCCTACCCCGTTGGTCTCATGGCCGCAAGCGCGACTGTTTCGCTTGAGGTACTGGGTTGGATTCCCGTGTAAAGTGTTATTGGAATTTCTTAGTTTACAGCCTGGAGTTTGAAAGTTGGCTAAAGGTAAAGAAGAGAAGAGAGAAATAAGTTGAATGAAAATCAAGTCATTTATTCAAATTAGGCTGGTAATCAGCACTTTTTGAACGTCAAAATTACATAAGATAGTACTCAAAATGCCCGCCCTTCACCACTTCCTAGTGCTTTAGCTGGGATGGAGAAGTGTCGTAACAAACTCCTGAGTAGCACAGCTGTCTGTTATGTGAAAGAAAAAATATCGATGTTCGTTTTATCACTAGTTTTGTTTATATCAATAAATACACATCGTTCAGATCTTCACTTGTGTCTAGTTCCTACTTGAAACTCCAAGCAACTTCATAACCGGCGGTTCTAGAATATTGTGGAGAGCTGCTCCGACGCAGCGCGTTTCCGGCTTTCCATTCTGCTTCAAGATACCTCAAGATTACATCTTGATATCTTGACAGGTTTGCCCGCACGAAAGAAAATGATTTTTATTTTACACTGTATAACTTTTAAAACGTTTATAAAATCAGCGAGTAATTGATTGACATTTTCACGTTATAGTTTTAGCAAATACTCGTAATAATTGGTTTGTTTTTTTGTAACGTTAATATGACCAATTAAAATCTTTCACCGATAGCTTTTATTGGCGTGACAGTGATGCATCGGGCTTTTAACTGATACACTGAAAAGATAGTCACTCTGAAACAGACACATATTGTCGAGCAAAAACAAGTAGGCACCTACCTAACAACACTTTAGTTAACGCGTATCGAGGAAAAACTTTACAAATATCGATTAGAAAACGAGCTCTCTAATTAACTTGCCAACGTACCACCTCCAAGTAACATTTGACAAGGCCATGAAGATGATGATGATATAGCATTACCTAATCACAAAAATAAGGCAACACTATTATTTACGAGAGCACGTCTCCTTTTTAGAGACTGGTCGACACTTTTTTTTTTGTTAATTATCTAATAACTAGTTCCGCTCTGGGCGGAGCGAGAGGGCGTGTCAGACTTATACTGACTCAAACCCACCCGTTTTCCTTCAGTTGCCTGTGCCAGGGCCACGGTATCTCTTTCGAACAACCCGCGACCCTGGCAGGCATCGGCCTTAGCGAACCCCGTCAGTTAGTGCTGACATCGCTTTGAGGCGCGCGTGGAACACAATGCGCCGTCAACCCGGGCGCTGGTCCTTACCGGACGGCGAGCTGCCCATTGCTCGACGTCTGCTAGCCCGCGCCTACGGTGACCGGCAATCGGCTGTCGAATCCCTACGCCCACGGCGTTTCCTGCGGCGACTAGGGGCGTGAGAGCGCAAAGATTGTCTCTCTTTCACGCGCTCCGCCTCCTTCTTCGTGAGCATTACTGCTTCGCAAAGGAGGCGACGGCCTCCCATGCACTCTCGCTCCGTACCATGGCCTGGACTAAGGCCGGACGCGAGAGATCATCCGCCGCCGATCGCCGCCGTGAGGACGAGGCGGTGCTCTGCCCAAGCTGGGCAGACCTCCACCGTATGCTACACCGTGTCCTCCGGGCGATCCACACAATGTTGACACCCGGGCGTTTCCTCCCGCCTTATCCGGAACAGGAATCTCCCGGAACAGCCGTGTCCGGTGAGGACCTGCGTTAGACGGAAGGTGGGGTTGCTTGAAGGGGGGCACCTCTCCAGCCACTTCTCAAATGAGGACTTATCGGCGCAATTGTGGCGTGCCCAGACTGGTCGGCACTTCACGTGACCATAGGGCTGGCTCGTTCTTTGGCCAAAGAATTAGCATTGCCATACAACGTGACATGCAACATACATTGCTGCCAGTCTTCTGCGCACGTTTCCGGATGACAGCGATGCGGATGAGTACTTCAAAACCTAAGTGTCCCTTTTTTGTATTTATTTATATAGTTAGATAGAACTGTAAATGGTTAGCTGCGTTAAATATTTAAAAAAAAAGTAGACTGTTACAGATAAATATCAAACTTAAATAACCTAACTAATATTATAAATTAATGCGAAAATAAGTTTGTTTATTTGTTTGTTACCTTTTCACGCCGAAACCATTGAACCGATCATCCTGACATTTTGCATACACGTTATGGGTGTACAGAATCGGGTATACCACCTATCATCCAAAAAAAAGTGCTGTTCTCGAGGAAAACAACTAAAACGTTTTTATGATACCTAATAGATGGCGCCACGTGTCTTTCGAATCAAAAACAGGACAACGTCTGTAGGGTCAGCTAGTTATCTATAAAATAAGGTATTCGGACTCAGTCAAAATCCCATTACCTACCATTGTAGGTAATGGGAATTTGACTGAGTCCGAATACCGAATACCAAAGATTAATCCGATTTCAAGGATATGTCATTACATATCCTTGAAATCGGATTAATCTTTGTTATCTTCATCAATTATCATCGTCATAGAGGCAAATACATCCCCCTCTAAAGGCCAGGAGTATTCGGCCAGTTACGCAAACAGACAGCCCGCATCCATCCTCTAATAAACATGCAATATATGTATACGTAAGTTGGTATCTATATCTCTACCACTACCCAATGCCTGTCACTTAAAGTGACGTCACAGACAAAATTGTAGTCTAATGCAGTTGCATATGAAATGTGTTGCGCCAAATCCCATTTTGAATGCGCTTGTAACATTTCAATAGTCAGTAAAATTAATCTAAAAGACCACCTACGCAATTGCGTGTACGGTTGTTTATTTGGGTGATGCTACTCTCAAATGATATTAGCTCTTCTGTGAAGTATTTCGAAATTGTTATTTCTGTTCGTGATAGTTTTAATGCGTATACCTAGTATGTAGCTCTTGACGTAAGACCGGCAGATAAATATCATATACATAAGACTCTGCCGGTCTTACGTCACATAACTTTGAATAGACTTATTCAAAGTTATGTTTCAAATTAATATTATTTCAAGTTAAACAAACATCAACTTTATTTAATTGGTGATTAAGCTGATTTCAGAGTGACTAGGACTAATGAACAATTTATAAAATATTTGAAGTTGTAGCGTAAACTGAACTTTATTGTGTAGGTTTTAAAGTTATTTTTCCATAAACTCATATTAAAAATGTAAACATTTTTTGCAAATAAATCTCGAATGCAGATTACATAACATCACGCTTTCTTCCCATGGGGGTTGGCAGAAACTACAAAAGCCACCTGCTACGAGCCTTACATACTCATGTCGTTCATTCACGCACGCTGGTTGCGAGACCTGACCTGACCTGACCTTCCTAAAGTACATCACAAATTAGGTGTAACTTAGGTTCACTAATTTTGGACGAATAATTAGGGTTCCGCATAAAAAATACGCATATAAAAAATCCAATTTCTTCTCCGAAATGCACGCAAACGAAGTCGCGGGCACAGCTAGTCGATTAATATTTTTACACATTGCTGAACTAGCTTCACTTACAAAACTTTTATCTGTCCTTAGGTACTGACACCTCAATTTTCTCGTAGCGTCCATGTAACTACGAAACTTCCATTTCTAATTTGCACTCAAGAATGTAAGGAGTGTGAAAAGCCCTCTATATCACCAGAATCTTATCGGACATGAATTAAAAAACTTATTGCCAAACTGAAAAATGAAAATCGACCACACTCTTTGATGCTTGGCAACCGCATAATACCAGCCTACTATTTATGAAGGAATATGATTTGTGAACTAGCTAATTTCATTTTCTAAGAACCCATGGTTTTCTAGAAAATGAAAAGAGCCAGTTCACAAACAGTAGAAGAAAAGTAATGTTTTCTTATTTTATAAAGTATTAAAGCCACAAATTACACTATTTGTGTGACAGCAAAAATATAACATCTCGTTTTAGACATTCAGAAGCCAGACGCAGTACCACCCGAAGGATTTGTAAGGATAACAATACTGTGACACATAATATGAAGTTTAAGCGGAACACGGTCTAACATCAGTACCCTATTTTGGAGATTGGCCAGACGGCTCGTAGGTATTGGCTCCCTCAAGTAACCATGACAAACAACTCATTCTAGTTTTATATTTAATAAATATTCTTCAGTTTGGTTGAACAAATTCATAAATCTATAATGTTTCCTTTAGTTACTCCATAACTAAAGCCTCATGCTTATGTTGAACAAAACTTCAGATGACTTTTAGTTGCAACATGTTTTTGTGTTAAAGCTCCTTCAAACAGGCGCGACACGACACGCGACACAAGGGCACCGCAAGTCGCGCAACGAGCGGTGCCTTTGTGTCGCGCGCGATTATATCGCGTGTCGCACCTGTTTGTAGGAGCCTTTAAGAACAAATTTCCTGGCAACACTTTATGCAATAAATGTCTGTGAAACAAAACATGTGTCCAAACATGTCACTGCAACATTGTTTCGCAACTTTTGTTGACAAAGAAAAATATCAGTTTTATTGTAACAATTTGGTTCTCAAACTGGACTGCAGCCGCCATCACTACATACTTTCTTGATACTCCTGGCCTTATTCTCTCTTAGTGTACTTAAGCTTCGGGTTCCAAAGAAACTTCTTAGATGGACAATCCTTTGTAATATGGCGATTCAATATCGTTAGGATTAAACTTTTGAATAAGTTACTTTGGATTTTCATTTCAATTTTGATCATTTGCCTAATAATTTCTAATAAATATAAATAATGTTGTACATCCCACAAAACTCTGTGAAAGTTTGGATGTTTGGAACTTAATTACGCACAACGGCTGAACCAGTTTGGATAAGGCACACAAAAACAAAAGTAATTTATGCAACGGCCATCGTCATTTATATAGGTAACTAACTAGAGATAAACTACGATAACATGGCGCGCCCCTCCAAATTACTGTTTCGATGTGTTTAGCCATATCCTTACGAAAGTTTTTGTATGTAGTTGTAAGTGTTCGTCTTCAGTAGCAGGCCGGCAGCGGTCTGAGACAGTCAAGTTGTTGATACTACATCGCTCAGTGACACGAAAGTACTGATTGCAAAATAAGTTAGTCATGGAAAATTTGGGGAGTGTTAAAAAACTATGTTGCAAACAAAAATATAGACCATAACTACACATCTATAATGAAATTACTTCATGAACATCTAGACATGATCGATTGCACAATGTGGACCAACACTTGCAGACATGTGGAGGAGACGGAATCCAAATACTGGGATAACTACGACGACGAGCAAGAATTTATTATTCACGTAGGAGAATCAGATTCTGAAAACGACACATCAAGCTTCTATGACAGCGATGAACAAAATTTTAGTTCCTGTGCTAATAGAGATAATTAAGATTTTTTATTTTATATAAATGTTGTGGGCCAAGTGATTAATGAGGGTATTATTAATAACGCCCGGGCAGTATGAATAATGCCCTCATTGTCACTTGGACCATAATGTATATTATGTACTTTTTTATAATAATTATGATAACGTATTTTTGTTAATTAATGATTTTGATGTCTTAGTAACTAAAAATAAATGTGTTACAAATATGTATATTATAAAGGTTTCATTTATTAAATATTTATTTTATAAAGCATTAATGATTAATATAATAAACAGTCATAAATTATTAATATGTATAAAAATAATAAGAGTCACATTTCATTCATTCATTCATTTTATTGAAAACATTAAACATCAAAATATTAGATTTAGAGTAAATTAAATTTCAATATTTGAACACAATAAAATTTATTCATAGTTTTGTGCAATCGGTACTCGTAATATCTCACTTATTACCAGATTTGTTGGTCAACTAATCATAACTAGCCGACCGCGCAAGACAACGCACGTGTTCGTTTCATAGAATACCTCAGTGCAGCGCCATACTAATAATAATGAGCGATTAATGACGGCACTAGTCGAGCAACATATCCGTGGATTTGTTTTTGTTTGACGGTTTTTGCATTACACACACATGCGTTGTGAGTGTTGGTGGTGCTTTGTAAATACTTACACAAATACTTTCAAACGTTTCTGAATTTTGGAGGGGCGCGCCATGTTATCGTAGTTAATCTCTACCACGAATAACAGCCGTACGTCCCGATCAAAGGTTAAAGGCTACTTCAAACAGGTGCAACACGTGATATAATCGCGCGCGACACAAAGGTACCGCTCGTCGCGCGGCTTGCGGTGCCTTTGTGTCGCGTGTCGTGTCGCGCCTGTTTGAAGGAGCTTTAACACAAAAACATGTTGCAACTAAGAGTCATCTGAAGTTTTATTCAACATTTAAAGCATGAGGCTTTAGTTATGGTTACCAAAATGGTTAAACGGAACCCTTAAGGTTATTGAACCAATCTTTTATTTCAATACCACGGAAAACTGTGCAACTTTTAGTTGTAAATTCATAATGGTCACTGCTTTTTTAAGAAAATAATTAAAATCAGCATCAGCATCAGCATCCGCTGATGTGAAAAAAAGAGCATCAGCAACAACCTGATCGGTACCATCACGTCTGCGGAGTTCCGCTAGGTTATTTAATTTGACCCGGTATATATTGACAGGGTTGAGCATGCCATATCAAAATCAATAGCACTAACAGTTGAAAAAGAACAGTAGGTATACAGAGGACGTATAACGAAAATAATTACAAATCCTCTTTTCACGACCTGCTGCATGTTGCAAATAATTTGCATTTCTGAAGAAACCGCAACCGCTTCTGACATTAAAACCCAACCTAGGGCATCCAATTAGCTTCAAACTTTGCAAAGAACAGTCCGACGTAAAATTAAGACATTTTGCCTGCTTTCCTGCTCCAGTCACAACTGTACAAAGAAAGTATTTTATTGTTACCCGTCGCCGAAACGATTTGGTACAAGGTACGGAGCCTCGGCGCGGGGTCGCCGCATGAAACTCGGAAAATATCAATTTTTATTGTATATTTGCCAGTAACACGATGGTATGGTAACCAAGTTTTATTTTTTTTGCGTGAAAATACTAAGGTTTGTGTGAATGTAAGTAAGATGACTAGACGTTTTGTAAAATGTTTGGAAGGTATGCTAAAGTTTTTTGGAGAGTCCATGGCTGATTGTCGAAATATAGAGGTAATTATCAAAAATAGACGCAACTTCGTAACTTGTGCCCTGCGCGAATGGAAGTGAGACAATCTTATGCTACTACAGCTTAAACATGGCATACACATAATTAGCACAGAATGCTCCCACTTCAGGAGAGAGGGAGTGCGCCGTAATCCACCAAGGGGGCCCCGTGCGGGTTGGTATATGTCAAACGTCTTCGAATTTTTGGTTTTAGGACATGCCGGTTTCCTCACAATGTTCGTTCACCGTTTTGAGAGCAGTGGTGATGAAATAATTTACATAGCTTACACTGATAAAATACCTATTAGGTACCTGGTAGAGGCCCTTAATGGAAAGAGAAAACTAAAACTAAGTAACTAAAATACATTTCCTACTCCTATGTTTAATGCATGCCGTGGAAGCCTTTAATTAAGGCTACAATATAAAATGTTATAATAACATGGGGATTTTAACATGTATTATTGGTGTATGATTTGTTGGTTGTCCTTAAATAAATAAATAAAATACATTTATTTAGATAATGACTGTAGTAGTAGTGGTGACTCAGTAGTCATGTCAGTAGATGAAAGAAAATCAATTTATGTCCTATACCCCTGTTAGCCTAAGCTGAATCCTGTTACCATGAATTCAGTATATGATTCTGGGCCCGCCTCACCCGCCTGCGTTGATTTATTTTGGTAACCGCCAAAAAAAGTATCCACTGATGATCTAGAAACACGTGTTGAATTCATGTTTACTGTTTGCGCGTCGGTGTTTCCACCCTGTATACTAACATATTCAAACAAGACTAAAGTACGTAATCATTGTTTGCCCCAGAACACTGCCAATCCCTATCTTCAGCCGAAAATATGCTATAAAACAGAGATTAAAACAGAAGAAGAACTAGCAAGGAATCGAGGAGAGGGTGGAGGGGGGCATTCAGGGGATCAGACCGGAATAAATCCTAACTTCATTAAATTGCGGCTAAAAGTTGCGCTCATGCTAGTAATAGGGTCTGATTAGGTTACAAACCGTCGGCAGTCCAACGCTTGATTGGGTTTTATATCGTTAGCGTCGGCATTATGATGGCGTCAGCTTAGCAGGCATTAGGTAAATATAATAACTGAATGAGCTGCACATTGCACAATCAACTAGCAACAGAAATAATTATCCAGCTATTAATTTGTGTTTTAAATTTTCGCAGATTTATACATTAATAGAATTAAAAGCCCATATTGTCACACTGCAGGGCCAAAGCCTGCCTGGGAGGAGGGAGGCCTCCTCTCCCTCGTCCTTCCTTAAACTTGATCTCGGAAATGGAATTCGAGATCAAAAATGTATACTAAGGTGTTGCTAATTTAAAATAATAATCTCAATTGTGTAGTTTGTCGAAAAGCGCTATAATATAGTGCTAAAATTGTAGACATATCTTAAACAGGTAAAATATAATATTGCACACAGCTTTCAGCTTTTAAAGTTACGTAAACTACGATCCGAGAATAAAATATAACTGTTTGAAATAAAATCGTGCAATTTATTTTTTTATCACATCTATTCAAAAAGAGCTAGTATATTTTCGTAAACAGGGACTAAAATAACTCTTTAATCCCTAGGGACTAAAAGTGATTTAAATTTGGAATGTGGATATTGTTAGCAAAAGTTCAATTCACCAAACAGATCAATCACGAACATTATATGAACAAGTAACAGGTTGTATGATAAAGAAAAACGCCCGATTTTACTCGCTTCTTATGAGACATTTACTATTTGTGCTACTAAACAAAAAGTATCCTTTATTTTAATTGAGTACATAATCTACGTCTTTTCCAAATACATTATATCATAATCCGTTCAGCGGTTTAAGCTTACATACATACATAGATACATCATACAAACTCACAAAATTAGGAACGTCTAAACTTTCACATTTAGAATATTAGTTAGACATTTAATAAGCCCATTTAGCTCAAATGCCGTTAGAATTTTAAATAACAATCTCACCTTTACATTCTACAGTCAGATTTATTTCATCCGGTAACAAAGTTGCGTGTGCGCTTCCTAGTTTTACCTCTAAATGCATTTTGGTAGTTAGTTCTGTGAGTCCTAGTACTTAATTCACATTCAAAATAGAAATAGAAAGTTCTCGGTGCTAGACTACCCTCTCATTGCAACTCTATAAGTTTTGAGTGGCTCTTACTTGTGTTTGCTGGCTGTTTGAGAAATACATTACAAACTGTGGACATAGAAAATGCCTTCTTCCTTTGAGAGTAGGCAGTAACTACTGAACGCCACCTACCACTACGATCGTAACATACTTTTGTGCTTCGTTTATGTTCATACATCTAGATGTATGAAAAAGGTGAAGGAAGACAGGTGTATGACTAGTCATACACCTGTCTTTTCTGTAGAACCAATAGTCACTATAACGTCCTTCTAAGGCGTTTCCACACACATATGCCTTGTTAGTTGCCCTTCATTAATCCTCTCAACATGAGCAAAGAGAATATTAATCAGTTTTTTTTTTAAAGTTATCCCACACTAAGAATTTATCCTGTACTGTGGGTGCGTTTACAAACACTTAAACTCACAAACAGCCAGACTCGGAACAACTCCTTGTTGGTCATACAATTATTTGTTCTGTGCGGGAATCGAACCCACGACACACAGCGCATCAGTCAATCGCTTAACCACTGTGCCAACCGTGCCGCTTTTGATGAACAATGAGCATGAATTACCCAGAATATATCAACCAATAGGCCAAAAACATGCAGTCAATCAGACAAAAAACGCAGCGAGAATTTGTCAAAAATGTTATGCCGAACAAAAATGCGTGACTCTTTTCGCCGTCCATATTCCGACAACGTGTCACTGATGACTGCATTTTCTAGAACGACAACTGCTCGCATAAAACCGTCTTTGTTTTTGCTAAAAGCTTACACAATGGTTTTTCTCCTCATCCTGCGCTAATTACAAATGTGTAGAGATGCAACGTGAAATGACAGAACGCGTGTTTCAAACACTGCTTATTTCGACTGCTTATATCGGGACGATTGCCGGCAAACTGTAAAGAGGAAATGCGGGTGATAGTTTCTCCATAGAAACACTCTTCTCTGTTTTCTTTCTGGTTAATGACCATGAAGCAATGATTTTTAACAGAATAATAAAAATATTAACTACTTGTATGTCCCCATGTTTTCCTTTTCGATGTTACATTATTTTTAAATAAGCACTAGAACTAGCTGTCAACAAATGCCTAGTGTATAAATTTGACAACTATTTATGAAAAAAGAAAAACATAGGCACACAGTATGTAGGTCATAGCACACGTATCAAACCGGAAAGGGATGTGAAGTCCCTGACACTTGTGCCAGGTGGTTAACCTGTGTTACAAGAGCCAGTGCCCTACTGTATGATTTCATCGTGACGCGACGCGTTGTCGTACTTTGTTTAGGTAGGACGACACGTGCAGAACACATATTATACAAACACATTATGTCAAACCAAATTGAGTAGCACGTCTTGCCGAGTCCAATCCACATCGAAGAGTTGCTTCTCGAAGTTGTGAAGGATTATGTCTACCTGGGGCAAGTCATCTAGCTCGGTAGACACAACTTTGAGAAAGAGGCCGACAGAAGGATCCAGTTGGGTTGGGCAGCATTTGGAAAACTACGTCAAGTCTTCTCGTCACCTATCCCGCAGTGTTTGAAGACTAAGGTCTTCAACCAGTACGTCCTGCCCGTCTTGACATACGGTGCTGATACGTGGATACTGATGGTCGGGCTGGTCCACAGATTCAAGGTTGCTCAGCGTGCTATGGAGCGAGTTATGCTTGGAGTCTCTTTGAAGGATAAAATCAGGAATTAAATTATCCGGAAAAGAACCGGAGTTACCGACATATCTTGCAGAGTAAGCAAACTGAAGTGGCAGTGGGCTGGCCATGTCTGTCGAAGGACCGATGGCCGGTGGAGCAGACGAGTCCTGGAGTGGAGACCGCGTATCGGCAAGCGTAGTGTGGGACTTCCCCCAGCTAGATGGATGGACGACCTAAAGAAGGTGGCTGGGGCAGACTGGATGCGGAAGGCGGAGGACAGGGTGCTGTGGCGCAGTCTGGGGGAGGCATAGGTCTCTGCCTCACTGCTGGACATAGGTCCAGCAGTGGACTGCGATAGACTGAGTTGATTGATTGAAATTGAGTAGCATATCTCCATAAACGTGATGGGTATCTATCTTTTTAGATTATAGAACCCTGAATAATGAGTTTCAGATATAATATTTTGAAACTATGAGAAATAAGAAAATATGCGAAGTGCTGCATCATCAGGCTGTCTCCTTGGCTTAGTGGTCGCAAGCGCTACTGCTGAGCATGAGGTCTTGGCTTCGATTCCCGGGTTATCTAACTGTAATTTCACTAACTGTTACAAATTAGCGAAATCTGGGTACTATAGATACACCTCTGCGCAAGCCTTATAGTAAACAAGGCGTGAGGTGTATGTGGTGCATCTATGTTATGAAGAACATGAAGAGATAGTGACGATGCTATGACAATTATCTTAGATGAAAGGTAACTCGGTGAAGTAGTCAAGCCACAAGTAGATATAGGTAAGGGCTAAATATACCGTACCTACTGGCAATCAGACCGCGTTTGTGTTTGACACCTTAAGGCGAAAGCGCCAGAGTAGCCTGCGAAATATTCTTTTTTGCAATTTGCTGGTCAGTATTAAGTTGTACGTTGATTAATATATGATTCGCGGCCGTAACAAATACGTATTAACAGAATTATAATCATTAAGGTCATCAATACAATTCTCTAAGACCAAGTAATCTCACAGAATGACTATTTCATGAAATCTTGACATTTTGGGATTATACTAACCTAACAAGTTGTGTTACTGATTCTAGTGATTATGATTCTGTAAATACATATTTGTTACGGCCGCAAATCATATTTTGATCGACGTACAACTTAATAATGACTAGCAAATTGCAAAAAACGTGAGAAAATTTGAATTTCGCGAGCTACCTTAGCGCTTCCCCCTTAACAATGTATTGTGAAATAAGGCTATATTTTGTATCTACTGCATACTGATGCAGTTTGTACAATATCAATCTGATCAGCTTTTTCCGATGCAGCTGAATACCAGTATTTTACATGGAACGCCTGCCTATCTGGTGGAGTGGAATTTTTTGCCGCTTTTCCAACGCAACGACTACTTGGAACCGTGCACCTAGCTTCTGACGTTTCATGAGCGCCCATGTAGGTTTATGTGAAAAAAAAAATTTTTGATTTTGATTATGATCTGACCTTCACAACCCAGTTACTAGGTAACACGATATCCTTTGGTAAGACTGGTTGTCAGACTTTTGGGTTTACCCGTAACGACTGTAAAAGATCTAGGATTGACAGCCGGGACAAAAGGCTTAACGTGCTTTCCGAGGTATGGGCGGGACACGATATCTTCTTTACATAGTATAAAACAAAGTTGCTCCCGCTGTCTGTGAGCTTAGGTCTTTTAAACTCCGCAACGGATTTTAATGCAGTTTACAGCAATGCATAGAGTGATTCCAGAGGAAGGTTTATATGTATATTACATTCATATTATAGTAGAGAAAAGCCGAGAAATTCAAAGATTTATAATGTGATGTCGTAACAAACATATTTTTGTGCGCTTACATTGTAAACGCTGGCTAAACCTTCCGAGATAAATCAAATAAATGTACTACGGAATTGTATATCTTATTAAGATCGATAAAAAAGTCCGGGATGGTATATGTTTATCTCTTAAGGATAACCCACAGTAACCATTTATATCTTTTACATATTACAAAAAAATTATGGGTTATTTACCAAGCTATTTTAAGCAATACAGTATTGTTCCTTACCCATTTAAATACACTAGATACGTTGTCCCATTTCATGTAGATCAAAATTGCCCTTTGATATAATGATTAAAATGAATATATCGAAGATTTAAAAAGCGGGGGCAGAGTGGCTGGTGGGGTCAGCTAGTGGAAATATAAAATGCATGGTCAGGTCACCCATCCACCCGTGCTGCTATTATTATTTAGCCTCGAGCCCCATATACGTCTACGTTCCTAATTTTCCAATAAACAGTACAACAAAGACAATATATTACGTACTTATGTATAAGTAGCTCTTTTGTATGTTATTTCAAAATGAACATGATTTTATGTTTTCTTCGAAACTTCGTTCGAAGAAAATGATAATTACCGTAAGGTTTGTTTGTTGCTTTGTTTTCATGAAACTTAACCCCTTTTTCAGACATTAAATGTTTATTTAAAGCGATAGAGAAACGGGAAAATTGAGGAATAATCAAGCGTAGTTTATCCTAGCTAAAGAACATATTATGTGAAGAATGTATACAAATAAATAAAATTGAAGACGTCTGTTTGTAATGTCAAAATAACAGCTTTTTAATAAACACATAAATTATTATGAAAGTATACACGGTACATACGTATAACAAAAAAACATTTTTGTTTTTTTTTTGTCTGTCGGTCTGTTTGTTTTGCCTAATCTCCGAAACGGCGGGACTGAATTGGATGATATTTGGTATGGAGATACTTTGAAACTTGGAGAAGGACATACGCTAAGCCGCGGGCGGAAGTTAGTAATAAATATAATTCTTAATTTGTAAAAATTATTGAATGAATAAAAAACATCAAATCCATTTAGTAGTTTCTAAACTCAAATGAAAATAGGGATGGTCACTACTATGCCGAAAACCGTAAAAACATACGATACGGCAAACACTTTCGTTTCTAATTATGTATTGCATGAATACTCACAGTGGACTCGAACATCGCCTCGCATATGGCGCCCTAACTTGCCTCAGTGGATTCCACAAGTTGCGTGGGAAGATAACCAACTGCTCACCAAGTTTTTGTCTTATTTCAGTCTCCACACACAAATAGGAACATGTACAAAAAGTGAATCAGAAGACGCTAACAAATTAATCTATCATTCTATAGGACCATGAATCTTTATCCCAACATAAATCATTTCCGAGTCCTCTGCCAACAAAACGGGCCCCATAACCAAATACTGTTTATCTATAGCTATTAGAGTATATCAATTCATATTGCCTACACATGAAAGAAGGCTTTCCCAGCATAATATGAACATGGGGGAGTATAAACAATATGTATCTGTGCCAGTCATTCAATAAGTGGTATGGCAAAAACGTTGGCATAAGCTGGAGTTCAATTTGAGCCGGGAGCCCTGCTTGGAAAATACTATGACACCAACTGCTACGGACCTCCCTGATGACGTAATTTAAATATGGAAATTTTAGGTCACCGGCAAGCTTGGGTTGTAATGCGAAAGTGGATTTTAAAGTCCAAAGAATGGTGATAAGTCTCGATTGCGTGTCTGTCAAGACGTGTCTTATCTTTTTATTGGGATTTAATTCGAAGGAGGCGGTGCGGAATGGTTTTGTTCCTCTATAAATAGACTGGTAGTTATTTTCTAGCGACTACGATGGATATCATTTAAATCGTCAGGTAACTGGTCTTATCACCATACCTATCCATTCTAATAAAAAAGTCAAACTACGTTGGTTTCAATAGACGTGAATAAATTGGTCAGAAATCAATAAAGTTTATTACGAGTTTCGTCAACGGCAATAAAACTACTCAGATACACGCAAGACATTGTGACTGACGAACAAACAAACAACTGAACCAGATACCGCCTTTGTTCTACTGAAATGTGTATTAATCTAGAAAACTATTTTGTAGGTCACAAAACAAAAAGAGCTTAAGTATTGTACTTTCCAATACAAAAAATAGACTTCATTTCGTAATCGTCTGAAATAAGTTTAAGTCTGTATTATGCACCTTGATTGATTATCCCTGGCTGTGGGATGAGAGGGGTGGGCAGTGAGTGGCGGCAGTCAGTCTGGACGTCCGGGCGCCACGCCGCCGCGTCTCGGTGTTAACCCCCGGCTGTCTACGCACAATCCTCCCCACGAAATTATCCTTTTTTGTTGGAGGACGTTTTAGTGGTTCTAGAAAATGTAGGGTTGGTTACTGGTGGAAAAGCTATATATTTAAATACGTTCTGTAAATTACAAAATGTAATATATTATTAATATTAATACACCAATTCAATTTGTTTGCATTCTCCTATTACACGGCAGATTTCTAAATGTTAAAGAATTCACCGCTAATAAAGTCGTTCCAATGAAACAATAATTAATTATTGGAAATAATATCAGTTTTGTTAAACGTACAAACTTGAATTCATTCGCAATAATCCTTTAGATAAAGGATTATTGCGAATGAATTCTTGGGCATGCTCGTGTAGATACACGAGCGAGAATCCGTGCATAAATATATACATATTATATAAATTAAACTCGCTTTTCTTGTCAGTTTGTGTGACCGCATTGTTTTTGTAAACTACGCAACGGATTTTGAATCGGTTTTCACTGGTTTTCATCATCATTTAGACAATTTATTCTTTAGAAGTTTTATGTATATAATACATCTGTTTATTGGTTTACTTACATATCTTTTACAATATTAATTAACACTACTAACTATTTACCCTAGGTACTAAATTAAATGAAAAAGTCTGACCTCCAGTCTTACCAAGGGGTATCGTATAACCCAGTAACTGGTTGTGATGGTAAGATAGGTAGTCGCTTCATGTAAAATATTGGTACTTAGCTCCATTCGGTTAGAATGGAAGCCGACCCCAACATAGTCGGCAAAAGGCTAGACAAATGATGACTAAATTAAGTGACGAACTATACTTATAAATACAAAAACAAAAGGACACTTAATTATAATACATTAATATTAAACTTAGGTACATTTAATAAAGAAATCTGGGTGTTTTGTCAAGTCGTAAAAGCTGTGCGAAACGGGGGCGGGTCTCTTATAAATTAATACTCCTATGAATTTTTTACCATTAAATTCAACTTCGGAATACCTATACACTGAAAATTTACAACATTTTCACTAAATTCATGATGACTAAGCTGGGTATGTATTTCAGTTTCCAGTTTCAGATTTAGGATTCAATTTAATCTGCAAATAGCAAACATGTTTAAGCCTAATGAACATTTTCGAACATTTTGTTTGTGAATTGTCGGAAAACAACTTCAGGAAAAGTAACCGAAAACTTAACACATGTACAATTGCAGTAAACTTTCTAAGTTATTTATTGACACAAAAAATAGACTGTTAAAAATAAACATCACCATCGTCATCGTCTTATGCTGAAATGAACCTTTTTAGCGCAGCCGTGAGGCACACTATTAAAGCTCCTTCAAACGCGCGACACGCAATAAAATCGCGCGCGACACAAAGGCACCGCAAGTCGTCCAACGAGCGGTGCCTTGGGTCGCGCGCGATTCGCGTCGAGCGTCGCGCCTGTTTGCTTTTTATTTTGTTAATTGTATTTTGTGTTTCACGAACTAAGTCCAAATATACTTTACTCTTTTAAATTCAAAATCATTTATTTGCAAATATGAGTAAACAATATGCAGATGTTTTAAATTCATGTAATAATTGTATATCACAGTCTTGGTATCACCATATTTTACGTTTCGGAATGCAAACAACTTAAAAAGAAAATACAAAAAAATTAGCGAAATAAAATTAAGAATCAGATAAAAATAAATTGTTTAAAAGGGAACCCCACGCGAGATTCCTCTACCACATGAAAAAAGATTTTCAAAATCGGTCTAATAAAAATAAAAATTAATAAAACATCGATGAACATAATTATCTACATTAAAAAGATAAATTTACTGGCGAACCTATGTTCGCCAGTAAATTTGTCTTTTTAATGTAGATAATGTGTGTGTGTGTGTGTGTAATGTGTGTGAGTGAGTGTGTGTTTTTGTTTTTTGTGTGTGTGTGTGTGGTGATCAACGCTTACTTTTAAGGTACTTCGCAGATTTTCATCATAATTAGCAAAATAAACATAATCAGTCTATAATGTTATCACTGATGTGACGCTCCCCTCTCTGTGAGAGAAGGTGGGCCGTAATCCACCACGCGGGCCAAGTCACGGTGTTTTTGTCCATGAAACGACGTGAAATTACACAAAGTAAAGTGCTTGTCTGGGTGCGAACCTACGACCTACAGCTCGTAAGTTGCGGCCGTTACCACTGGTTTAACTAAAGCAATAAACTTTCTTACTTAACACAGTTTAGTTTCTTTCCGACTCTTTTCCATAGGAAAGGACCAGTTGGGACCGCCCACCTAGCTTGTGGTTTCAAAAGTGCATATATAGGTTTACTAACTGCGCGCCGCGGTTTCACCCGCATAAAGGCTCCTGCAAACAGGCGCGACGCGCGACGCGAATCGCGCGCGACACAAAGGCACCGCTCGTTGCGCGACTTGCGGTGCCTTTATGTCGCGTGTCGCGTCGCGCCTGTGTGTACGAGCATTAAATCTCGATCCCATGATTTGTAACATAGGTATTAGGTAATAAGGACTGGTGTCCGCAACTTCACGTCAATGCGCGTATTTTACGTACGGATTACGTGATTTCTAACATAATTCAATCATGATTCGAAAGACATGTGGCGCCATCTATTAGCATAATAACGTTATTGTTCTTTTCCTCGGGAACAGCACTTTTTATCGGGATGAAAGGTACCCTTTGTCCGTTTCTGTACACCTGACAACGTACCTATATGCAAAATTGCAGAATGATCGGTTCACTTGTATAGGCGTGAAAAGGAAACAAACTTACTTTCGCATTTATAATATTAGTTAGGAATTGAAATAAAATAGGTATTTATAATATGAGTTAAAATAATTTGTATTTACTACTAAAAATCACAGTTACAAAAAATCCATAAAATTGACCATGCCATAACAAATCATATAATTCAAATCATCGTAAAAATATATTCCTTATAGAACTGATCGTAGTAAAGTGATCTTTGTTCAGCAGATGTCAATCGTAGTTGGGAAGACAGCCTTAAACGGAACTAATGACATAGCAGCGATGTAACTGGTATTGAGCACCAGGGGGTCTCATCTCTACGCACTAAGTCCGTAGTTTCGGCTGAATTTACGCGCGTTTCCAACTAAGTACGCACCTACGTAGACTGTTCAAATTTTCACAGGGTGTGTATTTCTATTGTCGCTACACTGAAAGAAATAAGCAGTAAATAAAAATGAAAAAATATTAATCTGAACTGCTTTAAACAGTTCCATATGAGCCTAATATTCAAAACAGTATTTTTTACTGATCCGAAAACAGTTAAAGCTTGAGGCAAAATGTTACCGTCATGGCTAAAAGGTCACAAAATGAACTGTTTTATTGAAATTTACTTACATTACAGTAATGGTGGTTCTCCTTTTTTTCGTTGTTTTTTCAGTAAATAGTATGTTCAATGATTAGAAGTTACTGTTTTGTATTTTACTGTTATTTACAAACATTTATTCTTACTGTATAAAGTCAGTGAGTCTTAATGAAATCGCTTTAATGCGCTGTAGTAAGAAATATTTTAAACGTCCACTGCTGGACATAGGCCTCCCCCAAGCCCCGCCACTTCAAACGGTTTTGTGCTTCCCGCATCCAGCCGATGTAACAACAAAATAATAAAAATAAAATAAAGTTAATAAAATGAAAGTGAAACTTTTTTTTTCGGCCTTTTTTGCCTTGTGGTACGGAATCTTTCTTGGTTGGTTTCTTAGGATTTATATGCATGACCCATGCACGACATGTACCCGGGTGAATTTCCCAAATGACTTATTTTTTTGTCTTCGGTGAAATTAGTATTTGAAAAAAGGAATATTGTTCTGAATTTTTTTTTTATATTCAATAGTTAGTTATTGGGTTGTGGCAAAAATATAATTTGCCTAGGACTATTACAAAGGTAGAAATAAATACATAAACCTCTATTTTTTTCAAATCGGTGCTGTCCCTCTACTTTTTTTACAAACAAAAAAGCTTATACACTAATAAAAATAAGTAACTTAAGTATATAACTTATTCTATTTCATAGAATATTAGTTTTGTTATTAATATACAGCATATTTTATTACATAATTAACGATTATTATTACTGAGAGGCACAAACGTACTTGTCCTGCAAAATGTTCTCACATCGCTGGATAAAAGTAATTTAAACCTAACTTTACATCGACGAGTCTGACAGCGTCCCCACCCCTATTTTATTTCCCTCGTTAGTGTGTACTAGTACGCAGTCAGGATAGACGTGTGTCAAATCGCTGCATATTCCCGCCAATAACGTAAGTACGCCATTTCAGTAGCTCCCGGACAATTATTTTATATTATCGGTGGTTGCATTTTTCTAGTGTAATGAGTAGTTTTATTATTGTTGTTTGGTTCTAACAGAGGTAGTAAGTGAATTAGCTTCATTGACTGTTATTGAATTTATCCTAGATATTATGCATTTTTTGTAATTTTCTAAAAAGTGTGTTATTTCTCACGTCGCTGTTCTCATATCGCTGTAATCGGTGGTCTTTATTGCCAACGATGTGAGAATTTACACCGAAATGATAAGAAAAAATCAATCGGTGTCTTATATCTAACATCGGTGTTTTGATTCATGATCAACGTACAGTTTTGTCACATCGGTGGATTGCTTTATCATATCGGTAGATCATTTTATCATCTCGGTGAGTCGTTTTATCATATCGGTAGATCCCGTGTCATTTCGTTAATTATACAAAGAAACAATGGAACATACAAACATACATACAAACACATACATTAAGAACGGGCACCCATCTCTCTCTCGCGCGTGCGCGACGTATAGCGCCGTCTGTACGCACACTATAAATATTGCCGGCGCTGGCGCATCTCGTCAGTACGTATTCGCTTCCGAGGCTGGCATGTCGTCTGTTCGTGCGGCGAATGTTTATGTGGCGCAGACGTATGTGGATACGCGAGTCCCACATATACATACATATATACCTATATACAAACATTCATACATACATACATACTTACTTACCTACATAGACAGCCAAAATCATTACCACGATACCACTGAGTAGTAGATGTATAAATGTATCATTAGGAGAGGTCTGTATTCGGTAATGTACGTCTATAGGCTGAGATGATGATGGTGAGGTGGAGCAATTGAACGCATTAAAGGTTTCTCTAGAAAATATTTTTTAGTTAAAAAAAGTAAGTACATAATAATAAATAGATAAAAAGAAAACATCATAATAGCTTAATTTTGTTTAAGAATGTCGAGGCCAAAACTAAATGAAGAGGAGAAAAAAGAGAGAAAAAAGTTGCTGGAAAAGTATACGAGTAAGAAAAGCTAAAATCAAAAGCGATCCTGTTTTAAGAGAGGAGCATTTAAGAAAAGATAGAGATAGATATAGATACCTACTAACTATTTCCTTTTTGATGTTCAAAGGTGGATAGTTTATCATATCGCTGGATATGTACATAATTTCGGTGGATAAACTTATCATATCGGTGTACAGAAAAAATAATCGGTGCCGGTTTGTCATATCGGTGGAAACCAGAATTCAAATTGAATTTTCTCCTTAGTCTTAAATGATACGTTGATGATATTAAATTTGGGGATATTTAATATCCTAAAGATTACAAAAAAACCTGAATAATATACAAAAAAAATATAAATACAAAAGTTCAGCGATATGATAAAAAAAATGGCATTTGTTGAAATTGACCCACCCAATTAATTTACCTGTCTGTGCATTGCAGTATCATTTTTCATAAAGGCAGTTTTCGTAAACCACTCCGATAAGATAAGAAATATTTTTATAAATCCATACTGTATAATATTATAAATTATGCGTAAGTATGTCTGTCTGTATGTTACCTCTTCACGCTCAAACCGCAGAACCAATTTAAATGAGGTATAGAGATAGTTTGAGTCCCGGGAAAGGACATAGGATAGTTTTTATCCCGATATACCCATGGGATCGAAACTTACGCTTGTGGGACCGCGGGGCGCTGCTAGTGTTTTTATAAACACAGATCAGGACATCTACGTTTATACCCAACTAGCCCATCATCCCTGGTTATAGCATCGTTTATGTTACCAGACGATTTTTGTTAAGTAAACATCATTACGGTAACTGTTTCAAACCTTTTTTATTCAGGGAAAGGCTTTTCTTTAGTGTTATTGGAATAACGTACACCTCTTCTATCTTTTTGTAGTTTTTAGCTTAACGGTAATACCGGTTTATCTTTATTTATTTCGTTGGGTAAAGATTCGGAAATAATGGGTTCAGACTAGATTTAACCAAGTCAATAAAGTTACAATTAATACTATCAATTTGCCAAAAAACTGACCACAGCTTGGGGTCACCGACCAAACTTTTTAATGTGCTTGAAGTATTACGATTCAATATAAAAAACAAATGAATCAATTTTGAAGAAGCAAGTCATTGTCTGTATGCTTCTTCAAAACTGATTCATTTGATTGCTTTTTGTTTTTAAGTTGACGTTTGTCGGTTTGACAGATGTCAAATAGTGAACAAATAGTGAAAAACAAAACACAACCAGAGATTGCATCACTTTTCGATTTTCAAATATTTATTTTGTATTGACAGCCCACTGCCCTCTGCTTAACGTTCCTACACAATCTTTCACAAATATTTTAACTCAAACAGCAACCTTATTGCAACGAAAATAAAGATCATTGTGATTTTGACAGACTTGGCAATGACAGCAACCCAATAGCTACCTTTTTGCAAAGAGAATGAATATCACTGTGATTTTGAAAGTGATGCAAAATCATAGGTAAAATAACTGATGTACGGACTGTATGTCTTTCAGCACATAAGTAAGTATGCAGTTAAACAGCCTGATAGTGAATTCTCCTTACAAACCAGACGGTATCGTCTGTGGATTGGAACGTGTATACGTTCCAATCCACAGTTGGATGCAAATTTCAACACAATCAAGGATCGTTAAGGTGCTGTACTTTGTGCATACCTACGTCACAGTCAAAGGTCGACATGCAGTCTCTTCCCGGAATGACTGGTTTATCCTAGGTTTGATCAAAGCGTTCGGGCAAACCCCGAAGTAAATTCTAATTTCAGCCTAAGAAGTTCCTAACTTTTTAGTGAAACGTCGACAGTAAAATAATCTGTGTCGGGCTTTGCCTAGTCGATCCTGAAGCGACTGACACACTCAGTAAAACGTCGACTGTACTTGTAACATGTTCAAACAAGTTTATAAATACTTGCGGTGTTCCGCAAGTATTTATTATATATAAGTATTTATTATAAGTATTTATATATATAAGTATTTATTATATAAAATAATTTAACACAGAAAGCATACACTTGTTGTGTATGCTTTCTGTGTTAAATTATTTTATCATTTCATATTTGGACATTGAGCGTGCGGGTGTGTAAGAATAAAGATGAGGGAATCAAACAGTGTTTTTACTGAAAATGTGGATGAAGAAGGTTTAAAAGTGAAGTTTAAAAAAAAATAATAATTTGAATAAAGATAAGTGTTCATTTCATATAAAAATAAACAAATGTATATGTGCAAATTGAGAAAACTTATAAAGAACTTATAAAGAAATAGTCTTTACAGTATCACCGTCTCAAACGCTACGATGTTGTGTTTTTTGGGGACGAAATAAAATTGATTAAGCCATTATCATAAAGTCATAACGTATTGTGCATTTCTAAATGTCATAATGCCTCTCCATGTATGAATAAAGACAATTTATTTTTTATTTTAATTATGACAACATTAAAACAATACACATAAAAATTAAAAAAAAAAAATCGTTTTTTTAAAACCTAATCTAACAAACTAAGACATTCTAATACCTAACTGATGTTTGACTGGTCAAACCCTGATTTCAATTAATTGAGTTTCGACGTTTACCTAACCAAAATTAGTTTCTCCTAGGTTTGACGAAAATTCTTTATTCAGAGGCCGAAAAACTTCATTTGTTTGGGCTTTACTAAGACTTTAAGTCAGACCTGAGGATTGCCTAGTCAAACCTAGGAGCGCCGTTGCTTCGAGGTTTGACTATAACACTTACATGATTGTGTGTTGTGATGTTTACAAACGTCGTTAGAAAATTGGCATGTTCAAATGACCTTCAAGTCGACCAGTCAGTTGCACCTGAATTCATTGAGAAGAAAAAGCTAGAGCAATAAGATATATCTACCTATCTATATCTATAGGTACTACTGTTTGTTTATCTCGCGAAGTGACGCGCGCTTTACTTGTGGTAACCGCTGGGTGTACAAAAACGCTGTGAGTGAAGATGAATAACAGCAGCACATAACACACACACTCACTTCCGAGTTCGCCATTGTAACCACAAGTAAAATGCGCGTCGCTTCGTGAGATAAAAATACTGTAATAATAGTTCTGTAGAAGAGTTTGTTTTGTATATGTTTATACATTGATTTTCTCTTTGAGAATTAATCTTCATCTTAACACCATTATCTCCATCGACTATGTATAAGAATAAATGTAACAACGCTATGGCTATGTGAGCTTAATTTAAATTCATGACGTATCAGAGACTGGTCAAGCAAACTATGTATTCATATTACAAGCTTTGTACATACATATCTATGTGAGTTTATGTATCTACATAAACTCACACCTTCCTCCCAAGGGCATAAAACTACAGAACGACACCTGCTACGAAAAAAAAACTTTATAAACTCTGAATACAAATATGAGTTATCCTTAAAACCTTGACAGTAAAAAAAACCGGCCAAGGGCGAATCGGACTCGCAAACGTAGGGTTCCGTACCACCGTAGAATATTTAACACTATATTCAACAGTAGGATCTGTTCATATATTTAAAAAAAAACACCTTTCTTGTATGGGTATGTAAAGGGGGTTCCCATTAATGTTTTTTTTCTGAATTTTATTTTTATTCGTTATAGTGGTCATAATAGCACACACACTCTGTGAAAATTTCAAGTTTCTACCTGTTACGGTCCAAAGGATACAACATGTGACAAACAGACGGATTGACGGGCGGACGGAGAGGGGAGCCTCAGTAATTGGGTCCCGTTGGCTCTCTTTGGGTACGGAACCCGAAAAAATGCCAACATAAAACAAAACCGCAACAAATGCACGTAATTCACAAAAACACACTAAACCAATTACTATCAATATCAAATCAAAGCAAAGTGACTGCCTATCCATAACTTATAAAATGTCATTTTAATTCAATATAATTGACCAATGTGCGGCAGAGGACATGGCTGTTATAGGGACACATATCTTCTCTCTTCGAGTGGGCCGTAATCCACCACGCGGGCCCAGTGCGGGATGGTAGATGTCACATGTCTTCGAATTTTAGGTTTCCTTACGATGTTTTCCTTCACTGTTTTAAGTTGGTACTCATTCTCCATAAATTTTAAAACAGCGGAGATTCTACATACATAAAGAGCGATATACAAGATTGGAGACGTTGAAACGGTGTCTAGAAAAACATGTGTAAAGTTACTTGCGAGTCTAACTGTGAAATGTCACGGGACAGAGCTAGTAAACACATAAGCTCAAGAAATAAACTCATAAACAAACTTAGTCCCTCTTTATGATATAAGTGTAAGTTGACAAGTACGTACCACTCTAAAATCTGCAGGCAAAGTGCCAGACGGAAGCACTTTAGTTTTACTTATCAAGAAAGACGAGCATGAAGTTTTATCGAAACAGACTATGCAAGGACGGATCTTTGACGCATCGTAAAAAAAGCGAAAATAATTGATGATCATCGAGGGTTAACAAGACCGTTAGATTTACCTTCACCGCAAAATCAGCCTATAATGTTCCCACTTCTGGGACACCAGACCATCTCTCTACGAGACAGAGTGGGCCGTTATCCACCACGCGGGCCCAGTGTTGGCTGGTAACTGTCACATGTCTGTCAATTTTTGGTTCTAGGAAATGCCGGTTTTCTAACTATGTTTTCCTTCACTATTTTGAGAGCTGTAGTTATGAAATTATGTACACAAAGTAAAGTGCCTGCCTGGATTAGGACCCATGCCCTACAACTCGTAAGTCTGGGCCGTTGCCACAGGGCCACCACTGCTCATGACCACTGCTTATGACCACTGCTCACACCCTCAACGCGAATAGTGTCAATACTGAATAGAGTGAGCTCACACATCCAGTATTTAGCGCTTCCATGGCAGCATGTAACATGGCGTGAGTCAGAGTCAAAATGAAACAGAAACGCAACCATCTTTTGACGCGGTATGAATATAACGATTTAAATGTTTGGCATTGGTAGTTTTATCTACATCTTTGTCGAAATAATCGTTAAATTTGCTGGCTAGACTTACGTTTACCGATACCAGACTACCTCCAGGTTTTCGCCTAGTATTTTTACTGTTACCCAGTTACTGGTTTGCAAAGGTCATACTATTATAGTTCATGTAAAATATTGGTATTCCGATGTATTCGACTAGACTGGAAGCCTACACCAACATAGTTGGGAGAAGTACAGACAGAGGATTAGCAAAAAATAATATATTTCCCTGCATTTATTTACTTTTCTTCAGCAAAAAGAAAAAAAAACATAACTCATATTAGTGATTGATAACATACTTTATGACGCCATTGCGAATAACAGGCGGTAATGAAAGGCTGTTTTAATTATACAAATGGAACTTACACTGAGCCAACTGTGTTAAGTCTTAATTTATGGACACGCGAAATTATTAGACGTGCGTTGAATACATATGTAGTGTCATGGCGGCTATGGATTATGAATATGGAATTGAAAATAATAATATGGAAAGTAAGTATTATTTAAAAGAATAGGTGTTTTCTTGGCGACGACGTATTGATAATACGTACTGGGTGGCAGCGATATCGACGCACAGCCGGTTACCAAGGATTCGGTTCATGATTCCGGACCAGGGTAGATATTATTCGTCGGTTATTGAAAAAAAAATCACCCGTTTTCTACAAAAGCGCAATACCTACGATGATCAAATGTATGGAATAGCAGATTTTTTTTTTCTAAGGACAAAAAATTACGACGCATTCGTGTCCAGGATCATTTATTGAATCCATGATAACAGGTTGTGCGTCGTTTTCCCTGCCAGTCTGTACATCTTTATGGCCGTTCATTGCAGTGGTCAGGGGGCCTAAAAAGGCCACTTTGGCAGAATCATAAAAGGATAACATTATGAATCATAATATGGCGAAGACAGTCCGTGTTTTTCTTTTTTTCGCTGCACTACTCAAAGCATGCGTCAAGAAAGCAATCAAAGAGATTGGGATTGGATTTGCATTGGATTTATTGGTATTTTAGCACAGACAAAAAAAAAACAACTGAAAAATCCTTCACCAATGGGATTTGTTACGATTAACATAGCAGTTAACTGTCCATTATGATTCATAATGTTATCCTTTTATGATTCTGACAACGTGGCCTCTTTAGGCCCCCAGGTAGGTAGCAGTGGTGACGTTCTGTTATGTTCTCATTGTCGTATGATATTTCCAAAACAAATGATTTAATTCCGGTTTATCATCATAATCGTCATCTTCTTGCCCTTGGGCTTGTCCCATGTTGATTTGAGACTGCTGAACACGTTTTCTTCTACCATTCTCAATCGTCACGCTATCAATGATTAGTTATGCATTATGCTTATTGTTATATTGGTTATGGAATCAAAATCGATGCAACGAAGAAGACGAGATCATGATCACTGCGCAAACCGCATTAAAATTATTCCGTATTTTATTCCTATAATAACTAAATCAGTCTATCCGTCACGTTTCAACTACTAAACATAGCTTTTGATGAAGTTTACCAGAGAGGTAGTTGAAAAGGAACGTAATAAAAAACTTTATACGCCAGCAGAGCACACTGCTAGTTTACTGTATTTAAACAAGTTCTCTTACCGAGCATCGTAAACCACAAGAATATACCACGGGAGAGAATATATTTCGTAAAAGCAAAACAAGTTTTTAGTGTTAGATCTGCGGAAAACTGGAAGGCATATGACGAAACAGGGTAATGCATAAAACTCACGCGCTGCGCCAAAATTGTGAGCGTTCGTGTACTCACACAATTTTCGAATTTTCTAAAAGAAAAGTCACTACTCAGTGACTTTTCTTTTAGAAAATTCGAAAATTTCTCCAAAAACGAAGTTCAACTAATCACTTGCTGGTGCAGTTATAATATACAGCTAGTTGTTGCCAAATACTTTGTGTTTTTCTCTTTCGAAAGTTCGGAAGATCTATGGTTCTGTAGGGAGCCAAAACGTTTTGTGTCAATTAGAAGACGCCATGCGTCGCCGGAAATCACTTGACTTAAGGGAAAAGCGCCAGTGTAGCCCCTGTAAAACGAATTTTCATACGTTTTTTGCAATTTGTAGGTCAGTGACAAAGACTATTTCAAGAAAAACATCAATGATTACGATTAGAATGAACTGAGAGAGTTGAATTGATGATTTTAATGATTATAATTCTGTAAACAGATACTTTTTACGATCGCGAATCATATTTTAATCAACATACAACCTGATACTGACCTACAAAATGGCCAAAAGCGTAAGAAAATTCGAAGAAGAATTTGACTTTCGCGGGCTACCATAGCGCATCCCCCTTAACTGCGGAAGAAATCCCAATATTGCAGGCTAGGCGTGTTACCTCTATTATTTCGTTCCTACTGGTTGAAGAAATAGTTCAACGAGAGGTTCAAACTTGAAGAATAAACTCTTGAATCGAATCTCTTCCTATTTGATATAAAAAGTAACTTTATTTGTTTTTAAACTGACATCAAAGTATTTCTTAAATTAGGCACTTTATTATCTCAAATTATTTTGTGACATCGCAACATGTTTTTTTTTTCTTCCATACTTCTGCATTAGTCGCCATTTTGGTATTCTTTCTAACCATATTCACACCGTCCATCCATCGTTTCTTTATCTTCCCCTACTCATAAAGCCATCGACATTCATATTAAAAACTTTCTTCACGATATTTTTCTCATTTCACCGTATCACTTTTCAGTTACCTAGTTACCGGTGCCACTTTCAGACTTCCTTTTATGTAGGTACTCATTTCTTAATCTATCCATTCGTGTAACACCACATATCCTTCTTAGCATTCCCATCTTAGCTGCAAGCAACTGCCTTCATCTTCATCAATTCATCACTTTTGTGGGCCAAAATTAGGCACTGGCGACGACTACAGTAATCCTGACTAGTTTTGACCAATCAACTACTAAACAATAAGGTCGTCTCAAAACGGCGTGATTTTTATTTTTTTTATTTAACCTTATAATATTATACTAACGTCGACTCATTCTGCAATCTTGCTTCATACAATCCGCTTAAACCTTCCAATACCCTTAATCCGTCTATGAGACCGAAACTAATCTAATTTATAATAAAAAACCGAAGTGACGATCATGTGAACTAGGTGTGATTACAAAAAGTGTGTACAAAAGTAAAGCAAAACCAGTGAATGTGCAAATAAATAATTATATGTATAAACAAGCCAAAAATGTAAAAAAATGAGCATTAATAAAAAAAAACTAAAATAGTTGTCCAATTGTGCAAGTACAAGGATGTGATCGCGAGTGATACTTGCTTCAAAATGATTTGAGCAATGGTAGTATCTTCACGGAGCCGGCGAAAGGGAACCTGGCAGGATGCAGATGATATTAGTGGCCGGTGGCGGGTAAGTCAAAATAAGGCGAATATAATGCTCACGAATGTACTACTGAACGATGTTTACTGTGTATAATTCTGCTGTGCGATAAAAAAAAAAACTAACTGGCCGGTCTATGCTTTAAAAACCTCACTGTGAAAACCCAGGTGGAGTGAGCTGTCATTCCACCTGATGAGAATATTGACATCTCACTTAAAGCTCATTTCACTTAAGTTTTCCCGGTGAGATTTTTACAGAATAGAAATAGAAACACAAAAACGTCGGCAGAACTAAAACCGGTCAAGTGCGAGTTGGCCTCGAGCACCGAGGGTTGCGTACAAATTTGTAGGTATGTAAGTATCACGGGAAAATTTGTTTTTTTTTAAATGTAGCTACAGATTAACGGTTTTCGGATTTTTCCCCTTTAATTTGTGCTACATGACATTGCTTCTTGCGAAATTTCTATAGGTTGGGTTCCGGAACATAAACACCCGTATCTATTGAATGCGTTGACTTTGAAGTTTGATTTTTCACTCCTCAAGGGATTGCAGCCCTGAATGCCTACTTGATATTAATTTCAACTTGATAACTTGTCTGTGTGGCGTCGGACTTAAAGAACCGGAGGATGATACCGGGGGATGGGCAGTAGCGTTCTCTATGCATTCCACCACCCTACCATATTGCGATCGCCAGCGTGGCGATTATGGCACAAAAAGCACTTGGCCCCTAGTACCCGGCGGCCCGCCTAACCTTGGCTATAGTAGCGGCCAAGGCCATGGTGAAGTAAGGGGTGCTAAGAATCCCCGGAAGAGATCCGGCTACCACAATCACCGAAAACTGGACTTGGAAACATACAACACGCGTACACTCCGGACCGACGAGAAGATCACCGAACTCGAGGAAGAATTGAGCAGGCTACAATGGAGTTTAGTGGGGTTATCTGAAGTCCGAAGACAGGGGGAGGAATCGATAATCCTCAAATCCGGAAACTTGCTCTATTTCCGGGAGGGCAACCAGCAGTCCCAAGGTGGTGTAGGGTTTATTGTCCATAAGTCCCTTGCAGACAAGTCCCAAGCAGACAATAATATAGGTAGTCAACATACTCAGTCAGTATATTTATCCAGTAACGTTTAATCCTACTATAAAATTATAAACGCGAAAGTTTGTGAGGATAGATGGATGGATGTTTGTTACTCTTTCACGCAAAAACTACTAAACGGATTTGGATGAAATTTGCCACACAGATAGTTTTTAACCAGGATTAACACATAGAATACTTTTTATTCCGATATTCCCACGGGATAGGCACTTATGCGGCTGAAACCGTCGGCGCAGCTAGTTTACCATATAATTAAGCACACCAGGTAAATTCTGAATAAGTGGCGATCGGTTTGAAAGCGATTCGCATTTCTTAATTGATATAAGCTTTTCGGTACAGTCCTTTCAGTTATTTTACCTCTGATATTTCAACACTGTCAAAATCATAGTGATCTGATCTTTATTTTTGTGATAATAAGGTTCCTATTGGGTTCCTTATGTCATTTTTGAGTTTTCCATCATCGTTATCGCTAATAGTGTTTTAGCTGACTTATTTAAAGATATTATATCCTTTGTATTTGGTTAATCCAAATGCAAACAACAGCTAAGACAAGTTCAAAGCACACAAAAGATGCAAACTGTCCGAAAATAGTCCGCCGCGCTCGGCTGCTTGCAGCGTATTGTGCGATGACATTACAGCGCACGGATTAATAAATTATTATGACAATGTGTTGGAGCGTGGAAGTCAGGCATCGTTTAAATTAAAACAGGTTTTTGTTCTGACTCGTTACGGAGAATTTCTTTATTTGCATAAGAAGGTCTATCATGCGGCCATCTCACTTATTTATTTATTATTTGTTTATTTTTGCAATGTTACTCAATATCACAAGCTTCACAACAAATATACAATATACAACCTCCAATTCCATGAATGTAAAAAAACAATCGTTCACGAGCTCGAGCGGCTTGGATACTGTGATATAGAGAATTTATTATTTAAATACGAATTCTAGAGCATAATCGTGACTTCTAGTGGTACTTACCGATCCCAAGATATTATATCGTAGGGCTAGAAGTCTCCTAATTAGGAGTCAAATTCACACAGTCTATATTAGAAATAGTATGTTTTAATATCATAAAGGCACACACACAAACACACCCCCTCTCTCACACACACACACACACACACGCACACACATTCATCACACACACACACCCACCACACACACACCACTCACACATGCACACACACATAAAGAGAAGTCATACCAGTGTCTCTAACTCTTCATCCATTATGTACTTGTTTGTAATTATGTACTTAAAATAGTTTAGTTATCTAGTTACCTAAAAATATGTTGACCCGAGGGATAAGCAGAACCACCCAACACAAGCATACTACATGCTTCCTGGGAAGTTCTAGCCACAGAATAAGTTTGTAAAAGAAAGTTACAGAAATAAACTATTTTAATTTAATTTAATTTAAATCACGCTATTTATACATACCTATTCGTTACTGTTTTTATGTGACACTAATTTATTTATATTTATTTATTTAATTATGCATACACATTACACACATCACGATGCAGTATAAAACTGATTTACATCCGTCACCTCACACATCAGGTCCAGTTGAAAACCAGCGTCAGGCACCAGTTGTCTGGCATTTTTGCTGAACTGGGTCTTTTTGGCGCAGCCATGAGGCACACTTTCCTGCTAGACTTTGCACTTTTTATTTTTATCTTGGTTTTTATCTGATGTACGACAATTATCTAACTATCTGGTGTATTGTGTGTCTCTTAGTCTGTGCTAAATAAATGTATTTTCTTTCTTTTGATAGAATGTCACTTTTTCTAAGCCTCTGGGTACTAATATGAATATGGATTCAACATAATCAGCCTATAATGTTCCCACTGCTAGGACACAGCCATCCTCTTCGTGACAGAGAGTGTGCCATAATCCACCACGCGGACCCAGTGCGGGTTGATAGATGCCACATAATATCTTCGAATATTTGGTTCTAGGATATGCCAGTTTCCTCACGATGTTTTGACAAAGCTTAAGGTATTAATTTAAAAGCTACACGAGCATATCGTGCATAAGAATATTATCAAGCTTCTCAGTTATTATGCGGTGGTGAACCGAATAATCAGTGTGTAACTTGATATTATAAAGCCGTGCATGTTGCTAGAAAATGACCATTTCCATGAACACTGATTTCCAATTTACATTCGATGGCAGTGTATCGTTACCATAGAGAATTTCCCTGCAACGTAACAGTACACTTTAAGTTACAGGGAAATTCTCTAATTAGTATGTACTTATTTTCTGGACCAACTAGTATATATAGCCAAAATTATGTTCCAATAACATAAAAACTCACAGAGGTTTAACCTCCTCATTTTATAAAGTCGGTTATTTTTTGGTTTTATAATGATTACCTACGTCTTCCGAATGAAGTCGTGCCATATAAATGGGAATAATCCAAGTTAAGCTAAAAATACTAGCGAGGCAAGTTGGAACATACTAAAAACTTACTGCATCAGGCTGAAAGCTAAAATGCTGAAGAAACACAGGTAATATACAGGAAGAATACTAGCAAGTGAGAGTTGCGACATAAACAAAACGGTTCAACTTCACACTAAGCCCAGGTTTGCACGGGCAAGTTTTTACCGCAGCGAATTTTTTTGGCGCACTGCTTAGCGCCGAGAGTAGGAAATCCAAGTGTGTTTTATTGACGCGCTGGGATGCGCTCTGTTGAATTGTCAAAGCCCGGCTTAACACCAGGATTTGAAAATCCAATATTACGTCCGTGCGAACATGGGCTACGGAATGGGATGGGCTCTGATGGGGTAGTTTCACACGGCAGGAAAAAAGTGTGTTTAAAAGGGCCTTATACACACAACGTTGACTATAGGCTGACCGCTTAACTGAGACGTTTCCTGAGGTAGCAGCGCGGTGCGGGAGGGGTGTTTTGACGTGAAGCAAGAGCTCAGTAATTCGTCAACTATCACCCCTCCCGCACCGCGCAGCTACCTCAGGCAACGTCTCAGTTAAGCGCGGTCGGCCTATAGCTTACATTTTTAAACGTCCTCTACCTATGGAAATCATTCTTCGAACAGCGCATCTTTTATGTTCGGAAGTAGGTTTATCATTGGCTCATTTCTGTTCAGCGAGCGCTGTTATCAGTACCAATGAAGCCACGGTCTCCTAGAGCGTTTCCGTAGTATTTTAACGGGTATTAAGAAAATCTGTCATTTTAACCAGTATTTGACATTAAGGTATCAAAAAACGCCCCTTATTTGAACATAACGGTCGCATGTGGCGGTCATCGCTCCTCTAGGGAACCTTTTTTTTTACGCGACTCTCTTTAAACTATAATGTCATTAAATATCCTGAAAACAAGACGCTATCTTAAATAATAATATTATGTCGGCTGATACGCTGTTAGGCTGTTTAGGGTTTTAACAAATATTTATTCTTTTCATCTCTAACTTTCCTTAGTGTTGACCTACTTTTTATGTTTTTTAAGGTTCGTAATGTTCTAATGCATATGACTCTAACTTGTCGCTGCAATAAAACCACTGCTTGGTTCA
The DNA here is from genome assembly GCA_963855955.1 of Luperina nickerlii. Lineage (NCBI taxonomy): Eukaryota > Metazoa > Arthropoda > Insecta > Lepidoptera > Noctuidae > Luperina > Luperina nickerlii. The sequence goes on from OY979662.1 coordinate 27,039,129, forward strand.
CAAGCCATCACTTGTCTCTACAAGTATCACTAAGGGGCTTACAGGACTTAAACGCAATAAACGCAAGTTTTAGAAACAATAAAAGTATAATCGACTACAGAAAACAAAAAACATGAATATATGGATATATGATATATAGAAAAATATATGATATTCTTCAGGATATATGCTAGGTAGATAGTGTGTTGAAAACAAAATACAACTAATTTGATACGATAGAGAAATATCATAAAGATACCTCTTAAAACTTTCTTTTTATAATAAAAACCATACTAATAATTATACATACAATCATTCTGATTTTTTTGTCAGATTATTCTACAAGCAACATACTAAAACACTACTGTTTTAATTTTTTAGTCCAAACAATTGATTTTTTGTACTTACATAATTGCTTCATATTTTGCAATAAATTACCAGCGTTGTGTCATTGCGCTTCTCTTTCTTTTCTATGCAATCCGACAGTGATCGCGCTTTGGTCATGTAAGCCCCCCAACCTATTAAAAAAAATGCTTTTTGTTGGCGAACGCATCAGTTGAGAACGGCTGGATAGATTTGTTTTCATGAAACGTTCGTTATAGTCCGAATGGGGTTTTTAGGGAAAAAAAAAATTGAAAATTAACCTGGAAAACGAAAGTTTTTTTAATATTGGATTTTTTTTGTTGAAATTGGTTAGGACTACGTCGGGTTAGCTTATAATAAACATACTATACTTCCTCGATTCTTTTACTCCGCTCATACGAATAAAACTGTAAAGGCGGTGCTACAATGAATTCTGCTAGGAAAGATCTCGTTGTCCCGTGACTGCAAATGACATGGTGACGCGTCGCCGCCTCCACTGCAGAGCTTCTCCCTTACATTCAGCTTATTAGATCTCCATGGCATCACTAAATATAAGAATCGAGCGCTTCCGATGAACACGAAGATGGTTTACTGCTTTTGACGTCAGTTTTATTTCATTGTGCTCCAAGGACGTTAATCTTGTTTATAGTTTGCAGTCTGCGGTTCAGAAAGATTTTGCAGGTACATAACATCGCGAAATTATACGGACGGTTGTTAGAGAGATGTATACTTAACGTGGTTTATAAGCTGTTTTAAAGTCAATACCTAGAATAATAATTAAATTCTTGTTAAAGAAATAGTTACTATACTAATAATAATAAAGCTTTTATTTGTTTGTTTGACAACGCTAATCTCTGGAACTGCCAGTCGAATATGAAAACCTATTTTTTCGTTAAATATCCCAATTCTTCAGGAAGGCCCTAGGCTGTATACCATTACGTTAGGACTCTCAGGGACCGAACAAAAAGATAATAACCCTCCTTCTGGCGCAGTCGGGTAAAAAGTAAGAAAGAACGCCGAGAGCAAAAGAAGTAATAGCGCGGGCAGGCGATGCGATGCAATGGGATGAGTCGACGTGCATCTATCTTATCTTTACCTCTACACATGTTTCTGACACACATAATTCTATCATTTCTTCCAAGTCAAAGTTATCTAAAAACCTACTAACAAAAAAATTCACAAAATATTGGAAAATATTATTTTAAATGAACAGAGCTGTTCGAGCATATAAATAAATATGAAATACGATTGAGGTGCATCGCGATTGTATGAATTTATTCGTCCGAGCGTGCGAAAAGATCGAATCGAATCAAATCGACAGCCAAACGAACCTCGGTTACCCCTGATTGTAGTGCAGACACGCTATAAATTCACTCGTCAATCTAAAGCGAAATTTTTGAACGTAAATTTTGTGGGTGTGCGCTAAATTTCATTAAAAAACTACGTAGGTTTTACTATGCAGTTTTGTTAGCTGTCACTGAGCGTATGGAGGCAGGGTTGAATGAGCTTTTAGGACAAATAAAAGTGTTTTTCCTTTAATATTATTCCCTCTTGGATGTAACAATGATATTTATTAAGCTGTTGCTGTTCTCAATTGATTTAAAAACCGCATGTGTATAGGTTTTTCAGAGACAGGTATCATCATGTTTAGAAGAAGTCAAAGGCAAGATTTTAGGGAATCTTTTCGTATTTTCTACATTCAGAAAGTGCGAATTTTCTGTAGCATATAAATTAGTCATTATTGGTATATTTTACTGTCGTTCAGAGCGCCACAAATAAAACCAAATGGGTCAGTGCACGTTGAATAGTTTAATAAACTGAATGAGTGGTTATGTTCTACATACATTCGTTTGAATAATTGCAACGCGACCATAGCCACCCACGGTCACTAATCATGCGAATCTATGTAATAGTTTACATCAAAAAGTATAACATGTGATCACGCTTGTATTCACCAAAGTGTAAGGCAGAGGTGCACCTCTATTATACACATATTTAGTCAGATAAGTTTAAGTCCCATGTAACAGGGCGGAGAGCATATTGCCAACAACGGGCAGAAATCCAGACTCCAGGCTTGCTACCTATTGATAAATTGCAGATGGAAAAAACCAATAAAATAGAACTTCTTTCTCAGCAATAGAGCTTGCGTTGACTAGACAAACGAGGCAGTTTTTTTTTTAAATATGTACAAGGTGTAACAGAATAAACGCAAGTCCTGGAAGTAGTTTGTTCATAGTTGACTACTGAATCGATTTCCGTAACGTTTAATATATGTATGTTTTTTTCTAAAGTTATGTATTATGCTATACTGACCGCCGATTGCGGCGAAGAAAATGAAATCTTATTCCAAGGCAATAAGACTCAATTTTAATACTGACAAGTATCAATCAATCAATCAATCATGTTTATTGTGGATCATAGGTACAGAAATACATACAGGTGTTAAGAATTACAGTGATGTTGATCAGCTATGTCCCGCCTTTTAGGCATACAATACAAATAAGTAATGCTAGAGTTAACACGATTTTCTTAATAATAAAAGTAAGCTTTAAAAAATATAAGTTTTGGTCATTGTATTATGCTTATATCTCAATACTCTAATTGAGGTGTATGAGGTCTTGCGTTAATTATGTTACGCGTTGTATATTAGGCAGATTATATCAAAAAGCATATGATTTCAATTATTTATGAATTAATAATTAATTTCCTTGGCTGGTATCCAACTAGCAGTGTTAACGCTTCGTGCATCCGTTCCAAGCCACATATGTAGGTACAACCAATATAGAAGACATTCATTTTACGTTGTAACCAATTTTGATGTTCTGTGGCGAGATGTTACTGGACTTGATATGGTTGTCTTGAATGAAGGACGCTTGAAGATTTACTGGATTATTTCAGAGGTCGATCAAAGCGACATTTACATAATTATGGTTTTTATTTATTATTGTTTTTTCTACACTAAATTGTATTGTGTTATTTTCTTATTTTTATAATCCCCTAGTGGGATTTATAGATGTCCGTAGCATCACGGTCTTTTTTTGTTTGGGTGTTTTAATGTTAAGTTTATTAGATTAAAATGCTCTTTTTTTAAATTGCTCGCTTGTTGCTTTTGCTCGTATTTCCTGTGCGTGTTCCAAATACAATATTTTTGTCTTTCTTTCTTTTATTTGATTTATTTTTAGATTTGCGACCTTAATTTTGTTATGTTTAATATGAACTATTTTGTCGTTTTTACAGGACAAAATTTTTACTAAATACATTGGTATTATGAAGTGTTAATTAGGTGGTAGCGTAATGACCGTTGCTCGGGAAGACGAACTAGCAGGGGACCGAGGAAGGGGGGTGGAAGAGGTTTCAGGAGATCAGACCGGAATAAATCGCACGGGACGATATATTATATTGGTTGGTATCCAAAAATGTTTCCCTGTTTATATATGTTTATCTTATCTTTACATGTAGGTAGATATATGACTATAAGCAGAACCCTGCGAATGGTGAATCCAAATATTTGCGAGTGCAAAGATAAATTTACTGAAGATATATATATTTTTTTGTTAATGAATAAAGTTTTCAAATTGGCAAAATAGTCTTTTAATTTCGGACAAATGTTTCATCAAATGAAATTGGTTTATTTGTATGATTGGTTTAATTAAAGGTTAAGATCTAATAATTTGGGAATAGATAGATCCTACGAAAGTAAATGTCGTCAATTTCAAAAAAGGATCGTGTGAGATGATTTTTTGTAGAAAACTGTATTACTATATGTGCTTCGACCCTTTTTATTTTGCTGATTAAGCAAGAAATTTATGATTTTCTTTCGCCTTGAATGTTTGTGGTCTGTTTCGAGCAAAGTCAGCTGAAATACCTGCTTGAAGATGTTACAGGAAATGAATTGAAATTCAGGTAAGAATTATTACATACGAAAGTAGAATTATTCGTTATCATTATAAGAGCTACCTTCATTTTGCTGTGAGAAGTGACATAAATCAGCCATCTAACAACACGTGCCTGCTCATGCGCAGCTCATGCTTTTTTTGGCAACGCGCAAAAACCATGCGAGGCAACCTGCTTGTCACTGCCTTCATGACTGACCATCTCAGTTTTCCCATCACTAACACGTGATCGAACAATCATCGTCATAAATCACTTTTGTCTCAAACACGTACTAATTTCCTTTTTGTTACAGGTGTATCACCACATGGCGGCACTTTTTTGGACTAATGAAATGCATATTGACTCTTGGATATGTGTAAGTTGAACATTTATTTTATTATGACATACACACATAAACTGACGCTTTTTTACATAACGTCATGTGCATCGAAACTATTATTAACAAAATTATCATTGTTGCTTTAGCCACGGTCTTACATCTCCGGTCGAACACCTAGGGCTAGTTTCTCGAATGATACGAATATAAAGATTGCATCTGTAAACTGTTGTTGAATGATTCAACCAAATGCATCCTTTCAAGAACACAACAAATAATGAGTACCTCTACACTCGGTTTTTTTTTTTGCTTGACCAAAATGACAGATGCGATCGAGCAATTTTTGTCATGTTGACAGCTGTACAACGACCGCAGTTTAGTCTAATAAATAAAAAATCTGAATTTAGTAATCTTTCTGCGAATAATAACTAAGAATGATAGTTTAAAGAAAGACAAATCAATCGCAGGGATTCTGTTTACATGAATTACATCATCCCCCTGCTTTCATAACACTTTATTTGAGATCGACGCAACGTTACGTTTTCATCAGAACACGCTTATCAGATGTCATCTCAATATAGGTTTCGTTCTGTTAAATGAACCAATATAAAAGAACTCTTGTGTCCTTCTATGAAAACAGTTTTTCTTTAGAAATTAGGCGGCCCGTGCACTTACAATATTATTTCTAGCGAGTTTATAAAAAGTTTCAGCGAGTTTCAACTTTATTTCACAATATTTTCATAGCACCGTGTAGGATCAGTACCTATCGAGCAATATTTTAGGTACTGTTGGTACAGTAATGAGATCGAATGATTTATTCGATAAATACGATGTCGGAATAACTTGTAGACGGCATATTAAAAAGTAAGCTAGATGGAGTCATCACTTCCTATCTGACTACCCCTGATAATAAATAGCGAAACAAACTCAGAGGTCACAGTCTTTTTCAAGTCCAGATATAATCTAAGTCAACTCATGTCAGGACCATGTAGATTAGTGTCTGAATTAATGGTCATATGAGGAAATAATCACACAGATTTGATTGAACCTCTCCAGTCAGTGCAAGCCCTGAGTTTGTGTTAGCGTTTGAAATAATTTGCATTGTAGTTACTTAAGTAATTGATACCAGGATAAAGTTTCAAATGAGAGGATAAAGTTTCAAATGGGAGGATTTGAATGAATTAAAAGTTCATATCATACGCTTGTTGCTATGAATCAAACGTTTATTTAATATTAATCACGCTTACCAACCATGTATATTTTAAATCACGATTCACATTTCAAGTTGCTAAATCACAAATAAATTTATCATTAGGAACTTTTTTATCCTCTATGCCTCTAATTGGTGCAATAAAACAATAAAAAACTTTCAAAAGGGGAAATCCTTGTTTACAGTTTTTTTTTTATTTTTATTTAGACCTTTTTATTAAAACTTATTTAATCATAATTAATTGTATATTGTTTTATTAAATTAAAATGTTACCTAATATTTTATTTTATCTTAATAAAATATAATTTAATTAATTATTGCCACAACGTGGCAATGCAGCAAGCGTTTTGGACACCTTTGCGCCGGGAACTGTTCGGGGCGGGTTATTTGACTAGGTTGACTTGTGACATTGTATAATAATATATAATTATTTTAGGTATATAATTAAAATAATTTTATTAATAATACCTATTTAATACACTAAAAAATAAAAATATAATTATTGACTATAAAATTTTATTTCATGTTTGTATAATCTCGCTCATATACAAACTCCCCACGATTCAGATACAGGCTGTTTTTTAAGAGAAAAAAAAGGCCAGACAATCTGCTCACCTTATTTTCGCAAAGATGTTAGAAATCTGCAGAGGAGCATCTTAAGGGTACGATGGTGTAGATTTCCTGGTCAATAAAGACAGTCTGCAGTGCCTACGATCGCTTACTAATACAGAGGTATTGTATTATATAACATTCGTTTAATTACCTAGCTTACTATGGCACAGTAGGTGGCCACGTTGTCCGCGCTTCAAAGTCAAAGTCAAGTCTTTATTTCAAATGGGCACATAAAAGACACTTTTGAACGTCAAAATTTACAACAAAAAAAATCAGTTTTTCTAGTAGCCCCTTCCAAAAAATAGTTTCATATTGAGAAGAATAGGCAAGAAACTTCACCATTAGTTACCCTTTTAATACATTTTACGATATTTTGTTTACATTAATTATATAATCATATGTGAAGACAATGCACCTAGAATAAAATTACTAAACCACTATAGGTAAAAAGAATTAGAAATAAAGCAATGACAGGTATATTCATTGTGTGATAGATACATGGTGCTCACTTGTTTACAAACATTGTACAAGTAGATGATTTACCTAAAATTTTAACAAGTAAAAATTTAATACCAAATCATTTACCGTAAACCAATTCTGGACCTGAAGAATAGGGTTATTCACGACGTCAAGATTTTGTGACCATCGGTCTATATAAAAACCAATAATGTGTCATCTAATAACATCATCTTCGTATTAACATCATCTTCGTTTGATTTTGGAGTAATTGAGGTAAATCATTAATGTAAACTAAAAGAGGAATGGGCCCTATATCGAGCCTTTAAGAACTCCTATTCTCATTTTAGACACATCAGAAGCGTTCTTTACGTCTTCAAAAGTGCAGGTGTAAGGTCACTTTGGACTCTCCAAAAAGTGGGTCATGGTTGCAGCAGATAATTATGGCAATCTCGACATACTCTGACGACACAGCCGAGGCCATGTACGAAGATATTGTTATAGCTATAACAATATAGCTGGCTAACTAACTCTGCAAGGTACCTTGCAGAGTTAGTTAGCCAGCTGAAGTGGCAGTGGATCTTTGACAGAAGATTGTGGATCGTCTAGCGTATCGTATCGGCCACATTTCATTCCGACGTACACGGCACGGTTTATTTACAGTACGGCGTATAAACCGCGCCGTAGAAAAAAGTGTCTGTCAACAAGCTTCCATAGTGATCCATAGAACACTGACGACCGTACCTACACACGGCGAAAAACCGTAGTTCACGGCAAAAACAACGTGTGTGTACAAAGGGCCTGATATACAGGTGTTTGGAAGTTGGAGTGATAGTTGACACTATTTACAGCAGGTCATCATCTTGTATCATTTTTCAATCGCCGTTCCGTCACGTTATTTATCCTCTCTTCTATGCAGTATAGCTCTCTTTTGTTTTCGATGCGCGATAACAATAAGCGGGAACCATGTGGGACGCGGGAGTGGGGCGCGGGCGGTTGTTAAATGTCAATCCGTCAGTCAGTTGACGACAGACTAGCGGATTTACGAGAGGTTACGAGTTATATTTTCCCTCTTAATAAAATAAAATATACTAAGTACATATTATTGTGTACTGAACTATGCTGTTTCATTTAAGATTTCAAGAAGTATGTAATTGGTAGATCGCACAGGGTGTCGTCAGTGAACAGTAGATCTCGGTTCTAACCAAGTTGGCCACCCCTGATTTACAGCATTTTGGACCATACATGTCTTAGAAGAAGTATGTTTTTTTTATTTTTAACTACAAACTTTTAGTCAAAAATAAAGTAAGTACCAACTTTAACTGGGAAAAAAAAAATAAAAAACATACTTCGTCTAAGACATGTATTCCTCAAGATGCTCTAAACGGTGTCAACTATCACCCCCTTAAGGCTTTGCATCCAGCTTCCAAACACCTTATATAATAAACATTGGGGGAAGACTTAGGCCTGCTTACATCACAAGTCACTAAATGTGTTCAGCGCTAAATATAACTAAACATCGTTCTCATTCTTGTCAAACGATTGACAGAATAATCATAAGCATAATCCGCATATGTTCTCACTGATGGACTCAGTGCTCCTCTCTTCGAGAGGGAGTGGTTGTATTCCACCACGCGGGCCCAGTGCGCGCTGGTAGATGTCACATGTCTTCGAATTTTTGGTTCTAGGACATGCCGGTTTCCTCACGATGTTTTCCTTCACCGTTTTGAGAGCAGTGTTGATGAAATTATTTACAGGAAAGTAAAGTGCCTGCTTGGGTTCAAACCTTCGACCTGAACTGGTAAGCCGTTACCACTGAGCCATCACTGCTGTGTGTACATAATTGGTAAAACAAATAAATAAAGAGTCTGATTTCAAGACATGGCTGAACATAATAATGACTGCCAACGACATTATAACATAACAGTAATAATACAAAACAAAAGACACTACCTACCGCCAACAGGTCAAAGTTCACAAAACACCTACAAAATTAGGGTTCAATTTATAACAGACTCCATACATAATCTATGAATCACCAATTACTTTTGACCCCTGAGACAAGAGTCACGAAGTTGTAGTGATACCATTAGGCGAATATGTTAAATTAAGTAAAAGCCGCGCGGTACAACAATTGTTTCGCAAAGGGACACATTTGTGGGGCCAGAGGTGACTGCGAGGGTAACCATTATCTGAATACTGCGCTCGCAATTTGTTTTCCAAACATGTTAACAAATATATCGTTTTGGAAAATCAACTGTAACGGACACACATATAGTTCAGTTTGCACTAAAAATTCTAACAATTTCATGTCTTTTCAGTCGGCAATTATTACACGGGAACGTACTACCGGGATAAAAAATCCTCCGGAGTAAAGTATCCTAGCTATGTCCTAACCCATGTCAGGGTGATGGAGGTCTGCCTCGCTTGGGCGGAGCACCGCCGTGTCCTCGTAGAGGCGATCGGCAGCAGCGGCTACCTCTCGCGTCCGGCCCTGGTTCAAGCCATGGTCCGGGGCGAGAGGGAGTGGGAAGCAGTCGCCTCCTTCTGCGAAGCAGTCATGCTAGCGAAAGAGGCGGCGGGATGGCTGAGGGAGAGAACCTCCCGTCGCAGCCGCCGCGGGAGACGCTCGCTCCGAGCGTCGGGAGCCGCGCGACGACTCCCGGCCACCGTAGGCGCTGGCCTGTGGGCGGAGAGTAATGGGTAGCTCACCGTCCGATCAGGACCAGGCCCGTGCCGGACGGCGCGTACGTGTTCCACGCGCGCCTCAAAGAGATGTGAGCATCAAGTTAGGGCCGAAGCCTCCCGGGTCAGCGGGATTGTCCGAAAGGATCACCGCTGGCCCGGAACATAAAGGGCTAAGGAAGGAACACAGGTGGGTTTTAGTCAGTAAGAGTCTGACACTCCCTTCCGCTCCACCCAGAGCGGGAGGGGTCATTTGATGACATCCCATCCTGAAAAAGAAATAACCCAGGTCAGGGTCATTTCTGTACCAAACATCGAAATCCGTCCAGCCGTTACGAGTTCAACTGTCACTAATGAGACACAATTACTTTTTCTATTGTTACCTAACTCAATAAATTTGCCTAACAAAAAAGGTAACAAACAGACAGAGTTACTTTCGCATTTTAAATATTAGTATCTATGGATATTGTAGTAAGTATAGGTACTACCGGCAGGAACGTTATGTAGTCGGCGACACGATGTTAGAGGCCGATAGGACTTGTTATTACGTGTTATCTATAAGGGGCTTATAGGACCTAAACGCAAGCTTAAGAAACAACAAAAGTATATGATCGACTACAGTAAACAAACTCAAAAAATATATATGATATTCTTCAGGATATATGCTAGGTAGATACATAGAGACAACTTATTTGATACGATAGAAAAAACTCATGAAGATACCTCTAAAAACTTCCTTTTTACAATAAAAACCATACTAATATACATACAATCATTATGATTTTTTATCAGATTATTCTACAAGCAACATACTAAAGAACTAGTGTTTTAATTTTTTAGTCCAAACAATAGTGTTTTTGTAAATAGACACTTGCTTCAAATTTTGCAATAAATTACTATAATAGCATTGTGTCATCGCGCTTGTCTTTCTTATCTATGTAGTACGACAAAGACCGCGCTTAAGATCATTTAATTTTAGTCGCCTTAAAATTATGTAAGGGTTTATGGGGCAGCAAAAAACGTTGTGACGTACCTATACAATACAGTGTGCGATAATGTTGACTTTTCTTTCTGAGCCATATACAAAAGCGCTAATACAAATTAAATTATCAAAAAAATCAAATTAATATTATTTCAAGCTAAACAAATATCAACTTTATTTTAATTGTAATTATTATGTTGGTTTCAGAGTGACTGGTATATGTATATTAATGAAAAAGTTATAAAAATGTTTGAAGTTGTAGCGTAAACTGAACTTTATTGTGTAGGATTTAAAGTCATTTTTTCATAAACTCATATTTGTTTACTTTTGTGACAAATAAATCGCGAATGCAGATTACATAAACATACGCTTTCATCCCATGGGGGTAGTGTTGCCCAAATGCAAGACCAAGACAAGACCTTAGCCAGTCTTGGTCTTGCGTCAATACACCTGGTCTTGGTCTTGGTCTTGGTATTGCGCTCTCAGTCTTGGTCTTGGTCTTGGTCTTGCAGCAAGAGTCTCGCAAGTCTTGCGAGACTCTACTACTTAGACTAGACTACATTCAAATACCTATTAGTCTATTGGTCAGGGTGGCAGGGACATCGACGCGCAACCGCTTACCATGGATTCAGTACATGATTCTGGACCCTTCTGCGTTGAAATTATTCGTCGGCTTTTTCTTAATTTTTTACGTTTTTTTTTCTGCAATTTTTTTACTGTAAACTGTATAAAATCATTATTTCTATCTGACCCAATAAGATTTTTAAATAATTTAAAAAATAGTAAATTCACTTATTTCACTTAAAACAGCAATGTAAATAAAACTCGAAAGGGCTACCTGATCAGCTGTATTGCTAAAGTTCATTTGCGAGGTCAACACTGTCTTCGCGCTGACGCTATTCGCTTTCAAATGCCGCGACAAAGGGACCGCAGCGCCAAGCGGTCTCCTCGTATTATTATTAACGCACTTGAAAATAAACTTTAAAATTATTACAATAAAGTGCATAAATGCTTGAATCTGACAAAAAATGCGGAAGATTGCGGGAATCCCCGCGCGGCGTCGAGTCGGCCATGAATCCCAATGAATCTAACAGACGCGTCACATGAGGCATTTTAATCATCTACATAATTGAATGACACATTTACTACTTTTATTTTAGATTCGTTATGAGGGGATAATTATTTTTCTAAAGCTTCATCGATTTAAGGGGGAAGCGCTAAGGTAAATCAACCATGAACCTTAATGTTTTAGCGATAAAGTTGAAAATCTGTTAAAGAAATATGGCAGATTGTAGTAGCTTGATGTGATAGCGTCTGTACCATAACATCGGCTGGCTTAAAAACTGCTACTAGTACTAGACCTACTCGACTCGCTGTTAGTTTTAAATTTTGCTGAATAGAAGAATAATATAAACTTTGAAACATAAATACCTACATAATTTTTACCAACCTACTAACGTTAGATCTGCACATTAGACTTATACAAGTATAATATAATACTCTAAGTAGATATACCTACAAGGTATGAAATGAACTTTGCTAGAAAGTTATGCTAGGTACATTTTTATCACATATGGGAACAAATTTGTAAGTTACACGCTACCTAACTACTTAATAAATAGTCGAAATATAATAATCAATACAATACCTGTTAGTGTTATGACGATACGGTTTTGATACTGGGGAACGTCTATCAAAATCGGGATTAAAACCAAATACCTACTATAACGCCCAAATCGCAATTTGACTTAACTGCGAGACGCAAGAGTCTTGCAGGCTTAGTCTTGTTCTTGCTCAAGTCTTGCAGGGGTCAGTCTTGGTCTTGGTCTTGCTACAATAAGTCGGTCTTGGTCTTGGTCTTGCAAAAATGCAAGAACAAGACCAAGACTGCAAGACCAAGACCGATTTTGGGCAACACTACATGGGGGTGAGCAGAAACTACAGAACGCCACCTGCTACGACCCTTACATACTTATTTTTCCTCGTTTACGTTCATACATCAGCATATTATTGCCTAACACACTATAAATTACAATCTGAATAATTTTGATGGATTATATCCATTGCTTCATATGTTCGAAAAATGTGTCTGCTCAACAACGTATATAACGCAATGAATGTTGGTGAACTGTCAAAATGAAAGCCATTTCTACTGTTAAGGCTCCTTCAAACAGGCGCGACACGCGATAAAATTGCGCGCGACACAAAGGCACCGCAAGTCGCGCAACGAGCGGTGCCTTTGTGTCGCGCGCGATTCGTGTCGTGCGTCGCGCCTGTTTGCAGGAGCATTTGATGTTATAAATGTGAAAGTAACTCTGTCTGTCCGTTAGTGTTACATTTTCACGCCTAAACCACTGAACCGATCGTTATGAAATTTTACTAAATAGGTCAAGGACATTGGCTACTTTTCATCCTGAATATTTGCAATAAAAATGATAAAATACAAAATATATGCAGACGATCTCGTGGGCAAAATCTAATCGAGTATAATACCTACCTATAATCAATCAATAGTAATATTATAAATGCATAAGTGTGTCTGTCTGTCTGTTACCTCTTCACGCTTAAATCGCTGAACCGATTTAGATTTGGTACAGAGATAGCTTGAGTCCCGGGAAAGGACAGCATAGTTTTTATCCCGATATTCACACCGAAAACATCGTGAGGAAACCGGCATGTCCTAGAACTAAAAATTCGAAGACTTGTGACATCAACCAACCCGCACTAGGCTTGCGTTGTAGATCACGGGTTACGGCCCAGGTCCCTCTCACATAGAGGAGGAAAAAATATTTTTAATAAGTCGGTTGTTCTAGAGATAAGGGCGTTCAAACAAAAATAAAAGCTCTTCAAACTTTATTATATTAGCACTAGCTTCCACCCGCGGCTTCGCCCGCGAGATATGTCGATAAAAACTATCCTATATCCTTCTCCGGGATGCAATCTATCTCTGCCAAATTTTATCGATATCCGTTCAGTGGTTTAGGCGTGAAAAGTTAACATACAGACAGACAGATTTACTTTCGAATTTATAATATTAGTATGGATAGGTCATCATCATCTGCCTAGCATTTTCCCAACTATGTTAGGGTCGGCTTCCAGTCGCACCGGATACAGCTGAATACCAATATTTTAAATGAAGCGACTGCTTATCTGACCTCCACAATCCAGATACTAGGTGATACTAGGTAACCTTGGTAAGACTAGTTTTCAGACTTTCGGGCTTCTGAAAACCCGGAACGACTGCCAAAGATCCACGAATGACAGCCCAACCATAACATAATGTGCTTTCCGAGGCACGGAGTGGTCTTGATATTTAAGATGGTCACCCATCCAAGGACAAACCGCGGCAAGCGTAACTTAACCTGATCGATGGAGCCGTGCGGCTGGTATTATTATACTTAGCCACAGGCCCCCCTCATTATATATATATATATATATATTTTTTAAACGTTGCCCCACCCTAGGAATTACTCCTGTATCGTGGGTGCGTTTACAAACATATAAATTCACATACAATACACAAACAGCCAGACCCGGAACAACGACCTGTAGGTAATACAAATATTTGTTCCGTGCGGGAATCGAACCCGCGACACTCAGCGCAGCAGTCGATCGCTCAGCCACTGCGCCAACCGTGTCGTCAATATTGGTATAGGTAAACTACTAAAATGCATGTCTATGTGTTTTACTAGCCTTGACGAGATTTTCCACTCAGTGAGCCGTTCGTTTATCTAGTGCGTGCGACCTCCATGCACAAATAGCCTTGTATGCTTTTATAGAATGCAAGGACTAGTTTATTTTCTAAACGCGATCACGTAGACTGGATAGTTTTTAGGGTCTGTCCGTCTGTCACAGGTCTGTATCTTTTGAACCGTAGTACGGTTACGGTGGACACTTGAAATTTTCACAGAGTCACCGTTATAACAACAAATAAAATTAAATTAAAGGAGTTCTTAGAACAGTATTTAAAAAAATATGTAGTGTTAAATATTTATTTTTTACAGTGGTAAGGAACCCTTTGTGTGCGGGTCCAATTCGTACTTGACCGCTTTTTTTTAGTTGCTATAATGTCTTAGTTGGAAATAGTAGGGTTTCTCCCTCTCGCTGTTAGGAGGCCTGGTCCCAGCAGTGGGATAAACTGATTTTGCTGGGTTTTTCTTTCGCTCAGAGACCATGCATGAACACGCGAACTAAACGTAACATATATCTGAACGATTTTTAATCGAAAATTTAACTACGGATTTCGATAAAATTTGGCAGAGAGATAGATTGCATCCCGGAGAAGGAGATAGGATAATTTTTATCGACATACGTCGCGGGCGAAGCCGCGTGCGGAAGCTAGTCTTAAATATATCACTTTGGACGACAATCACAATAAGTATCACCCGTAGATATTAATCTATTAGTAACAATAATATACTTAGACAACCAACAATAATCGTAATGTACAGACCTACCTACATATGTACACACGCCAGCACATTACGCTACTACAATCTGTCAAATTTCTTTAATAGATTTTCAACTTTACCACTAAAGCTTAAGGTTCAAGATTGATTAGGAAAATTTTACAGTTTCGGGTAGCTTGATGTGTTGGCGTCTGTACATATGGGTAGCGTTTCAGTAGGTACAATCTAATCCACCACATGGTGACATGGCTTGGTGAAATTGTAATGATTTAAGGCATTGGTGTTTAAACTGACGCGGCTTCCAGTGGCATTTTCAAACCAAATGAAGAACTCTTTCCACAATCAATTGTCTTGCCACCAATCATCGTCCAACATGGCTGCTCGATTAAGGTAATAGTAGGTTGCATGTGATATGGGGCACGAGATTAGATGGCAATCGTCCGGAATCGCGCGTTGCTGCACGGTATCACGTTGCTGCAACAAACAACTAGCAACTCCATGACAGTTCGCAAGCCCGTTGCACACAGTTGAACGTTCCCCGTTGTTCAAACTTGCAGGATAACAGATAAGGATGCTCGTACATATTGTTTGTGAGGTCGCCTAGTTGTATTTAGTGTAACCTCTCCTTAACTTTCGTTGTCCCGCGTAGCGTCTCTTCCGGCGAGGGCTATTGTTTTAACTTTTGAGTAGGATTTTCGCAAACAAATGCGACTGTGTGTGACGGGTTTAAATTGGGACCGCTTCTATGTTCCAGGGTCAAAGGATATGTTGTTGTTAGTTTAATTTAAACTAATATTCAATAGTTTTTATATGGTGGTTTTTATAACAATTTTATGATTTAAAAGTGTGCCCGTGGAGTTTCTTGCCCGTTCGTTCCGAAAAGAAAGAGAAGCGCAATAACACTGGTAATTTATGGCTAAATATGAAGCAATTACCTATTTAAAAAAAAATATTGTTTGGACTAAAAAATTAAAACACTAGTGCTTTTGTTTGTTGCTTGTAGAATAATCTGACAAAAAATTAGAATGATTGTATGAATATTAGTACGGTTTTTTTTTTTGTAAAAATAAAGTTTTTAGAGGTATTTTCATGATTTTTTCTATCGTATCAAATTAGTTGTATTATGTTTTTAACACACTATCTAACTGGCATATATCCTGAAGAATATCATATATTATTTTTTATTTTGTCGAGGCATTATAAAACTTCCGTTTTTAATCTGTAGTCCCCTTAAACGTAACTAGTGGAATATGTAATTGTACCTACCATAACCCTTCAGAAATTACAGGTGTAAAGTTATGTTGTAGAATACTTTGTACTGTGCGTAGATTATGTTGATATTAATCAGTGGCGACAAAGTTATAGTTCATATTCAACCTATAGTGTTCCCACGGCTGGGCCTCCAGGTACAGTACAAAGCACAGGCCTCCACTCGGTGAGAGTGAGTAGGCCGTAATCCACCACACGGGCCCCGTGCTGGTTGTCACATGTCTTCGAATCTTTGGTTCTAGGACATGCTGTATCATGTTTTCCTTCATCATTTTGAGAGCAGTGGAGATGTAGTATTTTACAAAAAGTTAAGCACCTGACTGGGTGCGAACTTACGACCTGCAACTCATAAGTCGCAGTCGTTAGCACTGAGCCCCACTTGCATTGCTCACATAGTTAAAATAGCTGAATACTTTTACATTCTAAAATCAATAACGAAGAGTAAAAGACAATAAAATCACTTTAAAAGCAAACTACCCTCCAATTCAATTACTTAATTTATGTAGATGGTAGGTACTTAACTGTGACCGTGCCTCATTCAGGGCAATCGATGGCAGCCCACGACAATAAATTACACTAAGGTACCTTTATTACCTAATTTACAAAAAGGGTTAAAACATCATGTTTATCATTCTTTTAATAATCAATAGAATTCTTAATAGGTACGTATTTCATGATTATGTCACTTTTTTGCATAGAAATGTCTATACTTCATTTATGGTTCCGTTCCTAAAGGATGCCAACGGACCGATATTACTAAGCCTCTGCTGTCCGTCCGTCCGTCTGTCTGTCTGTCAGCGGGCTGTATCTCATGAACCGTAATAGGTAGACAGTTGAAACTTTCATAGAGTGTGTATTTCTATTGCCGTTATAACAACAAACATAACAATAATCAAAACTTTAAGGATCTCCATACAAATAACATGTTTTTTTCTGCGTTTTTGCCTTGTGGTGTCCCAACCCTCCTTGTGCGACTCCGACTCGCACTTCGCGGCTTCTTTTAGTTCAGGCGTGACAGAACAAACAGACACATTTTATTTATTTCTATGTATGTATAGAAGATACCCAGCATCAAAGTCACAGAGTGCATTCAATTCCAGCGCAGCTGTCACAGCACTCACAATATTTCCTCCAGAGTTTCACACTTTGTTTTCAGAGCTAAAAATACAAAGTGAGCAACTTTACACTGCCAAGGAAAATATCGTTTGCTACAACTTTGTCTGGCACGTTCGATAGTTATGCAAATCAGTTGGAATCGCACTAATTACTTTATGCACTTAGCTGTGTTTTTGGTATAAAGGGTGTATGTATAGATGGTGTATTTATGGATGGTGTATGTATGGATGGTGTATGTATGGATGGTGTATATATGGATGGCGTAAACACCTCGCGACGTTGAAACCTTGCGTGAGGCTTAGGCGCCTGCCAGTCTAATGCCCTATGCACACATACAATCATTTTTCTTTTGCCGTGAAAATATAAGGTTTATTCGCCGTGTGTAGGCACAGTCGTCAGTGTTGTACGGATCACTATGGAAGCTTGTTGATAGACACGTTTTTTCTACGGTGCTGCTTATACGCCATGTCATAAAGAAACCATGTTTTGTACAAAGGGCCTAATGCCTGTTTTCACGAACTCTGGACGACACCTAAATGTAATGCGTAAACATAGCAGTTAGGTAATAATAATACCAGCCTACTATTGCCAATGGCCTCTTCTCATGGAAAGAAGGTATGAGTATTGATTACCGCACTTAAAGCAGGTACTTAGCGCAACAACAAAAAAAACAGTGGCACTCCGGGAGTGCCGACAGAAGTGAAAACAAAACACAAACATCACTCGTTAACATACTTTGCCATCACTCGCTAACATATCGGATATACATTAATCCCGAGGATAGCCGAACACATCCGAAGCGGGTATTTGTGGAATCGTCTTATAAACAAAACACGCGCGGTGTTGGTTACGGTAACAGTGTCGCGAGTTCAATGGATTTTTCCCATCTCAAAAAACGCCCAACGCGGCTTATGAGGTTTTCTCTTCAAAAACTGTCAGCAACCACTAGACAATGACTACGTCCTGACATCGATTCACCAATGCAAAATGGATACTCAGGCAACCATTAAGATGTCTAGTAATATGGACAGACCGCACTTGACTTAAATATAACGGACGAAGATGAAGCAGACTATGTTTTAGAACAGAGCGGCAGTGAAAGTGTTTAGCATAATATTACCATGTACGCCTCCTTGAGGGGACAGTGAACGATTGTTGGAACTATACGCCTACATACTGACGCGCGACCTTCGATCGGATATGGTTTACCCAGTTACTCAGTTATTGTTCAATTAAAAAATACAGACAAGTGGCAAAAGTGTAGATTTCGAACCTACTGAGAAACGTATTCGTTGCCTACCGAGAAACGTATGGTCTAGCGTGTCTATGCCCAAAATATAGTTTTTAGGTCCTCACGTGTACAGGTGACAGGGCATACGGTGCAAGATGGGAGGTGGAAACAAATGTAGTTGCTTAGGATATTGTTTACTTTAGGCATTATTTAAGTAAGCGTTACTTTGACTAATGGTAGCGAAAACGGGCATAGATCCATACTAATATTATAAACTAGCTTCTGCCCGCAACTTCGTCCGCGTGAAATTTCTTGTTACTTCGACCCACCCCGTCGCATCGCATCGCCTGCCCGCGCTATTACTTCGTTTTTGCTTAGCGTTCTTTCTGACATTTTTTTCTTTTTGTTCGGCTCCTAAAGGTCATAGCGTGATGTTAAATAGCCTATAGCCTTCCTCAAGAATTGAGCTATCAAATGCAAAAAGAATTTTTCAAATCCGACTGGTAATTCCAGAGATTAGCGCGTTCAACCAAACAAACAAACAAACAAACTCTTCAGCTTTATAATATTAGTATAGATTCGAAAGTAACTCTGTCTGTCTGTATGTTTTACCTTTTCACGCCTAAACCGCTAAACGGATTGCGATAAAATTTGGCAGAAGAAGATTGCATCCAGGTGAAGGACATAGGATAGTTTTTATTTCGATATTCCCACTGGAACGATACTTATGCGGGTATAACCGTGGAGCGCTGCTAGTATTATATAAGTATCGTGATTGACTGATAGACAATCTAGAGCCTGAACCAATGAACGTGTTAACATAAAATTAAGGAGATAAGTTTTCTTCATTTTCGTTTAAAACGGGAGCTATGGCGGTCCAACATCTCCGCTATATGTATGTGTTCAAGAGGCATCTAAATGCGCTATTGATCAAACAGGTTCGGTGAACCTCGCTTCACATACCTATGTTGTCTTGGTCAGCACCAAGACAACATAGGTATGTACAGCTGCTATCGACAGAAATGTAAAAACTTTCGATAAAAAGAGCCTCGATACACTTACCGAATAAATATGTACAGCGAGACATAAGCCCTCCTTTAGCACGCCACGACAGTGGCGGTAAGACCCTTCTTTGAGGAGTGGCTAGAAAGGCATCACGGCGTCCTCACCTACCGCCTGACGCAGGTCCTCACCGAACACGGATGTTTCGGGAGGTTCCTGCACATCATTAGGAAGGAGGAAACACCCGGGTGTCACAATTGCGAGGATCGTCCAGAGGACACGGTCTGCCCCGCTTGGGCGGAGCACCGCCGTGTCCTCGTAGAGGCGATCGGCAGCGGCGGCGGCCTCTCGCGTCCGGCCCTAGTTCAAGTCATGGTCCGGAGCGAGAGGGAGTGGGAGGCAGTCACCACCTTCTGCGAAGCACTCATGCTAGCGAAGGAGGTAGCGGGATGGTTGAAGGGCGGAGCCTTACGTCCCAGCCGCCGCGGGAGACGCTCCGGGCGTCGGGAGCCGCGTGACGACTTCCGGCCACTTGTGTTTCCGAAACCCATTAGGACGAATTTAAGATCTCTGCTCACCACAGACACAAAAAAATACCACTCACTTAACGCAGTGACGACCTTCGTTTCTGCGTCAGTTTTAGTTGTTAAACATTACTGCCACACAAAAAGTAGCCTATGTCCTTCCCCAGGATGCCATTTTCTCCTTGTCAAATTTGATCTAAATCCGTTCTGTGGCTTAGGAGTGATAAGGTAATAAACAGACAGAGTTACTTTCGAACTTAGATCTACTTATAAGTATATAATAAACTAGCTGACGCGGCGAACATCGCACCGCCTCAGATTTTTTTTGTTTTTTTTTCCATGTTTTATAATTAGAAACCCTCACGGGCTTCCCTAGAACACCCTACCAAAGTTTCATCACAATCTAACCATTGGTTTCGAAACGCATAGAGGGCAAACATACAAACATTGACTTTAATTTATATATAGAAGATATAGATAAACTTTACATAGTATAAAACAAAGTCGCTCCCGCTCCCTGTTAACTTAGATCTTTTAAACTACGCAACGGATTTTAATGCAGTTTTCAGCAATAGAATGATTCAAGAGGAAGATTTATATCTATAATACATGCATATTATAGTAGAGAAAAGCCAAGAAATTCAATGATTCGTAATGTGATGTCGTAAAAATATATTTTTGTGCGCTTATATTGCAAACGCTGGCTAAAGCTTACGAGATAGATCAAATAGATGTACTACGGAATTGTATATCTTAAAAATATAAATAAAAAAGTCCGCAATGGTATATGTTTATCTCCTAAGGATAACCCACAGTAACCATTTTTATCCTTTACATATTACAAAAAACATGGGTTATGTACCCAGCTATTTGAAACAATATACCTAGTATTATTCCTTATCCGATTAAATACGTCGTGCATTTCATGTAGATCAAAATTGCCCTTTGATATATCATTAAAATGAATATGTTAAAAGTTATAAGAGATTTAAAAAGCGGGGGCACTGACTGGCAGGGTGGTACGAAGTTCGCCGTGTTAGCTAGTAATATACTATATTAAACTGCTAAAAATCTTTTACTTTTACGATTTTACTCACCCAAAGTGCTAAGTACACGGCATTATCTCGATAAGCACAAAAACACAGCACACCCCCCGGCGTCGAATCTAAGACCCTTACGCTCAGACCACTAGAGCTACCAGATTTCCCAAATGCACATGCAGCATTTACTGCTAGTAACACATTGGTGTTGCCGCCATACGATTTAACAGCAGCTGAGTCGACTTGCTATTCACTAAACCGCAAATGTGCCTCGCAGGGATTTGCATACAAAACAGTGCGCCACGTTAGTTGCTCTACTCTCAGTTGAAAACCACCACCGAGCTTTCACTTGTTTCATATTTTCAACCCGTCCAATAAAGGACTTATGATCATAATCAGTCTTTTAATATTCCCACTGCGGGGACACAGGCCTTCTTCTTGTTAAAAGGATCCTCCACGCGGGCCCAGTGCGGGTTTGTAGATGTGACATGTCTTAGAAATCTTTGGTTCTAGAACATGCCGGTTACCTCACGATGTTTTTTACTTCACCGTTTTGAGAATAGTGGTGATTAAATCATTTACACACAGTAAAGCGCCTGTCTGGTTACGAACCTACGACCTACCACTCGTAAGTCGCGGCTGTGACCACTGGGCCACCACTGCTCTATAAAGGACTACTCAAGTTGAAGTGAATCCGAGATTTCCGAGAAAATGAGAGATGTTTTAATGATTAGGACCTCATCATCCCCACTATTCGTGTCAAGTTGAACACCTGTATACACATTAGTTGAAACAATCGGAGCTCAATGGCTAAATTGCGAAGTTAAATATAATAAGTTATAGATTTTAGTATGTTTAAGTTAGGAAAAGCGCATTTACCGCATTGTATTTATATCCTGTACTGGTTTATGTAAGTAGATAAATAAATAAATAAAAGTTTCATGTAAAAAAAGTTTCAAAGTCACGCATGAGTTGGTTTACATTTTCTTTATAATAATAATAATTTATTTCATTCAGACGCATATTTATGTTAGTATAGATAAAAATTATGTTATTAACCAAAGAATAAATAAAATACATGCTACAATAATACTAATATAACTAAATTGCATAATTGAAGTTCATAAAATCATATTGTAAAATAAATTCATAAGTTAAATCGCAAAACCTCTGTAAATTCATTAAAAATTCATTTTCATTTTCATTCATCTTTAAAAGATATAAAATCTTTAAATTAAAGAAGATACTTACAATTTAAAATCATAAAACAAAAAAAAATAATTAATTCTTACATTAGTTTCGTAGCTTTTAACAAACAACACAACAACGTTCAAAATACCATTTCAATAGATTGGTAATTAAAGGTAACTCATTATATTGTCTCTTCCAAAAGCCTCTTTTGAGAGCAGTGGTGGCTCAGTGGTAACGGCCGCGACTTACGGTCGTGGGTTCAAACCCAAGCCGGCACTTAACTTTGAGTAAATTATTTCATCACCACTGATCTCAAAACGGTTAAGGAAAACATCTTGAGGAAACCGGCATGTCCTAGAACCAAAAATTCGAAAACTTGTGACATCTATCAACTCCCACTGGGCCCGCATGCTACATTACCGCTCACTCCCTCTCGAAGAGAGACGGACTCTGTCCCAGCAGTGGGAACATTCTAGATTGATTATAAAAGCATTTTAAGAGAAGAATAAAAATAAAATTTGTTTATTGTTACAAATGTGACCTTGTAAATCATTTATTTAGTACAGACGCCAGCACATCAAGCTACCCGAAACTGTCAAATTTTCCCAATAGACTTTGAACCTTACGCTTTAGCAATAAAGTTGAAATCTATTAAAGAAATTTGACAGATTGTAGTAGCTTGACGTGCTGGCGTCTGTACATACAAAGGCTTAGCACAACACACAAAAGCTCAACAACAATTTAAGCTGTAACTATCTTGGCAATTACTTTGTTAAGACTCTGATCCCCAAACTCATTAGGGACCTAGGAGACCGGAGCTCAGTATTTTGGAAAATCATCTCAAAAGAGAAAACAAGTAGGTAACACAATTCATCTCAGAACTGATGACTGAACTGACTGTGACCTCTGAGTTTGTTGCGGCGTTTCTTCTCAGACTAGGCAGATAAGAAACGCCGACCTCATCTAGTTTTTAAAATATGATTGACGTGTAAAAGTGTTTGTGCAAATCTACTTAGAAAAACAAAATCATTTTTCATTTGACGTCAAATATGACTCATAAAATATGAAGATAAATAAAACTAAGGATTAGTGTGAGTGAGCGCTTTTGTTATATTGAGTATATACTCTTTAATAATATTGAGCGCCATATCAAAGAAGTCGACTCATTCTTATTATTTACTGATACAGACTTCATTTGCACGAGTTTTTTTTACAAGGTCCATGTCCCCATATTTGTGTTAAAGCAAAATCCGACACGTTTTTTGAAATATCACAACAACAAGTTCGCCCGAACTTCTGTCGAAACTTCAAGACAGTTTACTGGTTAAACTGTGCTTATTTCCTCGGAATAGAGGCGCCTCGAACTAGAAAACTGCGCCGATTTTGTAGGGCACCCCGGCAAACCAGCTAGTTGCAACCAATGCAACTCGCAAGACACTTAATGGTTTCTACACTTTCTACCCAATATCATTATTAAACTTCTTCACTTACAAGTGAAGAACTCTATAATATCGCGTATACGCGAGCGTTAGTCTCTAAAATTACATTAATTGTTATCGTATTGCAACAAAGACACTTATCCCCTTACTAATAAACGTATTATATCAGATGAATAGTTACACACCGATTTCTCTCTTTCAGACATCAGTGATTTGACTTTCGAAAGAAGAAGACAAAACGCTGTGTAACTATACAGACGCTATACAACGTTTATTAATAAGGGGGTAAATGTTAATACAGCGTAGATAAAATAAAGATGTTAGGTAAGCTCTACAAAATATTTGAAAATGATAATAAAAAATATAATATGTGAACTAATTATTCATAGCAATTTTTTGCACGATTTTTCATAATGGTGCCTAATTGAAGGGTTATTTATACTTTATTTATATTTAAATTGGTCAATTTTGTTTAGTCGCAAACAAATACGTTCCTAACGTCGCATCACGTAAAATATATCTTAATAATTATGAAAATGGTTACAACATTGATGAAAAATATGTAAAATCAGAGAAAATTATTTTTTAAGCAAAGTGACTACAAACTTAAGTTGCCGCAACTTAACTTATATTTTTGACAATTGTATGATATGGTGGCAAAATGTGGGTATAAATGGGTAAACAACTAATTTCCCTGACTGTATGAAAACATAGACCAAACTAACATCAACAACACTTTCAGCACTTCCGTTTCCTCCAAATGCAAGTAGAACAACAATTCATAGTTCCACATCGCAGACATAACAGCTTTTATGGCAGTATTTAAAACATATCTCTGCCATTAGAGTGGCAAGTACTGGCATGGCAGCTGGTGTCGCCATACGGTTCGAGCTCGGCCGGTCGAACATGCCAAGAAGTTTGGCGTAGAAACTTGGCCGCAACACTTTAAAAACAAACTAGATGTATTTAAGACTACTTTTCCATTAACAAAAGCGTCTGTTTTGCCGGGAAACTGTGTTTATGACTATATTGCTGTAAGGGCGTTTGGGCGGTTTGTGTGTCAGCCTAGACCGCAAAAAATTGAATAAAAAAAAAGTTTTATTACCTCTGACCTTTTCATCGTACATAAACAAGTTCTTAAAACTAAACTGCCAAGACCTATTTTTAATCTTATATTTTGAATTGTTTCTTCATTTTTGTCTTTGTTCTCACATAAAGAAGCAACAAGAATAATGTACCCAGGGTTTTTGTAATAATTATCTTGATTTAAAAAGTGTCCATGGAGTTTCTTTCTCGTTCTTCTCCAAAAAGATTACGTTTTGGAATGGGCAACTAGCTTCAACTTTCTGACTAACTGACACTCTTTAATTTTGACAATTATTCAAAAGTGCCTGTACATGGTTTAATTTAAATAAATGCTTTGAGTTTGAAAACATAAAAATAATATTATATGTTCTGCTTGTTAACCTTATATTAGCAAATTAGCTGTTATCAGCTACCAGAGGTTCAATTACTGTAATTAAAAACGTTTAGAATCTAGTCGCAATCTCATCTCAGCGACAATCAGTGTCAAAAATCTAGGGAAATTAAGGGTATTTTTGATAGATTGAGGCTGAGATCAAACTGTGAACGTTCTTAAAAGGAAATGCGGTCGGAGAGACTTTCGAAAAATCCTAAATAAAAAGTCGTAAATCGAGGTTTGGCTCTCGCCTCTTTCCTCCTCTAATATTGGACCAATTTAAAAGATATTTCATAAACTGAATAAGAAGGATATATACTGTGTCCCTATATTTTTCTTTTTTCATTAGTAATTTTCAAATTTGTACACTAGGCCTCTGGTGACAGCGGTTTAAATCGGCATTTTTTATTAAAGGTGTTTACAAAAATAATGTATCATCAAAAAGGAAAACATAGGGACATACAAGTATAGATACAGAATAATAAATATTAACATATTTATTATTCTGTAAAAAAATCATTGTTTTATGGGCATTAACGGAGAAACGACCACCCGCATTTCCTCTTAAATTTACGAGAATTGCCCCTCAGGTCAGGCTGTCTTGCGACATAGGTCTCCTCTATTTCCCTCCACTTATTCCTGTCCAAAGCTGTTCTTTGCTAACCGTTTGGTAGATCGTCCTTCCACCTTTGTACCTGTATTCCTCTACTTAAATATGTAATTAAATAGTAGAAAGAGCCAATCTTCGCTGTCTTTTCCCCGCTACGTTGGGGTTGGCTTCCAGTCTAACCAGATGCAGCTGGATGCAAGTATTTTATATGGAGCAACGTAGAAAGAACTTAATTAAGAATTAATACATTTTATGAAACTTAGGGCCGATTATGGCCGATGCCGATGATGGCGGCTGTCGTGCTCATTGTCCGGTTCGTGAAAAGGGTGACACTTTGGAGCGGCTCGGTGTTTAGTTACGTTAATGCTCTTGTCTATACTCACCATTATGTGACAGCATTGAGTGTCGCGGAGATGAAATTGCAGAATTGACCTTCAATTGCAAATCTGATCTATCACTCTAGTACACAGCAACTCAAACGCTGAAGCAACAATGACTCGACGCGTAGCGGATCGGAGATAAGCTACACTGCAGCGCGCGTAGCAGCGTAATCTCAACATCAGCTACGCCGTAGCAGGCGTCGATCTTCCTTGACAGGTAGCAGGGAAATTATTTCTATTCTTTATAAAAATTGATAACTTGTTTGCATTTAATGCCGATTTTATAGTACATAATCAGCCTCTAATGTTCCCCCTCCTGGGAGACAGGTCCTCTGTGAGAGGGAATGGGCCGTAATCCACCGAGCGTCCCCAGTGCGGGTTGCTAAAGGTCACATGTCTCCAAATTTTTGTTTCTAGGACATGCCGGTTTGCTCACGATATTTTCCTTCACCGTTTTGAGAGCAGCGGTGATGAAATAAATCACACAAAGTACTTAAAGTGCCTGTCTGGGTTCGAACCCACGACCTTACAACTCGTAAGTCGAGGCCTTTACCCCTGGGCCACCACTGATCCAAAATCCATCGATAGCTTGCTTGCACTTAATGCATGATTGTATAGTACCTAATTGTATACAAGACATGTGTTATACATTACTATTATGAGTCGGGAGTATTGTGATGTGTCAAGTACACATCACAATACTCCCGACTCTGCTCTCTGTCTCTATAAATCACAATGCCTACCATTATCAATATTGCGTCCTTTCTATCAATACGTGAGAAACAAAGGCGATCCCTAATGAACTGATAAGCTAAGTGCAGGATTGATGCTGTGATATTTAACAATAGATCCGCTGAAATGTGATTAAACCAATCTGTATATTAGCTGTGTTATTCTGAATGTATCATTATATTGTAGGTAACTGGCTCGTTGGTCTTGTTGTTACAAGTGCGACTGCTGAGCGTGGGGTCTTGGGTTCCCTTCCCAGGTCGAAAAAGTTATTGGGTTTTTCCGTTAGAAGTTTCTTAGTAACGGCTCAGAGTTTGGAAGTTGGCGGTGTGATACTCCCTTGCCTCAGAAAGCTTGTGAAGCCATTGGTCCTGCGCTTAATCTGTCTCAAATCTCTCTGCGCTCTCTCCGATCGTGTCGGATTGCCATCCCATTGGACTATGAGAGTGAGGGAAGAGAGAGTGCATCTGTGTCTGCACACGCGCTTGTAGATTATAATATCTCCCATGTTGAAGTAGCCTTCAACGTGGATCCCAACGGAGATGCTAGTCTTGGTCACCTTGGCCGAAGTATAACGGTCTGGAGGTCTATAAATTATATAAGTATATTTAGGTTTTAATTTTACTTTATTTTTTATGTTTTGTCTCATTTTGACAAAATGTTAGTTAAAATGCGCATTGATGCGCAAGAAAGTAAACTGCACCGTCTGCGAAGCAGCAGCAACATCATCCTAATTGCTATTACTACCAGTTTTGACTTCGTGGGACCAAAATAAGTGAAAAAGAAGCTTTTATAATAAATTATCTGCACCATCTCTAAAAAGAGATTTCATACAAATTATGTTCTATTTATCAATTCATCTGATGGATACTGCTTACACCATAAAAGCCTGTAGATTAAAGTTGCTTGCATATAGAAGCGTGTTCCCAGTTAAGACAAGTCGGTACCGGTGCGGGTCAAATAGTCCCTGCGCTCACATATAAGGAAATAACTAGAACATGGTACTAAACCGTTTCTTTCCAGAGATCAATCGATACCGAGATCCAAGCCCGAAAACCCGCTTCTTAATACAAATATTTTAAAAAAAAACAAATGCATTAAGCACGTCGTAATCCGCAAAGCATGTTACACGTGATGATTATGTTAATAAACAGATCAAAACATATTCCGAAAATAGTCCATCTCTGTTCTGTAGTTTATTACATTTATAGAGGGATGTCCGGCTTTCAGGCAAATCTGGGAAATCTGGGAAATCTGGCCGTCTGTAAATGCCGGATATTCATCATGACGGAATCAGTGAGGCGGTTTTTGCCGGAGTTGGTATTCACCGGACCGGAACTCTGTAGCGATGATGGACATGGCGTCAATTGTAGAACTGTATCTATGTGCTGCGCTATTGTCCGAGTTTTAATTGAACACTTCGTAAAAATGTATAATCTCGTCAAACACAAGCAAGTACACGTTCAGATTTCTTTGGAGACACTACGTACTCAAAAACCATTACCATTTTACCATTGATTTACCTTTAGGTAAACTTAGAGGTCATGGTCAAGTTTAATCTGTCATTTCTTCTCAGGGTCAGTCAGCTAGGAAATGCTGGCGCCATTTAGTTTTACTTAAGTCTGATTTTTCAATCATCTGATAACTTTATTCGTGGAATAATTTTGAATTTTGACAGTATAATTTCATACAAAAACTGTCAAACGTCAATTTTATTCCTCGAATAAAAGTGAAAAATTAGCCCTTATACAGAAATAAACATCATTTAATTTCATAATATATGTTTCGTCACATATTAAAATTTTGTAACAGTTAATGTAATTTACATAATGGAGCTGTTTTGTAAAACAACTAACGGTTTTGTAAAACAGCGGATTCCACAATCCATCTGCGACATATCTTCAGTCGTGATATTATGACAAATATGAATATTTACATCCTTAAAAATCGAATAGCTTCAAACTAATCGCATTCAATTGTTTATTGGCTTATTAATTGAGACAATAGAACACGGAACCGTTTCGCCAGCAACGTCTCGAGAGACGCCAAAGCTAATAAAATTCTTGGTGCCTAAAGTGCATCAAGAGGGAAGCGCGATCATCAATACAACCCTCTATGTTCATAATTATAACCCTATTGAAAGACTGTGACTATTTCATGAAATATTATTCAGTAGAGTTATAAGAACGTAGAGGGTTGCATTGATCACTTTAATGATTATAATAAAATTCTGTAAATACATACTTGTTACGGTCGCGAATCATATTTTGATCAACATTCAACCTGACACAACCTACAAATTGCAAAACGCCTAAGAAAATTTGAATTTAGCGGCTTCCGTTACGCACCTCGTTCAAAATCGTCAGTTTTTATTCTATATAAGTGCCATAGTGCGAGTGAACAGTGACAGGTGTGGTTTGTATGGAAAGTATTGACAAAGCCGCCCCTAGCAGAGGCCGCTAAAACGTCTCCATGCTCTGTAATAGAGACCTTAAGAGGACTACATGACCTAAAGCGCGGTCACTGTTGGACTGCATAAGAAAAGAAAGAGAAGCGCTATGACACAACGCTGGTAATTTATTGCAAAATATGAAGCTATTATCTATTTACAAAAAATCTATTGTTTGGACTAAAAAATTAGAACACTATTCCTTTAGTATGTTGTTTGTAAAATAATCTGTCAAAAAATTTGAATTATTGTACGTGTATATATGGTATATATGGTTTTTATTGTGAAAAGACAGTTTTTAGAGGTATCTTCATGATTTTTTTCTATCGTAACAAATTAGTTATATTATGTTTTCATCTAACTAGCATATGTCCTGAAGAATATCATATATTTTTCTGATTTTGTTTACTGTAGTCGATCATATACTTTTAGGCATTATAAAACTTGTGTTTCTTGCGTTTAGGTCCTGTAGTCCCTTTAATTGGAATTGTATACGGTGCACGTAACATTCGCAAGTCCGCACCTACGTGGGTTGTATTATGCACTGTGTACACTGTTGCGTTAGAAGCCAGGTGTATGTACCTGGCAGTGTACCGAGGTGCATGTATCCCACTCTTTACATGGCTACTTGCCAATAACTTTCATTATGTTGGGTAATGTTTCATTCAATTGCTTACCTATACTTCATTCCATTCAAAATCATTCATTATCTACTTAATACAAGTCTTAAATTAATTCATTCACTGGCAGACACATAAATCCATACTTAATATTATAAATGCGAAAGTGTATCTGTCTGTCTGTCTGTTACCTGTTCACACTTAAATTACTGAATCGATTTAGATGAAATTTGATATAGAGATAATTTGAATCTCGGGAAAGGCCATAGGATAGTTTTTATCCCGATTCCCATGAGATCGACACTTATGCAGGGCGCTGCTAGTGTTGATATAATTCAGAGAGCAGTGGTGGCCCTGTGGTAACCGCTGCAACTATAGCGTGGGTCGTAGGTTTAAACCTAGTCAGGCGCTTTACTTTGCGTAAATAATTTCATCACCACTGAAAACCAAAGGAAACATCTTGAATAAACCAGCATGTCCTAGAACAAAAAGAACGAAGACTTGTGACATCTACAAAACCCCCACGAGATTCGGGTGGTGGATAACGACCCACTTCCTCTCGAAGAAAGGAGGCCTGTGTCCCAGTCAGTGGAAACATTATCGTCTGATGAATATGCAAAAAAAAATATTTTTATTAGACTCGTCTTGTTTATTAGACTTAATCATAATAATAGGTACCTACCTGCTGATCTGCTGTGGTGACTACTTTTGGTGGTCTTATAAGTATTTACTTTGTTTTATTTAGTCAGATAGGTCAAAGAGCGATATCTAACTAATTCCTTTCGGACATAGCGCGAGTGTATGTATGTCAACTTATCAAATCATAATTTTTATTCAAATTCAATTCAATTCAAATTATTCAAAACGATGGTAATGACGTACCCAGTTGGAAAAAAAATTAAATGCAAGTGAAAAATTGAACTCAAGGTGCTTATTTTATTTTTCCTTGACTGGAAACAAGATTATTTTTATGTAGAATAATCTGTTTGAAGTAGGCAGGAATACATCGTACTGAATGTGTTCTTTGTATTTTTTCAATTTTTCCCTGCACTTTTTAATGTTCATGTCGCAGTAAATTATTTTCATTGCATTCAACCGTAAAACTCAACTTATTTGCCTGTTTTCACGGAAAACATTAAAAGAGGAAAAATACGATGGTTTATTTGTCAGTTTATTTTGAATAATAATGCTGTATCGATGCCTTTATTACCTATAAAACAGCTTGGTAAAATTATGCAATATAAGAGTTCAATATTAATGTACTTTTGGTTAACATAAAGTAAGTACCAACAGTTAATAAAAAGAACGTACCTATTTTTATAACGTGTCATGTTGAGTGAAGCTTACCAACTCCTCAACAGCATGTAAAATGTTATCTATAGGTCTTTCTTAATATTATAAAGAGGTAAAAATTGTTTGATTGTAAGTGATTGTAACCCGAATCTCTTCAAAGTAAGAGTGAACAGGCTTCTTCTGGATAAGCTCACTCCATCGTCGACTTTGTCTCTGTCACCTCTAACCTAGACGAGAGTCAGGAGCATACCCATGTCAAATAAAAAAAAAATAAACAAATTGTAAGTAGGGGTAATTTCTGGAAGTACCAGTAGGATTTGAAAAACTCCTTTTTCATTTGATAGCCAAATTATTGAGGAAGGTTTCAGGCTATTTAACATCACGCTATGACTCTTAGGAGCTGACCAGAAAAAAATCAGAAACAACGCTAAGTACCTAAGCAAAAACGAAGTAATAGTGCAATCAGGCGATGCGATGCGACGGGGCGGGTCAGGAAATAAGAAATTTCACGCGGACGAACTCACGGGCAGAAGATAGTTTACCTATAGGTATGATAGTTCTAACAAATTTTTACTAAAGGTTCTAAATATACAAACTCGGTTTTTTACTAAAATATATCTAATGATGACGATTACATGCAAGAACTAGTCTTCTCGAAACCAAAATGTAAAAAATAAAACTCGTCACCCTGTGGCATCGGAAACACGAAAGTAGATTTTAATTAGTTATTCATAAACAGTTACTTCGTACTACTAACTTTTCAGTTGGAAGTTTGTAGAATATAGCGTTCGAATGCAACCCCGAAATTCGGAAGGTACACCTTTCCATCGTGTTTTTCCTTTTTTTCAAAGGAAAATCCTTCTTGATGTGCCTACACGAGTTAAGCAGGAGGTCGAAAAATGTGTGAAAACATTATCTTTAAGCGATGCAAATTAACTTTTGCGGTTCGTCTGCTTCCTTATGCTTTATTTTCCCCAAATTTGAACAGCGCCACCAATAGCAATTATCGCGAACTTTTACATTTTCAGTTCACAAGCCTGCCACCTATGCTACGTTTGGCGCAACTTCCGTATCGTGAAACTGTAAACTTACACATTTTCCCTTTTCAGTACACAAGCCCGCCACCTATCAAAATAATGCTCGGCGCAACTTTCGTTTCGTGAAACTGCGAGCTTTCACACTTTCAAGACAACCCCGCCACAGCGCCACCTATTCACCGGCGTCGCAACTGACGTTTCCTAGCTATTGTGGCCAGTAGCTGCAGCTACTTGCCACTAGATGGCGCTAAATCAACTACTCCGTCCTGGTTGCCCGCTGAACTTCAGCTTCAGCACCACTGTGAATAGTGCCGCTATTTTCCGTCAGATGTCACTGATAGTATGCAGTAATAATATTGACTGGTCGAGTACCCACAGTTTCGTCTTGCCAAACTGAAGGCATATATTACCGTATGACTTAATTTAAAAGGATTGCGGTGACGTATGTACAACGAACTTTAATAATTAAAACAAACAACTAACGTATAAAAGTGTTGTTTATTATCTTTGTGTCTGACCAAACCTGACTGCAGCAAATTGCCATATTGTGTCCCCTAAGCAATTAAAGAGTCTTCAAGCAGCAGCTGCCTAATGATCCGTCTAAAATAAGTAGTTCATAATAAATTACCAACCTACTAAGTGGAGTTTTTTAACCGGTTACAAACAATAGGGTTCTTCGAAGGCGATACCAATTTTTGTTTCAAATGTTTCACGATTTGCTTAGTTAGATATAATTTTGCTGACGCCATACTATAGACATAACAAGTAGGTACCTATTTGCCTTAAGGTAAAGTCAGGGGAATGAATTGTTATGCAAATTTACATCCTACGTCAATTTGTCGAGTTAAAGGCGTTTCATATATCTATCAAGGAATGTCTGCAGTTTGGTAAGATAGAACAACTTTGAGAGGGAAGCTAACAGAAGAATTCAGCTGGGTTGGGTAACCTTTGGGAAGCTTCGTCGAGTCTTCTTGTCGCGTATTCCACAGAGCCTAAAGACTAAGGTCTTCAATCAGTGCGTCCCTCCAGTTATGACTTACGGAGCCGAAACGTGCAGACTCACAGTACGGCTGGTCCATAAATTCAAGGTCGCACAGCGAGCTATGGAACGGACTGTGGTTGGAGTCTCTCTGAAGGATCGAATCCGCAACGAGGTGATCCGGCAGAATAAGCAAGCTGAAGTGGCAATGGGCGCCATATTAGCCGTAGAACCTATAACCGTTGGTGTAGACGTGTTCTTGAGTGGAGACCGGGAATCGGTAAACGTAAGGTGGGATGCACTCAGGCTAAATGGAGCGACGATCTTCGCAGGATGGTTGGTAGCAGCTGGATGAGAGTCGCCGAAAATCGAGTTGAATGGCGTGCAATAGGAGAGGCCTATGTCCAGCAGTGGACTGCTGATGATCAAGGAATGTCAGTTATGATTTCAATATACGGACAATTTATGTTAGTACATTAGTCAATTTGCTTAACAATGTACAGTACCCGGCGATAAATATTGCACATCAACCTTTACCTTTTTTTGTATTTTATACAAAGAATAAAAATAATTATCAAAAGAAGCAAATCATAATATGAAATATGCATGAATTTTTTTCATGGCATTTATAAACAAAATATGAAAATACCGTAGTAGAGATGACAAAAAGTGAAATTAAAATCGGCCAAGAAACACGGCCGATATGAGCATTTAAAACTATTGATTACACACCAATTAGAAAGAGAGATCCGACATAGACTGTGACGTCACATGTCACTACGGCCATATAAACTCCGTGTTAAATTTCGTTTTGCGAGAAAGAGATAGAAACAAATCTTCGATGGCTCATATCTTTTTTAATTTCATAATTATCCGAAAAACAGTTTTACTAAACTGTTTATTACATGAATGAGGATTAATTTTTTAAATAAAAAAAAATCATGCATATTCCCTATTGTTTTAACAGCTCCTAATAGATACCGGACTGTTTGTATTTCGTGCGACAGAGATAACGCTCTACGAAGCCGAATTTAGCCGATTGTCTCTTTCTAAAGGTCGATGTGCAATATTTATCGCCGGGTACTGTAATGCTTTATTTGTAATATTGCTTTGCTTGCTTTGCAATGTATATCCCTGATTATACTAAGGTATTTTATTTAAAATTAAAATCGTAATCGATTCTATTCACTATCATTAGGATCTCAGTTCCAACCTCACTTCAGTTGGCTAGTCAAACGATAAGTTATTAGACTTACGTCCAGTTTGGACTGCTTGAAGTACCAACCTTGAACCGCAGTGGGTCAGGATCCAGGCAGGTACAGGGATTTCTCTGGAGCACAGGGCAGGCTTGTCGCCAACGCGAGGCTAAGACGCGTAGGCTTATATGTAGCATTACAAAACTAAGCAGCCAAGAGAGTTGTATTGATAATTATAATTCTGTAAAGACATATTTGTTACGGCTGCGGTCGCGAATCACATTTTGATCAGCATAGAACCTGATTCTGACCTACAAATGGCAAAAAACTTAAGAAAATTTATTATAACATACATATTATATATATATATTTTTTAACAATAATAATAAATTATAAAAAAAATATTTGGCGGGCAACCCTGGCGCTATTGCCTCGAGTCCGGTTTGACGTACCAACCTTGAACCATAGTGGGTCAATGGCTAGAGTACTACAAGGATTACTCTGGAGCACAGCGGAGTAATTGTGTATAGACACTATCAGTACCCACCTAGCAATGACTTTCAGTTTGACAGTTGAACAACATTATTCATTGCGTTATTTACGTTGTTGAGCAGATTTTTTGGTCATATTATGAAGCAATGGATTAACAATACTCTTCAAAATGATTCAGATTTGGATTGATAGTGTGTTACGAATAAGGGTGCAGGAGAGGCATTTCGCCAACTAAGACGCATAGGCTTACTGTATTATTTATTAGCCTGTGAAGCATTTTGTAATTGTGAGTAATCGCTTATACCATCCGTCACGAGAAGCTATAAATTTTGTAAATAAAGAACTTCTACTAAGTTACGTAGCGACAATACAATCAAAAACAAATGATCCCAAATTCAAATCAACTCAAAGTAACATACGTGTAATGCGAAACTAACGAGCAATTTCACTTGGTCGGGTTATATTTTAGCGATATAAAGCACTTTCGTCTAATGTTTTGTGGTAGGAACGCGGTCACGTAAACATTTGGGCCGCCCGCCATTGTGAAGTAAGTTCACGCTGACGCTGTCAATGCTGCATAATGCAGATGCAGAATACTCGGAATCGTCTGACTACAGTAATTAGATGTGTGTGTTAACATAATTATATCCCTTTAATAATAAAAATCATTACAAAATTGTTTTTTTTTTTATTTGATGCAAAGGTTACCCCTGAATGTGAGTTTACATAATTTATAGCTTCTCGTGACGGATAGTTTAGTGACTTTACTTTGCGTAAATAATATCATCACCACAGCTCTGAAAATGCAGAAGTACCTAACATCGTGAGGAAACCGGTATGTTACCACTTTCGTACATTTTCTATTACCAACACATACTCATGCCCGCACCGCGCTTGTTTCCATAAAAATGTGTTACGTTGCGGCCGGTTGCGACTGCAATGTGCGCGCATGCGCATGGCGTTAATATAGCCCGCGAAATTCAAATTAACTTACGTTTTTTTTTCACTTAAAAAAACCCTAAAAAGGCCACTTTGTCAGAATCATAAAAGGATAACATTATGAATCAAAATGGACAGCTAACTGTTAAGTTAATCTTATCAAATCCTATTGGTGAAGGATTTTTCAGTAATTTTATTTTTGTCTGTGCTTAAATACCGATCAATACAAATCTAAATCCAATCCCAATTTCTTTGATTATACCTACGTAGTGGCGCGAAAAAAAGAAAAACACGGACTGTCTTCGCCTTATTATAGTTCATAATGTTATCCTTTTATAATTCTGCTAAAGTGGCCATTTTAGGCCCCCGGGTCTGTGTCAGGTTGTATGTTGATTAAAATACATATAATTCATGACGAAATTTGTTTGATTTTTGCATTTGATAGCTCAATTCTTGGGTAAGGTTATAACATCACGCTACAACTCTTAGGAGCCGAGCAAAAAGAAAAAAAGTCAGAAAGATGGGAAAAAAGGAACGTTGGGATAGGGACAAGAAAAGAGAGTCCTATGCCCAGTAGTGGGTAAACTCGGGCTGTGGATGGAGATGATGATGATGCTATTTTTAATGATAGAGTGCATATACATTCAATACATTACAATATAATATTTATAATAGGGGCCCGTGGCTAAGTGATAACAGCCGCGCGGGTCGATCGATCAGGTTAAGCTACGCTTCCCGCAGTTGGTCCGTGGATGGGTGACCATCTTCACATACCAAGACCCCTCCGTGTCTTGGAAAGCACGTTAAGCCGTTGGTCCCGACTGTCATTCGTGGATCTTTGACAGTCGTTATGGGTAGTCACCGCCCGAAAATCTGACAACCAGTCTTACCAACGGGTATCGTATTACCCAGTAACTGTGTTGTGGAGATCAGATAGACAGTCACGCAGTCACTCCATATAAAATACTGTTATTCAGCTGCATCTGGTTAGGCTGGAAGCCAGATGATGTCATTACAAGACATGAATTTCTTTTTTGGCCTTATCGACCTAAAAAAACGGATTTAAGTTTTATCTGTAATACCTATTATTATACACATAAACACATATACTTACACAAAATAATGTAAAGTCAGGGAAATGAATTGTTTACCAAATTAACTACCAACATAAATCGACGAAGTGTGTCAATTTGACAAATTAATTAATTTCCCTGAATATTCCTCTTTAACGAGAGAATGGACAATGTTGTTGTAATATACTGATTATGATTGTTGTACTAATTCTTTTCCTTGTTTTCAGGTAAGTCTCCTTTGTTTTTATGAACTACAGTTAAAG
The DNA here is from genome assembly GCA_963855955.1 of Luperina nickerlii. NCBI lineage: Eukaryota > Metazoa > Arthropoda > Insecta > Lepidoptera > Noctuidae > Luperina > Luperina nickerlii. The sequence goes on from OY979662.1 coordinate 27,076,366, forward strand.
GTAAGGATAGTCATAAGCAGTTTTCAGGTTTCAGGCATTTTCTTTGCAAGTTACATAAAAGTTCCCGTTTTCAGAAATACATATTTTCAAGCGTGCATGGTTTACTTCCTAAAATGTTTATTGAAATTAAATTAATTTTAAATGGATTTCGAATTATTTAAACACCATAGTATGTTTCTTAGTCCAATGCCTAATTAAACTCTGAATTTTAATTCGCTAGACGAAAATGGCGGCTGCGATCGACTTTTTTTGTCAACATGACATTATTTAGTAAATATTAGCTGTCATTTTGTTCTAGCAAATTAAAAATCGGAGCATAGGCTGATTTATCAGCACTAGTTAAATAAAGTCAACACTTACCCGAAATAATTGTAAAAACTACTGCTCCTGCCTTTATTTATTCCAGTGTGCCTACAAAAGAGTTGTTGAAATTCATCTACTTAATGTTATCCTTATTATCTGCCTTTTTTAACCGACTTCAAAAAAGGAGGAGGTTCTCAATTCGTATGTTTATATTTTTTATGTATATCAGGGCATAACTCCGTCATTATGTAGACGGATTTTTACTTACCATAACCAACATAGATTGGTCTTAACAACTATACTTAATGCTGTTCCGTAAAAATTTCACCGTGAAAACTTAGGTGAAGTAAGTTTGAAGTGAGCTGTCAATAGTGGCAATCACTAGCATCAGACGGAAGTGCAGCTCACTACAAGTTCACTTCACCAAAGTTTTAACGGCGATCTTTTAACAAAACAGACCGGCTGGTCAGTGAGACCCGTATAGACAGGTCACCTTTTTTTTATTTGTTTTGGGTTTGCTCTTGACTCTAGTCTAGGTCAAAGGTGACAGAGTCGACGATGGAGTGAGCTTACCCAGAAGAAGTCTGTTCACTCTTACTTTGAAGAGATTCGGGTTGTAAGCGCGTCAACTAACCTTAACAAACGCAGTTTTTTTCAAATAAACTACAAATCCACCTTTATAACTCCACCCCTCTTTTACCAACAAATTCAATAAAAAAAATAACACTAGCGTGTACGTAACTGAAAGCATTGTTTTAACGTAGTGTGGTACCTACCCACTTGCCTGGGTAAAATAGGTACCTATTACTAAAACCGCGCAAATATTCACACTGAAAATTCAATTAAAGCAAGAAGCTCGCGCCATTGCAAAGTGCTTCATACGTTGAGACCAAGAAATAAATTCTCCAGAAGTACCTACAAAGAACTAAACTTACAACAAACATTTAAAAACATATATTTATTTATGGTACCTTCTGGGGTTGTGTGATAGTGGATAGTCTTGAAGGTAAAGAAAACAGTTAGTTCTTAAAAATAAGGATACAATATAATTCTCACCAATAATCACCATCAATCAAGTAGGCGAGGCGGGAGCATATTGTCGACCTGTCGCGGCTCGCCCCTTGAGGAAAGAGAACGAGACATTCAAATAAAAATGCCCACCGAGATAGCACGCTAGTGATGTTAACATTTTTTAGTTACTTAGAAACATTTAGCAACACACCTGTTTTGTAAACATGTCTTAAAAAACAAATCACCATAATTGCCACCACTATAATGTAATAGGTTGCTGCAAATGTGAAGTCTGTCAAAATAACAGTGATCTTTATTGTTATTGTAATAAGGTTGCCGTTAGGTTGCAGCTGTCAGAGGTAAAATATTTTTTTTTTTAATCTGTGAAATTTTTGGAGGTAGGGTTTATTTACCTACACGGCGTTTAATAAACGCACCGTTGACATCTGTCAAAAATTAAAATGAGATATCAGGTGTTAGAAAAGTCAGCCCTAAATCTTATTCAATAGGACTTCTGAACGTTTCCTATCCGACGACGACACCGCCGCCGCGGCGGCGGTGTCGTGTGACTTTGCGAGTGACAACAGCGGCGATAAGTCGCCGACGCACTCGGCAGCGCACACGCATAACTTAGCGCTTATCTTATTGGTGCATTGCATCATTTGAATTATTTGCATCTTTGAATTAATGTACACGCGAACTACGATGGTATCTTAAAGGATTTCCAGTAATAATTATTACCTAAGAATAATTTAAAAATTAAAGTCAAATGAGGCTACATACTCTAGGAATGTTGTATTTTCGATTAACAGTCCTTCCACAATTATTTTGACTCTAACAGTTGTTAACCCAATGACAACCTAAGAGGCTTACAGGACCTAAACACAAAAAACGCAAGTTTTTAGAAACAATTAAAGTAGGTATATATGATCGACTACAGTAAACAAAATCAGAAGAATATATGATCTTCTTCAGGATCTATGCTAGGTAGATAGTGTGTTGAAAACATAATACAACAAATTTGATACGATAGAAAAAATCATGAAGATACCTCTAAAAACTTTCTTTTTACAATAAAAACCATACTAATATACATACCATCATTCTGTTTTTTTGTCAGATTATTCTACAAGCAACATACTAAAATACTATAGTGTTTTAGTTTTTTAGTCCTGACAATAGATTTTTTGTAATTAAATAATTGCTTCATATTTTGCAATAAATCACCAGCGTTGTGTCATCGCGCTTCTCTTTCTTTTCTATGCAGTCCGACAGTGACCGAGCTTTAGGTCATGTAAGCCCCTTAATACAACAACAATAAAGATTACTGTGATTTTGACAGACTTGTCAGTGGCAGCAACCGAAGAGCAACCTTATTGTCACGAGCTTAAAGAATTCTAAAAATCAATAAATTTTGTGTAACAAATTTAAGTACTTAAAGAATCGTCGACTCTCCGCCAACTACGCAACTTCAAAAACCAAACCACTATCTCCCCAACCCACTACTTGTACCATATTGAGATCGGAGCGTGTAAACGCTCCTACAAACACACGCGATATAATCGCGCGCGACACAATGGCACCGCAAGTCGCGCAATGAGCGGTGCCATTGTGTCGCGCGCGACTTTATCGCGTGTCGCGCCTGTTTGAAGGAGCCTTAACAAAACTGAAATAAATGGCTGTTAGTCCGAACGTCATTAGAGGCTTGTCGCCAGCGATTATCAGCGGCAAATAGCTCAACAAATCTAATCGTCACTTCCTTAGCTCTTCCGCTTGGAGCACGCTAGCATAATGACGGAGGCTAATAATTACACTGGTTCTGCTTCGAACGAGTTCATTTTCTGTAAGAGAGGGGTGGGTATTGTGTAACAGTTAGACTTCAAGATGGATGAAAAATGAGGTTAGAATGATTTCCTTGTTTGGTTTGATGACGGTTTCAAGCTCCGCGCGTGCCTACCCTATGTAGCACGATATACTAGAACATCAATTGTGTCTCATTAGTGGAGCTTGAGAGGTCATACTCAGTCACAATTTATTGAGCTCGCAAATATGCTTATTTGTCATAGACTTGGCGCGTCAACATTCAATGTTTTATAAGCCTCCTTAACTAAAACTACACCTATCTAACTAGTATTGTCCCACTGCAGGGTACAAGCCACTCTCTGCCTTTTCCCACAGTTCTATCTTTTGCTAGTCGGCCAGTCCTTTCGGTAGGACTCAAGCTCGTCCATGTATCTATACCACACACATGTATCTATACTAAAATTAAATCTATATATCTGTAATAAAATAAAAAGTTATAATTACTTATTTAATTTTAATAGCATATTTTTTAAATTGCTTATAATTTGTGTCCTAAATTTATTATAAGAATACATTTTATACCTTTTGCTGTGCCCTACAGGGTCCATAAGTGTACTAAGGTACGCTTTAAGCCATTGTAACACTTTTATAACATTATGGAATGCAAATAAATATTATGAATATCAGGCTGCGGACACGAAGTCAGCGAGCGCGTCGCGGCGGCGGCGGCGGGGGCGCGGGGAGCGGCATTTTTCAATGCATAGATTTATATGGAATTGGCCTCGAAGGCAGCGGCGTACGAGCGGTGCGCAGCAGGCTAGCGGAGCCCGCGCGGTTTGCTTTTTAACGACTGACGTTTCAAAATGTTGTATTAAAAAGATTTAGATTTTAGGTTTTAGTTTTAGACACATATTTCTCATAATATAACACTACGCCGTTCTAGCGCCACGTGATCTGCCCGCTGGCTTCGAGACCGGGTCTGCGTCGCGTCGTCACGCCGCTCTACCCGCGCCGCGCCGACTCGCTGACTTTGTGTCCGTGGCCTAACGCTTGCTAAGAGATGTGGTAAACGTGTGCACTAGAGCCGTTTCATCTGATTATTTTGCATATACTTAGGTACTACAGAAGATTCAAATTCAAATACCTGGATATATTTCGGGCAAAAACTTTCTGCTGACGGGAAGGGATTGTGTTTTGCTTTTGTCGTGTTTGATCAGAGGGGTAGGCAAGGAGGCGCGAGTACAGATTACCCAGTTAAACTTGATGTTTTATGGGTTGCTGCACCCCGACAAACTGACGTGCTAGTGTGAAGAACAAGAAATGGAAAGCTCTCCGGAGCGACCGAAGCGACTGTATACGCATTGGAACGAAGGACGAGGGGCAGGACGTGTTAAACATCGTCACCGACGATATTTTTCCGTCCCAAGGGTGTCACGTCGCCGTCCCGTCCATGCGACCGTGACGTATGCTCTTTCGTTTACATTTTCTATGAAACGATGTTTCCAATTGTTGTCCTGTTCCGTCCGGGTTAAAACGAATTGCAAAGGAATAAAATGATTTGATTTGATTTGAAAAAGGGTTACGTATGCATATGTATGACTTTAATCAAACAAAACAGACGAATATTTGACAGCTAAATGTGCAATGTTGCCAACTTTCTGAACGCACTCTCATAATGTTTTCTATCTAACCAGGGATTTATTTGAATATTAGGAACACTACAGCTACAGTCGGCCGTAATGACCAAATACAGAGCGTTTTCTGACACCTTAATGTCAAAAAGTGGTGAAAATGACAGATTTTCATGACGTCCGTTATAAATGTGACGGAAACGTTATTCTAGCAAACCGTAACTTGACTTCGAGAGTCATATTATGTTCGATTAATGGAAAGTCGACTGAACGTTCGAATGGAATTTATTGCGAAACAACGTGGGTCTAGTGGTCGCTAGCGCGACTGCTGAGCTTGGGGTCCTGGATTATATTTCCGAGTCGGGCAAAGCGTTATTTGGTATTTGTAGTAGTAGCCCAGATTCTGAATTTACCGGTATTAAATGGGCCCTAACTGCCAACCCTTTCAGGAAATATAGGCGTAATGATATGTTATGCAGTACTATTTTTTGCCCGCGGCTTCGCCTTCGTTAATTTCGGAAATTATCCCTCGGAAACACGTATTACGGGGATACAAAAGTATCCTATGTCGTAACCCAGGTACCTACACTACCCCACAACAAGTTATACATTTCTAGTTTTAGCTGAGCTCTCATTGTATTTATGCTTTTTGTACAATGAGAAGTCAGCTTATACTTACTAGAAAAGTATAGCGAGAATTAGTCATTTATAGAATCAGCCATTTTGAGAAGTGGGGGCATTCTGCGCCTAAATTCTTCATAATATGTCATCGTGTATACTATATGACTATCCGTGTGCATCAGAGTCACAGACAGTTATCAGACAAACAGACAGAGTTACTTTCGCATTTATAATATTAGTATGGATATGTTTTATCCACGGATCAGAGAGATATCTCATTTTGTATGTTTGAAGACTATCTGAAAATCCCGGAACACAATGAAGTAGACAATGATGAAACTAAATCGACATGGTATCGGTAACCTTTTGGATCCCGTCGGATTGTAGGGTAATATGGGAAACTATTATGCGTTTTTATTTTGTTCTTTGTTTTTCTGAATTACGCCTTTAGTGCGCTCTCGCCCCCTCGACCCCTCGGCTGCCCCATTTCAAAACCTAGTAAGGAGTTAAAATGAATTTTTACAGGAGAGCGCATAAACGTAATATTGGTCAGCCTATGGAATGTATTTTTTAAATTGGTTAAAGTGACTTACTAGGTTATAAATGGTCACTAGGGAGTGAATGGTGCACTTACTAGATATCGATGCTTAAATATATCTCCTTTTATGTAAGTTTAAAACGCTGGTGTTTTTGTATTTGGTAGAGACCTTCTAGGTTAGCAAGTTTATGCAATAAAATTATTTTTGTAAAAAGTGTTCCTTACTAGGTTTTGAAATGGGACAGCCGCCCTAAGATAATAAAATAATCAACCACGCGGGCCCAGTGCAGTTTGGTGGATGTCTCATATCGTCAAATTTTTGGTTCTAGGACCTGCCGGGTACCTCACGTTTTTCCCTTCACCGTTTTGAGAAAAGTGGTGATGATATAAATTACACAACGTAAAGTGGGTTCGAACCCACAATCTGCAACTAGTAAGTCGGGTGTGCTTTAACCGTGCTCTAGTTTATTGAATAGGAAGTCACTCAAAATTTTTGACTATTCCGGTGGATTTTCCAAAAAAATCTTGCATTCAAATCTTGTCCAGACAATTACAACAAAAAACAAAATCAGCCAAACCGATCAAGTCGCTCTGCGGAAAATGATTTTTATTATAGATTTAAACAAAAATATAAACAGCACAGTAATGAACATTCCACAAAATAAATTATCCATGGTTAAATTAATTACCTACTTATAATTATTTATAAATTTAATCATTAAAACATGCATATAGAATGAAGCAGTTAATTCAAATAAAGCCACTTCTCATTGTGTATTATCTCATTTAATTTCAACACTATCTATTACATTAAATTTTATATCATCAATATTGACTTAATTCTGAAACTGAAATCGGAGCACCGGGCTTTATTTTGAAATATCACAAATAAGCTGCGTGCGGACTGCTTGCAGTACCACATAATGTGCAAACAAGTTATTATGTATTGAGAGGGGCCCGTGGCTAAATAATAACAGCGGCGCAGGACGATTGATCAGGTTAAGCTACGCTTGCCGCGGTTAGCCTGTGGATGGGTGACCATCTTTACATTCCGAGACCGTTTTGGTGTCTCGGAAAGCACGTTAAACCGTTGCGTTGGTCCCGGCTGTCATTCGAGAATCTTTGACAGTCGTTACAGGTAGTCATAGGAGCCGGAAAGTCTGACAACCAGTCTTACCAAGGCGTATCCAGGAGTACCCAGTTACTGAGTAATACGTACTCAGTAACTGGGTTGTAAAGGTCAGACAGGCAGTCGCTCCATGTAAAAATACTGTTATTCAGCTGCATCCGGATAGACTGGAAACCAATCCCAAAATAGTTGGGAAAAAGCTAGACAGATAATGAAGTTATTGTACATCAAACAAAATATAGCTGGATTAATCTCATATTAAACTGTACGTGTTTTAAGTGCTTTTGTACAGACGCCAGCACATCAAGCTACTACAATCTGTCAATCGCTGAAGCATAAGGTTCAAAGTTGATTGGGAAAATTTGACAGTTTCGGGTAGGTTGATGTGCTGGTGTCTGTACATATACTCGTATAATTAAATCCTGCGCAATTATTAAGTTTAATTATTTATTTATTTTTAGCCTTTCTTGTCCCATTGCAGGGCCTCCCTTTCTCCTTTCCGCTCCTATCTGTCTTGGGCTAGTGAGGACCAATCCTGTCTGTAGGCGTGAAGCTCGTCCTTCTTCTCTTGGGTCTGCTTCGATTTCCCCGGACGTTTTCTGCGACCCACATGATGGAAGATTTGGCCCATGACTCGTTCGACATGCGGCAAACTTGTCCAGCCCAGTCCCACTTTAGCTTGGCTGCTTTTTGAGTGACGTCGGCGATTTGTGTTTTGGAGCGCAGCACTAACACGTTTAAAAATAAGTTAAAAAAAAACCACATTTGTGCAAACTACAGTGAGGATCAGCACTTTATGAACATCAATTGATCAATCATCTTTTGAAAAATGAAAATTTGATTTATAATTGTGCCTCATTAACCACAGTTGAGCTACTACGACAACCCCAAAATGGAACTTCCTGAACATATATATAATTTGTGTTACCGTCACAACATTGGAAAGCACGAGTAAACAATGTTGCTTTTGGGACCCTAAAAATATTCGTATACTTGCACATTTGTCTACATAATATAATATCACGCGTGTAATCTCTAAGCTCTAGGGATTACAGCCGTGATGACTAACCCTTTAGGGCCTAAAGGGTTAAGCAGAGATGCATCTATAGAAAGTACACCATATCCAGTTATATTTAAAGGCTCCTTCAAACAGGCGCGACACGACACGCGACACAAAGGCACCGCAAGTCGCGTAACGAGCGGTGCCTTTATGTCGCGCGCGATTATATCGCGTGTCGCGCCTGTTTGTAGGAGCCTTAAGTCTGTAATAGGAGGCGTGCTTATTACCATGAAAGGAGCACAAATCCAGACACACACATAAATAAATGTATTTTCTTTCTTTCTTTCTTTCACATCAGATCCTGACATTGTCATCTAAAATCAACCGATGAAGCACGCGCTTTAACTTCTAGGTTCACTGACCATTGAATAATCTTATTCTTTTTCACCAACAAATAAACAATTTAATGAAAATAAGAAACAAAACTAAAAGCAAATAGTTCCACCAGGTTTTGTACAAGTATTTTTATTTATTTATTTATTTTGTTAGGGAAAGCAAACAATTGTATTTACATTATATATTACATCTAAGGGCACACACATGCCTGTAACTTGCATAAAAGTATGCAAGTAGCTGGCATACCAGTATGGTATTCACCAATCAGAAATTGTTCTGGCACACGGCATGCAAGCTGATTGGTGAATACCATAATGACATGCAATCTACTTGCATACTTTGGTGCCAGCTACTGACATGTGTATCCTTAGCATGAGATTACATTGGAAGTGGGTAAATGTACAGACACCAGGATATAGCTACCCGAAACTGTAAAATTTTCCCAATCAACCTTGAACCTAATGCTTTAGCGATAAAGTTGAAAATCTGTTAAAGAAATTTGGCAGACTTGAGCTTGATATACTGCCGTCTGTACAATCCACGACATTTCCACAGATTACCTATATTAATGATACAGTGAAGACACAATATTCCAGTTACAAAAATACAAAGAAGAAGACAGGAAGAGAAATAAGAAGCTGTACTTGTTATAAACTAAAAAAATAGTACTAGATACAATTATTACGAAAACAAACAAAAAGACTAAACATCGTGCAAATGTAGACTATTCACTAAATATTTCTTAAATTTTTGGTTTAAGTATTCTGAGCCGAATAGCGTGCTCCTAGAGAGGTTATAACTAACAATAAAAAAAAAAAACAAGTAATTAGGTCCATGTGGGGTAGGCGACGATCGATAGCTGCCGACGCAAGTGCTTACTAAATCGATTGCTTACATGACATTCTAAGTGGGGAAACATAAGGGGAATCGTTTTTGGCGGCTACCTATGTACTCTAGTACGCTAATGTCAAATTATATGTCATGCTAACCTAAAGCAAGTCATTAAAGTCCTAGGCTCTAGCAGGGCATTAATATTGTACTGAATTTCATTAAAACTGGTGCTGGTGTTGGTGGTGATTTGAATTTGGAACCTCAACTATACCATTTGTATTAGAAAATTTACCAAACAAAATCTTTTTTTTTTGTTTAAGTACAGCTCAACCAAAGAGTACTTCTTCACGTCCGTCATAGGTTTTAGTTGCCATCGAAGAACAAAATAATTAAATTACGAAATTTAGTATATTGTAATAACAAGTAAGTATGTACTTGTATAAAAATAATAATAAATAAAACAATTGATCTCTGAACTGTGTATGGTCAAGTTCAAGCAAAATCATTGAAAAATGTGCACAATATTCTCTCGACTCGGCCCATAGACATGACCCGTTCAACCACAGTTTCTACATAATCTGTGGCGGTAATGGTGGTATAACATGCCACCATTACCGCCATATCATCGTAATAGAATGATCGGTTGCTGTGGCGCGTACCTAAATATTGTATGAAATTTCACATAATTTGGGATTCCCCGGTTACTTAGTAGTTTCAGAAACTACTAATTGAGAAGTTGAGATAGGTAAAGATAATAATTATTTACCTATTTCAACTTCTAAGTAGGTAGAAAAAGATCTCACGAATATTATCTAAAATAGGTTATAATTAACTACCTGTAACTTTGTTTCAAGCGTGACCTCCCTAATTACTTATCCCATATGTTTCCAAACTTAGCGTTACTACACTGTATCCGAACAAATACAACAGTGCGGTGTTTGGGCAAAGAATTATTTGAAATTCGAAATTAAAATTTGAAATTGAAATTGTTTATTGAAATAATTGATTTACATAAATATTTAGAAATTAGGGCCTTAAACTAGTGGTAGGTAAGAAATAATTGGATTCTACATGAACTAGGAATATACCTGTATCTCAGGTATCTCACTCAAGTGCTTTATACATAAGTACCTATTATCTAAAATTCCTACAAGTAAATAATTTGTCCACTTTAATTATGGTTATATTATATTCAAATTGAGCAAAATAGTATGCTACTTTTTTGTATCATCGTAAGACATTTTTACAACCTATATTGTATTATGATTTTTACAATGTTACATTTTTAATAAGGTCGCGTTTGTCATACAGAAAAGTTTGCCGTGTCAACAAAAATGTTAAGGTTGCATGTCATGTTGCAATCATATTAATTACTAGCTGTGCTTCGCGGTTTCACCCATGTAAATGTCCCGTGGGAATATCGGGACAAAAAGTAGCCTATATGTTAATCCAGGGTGTCAGCTACCTCCGTACCAAATTTTATCAAAATTGGTCCAGCCGTTTGAGCGTGAAGAAGTAACAAACAAATAAACACACACACTCACAAACTTTCGTCTTTATAATATTAGTGTTATGTGCGTCTAGCTCTTATCAACACGTAGAAAACTTGTAATCAACTGGGGAACATAGGTAGGTAGAACAAACACACGTAGTACCTACCTAAATGTATTTAAATATTTGGAAAAAGCGTGTACAACAAGACCGACATAAATCTAAGTTATTCTATTACTCATTATCTTCCAGTCTAACCAGATGTAGCTAAATACCGGTACTTTACATGGAGCGACTGCTTATCTGATCTCCACAACCCAGAAAACGGGTAATATGATACCCCTTAGTAAGACTGGTTGTCAGAGTTCCGGGCTTCTCACGACCCGTAACGACGTTCAAAGAGTTATTACTTAACCACGAGCCCGATAAAACAAGTAAAACTAACAAATAACAATCAAATAATATTGGCACAAGAAAACTCGTCTTTCCAGAATGTCTGAGCACCTTAAAACAACTGTTCAAGTTTGCTATCGTCTAAAAATAAACAGTCGGCTTGATCAGTCCCTTTCCAATTAAGAGGAAGCTTTGCATAGATCGCAGATATTAATTTATAAGTTTACTAGCTGACCCGGCGAACTACGTACCGCCTCAGGATTAAATAATGTGTCAAAGTTCAATAACTAAAAATTTGCAGAAAACCAAAAATACATTCAAATTTTCATAATAATGACATTAATTAAAACACAATTATAATACAGTTAATCAATTTAAAGCTATCATAAATGACATATTTGTTTGTTGTCAAAGAATCAAATCAAACTGGTTCCTAATTTAATTTATATATTTTTTAAATTTTATGACATTGATTTTTACAATCTGTGACTACAGTAACTCACACACTTGTTAGAGTTCTAGAAAGGTCATCTACTTTTCCAATATTTGTAAATTGTAAATATGTGAGCACCCTGTATCTATCACATAATTGATTTACCTATAATTGCTTAATTTTTAACTCTTTTTTATTATTTTTTTGGGGTAGACTTTTATTCTAGGTGCATCGTCTTCACATATAATTATATTATGTATACAAAACCTTGTAAAACATTTTAAAAGAGTAACGGTGGAGTTTCTTGCCCATTCTTCTCCATACGAAAACTACCTTTTGGAAGGGGCGACTAGAATCAATTCAATTTTACTGTAAGTTTTGACGTTCAAAAGTGCCTTTAATGTGCCTATTTGAAATAAATGATTTGACTTTGACTTTGAATTATAGATAATATATCAAGCTAAATAAAAAATGTCTGTCTTGATAATAAACTAAAATAGAAATAAATTTAAAGAGTAAAGGACAGACCAAACAATTAAATAAATCAAACTATACAATCTTATTACCTTCATATTATTAATTTCTGAACGCACCCTGTTTGACAGGTACGAGAAGTTTGTAAGGGATAATAAAACTGTTGCTTTTACTATTTTCCTTACAACTACTTCATATTTTCTCACCTGCTGAACCTTCCTTGGACTTCTACAAATGTTTCAAAATAAAAATTAGCCAAATCGGTTCAGCCGTTCTCCAGTTTTAGTGAGACCAACAAACGTCATTTAATTTTTATATATAGATTTGCTGTTTAACGGGCTTGATCGAACGGGCTTCTTCTTGGCGTGTCGAAGGCAATCTAAATTAAATCGATTCAGAATTTAGCTAGTATATCGCCATCAGTAGTGCCCACCAGTTCCTGTAACGTGCAGGTAACAGGACACAGTTCCTCTAACGTGCAGGCAACAGGATACGCTGGACATGATATTAAGACCCGTTTGCAGCCCAAGTCAGTTAATACGTTTTACCATCATCATTTCAGTCGAAAAACGTTCACTGCCGGATATGGGACTTCCCATAAGCACCGCTACTTCGACCGGTTATCCTCCTTTTACCAGGTCATCAATCCACCGTGTGGCAGGCCTTCCAATGCTACGTCTTCCCGTACGCGGTCGCCACTCCAAAACCTTTCGGCCCCATCGGCCATTTGTTCTGCGAGCAATGTGCTCCTGCCGACTGCAACTAAGTTTGACAATTCTTCGGCCTAACAAATGCACAAAGATTTATTCACGTAATATAACCCTCCTTTCACCAAACCGCCACGGTAAACACTTTCGAATACTTTCGATCATGGTTTGATAACCAATCACATAAAAAAACTTCTTTTCAGAACAAACACGATTCAAACGAAAGCGTTCCCTCATCGGGATTAAATCCCATCGGAATTTAAATGTCTATCGTCATATTTACCTCCAGTCGTTCTCGTAGATTTGGAAATATTATAAACCTGAAAAATACCTGTTTGTTACCGCTGTCTGCAGCGGAAATTGAAATGAAAAATAAATCGAAAACACATTTTACGTGAAAGAGCATACCTATTAATACCCATTTTATTTACTTTCTATGGTTGGTTTCTAAAATTTTGGGCCCGAAGTTCACAAAGCTACCCACAAGTAATCAACCTTCAATGTTCCCACTGCTGGGACACAGGCCTCCTGTCTTTGAGAGGGAGTGAGCTGTATTCCACCACGTTTGCCCAGTGCGGGCTGATGACTGTCAAATGTCTTCGAATATTTGGTTCTACAAAGAAAAGAAAAAGTATTTATTGCGACTCGTACTAGGAAGATCACAAACTAAACTAAATACAGCAAAATAAAAAACCAAGTTATATAAAAAAAAAGTAACAAAAGGAAAATGAAACAGAAAGTCCTATACGAGGCCAAAAGGCTCCTATCTCAGCATGATGCTACGACATTTAAAAAATAAATGTTGCAGCGTTCTAGGACATGACGGTTTCCTCTAGATGTTTCCTTTCACCGTTTTGAGAGGGTGATTAAATTATTTATACAATGTAAAGCGCCTACCTGGGTTCGAACCCACGACCTGCAACTCGTAAATCGGGGCCGTTACCACTGATCTAGAAGTTGAATTTGGTCTAGAATCATGTGCTGCATAATTGATGATTAAACGAACTTACCTGTAAGCGAAGTTCGATCATAATTATACGAAGCGCTTCGTCCGAAGAGATTATAACATAATACACATGTAGTAACACATAAGTGACACCACTCAGACACTGTAGTTGAGAGTTTTTTTTTTTTTTTTTTACTGCGGGTATCTCTGTTTTCCTGATAACTTGGCTTGGAATCTCTCGTCATTTAGTTTAAAGGAATAAGCGTTGCTTAATATTTTCTGAAAGAGAAGTAAGGGTGTAGCGGAAGCGTGGGTGGGAGGGAGCTAATCTCTTCGGACGAAGCGCTTCGTATAATTATGATCGAACTTCGCTTACAGGTAAGTTCGTTTAATCATCAATTATACTAGCGCTTCGTCCTCGAGATTATAACATAATACACATGTAGATATTGAGAGTATTTTCTGGAAATATTAAAAACGCGCTGTTATCATTTTTGAATCATTTATTCTGGAAACAAAAAATCAAATAACAAAAATGAATAAAATCTTAGGTTATAAGGATTTCAATAATTAAAGTTTCATAAACGATCACAAAAAATAATTGTATTTTTGTGCATGAGTACAATTTATTTTTATATCAAGAAATTGCAACAGCGACAATTATTGAGAAATGAGGACTATTCTTTTTCTTATTGATTGATTATTGACCTAGCTAGAGAACTTTCATCATAATCAGTGATGGTGCGATTATAAAATCTAGCAAACGTTTCAGAACTACCGCTCCAGCCGGCAGTCCTGCGAATTTCATCAATATTAACCCCAAGGGCATGCGCACGCGACGTAGCCGCGTGACGCGTGCTATGCGCCGAGAACATAGACACATCTAACCCACTATTGCCTAATGTACACTTAATCCAGCGGCTAAGTGTTTGCGTACTTACAGAGCTGTGTGGCTTTTTTGGATTTATGAAAAGAATGCCAGATTTGCGAAGATCTTTGGTTTTATTTAGGTAAAATACTAATGTGTTAGCGGGGCATATTTCTACACTCTCATTAAAGAAGGGTAAAGTTAATAGGGGTTGCTTAGACCCCACTTGAGAAGTTTTTATTAAATCGGGAATTTTTATAATACTTTTGGATGGCATTATACTGATATTTTCAATATTAATTTTTGAAAATGTTTGTACCCTATGAGCCGTGGTAAGGGCCAGTAATGTTACACATTTTTTTGAAATTTCATCGAGTGACAGTTGGTCATTGGGGAATTTAGAGCGTAAAAAATTTAGCACACAATTAGTATCCCACGTTACATTATATTTCGGCCTAGGTGGTCGTAGGCGAAAAACACCTTTGAAAAATCTAAGAATTCGATCGTCTTTAGACATATTGGGGCCCAAAATCAGTGATAAAGCTGATCGATATGAATTTAAAGTCCCATATTGACTACCATTATTAAAAATTGGCGTAAGGAAATATATTACTGATGGAACCGAGGCCTCGTATTTATTAATACCTGATTCTTTGCAGAAGGTCCACCATTTTTTTAGACATACATCATACATCATATTGTTTCATCGAGTTATTTGATAGATCATATTGTTTCATCGAGTTATTTGATAGAGAAGCCATCATGATATCTATCGATGAAGGCGGCAGGCATCGTCGTGAAAACGCCTCCCGGATAACACCCCGGCAACCAGGGTAAGCGTCGAGTGCACCTGACGGTTGCTAGAATGAGATATCAAAACGTTTTCATTAGGGGTGAATATAATTGGGTCTGATATAAGCAGAGACCTATATAAAGGATACCACGGTTGCGTAGGCCATAAAGGAGCAATAAAAATTCCCTGAGCGTTATCGTTAATAATTTTCCTAAGACTTTTTAAAATAACTGAGAAGGGGGGAAAAGCATAGAAATAAGATAAACCCCAATCGATTGTAAATGAGTTAATGGCATAGGCGTCCGGATCTTTATGCCAGGAGACGTATTTCGCACATTTTTTATTGATACGGCTGGCAAACAAATCGATATCGGGTTGCCCAAACCTACACGTAAGAGTATTGAAGGCCCCCTCTGACAACTCCCATTCTATGTCTGGATGATTACGACGCGACTCAGCGTCCGCGATTGTGTTATCACAAGATCGTATATATGAGGCAAATATGTAAAGTTTGCGTTCCTCGCACCATTTCCAGATCTCCCTTGACATACCAGTTAAGTGGGGAAATTGGACCCCACCCATGCGATTGATGTACGCTATAGCAGTCGAATTGTCTATACGAAGTAGTACTTGACAGTCGTATAAGTCCTTAGCGAAAAGTTTTAGAGCGATGAAAGCGGCTAATAGCTCTAAATAATTTATGTGCTCACCACGTTCGCTATTCGACCACTGACCACTTGCATTTTCACCATCACAGGTAGCGCCCCATCCCGTTGTTGAGGCGTCAGAAAATATTTCGATGCTATAGTTGTCATCTCTAATACGGTGTTTTGAATTATCAATAACCTTTAACCACCAATGAAAATCAGGCATTAATGAATCAGGGAGAATCATTTGTTTGTTATAATTCTCATCGCCCATAAGATTTAAAAATTTGCAGCGTTCGAATTGTTTAGTGTGTACCCAGCCGTATTCCACTGCTGGGCATGCTGATACTAAAATACCTACTAATTGCGCGAAGGTTCTAATTTTGCAACTTCTCTTATTAATAAATTTACGGATTTCGTTTTTAATACGCACTTTTTTGTCTGTGGGTAAACTAATTTCTAAGTTTGCCGAGTTTATGAATACTCCTAAGAATTTACACATATTAGAAGGATACAGACTGCTTTTGTCATCATTAATTATAAAACCTAAGGAACAAAGAAGTTTCTTTGTGATTGCAACATTTGTTTTGCAATTTTCATATGTATCTGCTAATAATAACCAATCATCTAAATAGAGGGTAGATAAAAAACCCGCCGATCGCAATAATTTTACAACCGGTTTCATTATTTTTGTAAACAAGTATGGAGCTGTATTCAAACCGAATGGCAACGCATTGAATTCGAATAATTGGTTATTAAACGAGAATCTAAGATATTTACGAGAACTTTCATGAATTTTAATAGAAAAATAAGCATCTTTTAAGTCTAAGGTCGTCATGAAGCAGTCCTTAGTAACAAGTTTTATAGCGGTTCTTAGGTCCTCTAATTTAAAATGGTGTGTAATAATGAACTTATTTAAATTTTTGAGGTTTAATATGAA
Organism: Luperina nickerlii; assembly: GCA_963855955.1. Taxonomy (NCBI): domain Eukaryota; kingdom Metazoa; phylum Arthropoda; class Insecta; order Lepidoptera; family Noctuidae; genus Luperina; species Luperina nickerlii. The sequence goes on from OY979662.1 coordinate 27,093,321, forward strand.
CCTCATTTTTCCATTTGGTTTAGGAGTGAGGAACACGCTAGATACGAATTGACCTGGGCACGGGTCACATTTCGATATGGCTCCTATATCTAATAGGCTATTAATTGCTTCGGAAAAATTAGCGAACTCAGAAGTGGAATAACTTTGCTCAGCAGGCACTACCTTCTGGATTACTTGGGAGGAAAATGTGAGTTTGTATCCGTCAATCCACGACAGTATCATTTGATCACTGGTTATAAGCGACCATTGTTTATAAAAGTATGTCAAGCGACCCGCATACTTAACTGGATCTAGTAGCGGCGTTGCGGCTGGCGCTGTGGCGGCAACCTCTTCGATGAGCTGGCGGGCGGCGGCAGCGGCCGCGGCGCTGCAGGCTCGCGGCTCCTCGGCGCGGCTCCCAGCGGCCTGCGCGCTGGAGCAGGAGCTCTTCGGTTTAAATACCTCTGAGGCAACGGGTTGTTTGGTCGTTTTGGTAGATTTTTATTGACAGTATCGGGCTTCAGTTCAGTACCCGATTTTGTTACGGCTTTAGCCGATTTTATCGTTTCTGACAGGTTGTCGCCAAATAAAAATGCATCAATCTTAGTGCTACTTAAAGCGTCCTTCATGTCCCTTTTTAGCGCAGACAAAATAAAGTTTCTGCGGGTAAGTGAGTCATAATGTTGGATGTCGCAAAGGATTCGCGCAGCGTCCATTAGTTTCGGTAGTAGCTCATTGTTTTTTGAAATGAGTTGACTAGTGATCACCTGGCCTAAGCAGGAGATAGCACTCGCCATTTGTTCTTGTTTGACAACTATGGCCTTGTCACGCTTTGCTGCGGCTTCGGGTATTGCTGCTTTCAACTCCGCGTTCAACGCCGGGGCAGCAATATAACTACAGTTCGATGGAACCAAATATTTAGCTATTAATGCTTTCCTATAATCCTTGTCGAAACCCTCGGTAGCGATGTGCTGGAAGCGTTTAGTAATTTCTTTATGTAAATCTGGTCCGTACTGCACAGTTGTTGACGGGTCTTCTCCCAGGATGACCATCGTGTCCCGGTCTAGGTCCGTGTCGATGATGTCGACATGACCTGACGCCTCTTGTGAGGTACTAGGTTTGTCCTTCAGATTTTCAGGGTCGATTGATATGACGGGATCCAGTGATACGATAGGATTAACCGAAATTTCGGGATCAGTTGGGTCATTAGGAACCGTGATAGTCTCGTCAAGAAGATTACTGATCTCCGGAGAGTCTTGTAACCAATCTTCGGGCTCAATACCCGTGTATTCTAGAAAGAAACACGGAAGTAGAAGCAATTGCGATTTAAGAATAGCATAGGTAGGTAAGCAATATATTTTTTAATTTACTCGTAGGTAGAAGGAATGTAGATAAATATCTACTTTCATAGTTTAACGTTAAAATAGATTTGAATATAATTATTGTTTGGAAAAATTTCCGCACAGCAATAAAGGCCCAATGATACCAACACGTTTAACGAGTAGTTACCGTAAAACGTAATCGGGTGTTTTATAATTAGTCCTTGCGTCGGGACAGCCCACAGACAGCCCGGAGTGCAAGACTTATTTAAACGTAAATACATTTAGTAATAAGATTGTGTTATTGAGTATCGGTAGTAAAGTTTGTGCGTCGGAAAACCCATAGGCAGCCCGGAGTGCAAAACTTAAATTTTAACGTAAATACGTTATTCTAATACTCGGTAGGAACACGTACACACTGTTACTAACCTGCTTGTTCATACGAAGTACTCGCGATCGGAGGCGTTGAGTCTTGTGAAGGCGGATATAGACGCCGTAATCTGCGTTCATATTTTTGTATTTTCTTCGTTAGATGTTCATAATCAACGACACTCTTTCTTTTTGACATGATGTTTAGCACAAGGAATGTTAAACGTGTTGAGCGGCTGAACACTAAAATGTGAATGACGAGAGATTCCAAGCCAAGTTATCAGGAAAACAGAGATACCCGCAGTAAAAAAAAAAAAAAAAAACTCTCAACTACAGTGTCTGAGTGGTGTCACTTATGTGTTACTACATGTGTATTATGTTATAATCTCGAGGACGAAGCGCTAGTATAATTCGTGGTTACAGTTGGCGCGTCGATGTCCCGCCATTCTGTTACAATTATTCAATCAATCACTCAGTTCCAAGTTCAATATCAATAGAACCTTGTGAAAATGATTTACCTTACTTTGTTATATTTATGTTTAACTAGCTGCGCCGCGCGTCTTCACCTGCGTAAGTGTCGATCCCGTGGGAATGTCAGGATAAAAATTAGCCTGTATGTTAATCCAAGGTATCAGCTACCTCTACACAATATTTTATCAAAATTGGTCCAGCCGTTAGAGCGTGAAGAAATAACAAACATATAAACAAACACACACACTCACAAACTATCGCCTTTATAATATTAGTTTTTTTTTTTTTGTTCAATAAAATATCCAGTATGTAGGCATCGTAAAATCCGCAGAATACAAAAGACTTAGTTTCTCTCCGGAGCTGCATGTTCGAGTAGCATTCGGAATCAGAAGTAACTCCAGCGATGCTTATATGTATTAAGTCTTAACTCTTAGTATCTTTAGTCCTATCTTTGAAATATTATAAATAGGAGGATTTAGATGTTGTTATTTTTAAAGAAGGCAGGTTAAATTCATTGCTGTGTGAGTACTTCTCGGAATAATAATATTGTATTTTGGAGAGGCATGGAATATCTATCTATCGGTAGGCAAAGACAAATACTTATAATTATTTTGTGGTGGTACGAACAAAAATAGTATTATCGAAACCAATTTTTTTTAAACGGTCAAATTCGAGTCGGCCTCACGCACCGAGGTACAAATTTGTAGGTATGTAAATATATTATCACGGGTTTTTTCGGAATGTAACTACTACGGTTTTCGGATTTTTCCCTATAATCGTGCTACATGACATTACTTCTTGCAAAATTACATGATTCTATGTCAACGGGAAGTACCCTATTGATTCCCTTGAGACTGTCGAAATATACTTACGTGTTTTGCGGCATAAACAACCGAATCTTTTTTTGCGTTAACTTAGAAGTTTGATTTTTTCACAGCTTCAATGGACTGTAGACTTGAGTATATGGTTTTAATTTCAACTAGATACCTCCACGCGTTCCCGAGATAAAGGGTCTTGACAGACAGACGGACAACAAAGTGATCCTATAAGGGTTCCGTTTTTTCCTTTTGAGGTGTGGAACCCTAAAAATAACTATTTCATAATAGTATGGTTTCGATAATGCCTTTTCCAACGTTACAAAGTAGGTAATCCTAATTTGATATTATAAATGCGAAAGTGAGTTTGTTACACTTTCATGCTAAAACGGCTGAACGGATTAGGATGAAATTTAGCACGCAGATTGACCATGACCTACGTAAGGATATAGGATACTTTTTATCCTGGATCACAGATAAAGACGCTAGCAACAGCTAGTCAATTCTAAAAGCTAAGTAAAAATAAACGACAATCGAAGGCAGGTGCAGCAATCCAACGGACATTAGACCAAACAAATATTAGACAAGGTAAAATGGTACTTATCTGAAATTGGTTTATTTAATTATCGAAACTTCAGTTTCTGTAAGTTGCCACCGGCGACTTTGGACCGGACTGAATGAGACGTGACTCACTGAAACTATGAAGCTTAGAACGGCTACAGTCTGTTCCAAAAGTGTGCGATGAAAGTGTAAACAAACCCTGTTCAAGTTAAATTCTTGCGCAATCTCATCACCACTTTGTGTAACATTATTACATTGTAGGTAATTGAGAATAGGTAATAGGTAATACGGGCTGGTGTCCGCAACTCCACGTCAATGCGCGTATTTTGCGTACTAGGTAATTGAGAAATCATCGTAGGAAATTGAGGTTATAAGATTAACCTCAATTGCCAAAAGGAAAACCTTCTTTAAGTTGAATTAAAATTAGAAATTCGTTTATAAGTATTAAAATAATCAAATGAAAACACTTGATTTGTAAGTAGCACTACAATTTAGGCATTAAAGGTAGGAAATGTGTGACTAGAATCAATTCTATAATTTTAGAAAATTTTCACGTTTGAACTTTTGACTTTGACTTTGATTTAACGTTTTCTGAACCATTTGTTTACATTTTCATCAAATACTTTTGGCATAAACCATATGTCTATTTCATTTACCAGCCGCCATATTGTGTCTCGCTTCTGACTTTGACAGTTGGATCGAATCTTGAAGATAAAAGTTCGGTGAAAATTGGCCCCTCATTTGTGGTAGGAAGTGCGACTCTTGACCGTGGGGTCCTTTGGTTTGATTTTTAGGTTGGTACTGTAGAGACTGTATAGCTCTACTAGTGATGTAACGGATATTCGCATTCGCATTCGCATTCGCGAATATCCGCATATTTTTCAATATTCGCATTCGCATTCGCATTCGCAAAAATTATGCGAATATTTAGCGAATGTTTTTAATAATCAAAAAGGAAATTATTATATGCATGCATGTGAAATAATAATATTTTTATTAAATCATGCTTCTAAATTCTAAATTAAAGTCTCATTTATGAAGGGCACGCCACGATAGCGGCGGTATGACCCCTCTTTGAGGAGTGGCTAGAGAGGCGTCATGGCGCCCTCACCTACCGCCTGACGCAGGTCCTCACCGGACACGGAAGTTTCGGGAGGTTCCTGCACATAATCAGGCGGGAGGAAACGCCCGGGTGTCACCATTGCCAGGATCGCCCAAAGGACACGGTGGAGCACACGGTGGAGGTCTGCCCCGCTTGGGCGGAGCACCGCCGTGTCCTCGTAGAGGCGATCGGCAGCAGCGGCGACCTCTCGCGTCCGGGCCTGGTTAAAGCCATGGTCCGGGGCGAGAGGGAGTGGGGGGCAGTCGCCTCCTTCTGCGATGCAGTCATGCTAGCGAAGGAGGCGGCGGGACGGCTGAGGGAGAGAGCCTCCCGTCCCAGCCGCCGCGGGAGACGCTCCGGGCGTCGGGAGCCGCGCGACGACTCCCGGCCACCGTAGGCGCGGGCCTACGGGCGGAGAGTAATGGGTAACTCACCGTCCAATCAGGACCAGGCCCGTGCCGGACGGCGCGTACGTGTTCCACGCGCACCTCAAAGAGATGTCAGCATTAAACGAAGGGGCCCTTAAGGGCCGAAGCCTGCCGGATCAGCGGGATTGTCCGAAAGGGTTACCGCTGGCCCGGAACATAAAGGGCGAAGGAAGGAACACGGGTGGGTTTTAGTCAGTAAGAGTCTGACACTCCCTTCCGCTCCACCCAGAGCGGGAGGAGTCATTTGATGATTTCCCATCCTCAAAAAAAAAAAAAAGTCTCATTTATGAAAAAAGAACTTCAGAGATCTGATCAAATCTAACATTAATCAGCCTTGTTACAACTATGTAAGGTTTGCATTTATTTAGTAGTATATTATTACTTTACTACCATTTTTAAATAAAGTTTACAGTTTCTATTTACTAAAAAACTAAACAATTACTTGAAACAAAATTATTAAACTTTAAATATCTTAATACATTAGATATTTAAAATTTAATAATTTTGTTTATAACCTTTGGCTTTAAATGTATATTTTTTCATTCCACTTTATATATCTGAGGAATTAAATATATTTATAATGAATTAGTGATGTAACAGATATTCGCATTCGCATTCGCATTCGCGAATGTTGAAGATAAATATTCGCATTCGCATTCGCATTCGCGAATGTGAAAAATCCAACATTCGTTACATCACTAAGCTCTACCTTTAGAAGTAAATGCAGGCTGGTTATAATTGCCGGTGTGTTCCATTCGAACGTTCAAGAAATTGTCAAATATTTTTATTATGGTTTTTGTTTTGTAGTAGAAAAGTGCTAGAAATGACATGACTATGTAAAGTCGAGAATATATTTAATTCTAGTTAATTTTCTTTTCAATTATTTCGCGTAGAACCAGTAGCTACGCCTCACATATTGGTGGAGGCGCCGTCCTTATTTGTTGTTTCAGCAAATTGATATAAGGCGATACCCTATACCTACATCCACGGGTGTTTTATAAGAAGAAAGCGATACCACTCCTCGCAGGCCAAGCAGAGAATAAAACAGGCGCAGAATCGACGCCGGAGTAAAAAGATAAGTGGTTGAATGTATTTATTTTATTTTAAGGTGTGAGATGGCTCAATTTTTTACGGGCACCAACGGCGTATGCCTGGAAGAATTCATTAATCAGTTTAAAGTAGTGGCCGCCTATAATAAATGGCGTGAGAGCGATTGGGCGCTAATATTACGCGCATACCTTCAAGGCGCTGCCCTGGTTATTCACAAATACACATACCGCGAAGGGATTACATTGAATGAAATGTGTGATGTCTTACGGGCAGAGCTTCCGTGCAGATGTCACAAAATGCAATATAAGGTGCAACAAGAAGAGATTGCACAAGATCGGTTTGAAGAAGGCGGACAAAATAATGTTTTAAATGTAGATAATAATGCTGCTATGTTATTTAGTGGAAGACAAGATGACCCGCTACATGACAAGCAAAGCTGCCTGGAAAGCTATGTGGAAGTTGCTGGTGATGAAGAGGATGTGGACGAGCGCAGCAGCGAGACGTGCAGCCCTGCAGAGGATGAGGAGGAGCTAATCGAAGTGTTCGAGAGTGAACACGTCGAAGAAGACGACGAATCGGGTCAGGCCATTCCAATTATTAATATAACTAGCTATGTTTCAGAGCCTCTGGATGAGCATCATGATCACGAGGTGGAAACAAATAAAAATAGCCTCGTTGGTGATCAGTTTGCAAATGATTTTACGGTCGATGTCTCTGAGATAAAGGAGAATGGTCAGTTCGAGTTGTCGACCGAAATAAAGGAGAATGCTCAAATCGTCGTAGTGTCGGTTGACAATAGTGTGGTAAATAGTGTTATTGGGTTAATTGAGGATGATGAGAAGGTGTGTGCAGTCAGAAATGAAGTTATTGAGGTGAAAGACAATTCTGTGAACCTTATAGACTCTTTTAATTGTTGTACTGATGACGTTGCAAACTTGATTTGTAATGATTTTGTCAATCAGCACTTTAACTATCATAAGGTTAATAATATTATTTCACTATGTGCAACAACTAATTTAAGAAAAGCACGCTTTAAGAAAAGAATCAGAGTTGTTAGAAAAGCTATAACTAAAAGCGTAATTCCAAAAAGTTTTTCAATTATTAATACCTTTCTAAAAAAATTTACTGAAAATAATGAACATTTTATAAAGAAGTTTTCATTTTTAAAATATAAATTCAAATGCAAGTTCAGATACAAAAACCTTTTGAGATTGATTAATACCTTTTTATGCTAGATTATAGATAAACTTTTATTGTCTTTTGTTGACATAATTATCTTGTCACCATAGTAAATATGTCAGTTAGATGTAAACATCATAATAATTATTATAGTACAATTTATTAACATGTTTTCGTTTGTATTTATTCGCATATGCTAGGAAGAAAATGTCGGACGCGGCCGGGAGCCCGTGAGGTGCCTTGCCTCGCAGCTCCAAGGGGCCTGAGGGAGTGAACACATCGTCGTCTTCAATGTTTTTAATTTGGATAGGCTGGGATAGCATGAACGTACTCCAGAAAATAGTAATGCGAGTTTTGGGAGGAGATTGGTTTTGAAAACTGTGGTCACTCCTAGGGGGGGGTGACAGACACTCAACTTAAGTTGAAACCAACTTTGCTAACGGGGCATAGCCTTCGCAAAGTGTGTTGAGTTGACACAATTGGTTCAGCTTGTGATTGAGCACCCACAGTTTAATCAGTATTGACTGATATTTCGTGGAGTTAATATTTATTGAGAATGGGGTAGATTTTTGAATTTTTCCTCTGGAGTATGGGCATATGATAGATATCGTCGATGAACCCTGGCCTCTTACGCTTTTCCCTCCCTCTGGCTTAATACCGTCCGATGGGGTAAAAGAGTTTGAAGTTAAGATCATTTATTTTCTTAAGCCTCTTCCAGGCTGATGTGAACTTTCACGTCAATTGTTTTTATTAGGAGGCCACGTCGCATCTTTTTCACCAGTTTTGGCGCGACGAAGTTTAAGCATGACGACGTTAGTTTGTGTTAGTGCAGGTGGGCACTTATAAATGTAAACTTGCCTGGCACTTAGCGAAGTGTCGGATACGCGGTTCGTTCGTCCTGACTTAAGCTTTCTCTTGCAAGGGTTGGACCTCACCTTGTAAACTTAAGGTCTGGTGTTAGGTAATGTTTCTGATAGGATAGGCAGGAAGGGCTTGGATGTTCGAATGGTGTGAATAAAAGTTTGATTTGGTAATGGTGCTATGCCAACACTTTTATTCAAAGGTGGGCGTAGCTCATGTAGAGACTGTATAGCTCTACCTTTAGAAGTAAATGCAGGCTGGTTATAATTGCCGGTGTGTTCCATTCGAACGTTCAAGAAATTGTCAAATATTTTTATTATGGTTTTTGTTTTGTAGTAGAAAAGTGCTAGAAATGACATGACTATGTAAAGTCGAGAATATATTTAATACTAGTTAATTTTCTTTTCAATTATTTCGCGTAGCACCAGTAGCTACGCCTCACAGTACTAACCATTATGAACTCCTTTACATGAGAAAATAACCTTGTGGTAGTGTATTATACTCCTTTTGGGGATGCACGCCTGATTCACGTCCCGTATATACTTTAACGGCGAGCGATTTTTCAATATAAATGGGTTATCTTTTATAACTTTGCCTTGTAATAAAATCACAAAATGCTTTGTTGGCAAATTAATGATTTGCTTTACAGCAATCAATGGTTATTTATGCCTTCACTGTTAGATGAGGGCTATGTCCCGCCGTGGGACAATAAATAATAAGCAGTATTACAGCATGTAGTATGTAGATGGCATAAAAACAGCCCCAAACAAACAACAACCAAAAGCGACTGCTGAACCGCTGCTGCTCCTGGGTTCAATTCCTGGGTCAGGCACTGTTATTGGTTTTTTCCCGGAGTTTGGAAGTTGGAGGTGTGATACCCCTGTGCCTCGGAAAGCACGTTAAGCCGTTGGTCCGGCGCCTGATTTCTCTTCAGTCGTGTCGGATTGCCGTCCCATTGGACTATGAGAGTGAGGAGTAAGAGAGTACATCTGTGTCTGCGCACACACTTGTACACTGTACTGTAATATCTCCCGCGCCGAAGGCAGTGAGGGTTGAGAGAGTGCATCTGTGTCTGTGCACACACTTGCACACTGTAATATCTCCCGCGCCGATGGCAGTGAGGGAAGAGAGAGTGTATCTGTGTCTGTGCACACACTGGCACACTGTAACATCTCCCGCGCCGAAGGCAGTAAGAGAAGAGAGAGTGCATCTGTGTCTGTGCACACACTTGCACACTGTAATATCTCCCGCGCCAAAGGCAGTGAGGGAAGAGAGAGTGCATGTGTGTCTATGCGCACACACTTGACGGCTAGTCTCCGTTGAGATTGGCTGAAGTACGGTCTGGAGGACAATTAGTTTCTGTCTATTCGCACGGCTAAATGGCGTAGACAAATGGCTGGTCATATAATTATATTCTTTGGCACTGTGTCGGATCATAAACAAGTACTTAGGTACTTATCTAGAGTCTAGGTGCTTAGTGGTCAAATCGTATCGCTTGGTAAGCCAAGCTAACCGCAAGTGTGCCACGTTTGCCAATAAGATAGCAATATGTCATACATGGACGTTAAATTGCCTGCAACAGCCTGTCTTTATAATCAGTTGCCTATTTAATGGGCCAGCAAAGACGATATATTATTATGGTTCCTAATAAATTAAGTACTGTAGTAATAAATTAACACTGTTCTCACAGGCGGACCAAGATATGATTCACCAAGATATGAATCTGATATGATTTCTGTTTGCGTTAACGAATTAGCTACCCAGAACAATCCTATTTACATACTATGCATCACTGAACACAACATGACGGTTGGTGACGAAGTGTACCTAAAAATTCCAAATTATAAACTTTCATCTTATTATATGAGAGATAGCAGACACGGAGGTTCCTGTATATTGGTTAGAAATAATTTGAAGTATAGAATTCTAAATGAAATCGTAAAACTTTCAATTAGCAACACATTAGAATGCTCTGCAATCGAGCTATTAGATCATAAAATAAATGTTCTTTGCATTTATAGGCCACCTAAAAACTCTGCAGGCTCTATTGATAGCTTTTTAATAACGTTAAATAAAATATTAAATAACTTATGCTCAAATGGAAAGAAGATCGTTATATGTGGAGACTTCAACATTGACACCTTGAAGCATACAAAACTTTCTATTGAATTTACAGAACTCTTAGCTAGATATAATTTGAAATTAGAATTCAAGCAAGTGACACGATTTGCTAGTAAAACTTGCATAGATAACATAGCGCATAACATAAGAGCTTGCAAAGGCACTATGAGGGAATTAGCGCTATCAGATCATAATGCACAAATCATAAAGGTACCAGTCAAAAAGACCTGTTCCATAAAATATTGGTATATCTTAAAACGGGATTATTCTCAAGACAATAGAGCAATATTTTTAAAATATTTGAGGCAACTAACAAATAGTGACGTCTATAGCTGTTCTGATGTGAACACTGCCTACAACACATTCTCTGATAATTTCATTATGTTGTACGATCTCTGTTTTCCTCAAAAGAAAGTCAAGATACATAACAGACCTAGACCGCAATGGATTTCACGTGGCTTAAAAATATGCAGCATGCGTAAACGCCAACTACTGTGGAAATATAGGAATAATCCCAATCCAACCACTAAAACTGCCTTCAAAGCATATGCAAAGAGGTATAAAAATATTATCAGACTGACAAAAAAATCCCAAAACGATTACTTTATTAAAACTGCTATAAATAAGAACAAAGCTACTTGGAAAGTTATAAATGATATCAAATCTAAATATCCAAATGAAAGCGCAAATCAATTAATTTCAAATGGCCAAATCGTAAACAATCCCCAAGACATCGCAAATTTATTTAATAAATTCTTTCTTGACATCAATAATAATAATTCTAGTGAACCTCAAAAATCTTCCAACAAACTAACATATAATTCTAATTCAATATTTATGCAACCGACAATTCCGAATGACATTCATAAAATAATAATTAATCTAAAAAATAAAACCAGTGTCGGCTATGACAACATTATGACAAACATTGTTAAAGATGCAGCCCATATTATATCTGAGCCACTAAGCTTCATTGTGAATTTATGTATAGAAGAAGGCACTTTCCCGGACAAACTAAAAATATCTGTTATAAAGCCAATATTTAAAAAAGGAGACAAAGCTGACATGAATAACTATAGGCCCATAGCATTAATACCCGTTTTCGCAAAAATTTTTGAAAAGGTGACGTTCAACTGCCTGTATAATTTCTTTGAGTCAAGTAACATTTTTGCACCTGATCAATATGGCTTTCGGAAAAACAAATCCATCAATTTGGCAGTATATAACTTTTTACATAAGGTAATGACCAATTTGGATAAAGGGCTGCCAGCTCTTGCACTATACATGGACATGTCGAAAGCTTTCGACCGTGTTGACCATGAAATCCTTTTGAGAAAGTTGTATGCATACGGTGTGAGAGGAAATGTGTATAAACTCATAGACTCATACCTTAGCAACAGACAACAGTTTACAGAAGTTAGGAGGTTTAATCCAAGTAATAAAACAGAAGAAATATATGTTTCTGAATTTGGAACTGCTAAATTTGGCGTTCCTCAAGGGAGTATTATGGGCCCTCTGCTCTTCCTTGTTTATATAAATGACATGCCTACGGTAACTAATCATGACATCACATTATTTGCTGATGATAGCACTGTTTTATTCGTTAATGATAATTTAATCGACTTAGAATCTGACATTAACAAAACAATAGTAGTAATTATAGAATGGCTTACAATTAATAATTTAATGATTAACATTGACAAAACAAAAATAATGAATTTTAAAATACGAACTCGACGTACGGATGACTTAAAAATACATTATCTAGATAGGGGCATAGATGAAATTGAATTAACAAAATTTCTAGGGTTACATATCGACAACAAGCTTGATTGGAAATTTCATGTCGATCATGTTTGCAAAAAGCTGGGACAATTTTCATATGCACTACACAGATTGAGCAAAATAGCAAACCATTCTACTTTACTAACAGCTTACCATGGCTACGTTAGCTCCATTCTCAGATACGGCGTAATATTCTGGGGCAATAGTACAGACAAGGAGCGCGCTTTTATTGCTCAAAAACGGTGCATTAGAGCTATATTTAAATTATGTCAAACTGACTCCTGCAAGCCATTTTTTACAAAGATGAAGGTTTTAACTTTGCCATGTGTGTATATATTTGAGGTCGCAGTGTTTGTTAAAAATAATATTGGCATGTACAATTATTACACCCGTGAACGACGCAAGGACAAATTACGCACAGTAGCTAGCAAGACTCACATAATGCATGAGAGCATCTTTTGTATAGCTTCTCGTATTTATAATAATATTCCGGGGCCCATCCGAATGATTGCAAAATTAGAAAAATTTAAAAAGACTCTCCATGATCTGCTAGTAGACAAGTGCTACTACTCTATAAAAGACTTCTTATCAGATAAATCTCTGCTACAATACACGAGTAATCCCACTCAGTCGTGATGCGTTCAGTGACCTATTGACATGTACCTTAATTAATTTTTTTTTTTTTTTTGTAAAATTCTTAATAATTTGTAGAAAAAAAAAGTATATATGTTAATTTCATTTCCATAATTATAATATGTACTGACTATTGTATGCCCTACGGGCGGGACATAGCTGTTCACAATTTATTATGTACCTGCCACCTGTATTATGTACCTACCTATGATCCACAATAAAGAGATTGATTGATTGATTGATTGATTGATAACATTTTCAGAGCATGCGATTTTTAGAGACTAGAATAGAAAGTAATACTTTTTATTATGTAAGTTACACCATATGAATTACAGTTCAAATATTAATGTATCTATTATCTATTTAGCCCGTAATATCCCATTACTATCAAAACGGTGATAGAAAACATCGTGAGGAAACATAAACATGAAACATGTCCTAGCAACAAAAATTCAAAGACACGATTGTGACATCTACCAGCCCGCACTGGACACACGTGGTCCCACTCCCTCTCACAGAAAGGAGGCCTGTATTCCATCAGTGGAAACATTATAGGCTAACCAGCCTATAATGTTTCCACCATATAGCATAACCACTAACCAGTGGTTATGCTATATGATGTCCCACTGCTGGGACGCTGCAAACGCCTCCATTTCCATTTAGTACGATTTTTATTGTAAGGCAGTGTGCCTTACAATAAAAACCGTAAAATAAAAAAATAATAAAATCTTGATTTTATCGTGGATCAACGAATGTTCTATGAGAAGAGACATCTGCCCTATTGCAGAATCTGCAGTCACAGGCTGATATTCTTATGGGTTATCTTACTTACGTAAAGTTAAGGAAATTAATTGATTGGCAAATTTTAATTTGTCCGTATATTCAAAGCACAACTGACATTCTGACGTCGTGTGTCAGTTTGATAACCAATTAATTTCTCTGACTGTCACTGACATTAAAATATTTGAATAGTCGATAAAATGAAAATTTTATTTCTTGGCCGTTAGCGAGTTTTTAGTAGAGTTGCTATGCGCCTTGGATTACTAAGCAACTGGCCTTTCTTGAAGGCTATCGCTAATGACGATAATGTATTTATGTGCTTCAAGATCGAGAGCCAGTTTGTCCTAGAACGTATTCTACCTGCCATAATGGCAGGTACGTTGTAGATCGTGGATTGATTCTTCATTGATCATCATATCATCACATCATCAGTAGCGAGCTGTCCCACGTGTCAGAGAAATTTAATTTTTTCATTTAGTGGATTTTAGTACGTGAAATTGGCAAAATTGTGGTGTTTGATCCACAGAAGCCATTAATCAAGAGTTGAAGTTGAAGATCGTGATATCCTATAGATTTAAAGTTATTTTTGCATAAACTCATATTTGTTTACATTTTTAGCAAATAAATTGCGAATGCAGATTAGAGGACATCCATTAATTACGTGAGGTGATTTTGGCGATTTTTGGACCCCCCTCCTCCCCTTTAGTGACATATCGTGAGATTTGGCTCAACCCCTTCTTCCCCTTCCTCTAATCTCAGGTGAGATTATTCAAAATGCGTATTTTCAGCGTAAATACGTTAAACCTATGCTTCATTGCGTTGGAATTATTAAAAAAAAAACAATTTGTTTAATTATATTTATTTAAGACTAGTATTTAAGATTACTAAGATCGTAGTCTACAATCACAGTGAAAAAATAGAACGAATTCAACCCAGTTTTCTCCTAATTTTACATTGTTTCTTGAGGGGAAAAAAAAATACGTGATACTTGCCAGGACCCCCCCCCCCCTCTTCCACGTGAGATTAGGAGAGAATCGGCTTGACCCTCCCCCCCTAAACGCCTCACGTAATTAATGGATGCCCCTTACCTATAACATGCGTTTAGGAACTACGCTCCAAAAGAACTTGCAACTAATTATTTGCATTTATGAGGCAATTTGACCTCTCTGAAATCATTTTCAGCCGCGAATATTACAAGGTAGAATAACAAATCGAAATCAAATATTGAAACGATGTCAATTACCTGAATCCTGAAGGCTGTACTTATGTGTAAACTTACCGATTGATGTTTCAAAATTGCGATCTTGCCGGCGGCATTAATATTCAGTTGAAATGGGGTCCGATTGCTTGCCACGACTTAAGCCAAGAGAAAATATTTTAACTTCAGTTTCAACGTAGCTCTCGAATTCCCAACGTCGAAAGGAATATTTGTTTGTGCTTGAAGATATAACAGGGGCTTGCATACGTGATTGATATTTATGATCAAAGCGCCATCTTGTAAATATACCATTGAATTAATGTTTTTCGCCATGGTATCGGATTATTATTTATACACCGTGAATTATCTTTTTTATTATTCAAATGAGCTCGTACTTTCTCTAAACCGGGCAGGTAATTCCTCACTTATTTTGAATCCTGAGCAAAACGACGCTACGTTTAGGTCACAAGCGTACCTTTAACAAAGAAATTGAAGCAATCCCGCCAATTATGAAATACTTATAGTATTACAGGTATTATGATAAATGATATTTATTACTGTAAAAAAAGGGTAACATAATCAGCCCATAATGTACGCAGCTGGTACAAAGGCCTCCTGTCGGTGTGAGGCAGTAGGACGTAATCCACTACGCTGGCCCAATGAGGGTTGAAAACATGGTACAGTCACCAAAGGAGATAAGTAACCACGGTTTTTAATTAAATTTCCAATGAAATTTATTTTGATAAAAAATTAACTGTTTGTTTTCTATAAATTAAATTAAATTTTATTCAAAAACATCCATCGGTTTCTTATTAAACTTCAACTATATCCGACGACCCTGGTTACTTATCTCCTTTGGTGACTGTACCTAAACCTATTGTTTCTTAATAAATCTATCTTTAGAAACATCGTTAGATAAACTTCCTAGTATAGTATCAACCGCTATAATACTTATATTAATGGTGTATGACCATGTCGCATGCTTAATGGAACATTGACCCATTAGTAGATAGGTCAGAGAATAATATTTTTTTTTACTCAGATATCATCAATAGATTGTCGTTCGTAATACATTCAAAATACAAGCATCATGATTAATTAATAATCGACTTAAATCAGTTTTAATTTTATGCGTCAACAAATAGGATAAATCCTCATAGCAAGATCTTCTTTAGCAATTTCCCAAAAATCATCTTTTTGAGTTAAGTCAGTATTCCATTAAGCATGCGATGTATGCAAAAGCAAAGCGATCGTTGCAGAAGACGTTCTGTATAATCTGCCTAACCCCATGGAAAAAAGCGTGTGCAATCTAAACTAAAATTATAATAACAACAACAACGCAAGAACGCGACAACGCAACAACGCGTTCAGGGGTTTGTTGGGGCTCCCATGGCGGTGCAGTGCCTCCGGCATGTTCCCAGTTCAAAGCACGGACGGCTTCCAGGCGGTGCTTTGCAAAAGAACTGCCTCCCTATGGTCTCAGGTAAAGGGTAGCATCAACACGCTTCTGAGCGTGGTGTCGGACAGAGTGAATAGCCAAATCCTGAGGCATTGGTCGCTCATGCAAAAAAAAGAGAAAATATTTGATTTTTTGTATGTTTGTTACGTTTTCACGTTAAAACGGCTGAACGGATTTAGATGAAATTTGGCAAATGGATTGACCATGAGCTGAATTAGGACATAGAATACTTTTTATCCCGATATTCTCACGGGAAAGATACTAATGCGGTTGAAACCGTGAGGTGCAGCTATTTGTGTATACGATGTTTTTAATTCGACCTCAAGATTCGCCCCGTGACATATTTCTAAGGTTACCTTTCACCGAGTCTTCTTCCCCCCTATGCAAAATATGCAACCAATCGTACATAAAAGGGGGAGCCGACGACACGACCAAGGGGTCTAATTATGACGTCACCCGGGGGGAATCTCCCCTTGGCTGTAAATCGTCCCTAAACTCTCATTTGCCTAAATAAATTTTAAGACTGGCAATGACTTCTAAGACAGCTCTTAAGTTGCGACACAGAATGTATGTTCTCACGATTTTAAAAGGTGTTGACTTGCTTCGTCACGGTGATTTTATACATAGTTACTCACAGTTGCCTCTAACAGTTAGTTGACATTTTTCCACTTCAGCTGTGACACACCTCATTATGATTTAAAATTCTAGTGATCCAAATGTTTGAACTGCTATAACATTTTTATTGACTCATTCAACTACCTTTGGCTTATCATAAAACAAAATGTCAACTAACTTTTGAATATATCTATTCAGAACACAATTCAGAACTAGATGTCCCGACAGACGTTGTCTTTCCTTTTAACACTTCATACAATTCCTACAGAAAATGCACTTTCAGTTTTCCCGAATTTTCATATTTTTCCCGGCCACTTGTCAATTCCAAATCGGTTCAGCCATTCTGTAGTGATGCGCTTACCAACGAACAATGTTTAATTTTCATTAAGGCTCCTACAAACAGGCGCGACACGCGATATAATCGCGCGCGACACAAAGGCACCGCTCGTTGCGCAACTTGCGGTGCCTTTGTGTCGCATGTCGTGTCGCGCCTGTTTGAAGGAGCCTTTATTTGCAGGTATAAAACGTCAGCATCTTCCACCTTCAACTATTCTTTGAACGTAGATTTTTTCTTTTTCATATGCCACCTTATACTTTTTACCATACGTCTCAAATTATATTTGTAGGTACTAGCTCCCGCCCGCGGCTTCACCCGCAAGGTATGTCGATAAAAACTATCCTATATCCTTCCCCGGGATGCAATCTATCTCTCTGCAAAATTTTATCGAAATCCGTTCAGTGGTTTATTCGTGAAAAGGTAACATACAGACAGACAGACAAACAGACAGAGCTACTTTCGGATTTATAATATTAGGTTTGATATGCATATCGATGCTACACAAGACACCTTAGCAATAAAATAGGCCATAGCTTTTAGGCTCCAAAACGCCAAAAAATCATGACTAGAAAAATACCTCTAGCAGGATTATTAAGTGAAAAATGTGCCAGTGTCCGCCAAAGCCATTTATTGCCAAGTGAAGGTGCAGTAGTCCATTCGTATTATTTGTAGGCAGAGCCGCCACCATTTTATTTGTTGACTCTAAGAATCAGGAACGTGGCGTGAGCTGAGTTTATAATAAGATCATTGTCGGAATAGGATACTTTATCTTAGAATGTGGTACTACTTGTACCTGACTTCTGGAGGCCTTAAAAGGCCACTTTAGCAGAATCATAAAAGGGTAACATTATGAATCATAATATGGCGAAGACAGTCCGTGTTTTTCTTTTTTCGCTGCACTTCTTAGGTATAATCAAAGAGATTGGGATTGGATTTGGATTGGATTGATTTGTATTTTAGCACAGCCAAAAAAAAAACTGATAAATCCTTTACCAATGGGATTTGATACGATTAACTTAACAGTTTACTCTCCATTATGATTCATAATGTTATCCTTTTATGATTCTGCCAAAGTGGCATTTTTGGGCTCCCTGTACGAAATCGTCATGTGGCACTGTGATAATAAAGTTGGTCAAAGCATGTTTTAATATTATGTAGGTACCAAGTAGATATTAACGTGAGCTGAAAAGACAAATCTTCAGCATTAAAAAATAACAAAGACGAATATCACCGTCACACAGTCCGTTCATACTTAGTTTACCTCTGACCGCAGCAACCCTATTATGACGAGCATAAAGATTACTGTGATTTTGACAGGCTTATCAAGGTTAGTAAGCCAACATCAACCTTATTTTAACGACAATAAAGATCACTGGCAAAATCACAGTGATCTTAATTTTCGTTAAAATACGCAAAATCAGAATTAAAATACCTGTGAAAGATCTAAACACAAACAGACTCATCGCATACCGACAACAGATTATGGCCGACTCGTCACTGTTCCAATTCATCATTGAAGAACAAAAGATCGCACTCGATCTCAATCAACTGAGCCAATCACAGCGCAATGATGGACTTAGGCCTCTCCAAAGTTGCCCCCTGTCCTTCGCTTTCCGCATCCAGTCAGTTTCAACCATCTTTTTAACCGACTTCAAAAAAAGGAGGAGGTTCTCAATTTAGTTGTATTTTTTTTTTGTTTGTTACCTCAGTACGCCGTCATTTATAAACCGATTTGGAAAATTCTTCTTTCGTTTAAAAGGATATACTTCCAGATTGGTCGCATTTTTATCAAAATTTAGTTCTGATGATGGGATCCATGAGGAATTGAGGGAACTCCTCAAATATTATAGGCACACTTATAGCGATTTGGGTATTTTTTGTAGTAACTTGTGCATTGGCTCTCGAAAACTACCATCTGGTGAAGTGGAACTGATGAAGAAGTCCACAGATGGCCACCGGAACTACTCAATAATAAGTATTTCACGGTTTGCGATTCGATTACTTTAATATGGTTGCTAAGCAATTTATGCTCATCACAATGCGAATGGTTAAATGGAGCTGAAGGTGGAATACTGTTGGGAAAAGCAATATTTTGTAAAAGGCGATGGGCAAGTTGACATTAGGCTATTGCAACTTAGATACATTATAAACAGACCCACTAAAAAGCGAGAAATAAAAACATTTTAACAAAAAAACGACTTTAAAAAAAGCACTACAATGTGAAAAATAACTTTAATTTCGGAAGTCGGTGACAAAAACTAAAATACAGACCCAAAGATACCGACTTCCAAAATTCAAGTTATTTTTCACATTGTAGTGTTTTTTTTTGGAAGTCGGTTTTTTCTAAGGTCGTCATAAATCACAATCAAAGACCAGAAAAAATCGTATTCAGACTGTTTAAGGAATCGAACCCACGTAACTTAGCACACCCAGCGAACCTCTAAGCCACTGCGCCCAACTTACTAGTAGGTAGGTAGGTGAGTATCGTGCTTAACATAATTTTTTCCATACAAACTTATTCCGGTCGTTTGCCAAGTCAAAACTTTAAAAAATCTGGTCATATACTCATTAGCCAGTTTTAAACAGAACACGTCTGAAGTTTGGCCTAGTTTTATGCTATTATTCCTAAACCATATGAGCTTGGGAAGGCCCAGTGCTGAAAGTCGGATTTTATAGCTTTCATAACGTTAAAAAATATTATAATTCGCTGGACTTTTTATACAAATGTCCAGTATGAAAACTAATCTATAGTATACCCTTTTCTAGGGTCCAGGTAGATACAGATAGGTTATCTGTTAATGTCAATTTCATAATGGTGGTTTAAGCGTGGAAACGTAACAGGCATGCAGATAATGTTACTTTCGAATTTATAATGTTAGTTTAGAAGTATGAGAATAGGGTGTAAAGTTAACTCCTCCTCTATAGAAAAGAGAGAATCCTCTGACAAGACGGGTGTTGTGTCTGGTGGACTACTGCCCGATGACTGTTCACGGGACATTGTATCTAAGCTAGTTGCGCGGTAAATTTTGTTTGCGCGATGCAGGTTTTTACGTGACGTCAGTGTGATGCGTAGTTCGCATGTGGCGCTGTATGAGTAAATGCCGCCACATAAGTATAGACTTTCAAGGAGTATCCATAAAGCTTATTACTGGCTCTTGTCTGTAGGCTCCTTTTATAACTGTGCATCTAGTCAGAGCGATTGTTCGTTAAATTATGATTATAATATTACCACCATTCAACTGGTCTATTGCATTGGGAAGGCATTGACTTGACTATTATTATAGAATGATGAAATCTCCAAATGGCTGGTTGACACTTCCCGTGACCCAAGGTCTGGCTTTTACCTTAGCCAGAGGCTAAGCATGTCATACAACTTGGCAATGCTGCCAGTCTCTTGGTTACATTATTTATACAAAGGTCTAAAAACTTAGTTGAGAGCATTTTCGAAATGTCTTATTTAAAAAAAGATAACTATAAATCTCTGTTTCTGTGGAAAATTTAAAATCGGTCTAATTTGGCTGTAACACCATTTTTCGAAAATGTTCTCTACTAACTTTTTAGACCTTTGTATCCTGCTTATGCGTATGAAGTTTAATTAAAATCGGTTTATTCATTTCGAAAAATAAGGGCTTGAATGTTTAGATGGAAAGCCGTACGGCGTAAACGCTCTTAATGCTGTAGAATTCCAGAATCGGACCACTTGCCGTAGCGTATACGTGCTTCGTGCACTAAGCGCCGCCTTCCCACTAACAGTGTTGCAGGGTACAATGTGGATTAAGGAGCATAACTGAAATAACATTTTAAGTCTCCTTCTTTACTCTTACGGGTTATATGAGAATGGGTTATGCGGTGGAGAAAACAATATTATGGTTTAAATAAATATGGTTGTGAGACTTAGTCTCCACGGTTCAGCGGTTGTTTGAGTTAATTTTATTTTGCGTTCTATTTCGCAAATATTTAAAAGAAAAACATTGCATACAAGCTTTTGCAGGCTTCTCCAGCTTGGAAGTCGGAGATTATCCCACGGAAACGTATTTTTGGGATATAAATCACAAAATTGTATCTTGTGTCCTAACCCAGCAATGGTCTACCTGTGTACGACACACTAAAATCTGTACAGACGTCAAGGCGTGAAAGGTAACAGTATTATTTTTAATCTTGGTCTTCTAAATAAGCATGATCAGCCTGTAATATCCCCGCTGTTTTATCACAGCCCTCCTCTTGGTGAGAAGGATTGGACCGTAATCAACTACACAAAGTAGCTTTACTTTGTGTAGTACACAAAGTAAAGCACCAGTCTGGGTTCAAACCTACGACCTACAACTCGCAAGTTGCGGCCGGTACCACTGGACCACCATTCATCATCATCAGCCTATAATGTTCCCACTGCTGGGACACAGGCCTCCTCTCAGTGAGAGGGAGTGGGCCGTAATCCACCACGCGGGCCCAGTGCGGGTTGGTAGATGTCACATGTCTTCGAATTTTTGGTTCTAGGACATGCCGGTTTCCTCACGATGTTTTCCTTCACCGTTTTGTGAGCAGTGGTGATGAAACAATTTACACAAAGTAAAGCGTCTCTCTGGGTTCGAACCTACGACCTACAACTCGTAAGTCACGGCCGTTACCACTTGGCCACCACTGCTCTACCATTGCTTTCTTCTAAATAAAGACCTTAAATACCACCATTGCTTTCTTCTAAATAAAGACCTTAAATACTTATAGTTCAGAACAATTATGAAACTAGTTGCACAAGCTAATAATGGAAATAGAGTTTCCATGACAGGAGAGAGGCAAATTACTGTTTTAGGGCCCATAACTCGACTCGAGTGGAAAGTTACAGCCAATAGCTGAGTTCCTGAACGAGATTTAGAACATGCAACCTATCTCGATAAATTGAATTATCGGCATCGTGAACTGTGCCCAATAATACATATCTGACTGACGTAGTCATTGTCACTAATATGTAAAGTTGTGGACACAGTTTAGAATAGAATAGAATAATTTATTTAATAAAAAGGTTTACAAAAGCTATACTAAGCGGTCTCTTCGTTTGATCGACATTTACTTGAATTATCTTCATCGTGCACTGTTTTCATAACAATAACTGACTGATATGTAAAGTAAACAAACATTAATAAATACATTTTTATTTTGGAAAAAACACATTTATGGTTCAACAAAACAATTTTTCAAGTAAAAATAGAACATTCCAGAAATAATTGCCCTCAAAACGGTGAAGGTAAACATCAAAGGAAACCGGCATTTAGAACCAAAAAATCAATGACATGTGACATCTACCAATCCACACTGGTCCCGCGTGGTGGATTACGGCCCACCCCAGAGAAGGCCTGTGTCAGCAGTGGTAACATTATCGGCTGAATAAGCTGTGTATCGTAGTTATCTATACTAATGAAAAGATATATAATATTTTAATGATATATATTTTTAAGCTAAATATAAAACTGTATTTAGCACATTGCTAACCTTTCTCTTGATGAAGTATCGATCACTGGAATCAACTGAAATCTATAAAATAAAAATAAATATCTAAAATATATTTTTTCACGGGAACATGTCAATGTTCTCCTTCTTAGCGTGTCGATAGCAATCTAAATAGACTCGGCCCAGAATTGGGCTACTTGTTTGTGCCATCACCAGCGTCCATCAGTTCCAGTAACGTGACAGGACACGCAGGACACGATATTAAGTGTCCAATCGTTTGTGGAACAGCACCACATTTACACATATCCATGACTAAAGAATACATTTGTATGACACAGTCGTCAGTCAATATGCAAAAGAGAACACAAAACAGTGGCACGGCCGTTTGTCTTTGTATGAAAGATCATGCAAAGACAAACGGCTTAGCATTAGTAAAATGTCGATCAAACGAAGCTTAGCATTCATAAATTGCTGAACTGTGTCTGTATCACTTTACATATTAGTTACAATGTGTACGTCAGTCAGATATTATTGGGCACAGGTCACGATGGCAATCATTCAATTAATCGAGACAGGTTGAAAGAAGTGTATCGTTGACGTCTTTTCATTAGTATAGATAACATGGATGCACAGCTTATTCAGCCGATAATGTTCCCACTGCTGGGACACAGGCCTTCTCTGGGAGTGGGCCGTAATGACTTGACTTCACCAATAAGTGTTATTGGGTTTTTCAATCAGGAATTTTCCAGTAGAAGCCCGGAGTCTGGAGTTCTGCCTGGTTGATGGCAACAGACTCGGCACGTATTACATGGGAATTAAACACAACTGGAGAAGTGTGGGTTTAGGTTCTAAAGTACACCTCTGTCAGAACCCTTCGGGGAAACCAGATTTGACGATGTTATGTAAAGTCTATTAACTTATGTTTCAAATTAATTTTCATTTTCAAGCTAAACCAATATCAACTTTATTTTAATGGCAATTAAGTTGATTTCATAGTGACTAGCACTTTTGAAAAGGTTATAAAAATGCTTGAAGTTGTAGCGTAAACTGAACTCTATTGTGTAGGATTTAAAGTTAATTTTCCATAAACTCATGTTTGTTTACATTTTTGGTAGATAAATCGCGAATGCAGATTAACTGAGCATAGCTGAAATCCATTACCACAATGTTCAAGCTTGAAATAATTGAATCCTTTTAATAACACCTATAACACACCTAGGGAATACAAATCGGTTCATTCACGCTGCGGTGTATTCGTGAGAATTTCTGAATCGGACTCGTCGCGTGTCGGTTACGTGCGCGGTGCATTAAATGGCTGATCCTACTGCAACCTAGGGTGTAGAATAGAATAGGATACTCTTTATTATTTACACCATATAAATTACAGATTTAAATGAAGAATTTTTACAAAAAATGACACAGTCTTATCGTTAAGAACGAACTTTTAAAGACAACCTTGGGATGGATTAAAAAGGGGAAGGAGAGACAATACTGCAGTCTGTGGTGTATCATTTTCATCATCATATGCCCAGCCTTTTCCCAACTATGTTGGTGTCGACTTCCAGTCAAACCGGATGCAGCTGAAAACACTGTTATTTAGCTGCATCCGGTTGGGTTGTGGAGGTCACACAGGCAGTCGCTCCATGTAAAATCAGTATTTTGCTTATCTGACCTCCACAACCCAGTTACTGGTTAATACGATATCCTTTGGTAAGACTAGTTGTCAGACATACATAAAGCATATACTAATCTATGTATATAATATTAACAATCACGAAACAGGAGCAAAAAAAATATAATGATTAAGGAGCGACGAAGTGTTTTTTTTTCCCATAATTTCAAAAGTAGACAAATTTTGGGCACGTTTTTCCGACAGGCAAGTCTTTCCATATCCATACTGCTTGAACAGGATGTGTCGTAGTAGCTCGTGGAATGCATGCATCTCTAGTCTCAGGTTTATGTGGTGTATTGTTTTCTTAGTTTGTTTCATATTTATGCATGGGATTTTTGAGAATGTTGGTTCTTTATGTGAGAATCTTAAATAGGTATCTCACCTTGAAAGTTACATTAATTTTGTGCATGACGATTTTTATTCTTACTGGGTATTTCGGTCAATATGATATGCAGCTTCTTCAATATCGAATGACCTTTTCTGATTTAATTTTGGCTTACTTATTACAGTTAGCTTCCTTAGGTTGATTTGATAACTATTTGGGTCGCAATTCACTCAAAAACTAAAATTAAAAGTCATTTATTCAAATTAGGCTGCAAATCAGCACTTTTTGAACGTCAAAATTAGATAAGACAGTCCCTAAAACCGTGCTTTCGCTAGGAAGAAGAAGTGTTGCAACAAACTCCCCAGCCGCACATCTGTCTGTTAAGTTAGAAAAACTTGATTTTCTACAATAGCAGGAAGGTATGCAAAGTAATTAATTAACATTACGAGACACAGAACATTCCTTTAAATTATTTGCCATAATTATGTAAGCCATAATTTAATTGAGGTCCAATCTGTAATGACTTTTCTTTTTTCATTTTCAACACCTTCCATTTTTCTCAAGATCAAAAAGTACACAGGCGGTATTCCTTGCGGTACCCAGGAGGTATATTAACTCCACACTGCGGTCAGCGGGCTGTTTGCGGAGTATGGATGGCAATATCTCCTACGATCGTATATTGTTTCGGTGTGGGTTCCTGTTGATTTAGCGTGGGACCGTTATGACCGAGTAAATTTAGTTTTGTTCAATAAGTATTTTTGTATAAGAACGCTTTACTTACGTTGCTTAAAGTTAAGTAATTATTAACCATACAGGGGTTTATTAATAAATGTTGCTTAAAGTTAATTAATGATAAGCGACTGTTTCATCATACATTTTTGACGTTTAAATGTCTCTTAACTTTATGCAATGTTTATAATGAAAGCGACAATTTTATTGTTATGCGTTTAAGCTTGCCTTATAAGTAAGAGCAAAAGAAAGTTTAAATGCTATAAAAACGGCTTAAAGAGGTTTCTTCCATCGACAAGCAGCCAGAAAATTGTTAATAATATTCATATTATAAGCTCCATATTTGAAATTTTAAGTTAAGCTTAATATGACAGTTCGTACTATCGAATAACTTCATCTTGTAAAAGCAATTTTAGCCGGTGCCCAACCGAATCGGGCAATAATGTAAAGAAAATGGGCATAACATACTGCGAGCACCAATCGTTTGTCAGCCCAGCTTTTAAAGCAGTGTTATTTCATGATCATGCATGTGACAGGCCTATGTTCGGTAGTAGACATTTATCTTTAATAAGAATTAACTTATCGCAGTCCATGATTGTGAAGATAGAGCGTTATTTGACCAATCCAGAAATAGCCAAAGTGCTACTGTTAACGTAAGCCTGCATCATCACACTGCTGGGCAAAGGGAGAGGCCTTTCCCAACTTCCAACTCTTTCGATCGAGGGCTAATGCGATCGAGTGCTAATGTGGACCTTGTCGAGCTCGTTCCGACATTTTTGTCGGGGATTACCACGAAACCTTCTGGCTGTGTGCCTTCTGGCCTGAGAACAATGTGGAGACATAGTGGTCTTTTCGAGCAACAGTTTTGAAAATATGGCCTATTAATTTGTTACATAGGATACTCCGCTTCATTGCTCGTTGGCAAACCTTGAGTTCGCAACAGCCAAAATTGTTCGATGTTTTCCACCTGTTTCAATATCATCACAACCATCATAATCAGCCTATATTGTTCCCACTGCTGGGACACAGGCCTCTTCTCTGTGAGTGGGAGTGGGCCGTAAGCCGCGTGGGCCCAATTCGGGTTGGTAGATGTCATGTCTTTGAATTTTTGATTCTAGGACGCGCCGGTTTCCTCAGGATTTTTCCTTCACCGTTTTGAGAGCGGTGATATAAGTCGGTGATGATGATGAAATAATTTACACTAAGTGAAGCCTGTCAGGGTTCGAACTTAAGTCACGGCCGTTACCTCTGGGCCAACACTGCCCCAATTTCAATGACAAGGAATAATAACTCAATTATTATTTCTCAACGTAGACTAAATTGTTCCAACAAAGGAGAATATCTTCGGCTAGCCAAAGGATTTTGAAGTCTAAAATGTCGGGAATATTTTAACAGAAGTCAGTTGTTTACCGCAAAGAGCTCGAATTCGAGTCCGAGCATAATCGAATTTAGTAGTTACTAGTATTTGAGATGCACAAACTCTGCGAAGTAATTTAGGAAATGCATTCCGATTCAACGTGCCAGTGGTATTGAAATAATATTTACTTTAATCGGATATTTAAGCTGTCTGTTTGTTTGTTCTCTGATTAAGTCATTTGCAATTTCAATTTACATTTAGTTAAGCCGTTTTTCATAATATTTAAATGTGAAATGAAATGTATTTCATTTATCATGGCTTAATTCAGTAGGTCTATTGACGAACCATCTTGGTAGATAATAATATGGCCCCCAAAGATCAGTACGATATTGTATCATTTTGGGATCACATGGCAGTTTCATACTGCATTTGTTTTTAACCGTTTGAACCACATGACTCATGTGGATTGAACAGTAAGATTTTGACGTGTGATCCCAATTTTTTATTGTAAAATATCGTACGGGACAGCGCCGCGCGCCGTGTCGGTATCTGTGTCTTCAAAACAATCTGGGTCCGTATTATTAAGTATTGATGCCATCATGATTCCAGTCTAAAAAGTAAAAATGGTGCTATCGGTCATGTATTGCTCCTCTCTCGCACTGGAATTATGATGGCATTATAACGTCATAATACGGAACCTGATCAAGGTGACGCGACGGTTAAAAAGGGAGACTGGTAGAAGAATAACTATTGTGTCGACCCCAAGTAACAGGAAATAAGGACAGGAAAATGATGATGATGATCAGTTGATTTGTATTCTTATCCATTTTTAGGGTTCGGTAGCTCAAAAGGAAATACGGAACCCTTATAAGATCACTTTCGTAGTCCGTCTGTCTCTCCGTCAGTCAAGATCCTTTTTCTCAGGAACGGGTAAGGTTATCAAGTTGAAATTATTATCAAATACTCAGGGCTGTAACCCCTTGAAGCAGTGAAAAATCAAACTTCTAAGTCAACGCAATCAAAAGATACCCGCCCGTTAAAGTTCCGGAATCAAAACTTACTTACACACTTACGTACTTCCCTTGACCTAGAATCATGAAATTTGACAAGGAGCAATGTCATGTAACACAAGTAAAGGAAAAAATCCGAAAACGGCAAATTTGTAGTTCATTACAAAAAAAAAAAAAAAAAAACTATTTACATACCTCTACGTACGGAGGCCTCGGCGCGCGAGTCCCAATCGCACTTGGCCGATTTTTTACCTATGTCCCTTGCAAAGGTAAAAATTGATACAAATGCCAATCAACTCATCACCTGTACTGGATAAAAATGCCATGTGACAATACTTAAAGTTGTTGACGTCGGTTTGCATGTGAAATTCACGTTCTATTTCTGTCCCCAAGAAGAGATTTTGTTCAGGAAAAGTTAGATTTTCTTTGATTATTTCTAGAAACGTTATAGTAAATGAAAACTATTCCAAGCAAACTGAGTTTAGGATTTTCTAACCTTTCATTTTAAGTTTGATTAAAAAGACCACAACGTTTACCTACTGTGCAGGAGATTTCTGTACAGAGTATACCTGTACAGAAATAGGAATAATCCTATTTAAACATGCTAATAAGTCAAAGGATTTCTGTTGTTAAAACATTCTGAAGTTTCTAAACCTCGGCCACAATTTTCTCTTCTTTAGGCGAAAGCGTCGAGAAAGCCCGCGAAATTGAAGTTTTCCTACGTAATATAAACGGAAGAAAATTCAGGTTCTTCAGGTTGTACGTTGATCTAAATATTATGATTCGCGGCCGTAGCAAATATTTATTTACAGAATTGTAATCATAAAAATCATCATTCGCCATCAAACGTAAAAGTTTGGCGAGTTTAGATTTAAGTAACACCTCTGTATTTTTTAAATCATTAAATAAATAAAAAAAAAATCAATACAACTCTCTTAGTTCATATTACCCTATTGAATGACTTATTCATGAAATCGTGACAAATGAGGAAAATTTTAACTTACTTCTATCACATTGCTGATTCTAATGATTATAAAAGCCATATTTGTTACGGTCGCGAATCATATTTTAATCAACATACAATCAGTCGCTGACCTGCAAATTGCAAAAAACGTAAGAAAATTTGAACTTCGTGGGCTACCTTAGCGCATCTCCCGTAATGAAAACCAGCATTAATAATTGTAGCATCCTGAAGTCGAAGCCTAAAGTACTGTTGAAAATTAAATTCAATAAAGTTCCATTTTCCCAGACATCACACAAAATAAATAACACGCGGTACAGTGGCAGTGTCTCGAAGGCCTGACTGCAATACAAACAGTGTCACGTTCGATGAACTGTACCTAATTAACGGAAACTAAGAGCCCCCATAGATGAACGACTCAACTTCTGTTGTTGTTGTTGTTCTGTTGAGCCCATGCTGTGTGTGTGTAGTTTGAAAGGAAAGTGTGGATGGTCTTTTGTTGTTATGAAAGTTAAACAAATATTTTTGTATTTTTGTATTGTATGTTTTGTATTCATAATTGTATTTTTTGTTTTGTATTTTCTGGTGTACAATAAAGTATATATAAATAAATAAATAAATAAATTTTTGTGTTTATTTCGGAGGTTAATTTTCAAAAGTCATTTTTTATTCAAACTAGGCTGAGAAATTATTGAGAATCAACACTTTTGAATGTCTTCAACATTACATAAGACAGTTCTCGCAAAACAACCGCCCTTCACCACTTCCTAGGGCTTTTGCTGGTAAGAAGAAACATAAATTGAATTATTTGCCATATGTCAGCTAGCACACGTCAATATACCTACAAAAAGATTGAAAACTATCTCAAGCAGAAATAAATACCAGACGAGTAAAAACGTAAACATAAATAAAAGCCTTCAGGCATATAGGGCGTGCCCACTTCCATATGAAATGCTGCATTATTTTCATATAGCGGTAACTTGAAGTCACAAATGATAAAATAGGACCTTCGAAGTAAAATAAATAAACAGTTATTAATGACAATAAAAAACCATGGTCAGCAAGACGACCTGTCACCACAAGCAGTTTGTAAGAACAGAGATTGCAAGAATTACTAAACTAAGAATAACAATTTGCATTATAGGTCGATGTCGAATGGCTAGGGTACACGAAGGATTGTTGAGAAGAGTCAGTGGGGGTACCTTAACCGATGTAGTAACAGGAAAACGTTCTTAGGAGACAACACTTAAACATTTGAGTCATTGCTAAAAGCATTCGCAGATTTTGAAAAAGAACTACAGTCAGCTAGAGAACGGTAGGTAGCTCCTTGCCGTTGCTGTCTCAAATTCACCCTGTTACTAACTTATTTTGTCTTTTACATACAAGGTGGCAGGACCATCTACGCACAACATGGGTTCAGTAAGATCCGAAATGAGGCGACGCCATAATTCGTCGTTCATAAAAAGTCTATACCTACCAATTGCCGCCTACAATTACCGCTTAGGCATTGCAGTTTGCAATGAAACAGCAGATTTTTTTATATAACCGACGAAATATTTCTACGCTTTCGTCTAGAATCAATTATGCTGAATTCATGGTAACAGTTTTCGCGTTGAATTCCTTGCCACCCTGTATTTCATCTTTTCTTTTCGTTCTTTACCTTGTTAAACTGAATTTTAACAACAACTATACTCTTTGCTTAGCAATGGTATTCAAGTAATAAGGCAGCTTAGCAGCTACAGCAAGGCCCGGATACATTGTGTTGCTGCAGCCATTCTTGATGCACCTATTGTGTTCCGTACCTACCTAATAAGAATTCTCTTGATGCTATGCAGCTGGGTTCACTTAGACTTTACAACTTGTGTATACTAACAAAATGCGTAATGCGCCAGAATTATAGAAGAATAAATAAATAAAAACCAAAACTTTTAACAACAGACTAGGTCAATAGGTATTATAATTTACACCAAGCCTTTATTTAGTCTTTCAAAAATAGATCATACACAAAAGCTTACTATTGTATTAAAATTCAATTAATTAATAGTTGATAAGATTCTAACTACAAATTGATTTGTCGATAGTTTTTCGAACGTATTGGTAACCCCATTACTTCAGCTATGGACTTAAAATGATTGGGAATCGCATTAATTATTCAGAAACAACTTTCTCTTCACATTTCGTACTAAAGGAGGTTTGATGAGCTTTTAATTATGAATCTGAAGCTATTGTATGTGGGCATTAGTTATTAATAGCAACATATTAAATTATTGTTTTGGACGATTGTAGCAAGGCTTCCTATTTAACCTGTATTATTATCTATACTAATATTATAAGCAGGTAAAATTTTTGTAGGAAGCAGGTAATCTTCAGAACTAATCTAATCTAATTCCAAAAATTATTTCACTAATGGGAAGGTACTGTATGGCCGAGTGTCATCATCATCAACTGCCTGGCCTTTTCCCAACTATGTTGGGGTAGGCTTCCAGTCTAACTCATTCATTTCAAATATCTTTATTTACCAATGGAACAATAAACAAAATGCACTTATCCTAAGTTACATTAACTCATTAAAATTAGGCACTTTATGAGCCTAGCGATTCACCTTTCAAAGCTTATGACAGATATGTAGTTTTAACTGCTTACAACATACACTTTGCTCACAATAACCATGGGTACATGATGACAATATACAAATTATTTAGTTATAATTTATTGATTGCAAATTTAATCTATAGTCCAGTCTAACTGGATGCAGCTGAATACCAGTATTTTATATGGAACGACTGCCTATCTCACCTCCACAACCCATTTATTGGATACTACGATATCCTTGGTAAGACTGATTGTCAGACTTTCTGGCTTCTGCCTACCGGTAACGAGTGTCATATGATATATTTTATGTTTAAACAAGAAACTTCACGTAAAAGATATTTATTAGGTCAGCTTATTCTAGACTACTGGTTTCTCTTAAAGCAGGAGGCTTTTAAAATTCAGGTCAGGAAAGACCTGCCCCCAAACCTATGTGCAGCTTGAACGTATCGAACTACAAATCAGTCGCCATGAAGTTACAAATCTGAGAACGGAGTGGAGACCGACCAACATAGGAAATTGGGAACAAATTGGGAAAAGTTGGACTAACTTCAGTAGTAAATAAAAGAAATAGTGGGTCAATGTGTAAAACAATAAGAATAAAAACCAAAAGTTAACCTTAAAACATCATATCTCTGTTCGTCCCCTAAAACATTATCTGGGTGCGTCGACCGCCGGCGCCGTCCTACTGAGAGACGACGCCGAGACGTCTGTGCCTTGGCCAAGTTACCAAGAGTAACTTCACGTGGTTTCAAGGTCACACCCGGATGAAAATATTGAACTTAGCAACTTCTGTGCGTAAAGCCTGATGAACACGGCGCGATTTAATAGCCTGTGGTATATATCATACGTTAAAGCGACAGTAAAAGTTGCACCGTGTTAACAGTTTTTCATGATGAAATCATTATCATTAAGCAGTAGTGGTATACGAATTTGTGTTTATTATTTTTTGTGTTAGTTTTTTTTTTGGAAGTTGGTTGTTTCTTTCTTAAGTAAGTACTTAGGTACCTAGTATCAGTTTTGAATAAAAATTCATTACTTAGCTACAAACCCTTCTTAAGGCGTATCAGACATAGCGAGGCATGCGCCGCGCACGCCTCGCAACACACCTCGATATTAATTTGCCTCGAGTAAAAATAAAACCAGCGCATGCTCAGGTCGACTGACGCATGCTCGGGTCGATCCAACCGCATGCGAAGCACTTGCCTCGCAATGTGGCGAGGCATGTGCTACGCAAGTACAGAGCGAGCCAGCGAATGTCGTTGCGCTCAAATCAAAGCGCCTCAATGCGAGCAATGCGTTACGTGTATGTTGACGCATGTGTTGTGCGTCGTGCGCGGCGCACGGCTCGTATAGTGAGTGTTTGGCTATGTCCACACGTACTCTTTGATCGTGGAGCGTTTGCCGACATACACGTGCGTAGCACATGCCTCACCACGAATATGAATGTCCAAACATTGCGAAGTATGCGATGAACGCCGTGCGCTGCGCATGCCTCGCAATGTATCCCCCTTTAACTGTTCCTAATACCTATAATTATCACTCATAAACGTCCAAAAGTAGGTATAGATACAAAAAGCTAGACGTTCCGCCGACTGACCGATTGTTGGTGCCAGCCGAGCCAGGAAATGTCTAATGGAACATTTGGAAGGGGACTTGATACAAGTAGGTCATTCATTAAATACCTATAAAAAGTTAGTTGTCTATAAAACTTATGGGACCGCGACCGAGACAACATTATTATAAATGACCACGGATAAACATGGACTACTTTCTCAGCTTTTCTTGGACATCACTGACATCTGTGTGGGAAAACATAGTGAGGAAACCTGGACTTATAGTTAATATCGTCGTATCCTACGAATAGTGCCCTAACGAACATAGGGGCTTTGTTTTTTTATTGCATAATTCGATTCTGCTCATCATACCACATATAACCAGTTCAACAGAACAATTAAAAACGGTACAGGTTATCAAATAATTAGGTTATCTAAAAAGCCACAATTTTAAGCATTACGTTTTCAACGAAGAATAAAGCCACAATCGCCGTCGCGCCCTCTTTCTTCGCGAGTAGTGGGGTGCGCGGGCGCGGGGAGAGCGTGCTAGCGCCACTCGGCCACTAGTCGGCGGAACGCGGAGATCGTTAGCTGCGGCGAGTGTAATCTGATTTTTAAATACATATATAACATTTTTGCCTATACTACTAGTTTAGTTATAGGTACATATCAAATTTACCGTAATATCATAATATCAACGAGTTTGTACTTAATTAAGTCATTCTAATTACTTATTAAATTTTCAATATGGGGTACATAGAAAAAAACCCTCATGGTGATTGTGGCCGTGTTCTATGGAATGGCTAAATTGCGTATGTATAGAAGAGACGAAGCCCTAATTACGTTTATGTCTTTCTTCTATGTTCAAATTATGTTTTTGTATTTTATTCTTTCTTTTGTTGCATTTGAAATAACCAAATTGTTATTTTAAGTAAAATATATTTTATGCTCACATTATCTTACCCATCTGTACAAATTTAAACACTGAATACACAATTTCCTGCTTTTTCTGGTTTGGGGCTTAAATGCACTTAGGTTTTTTTTCTATTGCTTGAAAATTGATATAAAAGCATTTGTGGCCGCATAATTGAAGGGTTAAGAGGACAAAGGTGTTATCTGACAAAGTAAAAAAATCCGACTTTTTTGCATGAACATAGGTTTTAACTGAAAAAGTCGTATTTTTTGACTTTTTCAGTTAACACCTTTGTCCACTTAACCCTTCAATTAGCATTGCGCAAGAAAATTACAATTACGCTTATTTCTTTATTTTACCTTTTTATGAGGGAGACAGTGTCCATTCTGTTATAGAAGGAGCTTCCGGCAAAAAATCTATTTATACTGCAGTCAATGGATCAACCTAATCAGATGGGCAAAAACAACAGGAGAAACCTATAGGGTAAAAGAAATGACCTTGGAAAATATTTATAATTATCGTAAATTACTCAAAAAAAAAATGGTTAAAGAATGATGATGGTGAAAAAGTTGAATGGAATAAAATTAAAGAAGTGCGAATTAGTAATGTTATCTAACTAGGCTGAAGGCGGGTGATTATAAAATATAGACTTCTGATTCTAAACGATACTTTAATTAATCTCAGGATAACCTCTCACAATCAATATCAAGCCGTTAATGCCGCCCGCGGCCCGAGCCTGCCGCTCGCGGCAGTTCCTCGTGATCCCTCCAAAAAATGTTGACACCGTCGTCCGGTAGAGCGTGCTGTCTCGCTCCCACCGGTCGTTGTGTTGCCAACACGGCCATGCTGCATCGTGCCTGCCCCTGGCACGCCAGCTCACGCCTGGTAAACCAATTCTATGGTACACAGGCAGGTGACCGCTCCTGTGATAATGTACTGGAAACATATATAATTTATATGATTAGTATTTTGTTACATTGTCTCTCCAAACCGACTCGGTCATCATGACGTCCAACAGTACAGAACACTTAGTTATTTAACTTAACCCTAATGCGAAGAACTCCCTTTAGACTTAGGTCGATCAACACATGAAGGACTAGTTAACTATTTTATCTACATGATCCTCGGTCTCTCTCTAGGCGTTCCTTTAGGCTTAGGATACGTCCGTCTACCTCTACTAAGTGCTCCTTTAGACTTAGAATACACCTAGTTAGGTTTAAATTGATCCGAGAATCAAGTGATTTCTAATCCTTACTTAACCTTAATGCGAAGAACTCCCTTTAGACTTAGGTCGATCAACACATCAAGGACTAGTTAACTCTTTTATCTACATGATCCTCGGTCTCTCTCTAGGCGTTCCTTTAGGCTTAGGATACGTCCGTCTACCTCTACTAGGTGCTCCTTTAGACTTAGAATACACCTAGTTAGGTTTAAATTGATCCGAGAATCAAGTGATTTCCAATCCTTACTTAACCTTAATGCGAAGAACTCCCTTTGGACTTAGGTCGATCAACACATCAAGGACTAGTTAACTCTTTTATCTACATGATCCTCGGTCTCTCTCTAGACGTTCCTTTAGGCTTAGGATACGTCCGTAGTATACTCCGTTAGGGGACCAAGGACGTCAGTGTGAACCACTTTAAAAGGGTACCTCAAGCATCGTCCAAGATTCTATGGGTTGTCTAGGAGACTTCAC
The DNA here is from genome assembly GCA_963855955.1 of Luperina nickerlii. Classification (NCBI taxonomy): domain Eukaryota; kingdom Metazoa; phylum Arthropoda; class Insecta; order Lepidoptera; family Noctuidae; genus Luperina; species Luperina nickerlii. The sequence goes on from OY979662.1 coordinate 27,128,633, forward strand.
TATAGTTTCAGTTTTACTAGGGCTAGGCCGTACCTGACCGTGACCAATAAGCCTACCTAGGTATTCTAACTAATTGCAAATTTATTCTTTTTTTTTTTATTTTATTTAAATTGATTTACATTCTGTAACTATTTAACTCACACCCTGACTTATTACATGTACTTAACTTTTATTTTATTTTATTTAAATGAAATCGTTTACTTTTACTATGTTTGTAAATATGTGAGCACCATGTATCTATCAGATAATTAATTTATATGTCATGGTTTCATTTTTAATTCTTTTACTTGGCTTTCCTCAAATTCGTCAGTAATACTCTGATCCCTTGGCCTGTGCCATGGCATAAGCCTTAACCTCATGAGCGTACTTGATTCAACCAGAGCCATGTACCATCGTTATCCACATTACAACAATAATCTTTTCCACTAAGAGCCTTAGACACCCGGAAACCCACAAACGAGTAAACCACTCTAACGCCACGGCTCTCTAGCCGACCAGCAATCGCATTGTTCTCACACATCCAGCGCATGGACCCATGTGTATTGCGCTGTGACTACACACTTTTTACTACGGCCGATAGAGAACCCCTACTCGCGTGGTTCCCACTACTTAGACTTGCTCATAGCTCATTACCATTGTGATCACAATCTACTTCGACTGGTACATGACCTACTGGATCATTCGTAACCTATCGTGAGCGTATTTAAAAATTGCATTGTTTACTATTTTGGGCTATACCTAACAATGTAATCGTTTTTTTGCTGTTGTTTACCAGGGAAGCACTCAGTACCCGAGAATTACGCCTAGGTGTATTCTCACGCAGCGTGCATCCACAACTCGACATGGATATTTTACTACCGTTTATCATGATTTCACATAACCATCTCATATAAACCACAATATACTTTAGAAAATAATGCATTGTACATATACTTTCTACATAAATTACAAGACTAGCAATAGTTAAACCATAGATTTAACCTCTCAAACGTCGCCGTTACACCATTGGATAATAATAACTATAAAATTCTATTGTGTCTGCTAATTGGAGGCGCGAAGGAATACATTCGAACAAAATAACGGTCACAGTTATAACATACATAGTATGATATTTAAAGAATAGGTACTTATTAAATCAGACTGACTTACAGTAGCTCCTTTCACTTGACTCTAAAACTTGTTCTCTTGGTGGTCCGGGCTCGAATGATCCCCAGCCCCAATGTCCTCAACCTCTTTTTTTTTTTTTAAACGTTGAATCCATAGACACGAATTACAAGCGATCATTGTCAATTGATAGGCAAAGGAAATGTATTCAGTCAGCCAAGTCCACAGACAAAAATTAAAAATGTAGTAAACTAAATGTACTTGTGAAAATGTGTTTTAATACAACCTTAATTCCCTAATACGCGAAATAAAAGAATTAACACGTGGTTGTTTACTTAAAAAACACGTACGAAATATAATGTAATCGAGTAGAAACACGTGGCGAATCACATTAAAATGCACAGAAACTAATCACGGACAAACTCAACAACACGTGGTGAAACAATTTTAAACAGTCTCAAAAACACTATTTTCGGTTAAAAAGATGGCGAACGATCTAAATCGCGTGTAATTTAAACTAATACCACTTCTGATGTTATCTAACTAGGCTGAAGGCGGGTGATTATAAAATATAGACTTCTGATTCTAAACGATACTTTAATTAATCTCAGGATAACCTCTCACAATCAATATCAAGCCGTTAATGCCGCCCGCGGCCCGAGCCTGCCGCTCGCGGCAGTTCCTCGTGATCCCTCCAAAAAATGTTGACACCGTCGTCCGGTAGAGCGTGCTGTCTCGCTCCCACCGGTCGTTGTGTTGCCAACAGTAAGGACAACATAAACGTTCTAAAATATAAATTTGAACTGGATGAGGATTACCAAAAAAATCACTACAATAAGAAAGGGTACTAGAGGGAAAAAAACTGTAGTTTCGGAAGTCACGCCAGTAAATGGTTTACCATTAAAAATCAATTATGACCTTATGTCAATGTGTGAGGCTAAAATTATTCCAGAGGAATACCACACATTTTTTAGAAAATTGCCTCATTCATGAGCAAGCTGGTAATGCCAATATTTCTGAGAGTTCTGACGAAGAAGACGACTGAATGTGAAGTTGACTGATTTCGGATGTGTTAGTTGATTTTAAGTTATGATTTTGATAATGTGCAATTTGATTTTAAAGACCGATTTGGATTTTGTGTAATTTGTTTTTAGGGCTGATTGTGATTATGATTACGTGTAGGTAGTTTATTATAAGGCTCTGATTATTTAAAGATAAAGGTTTGTTTTTAAACATTAAAATAACCGAATCATTTAAGAAAATACAATTGTTTGGTTTATAGAGTTATAAGAACTATATTTTTATTTTGTTTCTTTAGACGTTTTATTATACATGAATAAAAAATACTCAGATAATAATATCTATGTTATAGATATTTTTTTAATGTATGAAAACACTTTTTCTTGTTAATATCAATTCACTTGATATGCTTAAATATTTACCAAAGCAAATAGGTATAGTTAGTTAGTAAAGTTCAGATTTTGTTTCGAAATAAATATTATTGTAATTCTATAATTATTTGCTTTTACTACATTCACAATAACATATTCCCAGTCATGGTAAAATAGTTATTAAACACGAATTCCTATGACATAAAAATAAATACCAGCATCAGAATAATAAAAAAATTACATTATGGCGATTGTGGCCTCGTCATTTCCGCAGATAAAAGGCATAATGTAACTTATTGCTCAAGTCCAGCCCTACTTCGCATTAACACAACAGAGAATAAGGATTTATGGGACAAAATGCGTATAAAATATAAAGATAATTTATTGAAAATAATCCTAGCCGAACCTTAAGATACCAATACACATTATATGAAATCAACAATACATATTTGTTCATATTTAATTTAATTAAACAGAAAAAAGTGTCTCCTGAAAAGTAGCTATTAAGCAGTTACGCCTCTATTCGTAGGATACGACGATATACAAGCCTGTAATCGCCAACCCGTCTTCAGCAAGTGTGGTGATCAATGCTCGTGCCTTCTCTGCATGAGAAGATGCCTTGGTCCTGCAACGGACAGTAATAGGCTGGTATTATAAACATGGTCTTGCAATTACCTCAATGAATCTAAATTATTATTACGAGTATTAAGAGGTAAGGCACTTACAGTTCATGTAATCCTATTGATAATATTGATTGATATTTCATTGATTTTTAGAGGGTTGATGATTTTAATGATTATAACTGTGTAAATACATACTTGTTACGGTCGGGAATCATATTTGGTTCAACATATAACCTGACACTGACCTGCAAATTAAAAAAAAAGTAAGAAAAATTTAATTTCACGGGCTTCCCTCATGCTTCTTCCTTTAGTTCGAAACAAGTTGGACAATGCCAATAAAACTCACGCGAGTAAAACCGTTAATACCAACCCACGACAGTTACTTTCACGAGAATGTTTCCACATCGTTGTGAACCAGCTTTGCAGATCAAACACAATGTCACATTAATATAGTGCAAGATGGGACCGCCGCGCGCCGACTGGACCGCTTGGCGCCTCCAACCAGCTGTTAACGGCGGTTACACACACACCCCCGCACACACAACACACGCACACAATATACAGCGTAGCATGAAAATGTATTGGTGTGTCATAATGTATGAGTAATGTGTGGTAACGCGTTATATATTACACGGAATACAGTAGTGTCGAGTGTGTGGTTTGTAATGTATGCGTATTGGCAATAAAGCGTCAGCAGGTGAACACTTATCTCTTGAATGAGGCGAAGTTGGGCAGTCAACACTGCTGACTGGTTAATCTTTTAAACACTGAGTTAATTACTGCTCTACAGCGTGTATGAGAAATGTGTGGTCATATTTTAGGGTGTGGTCCAACTGAAAAACTTTCTATATAGGGCCAAAATTATCAGCTGAAGTAGCAGTGGTCCCGTGGTAACAAGCAGGTACTGTACTTTGTGTAAATTATTTCATCACCACTGTTCACAAAACGGTGAAGGAAAACATCGTCAAGAAACCGGCATGTTCAAGTAGATCGTAGCCATGTGACATCCGTCAACCGGCACTCGGCCTTCGTGGTGGGTTATGGGCCACTCCCTCTCACAGAAAGGAGGAAATTGTGTATAGATTTGGGTTGAGTCGGAATTGAAGTTTTGTATGAGACAGCTGATTATTTTTCGATTACGATGTTTGTCCAATGGAGAATGCTGTTCAGTTTGATATGACACCTTGTAATATGACCACCAATTTCTGAAAAACAATGTATAGTAGTACTCTAAACATTTTTGGCGCAGCCGTGAGGCACACTTTTCTGTTAATTTATTCTTAAGCCTGACTTTTCACTATTTATTTGATTTTTGATTTATTTGTTTTTTTTGTGTGCCTTTGAGTCTGTACTAAATAAATGTAAATTTTCTTTCTTTCAACGCACATCTCACGACATGGCAGCACACAGTTCGAAAGTGAAATCATTTGTTTTTTTTAAATCATTTAAAATTCACAACCTCGACATTGTTCAAATTTCGAAGTGATTGTATCGTGAAAACTTAATGTAACTACTTATCTTTCCTCTGTGGAATAATTTGTATCTTCCTACTACAAAATTCTTAATAATTTTTCAACAAAATCCTGTGATGTTTATATTCATTCTGCTTACCTTCTAGTTACTTCCAGGCTTGATTTATTAGCGTAGACTTGCATTAGCGCCGACAACGCTCCGCTTTTAACTTTCTAGCTTCAGTTTATTTTTAAACCTGGTAACAGGTTGCGATAGAATATTTAGTTTTAATCAATTTGATACATTCTAAAAATCCTGAAATAATGACGGTAAAGGGCACTGTACAATATTTGACATTACATTTTTTTTAAACACGTTTTTTGTATAGAAATACATACTCTTTAAAATTTTCAACTGTCCACCTATTACGGTTAATGAGCAGTACGCAAAATACGCACATTGACATGGAGTTGCGGACACCAGCCCGTATTACCTACGGTTCATGAGATAAAAGAATAAAATTGTTTAAAAATACAGTGATATCCATAATATAATTACTAGAAACAAACACAAATTTGTTGTAGCTACAACAAGGCTCAAGAAAATAGGTGGCTCGTTCAGATGCCAATGTATACGCTTTTATAATAAACTACCAAGCCGAAGCCACGTTCAAGATAAATTCAAATCATTCATTAAACGTAAGTTGTGCCAGAAAGCTTTTTATACCGTTAAATATTAGGTATATTGAGGACAAAAAGGCTTGGGATTGAACTGCTTCCAATGTTTGCATTTTGAATGTTATTTTTTTATTATACACATTCATATTAATGATTGTTATATAAACAATGAAATTTGCTTACTTTGTAAAGTATTATGTATATTATTTTAATTATTTGTGAATGTGAAGACAATGTGGGTCATTTTATCCAATTTTTTTTTTTTTATTATTCTCTCTGTTCTGTTAGTTGTTGTCATGGTCTGCCTACCCAAATGTCCTTTCTTTGGTATTATTCGTCGAATCGTTGAGCTCCTTAAGTCTTGAGTTGAGCTGAAAGATTTCTGACAAAAGGCTCCTTCAAGCAGGTCCGACACGCGATAAAATGTGCGACACAAAGGCACCGCAAGTCGCGCAACGAGCGGTGCCTTTGTGTCGCGCGCGATTATATCGCGTGTCGCGCCTGACTGGACTAGAGGCCTACCACGAGCTCTTAACGCGATCCATTTTAGGACCTAAAGTGAAATGTTCTTCTAATTCATACCATGACGTCAGTTTAACGATTCAATTTAGGCCATGCCATCTGACAGCGATTGTCCCTAACTGAGTCGCAAGTTTTGGTTTCATTCATTTAATTTTGTAGGTACTTGTTTGGTACCATGACGTCCATAGAGCAGCTCAACTGAAACGCTCAACTGTCAAAATAAGCGATTCAATAAAAGTTACTATTTACATACATTATTACATAAACTGAAACGTTTGGTGAATTATTGACGAAAATTAAGATTTTAGTGCTATTTTAGTGGAATTTTACAAAAACCAATCTAAGTGTACTTTAATCTTTCTTTTAAAGTCTAAAATACCTATTTTACATTTTTACATGACTTTTTTAACCGCATTTGTTTTTCTTGGTACGTTGGAAACAGAAACATACTTAATTCGTTTTATTTCGTCGAAATAAAAATATTTTTATCGTATAATAAATAGCAAAAGGTAAATAAATATAATATAATAGTTACCGTATCGTGGAATCATAAAAACAACTGTTGAGTGTCTAAGAACAAATAAAATGTTAATTGCTTCTGAATGTGTCTGACACTAAAATGTGCGCGAAACAAACTTATTTGATAATAATAGCGTTATCTCTTTTTCACTAAAAATGTTTCAAACGGTTCAGCAACAAATTGCGATCTTTTATTCACTTTTAACGATCCAAATGCCGCTGAGCGTAGTGGACGTCATGGTACGACATTCAAGCGATGCAATTTAGGAACCTAAACTGAAATGTATTGCTTTTGAATCGTTTTTAATTAGATCGTGGTAGGCCACCAGGTCCTCTCAATCGTCCTCTGTGTGGTTCTTTCCTCAAAAGACCATCTCAGACATCGATCTACATGGTCTTCAATTCTTCATATAACCTGACCAAGATTATGTCTGGACTTTAAAAGAGACTGTGACCTCTGAGTTTGATTCGGCCTTTCTTCTTAGAGAAGTCAGATAGCAAATGCCGACCTCATCTAGTATTTACCCGACTGCGCCAGGAGGGTTATTAAAACATATGATTGACGTGTAAAAGTGTTTGTGCGAACCTACTTACAAAATAAAATAATTTATCATTTACAGCTCGCTGACAGACATTTGAACGGAAGGACGAACAGCGAAGGCTTAGTAATAGGGTTCCGTTGGCACCCTTTGGAAACGGAACCCTAAAAACCACAAATTTAATATGTAGGTATGTACAGACGCCACACATCAAGCTACCCGAAACTGTAAAATTTTCCCAATCAACTTTGAACGTTATGCTTTAGCGACAAAGTTGAAAATCTATTAAAGAAATTTGACAGATTGTAGTAGCTCGATGTACTGGCGTCTGGGACATTCGTCTTAAGAACTATAGTAATAAAAACAGATCAATGGAAAAATTCCCGGTTCCCGAAAGCCGGTTTAATTAATTAGAATGACGTCACTGATCATCTTATCTGCGGTCGGATATCATGTTAGCTGATGTGATTAAACAGGATAACAAGACCAATCAAACTACAAGGAAGTACTTATCGTAAGATGTGGCAACTACACCCTAAATGCGTAACACTATCAAACTGAATAATTTTAAAGGATATTACTAAAGGTCATAGCACACGTATCAAACCGGAAAGAGATCGGCCCCGTATCAACTGGAGCCGTTCAGTATTCTTTGTATGATACTCCCTACTGCAAAGCACACTCATCGGAATAGTAACGTAATCGCCTCGTCTCGGGACTAGCTCACGAACCGCTGTGCGGTGCGTTACGGCTCGTCGTCCCCGCGCTCAAGTCTTTCCGTACCCGAGCTTACGTCTCTTCGTCCACCCTTGCCCCTCTTACCCCTTCGGCCTGCCTGCTGCACCATCAATCAGTGGTCGGAGAGCCGTAAGCGCGGTGTCGCCTAGTAGCCGAGCCGACGTAACGGAGCTTCTCATCCGCTTTGGTTACCTGCTTACGTTAGCTTGACGCCTGTTTGACGGCGAGGCGAAAGGCGATACGGTGCCGATCCCTTTCTTATTTGATACGTGTGCTATGACCTTAATCCATTGCTTCATATATGTTCGAAAAATTTGTCTTCTTAACAACGTAAATAACGAATTGTTTGATGATCAATGAGTTCTTTCCTTTTTTCCCCTTTATATACTTGTACATAATATATATGTATAATATATCTTAGTGCTAGATTGTATATTGTATTTGAGATTTCTTAAAATGGATGTAAACAATAATAAATAAATCCAGATTATGATTTTCGGAAACAAGGTAAATAACGCAATGAAAGTTGTTGAACTGTTAAAATTAAAGCCATTCCTACGGTTACCCCCTTACTAATAAACGTATTATATCAGATGAATAGTTACACACCGAATTCTCTCTTTCAGTCGTCAGTAATTTGACTTTCGAAAGAAGAAGATAAAGCATTGTGTAACTATAAAGACGCTACGGAACGTTTATTTTTCAACGTTTATTATTCAATTCAATTCAGAAATTCAAAAGTTCCGCCTGTCATAATAAATATCTTAGAATATTGGTACTCAAACCAAATAAACCAAGTTAAATGGGGTAGCAGTTTATCCAAAACATATAAATTAGCATGTGGGGTAAGGCAGGGCGGGCTGACTTCTACGGTGCTTTTTAATTTATATATTAATGAGCTACTGGAGGAGCTGAGCCGAACCAGAGTCGGATGCCAGGTAGGAGGCGAATGCCTTAACAACCTTAGCTACGCTGACGATATGGTTCTGCTCAGCCCCTCTGCTGGCGGATTGAGGAAACTTATTGCGATCTGCGAGCGCTATGCCGCCGCTCATAGTCTGACATATAACGTAAATAAATCGGAAATATTGATTTTTAAGTATGGTAAAGGACCAGAACAGGTATTGCCTATTGACTTGTGTGGGTCTCCTCTTAAGATTGTCAACAACTTTAAGTATCTAGGTCACATTGTCGCCGATGACTTAAGTGATAATCTTGATCTTGAAAGGCAAAGGCGAAGCATTGCTTGTAAAAGTAATATGCTCGCCAGACGATTTGCATATTGTTCAAAACAGGCTAAAGTGACCCTGTTTAAGGCATACTGCCAGGCGTTCTACACCGGCCAACTCTGATACAAGTACACGAAGATTACCTACAATACTCTTCGTGTACAATACAACAATGCGTTCCGGGCCATGCTTAACCTGCCCTGGCGGTGTAGCGCGTCTGGTATGTTTGCCGAAAGCAGGGTTGACGATTTCTATGCTGTATTACGTAGGCTTAAAGCATCATTTCACCTGAGACTGATTAAGTGTAAAAACAATATTGTGACTACTATATTCCGCACCATTTACATGACCACTAAGTATTTCATTTTAGTATGACTGTTTGAATTTAAAACTACATGACATTTATAAGAAAACTATAATCTATATGAATGTATAATCTATGTATAACAATAATAATAATATATGTAATTTAATTTAATTTGACTTAATTTAACTTAATATCTATTGTGTATTTAATTTAATTTTTCTGATACTATGGGTGTATGTGTAAAAAAAAAAAAAGACTTGCCTGAAATAAATGAATTTTAATTTAATTTAATTTAATTTATTAGTTAGGTTGTTAATGTGTTACGCAAGTACCCCCGCTGATTATATTGGAAAGACTTTCAAGAAAGAAGATTATTCACACACCGTAACTAGCACCCGGATTCGCGGAATGCTAAATTTCGTTTAAAGAAACGTAGAAATTTTTTAAATTAATTATAATATTGCGGGCTACATTGAAATAATCGCCATAAGTAATGTTAAAAAAGAGTTTAACAAATTCGCAACTTCAAACTCCTTTGTTTTTATTTTTTTTTCTTTAATTCTCATTTCAAAAACCAAGTACCTAAATGGATACTTATCTAAAAATTGAAATTGCATTCGTGAACCGTTTCAAAGTCAGCAAACTGAATCGATTTACGAAATACAATAAATGGACAATCAGTCCAGTCCCCCTTTATTTATATTGCAACCACCACGGACTAAGACAAATCGATTGGCTTCCACTTTCCTGAAAATTGGTTCTACTGTTTACTTTATAGAAAACTGAAATGTACTAGGTTTCAAGATGGTCTAGGTACTGTGTATTTATTGTTTTATCTGAGGAAGAAGAAGACTGAATTATTGTACACAAAATTAATTCCGTTGTCTTTTAAATTAACGATGACAGCTGAAATACCGAAGCATGGCGTTGCTCAAATCTAAATGTTGTATGTATATAAGTACAGACGCCAGCACATTAAGCTACCCGAAAATGTCAAATTTTTCCCAATCAACATTGAACCTTATGATTTAGCAATAAAGTTGAAAATCTATTAAAGAAATTTGACAGATTGTAGTAGCTTGATGTGCTGGCGTCTGTAACTATTGCTGAAATTATTTGACAACTCACGTCATTGGTAAAATACCCACATGAACAGTGATTTTTAAGTTTCTACCAGCATTTGAATAAAATTAAGAAATAATTTCAATCAACGTTCTAAGGGCGAATTTACCAATGATATCAGCACATTTAAACTGACTTCAAGCACTCTCAGTGTCAATGTTCCACACCAATGGTGCCACTGACAGCTCTTGAACGTGGTTTAAATGAGCTGCACCGTAATTGCGTAACACAATCACAATATACCTAACCATTGTTTCATATGTTCGAAAAATTAGTCTGCTCAGCAACGTAAATAACGCAAAAAATGTTGTTCAACTGTCAATATGAAACCCATTGCTACTGTTGGTGTGTTACGCAGTTACCCCGCTGTATACCTATTCACATAGGTACAGACACCAGCACATCAAGTTACTACAATCTGTCAAATTTCCTTAATAGATTTTCAACTTTATCACTACCAGCATAAGTTTCAAAGTTGATTGGGAAAATGTGACAGTTTCGGGTAGCTTGATGTGCTGGCGTCTGTACATTCGCAAGTGTCGAAGGTGATATTCTCCCTAAATCGGTAAAGCAGCTAAAGAAAATCCCACACAAACTTAAAAAAATTAAATCTCCATTTGCATTTGCAGGTGCGTGCAACGCCGGAGGATGTCTTACATTTATTGACGGAATGTGTCCGATGTCGGTCTGAAATAAAAGACTTAATTAATCAATTAGAGCTAAATAGATATGATGTGGGTATATTTCACCAAATATTGTCTACACCTAGTTCGGAGGCGGCCTTCAAAGTTTTTAAGTTCGCTAAGTTACGATTTAGTTAATTAAGATTTTGTATGAGGTACGATGGGACTGGCATACACAGTTGTGTAAAAGTCCCTAATTAAAAATAAAGAGAAAAAAAAATCTCCATTTTCGATTTTCCAATCTCAACGGAATCTAAGGTACTTTTAAAACATTAATGGCGTTGTAAATTCATTACGCAGTCACTGTAAGCTTAAGTAATTAAGTGGTATCGCAACCGCTAAGTGTGCGTTACACAAAAGCGGGCTTGGTTTCCCGCCGCAGGAAAATCTTGGGATGCAGTAATAGATTTAGAATATTAGTTTTTTTCAATCAATCAATCAATCTTTATTTGTGAACATAGGTACATATAAAAGGTCTTAAATATACATATTATTGTAGTCGAGCTCAATGTTCTACCAATGAAATTGGTGTACAAATATTAAATTTTTGTATTACCTATATCATAAAGAAAATCTAGATTAGACAGTAGTTAAAAAGTAAATGAAGTTAAATAAATGTCAACTAAATGTAGAAATGTCAATTAAATTAAATTTTACATGCATGTCAAAGGAAAATAATATTATAGGAATTGTATCATAATTTGTCATTTAAAAAATCTTCAGTAGAGTAATACGTCTTGTCAATTAGAAATAAAAATAAATTACTTTTAAATTTGTGGACATTTTCTTCACTTCTTATACATTTTGGTAATTTATTATATATCTTTGGAGCCATTACAAAAACACTGTTCCTAAATAGTGCAGTTTTAGACCCAACTGTTTGTAACCGGTCACAACGGCGCTGGCTACTTACTCGAGCAAATTTGTGCAGATTATTTTTGACAAACATGGACGTTTCAAATATGTACAACGATGGCATTGTTAATATTTTAGTATTTTTAAAAAACGGTTTGCAACTATCAGTTGTCTTTAAGTTGTAGATAGCTCTTATGCATCTTTTTTGGCACTTAAATACTGTATCTCTACCTGTTGCATTTCCCCAAAATATAATTCCATATCTTAATGTTGAGGCCACTAGACCATGATATGCTGTTAATACTGTTGTCCGATCGGCTGTTTTACTTAACATATGCAAGGCATAGGAGTATTGGCTTAGTTTACTGCACACTTTGTCAATATGTGAATTCCATTTTAATGTGTTTTCTATATTTAATCCGAGAAATTTTGTTACATTTGTTTCATTAATAATTTTGTCATTATATCTAATATTTAAGTTCAATTTGTGATTCACTCTTTGTTGAAATTTCATTAATACTGTTTTGTCTAGATTTATAATCAAATTATTATTTTGCAGCCAATTCACAACTGATTTTAAATTAGAATTAATGTCAGCCTCTAATGTACTTACTTCGTCATTATTAAAAAGTAAAGTGCTGTCGTCCGCAAACATTGTCATAGGATAAGTTGACGCTGTAGGAAAGTCATTAATATAGATAATAAATAGAGTCGGTCCGAGTACGCTACCTTGTGGTACCCCGTAACTTACAGTTCTCTGGCTAGATTTATATGTGAGTTCGTTTTTTTTACAAATTCTACTAATTGTCGTTATCTGCTTTCTATTAGATAGATAAGATTCTATTAAATTTAATATATTTCCTCTAATTCCGTATGCGTTAAGTTTATTTATCAGTATTTTATGGTCTACGCGATCGAAAGCTTTTGACATGTCCATATAAAGCGCTAAAGTTGGTAGTCTTTTATCGACTCTGCTGCTAACCATATGCAAGAAATCATAGATGGCCATGTTAATTGACTTGTTTTTTCTAAAACCTTTTTGGTTATCAACGAATAAGCTATTTTTCTCAAAGTATGAAGTAAGTTGATTATATACTGCTTTTTCAAATATTTTTGAAAAAATTGGCACTAAAGCGATAGGTCTGTAGCAGGACATATTCTCTCTGCTATCTTTTTTGAAAAGCGGTTTTACAATTGTTATTTTTAATTCTTCCGGAAAATAACCATGCACTATGCACATATTAATAAGATGACTCAACACAGGGGCAAGTATTGTGGATACCTGTTTAACAATGTTTGTACTTATATCATCGTATCCAGTGCTAGATGTATTTTTTAGTGACATAATAATATTATGAATTTCAAGGGGTGTTGTAGGCAACATAAACATAGATGTACATTTACTTTGTATTGGTGTATTTTTATTAATGTTTATATTATTAACTGGATTCACTTGATCCACAAAATAATTGTTAAAAGCTTGTGCTATTTCAAGAGGATTAGTTAAAATTTTATCATTTGACTTGATTTCCGTTATAGTTTCATTTGGCAAATTATGTTTATTTTTGTTTTTATTGATAACTTTCCATGTTGCTTTACACAGATTTTGAGCCGAATGTATAAAACGACTGTGATGGGCTCGCTGTGTGAGATTTATAACTCTCTTTAGCCGATTTGATAGCTTTTTGAGATTTGCTTTATTTTGCTTATTCGGCAATAACCGGTACTTCCACAGCAATTCCCTCTTTCTTTTACTGCATATCCTAATGCCACGACTAATCCATTTTGCTTTTACTTTAGTCGATATCCGTATTTTTATATTTGGAAAGCACAAATCGTATAGCAACCTAAACAAATCATAGAACAACTTGAATGCCTTATTGGGATCATTTTCCTCATATACGTCAGCAAAAGTGATGCACTTGATGTGGTCTATGAATTTCTGAACATTTTCATTCGAGTAATCTCGTTTAGTTGAGAACCAGTATTTTATCATGCATGTCGGTGTTACTGGACATCTTAAAAGTTGAGCCGTATGATCGGATACCCCAAGCTCTAAAACTTCTCCTTTCGCCCCTCTTATATTGTGAATTATGTTGTCTATGCAGGTTCCGCTGCTTAATCTTGTTGGAAGTTTTATTTCAAATTTAAGATTATAACCCATTAAAAGATGCTTAAATTGCTCTAAACATGCCGTGTTTTTTAAAAGGTCAATATTGAAATCACCGCACAAAATTAGTTTTTTACTAGCGTGAAACGAAAGCGACTCTAAAATAATGTTTAGGTTATTAAAAAATATCTCAAGTTTACCTTTTACCTCCCTACTTTGTGGGCTCCTATAGATACAAATTATGATGATTTTGTGATCAGTAAGCTCAACTGCACAACATTCAATTATATTAGAAACACAGTATTTTCCCAGTGACTCCAAAACTTTATAATTAATTCCGTTTCGTATCATGATACACGTACCACCATGTCTGGTTTTCCGAGTGAAATGAGTAGCAACAGTAAAATTAGGAATATGTAACAAGTTAATGTCAGATAGTATCATATTATGCTCAGAAAAGCACAACACATCAATTATTTTTCCTGAATTGAATAGTTCCTCTAATGTGACAGTAAACATACCAGATTTATTCAGTAGACCATTTATATTTTGATGTAGAATGTTAATATTTTTATACACGAAAAAAATCATTATGTTCATAAAACTTTTCATCTACGGAAGATTCAAATTGTGGTCTATCATCTGTTATGGTTAAAATTAAATTTTGAAAGATATTACACATTCCGCGGTCATTAATTTTTCCGCTCAATTTTGAGAACATAGTATAGTCATAAAATAAATTTAAATTAGAGTCAAATGCAATTGCGTAGTTATATGTTTGTAAGTCTAGATGTAGTAAATTATTAAAAGTCTCTATTCGCATATTGAACATTGTTGAGTAATTACTTAATTTAAAAGTTGGTACACACAAAATTACATTTGTATTCTGTACTGCCATTAATGCCTCTCTTAATTTTACAATGATGTCAACGTAATTTCCCGTATGTAAAAAGTCTTCTTCTCCAATTAAAACAACACAATAATCGTTCATAGAATAATCAACTAGTTTTTTATGTAAGTCGTTGACAAGCTGTAGTGTGCCGCAGTTTGGCAAAATATAATGACATACTTGGAAGTTTTTAAATGACTCTTGTGCTATGGACAAAACTTTGTTAAACTTATTTGCGCTAACTACGCACAGTTTATTTTATTTTTTTTTTTTTTTTTTTTTTATTATGTGGAGTTTCAGGCATGGGGAGACCTATGTTCAGAATTGGAGAAAGAGGGCTTAACTGAATGATTCGTCTAGACTTTTTTTGATCAAACCTTTGGTAATTATTTTGCGGGGTACCTAATTAAACATTTACAATAGCAATTCCATTCATTTTGAAAGTTTAACACCATTCATTGAATTATTTAAATTGTTTAACAAACAAATTTTTCGATCATATGAAGTAATGTATTAGCGATATCTTTCAAAATCTTTCGGATTCTGATTAAAAGTGTGTTACGAAATCAGGGTGCTATATTCATGGCCATTATTTTTTTTTTTTTATTTATTATGTTATTGATTACTATCAAAGCTGATTTATTCCGGTCTCTTACCCAAATAAGTAGGTACTTCTTTCTCAAATGTTCTTAAAGACTGGAATAGCGTAAAGAGACAGATCAACATCCCAATTCTGCGATTAAAACAACATTTATAAACTGGACGGAAACTAGTGTTGCCCAAAATCGGTCTTGGTCTTGCAGTCTTGGTCTTGTTCTTGCATTTTTGCAAGACCAAGACCAAGACCAAGACCGACTTATTTTAGCAAGACCAAGACCAAGACTGACCCCTGCAAGACTTGAGCAAGAACAAGACTAAGCGTGCAAGACTCTTGCGTCTCGCAGTTAGTCAAACTGAGATTTGGGCGTTATAGTAGGTATTTGGTTTCAATCCCGATTATGCGAAAATGGATGTATTTTTTTTATGAAACAGTAAATTACATTGTTGAATTGCATTGAAAACTAAAATTATTGTTGATAATAAAAAAATATCGAAAAATTACGTGACTATCAATACACTTCTGCACGTTTTTTTTAATCTTCTTTACTTAAGGCGAAAGCGGTATTAGGTAGCCCGCGAAATTCACTGACCAGCAAATTGCAAAAAATGTAAGAAAATTTTAATTTCGCGGGCTACCTTAGCGCTTCCCCTTAAATCGATGAAGCTTTAGAAAAATAATTATCCCCTCATAACGAATCTAAAATAAAAGTAGTAAATGGGTCATTCAATTATGTACATGATTAAAATGCCTCATGTGACGCGTCTGTTAGATTCATTGGGATTCATGGCCGACTCGACGCCGCGCGGGGATTCCCGCAATCTTCCGCATTTTTTGTCAGGTTCAAGCATTTATGCACTTTATTGTAATAATTTTAAAGTTTATTTTCAAGTGCGTTAATAATACGAGGAGACCGCTTGGCGCTGCGGTCCCTTTGTGGCGGCATTTAAAAGCGAATAGCGTAGGTACGAAGACAGTGTTGACCTCGCAAATGAACTTTAGCGATACAGCTGATCAGGTAGCCCTTTCGAGTTTTATTTACATTGCTGTTTTAAGTGAAACAAGTGAATTTACTATTTTTAATTAAAAATCTCATTGGGTCAGATAGAAATCATCATCAGCCTATAATGTTCCCACTGCTGGGACACAGGCCTCCTCTCAGTGAGAGGGAGTGGGCCGTAATCCACCACGCGGGCCCAGTGCGGGTTGGTAGATGTCACATGTCTTCGAATTTTTGGTTCTAGGACATGCCGGTTTCCTCACGATGTTTTCCTTCACCGTTTTGTGAGCAGTGGTGATGAAATAATTTATACAAAGTAAAGCGCCTGTCTGGGTTCGAACCTACGACCTACAACTCGTAAGTCGCGGCCGTTACCACTTGGCCACCACTGCTCCTGCAGATAGAAATAATGATTGTATACAGTTTACAGTAAAAAAATTGCAGAAAAAAACGTAAAAATTAAGAAAAAGCCGACGAAAAATTTCAACGCAGGGGGTCCAGAATCATGTACAGACCGCCAGCACATCAAGCTACCCGAAACTGTCAAATTTTCCCCAATCAATTTTGAACCTTATGCTTTAGCGATAAAGTTGAAAATCTATTAAAGAAATTTGACAGATTGTAGTAGGTTGATGTGCTGGCGTCTGTACCTACTGAATCCATGGTAAGCGGTTGCGCGTCGATGTCCCTGCCACCCTGAGCAATAGGCTAATAGGTATTTGAATGTAGTCTAGTCTAAGTAGTAGAGTCTCGCAAGACTTGCGAGACTCTTGCTGCAAGACCAAGACCAAGACCAAGACTGAGAGCGCAATACCAAGACCAAGACCAAGACCTGGTGTATTGACGCAAGACCAAGACCAAGACTGGCTAAGGTCTTGTCTTGGTCTTGCATTTGGGCAACACTAACGGAAACACAAAAAACACAAAATTAATTATCGTACTTAAATCATTTGCCGTGGAACGGTACCATAAGTGCCGTTGCCTCGAGAGACGCTTAACAGATCTGTCCTCAATAAATAAAAGGAGAATTTAATATTCAGCATTTCCTGGCCACGGGGCTTCTTTGTGGCTCCTCTCGATAAAAATCCTTCACGAATCCGTTTTACTCGGCTGTCGAACATTCACTCAGCTGAGATTCCTGATACATTCTCCACATAATGGAAATAGCTGAGATTTTTAATTTTCTTTTCGGTTCTAATTATGTCCATAATCGAGATTTATTAACTACAAGCCATGTTCCTTTCGCCATTTCCCCTCGTTGCTCACCTCCATTATATAAGGAAGCCTGTGCAGAATTTCATGCTAGAAAAAAATCCTATTATATAGATTTTTAGATATTCTGCGTGTCTTACAAAACCGTATCTCTGTGGTTTTGTTTGAAAATAAAAATATAACACTTATAATCAAATAATTCCACTACCCAGAATAATAATGTTTTTGCTGACTCAGATTAAATGCCATCTTAATTACCACAATAGGTAAATAGGTAATAGGTAATACGGGCTGGTGTCCGCAACTCCACGTCAATGCGCGTATTTTGCGTATTTTTCTTAATTACCACAATCCTGAGCCCAAACTAAGATACACCTAATCTAGTAAATAGAATATTGAGTCCTAAGTTTACATATCCGGTAGGGTGTTAATACGAATCGTGATGTCTTGGTGTTGCCAGAGCTTAGATTGCAGCGTTGCTGATAAGAAGAGTAATTACTAAGTGATATTGGGCTACGATTGTTAGATGGATGATGAAGAAAATATAAACAAATGGATCAGAAAACGTAGGTAGGTACCTGTGGATGCCAGTCTGTAGTGTCGCTTACAAATTCAGTGCTTTGATTTGATTATTTGAATACTTAAACCCGAAATTTTAATTTAACATCTCCATAATTTAAAATCTCCATAATAAGGATGTTTTTCATTTGACAGTTGAGATTAAATTGTTGAACCTCAATTTTTGTCGATGATTTTTCAATTATTATTGTTATTCAAACAATAGTATGTTTAAGTTTGTGTATGACATGGCCTGGAATACAATAAGATGTCTCAATGGTGTGAATAAATAAATAATAATTGTAGGAAAAAATGGTGAGATATAAAGTTGAAACCTTCTAAATACAGATGAATGCTAATTCCATATCGTGAGTGATTTCGCAAGAATTTGACTTTGTTTACATTTTTAACAGATGATTTCGAACAGACTATAGTTACCACTTTTCTATCCTGTATTTCAATGTAATTAACTGGACTTTTCTGCCTTTGTTTGTTACATTCCATACGATTATTCTCTTGTCTTTGTGGAGTCTTGATATGCGTCCGTTGCTGACAATCAACTCGCTCGCTATTGCTTAATGTGACTTATTTTTCGAATTATAAATTGTGCTTTATTTTCGAATCTGTGTGTTTTGTGGCCCTTTGTACAGACGCCAGCACATCAAGCTACCCGAAACTGTCATAATTTCCCAATCCACTTTGAACCTTTAACTCTGGCGTTAAAGTTGAAAATCTATTAAAGAAATTTAACAGATTGTAGTAGCTTGATATGCTGGCGTCTGTACAAGCTTCCATAGTGATCCATACAACACTGACGACCGGGCCTACACACATAAATACAATGTAAATCTAAATATACCTAGAATTCAATAAGTAACACAAACAAATTTTCTATGTGTACACCAAGATGTCAACTAGAAAACACACAGTGTCTCTAAAAGAGTAAAGTATGCACTCAAAGGGGTTAGAAGCGTAACTAACATTAAAACAGCGATAACATCGTATCACGCATAATGTGGGGTAACGGCACCAGACATAATAGAGCATTCGTTGCTCAGAAAAAATGCATTAGAGCAATTTAAGGGCTCCAACCAGAAGAATCATCATCATTCAATTTCAGCCGAAAGACGTTCACTGCTGCATCGCATCTCGCATCCAACGGGTTCCTGCGGCCTTCACAAGGTCGACGGACCACTTTGTGGGAAGCCGAAGAATCATGTAGACCTGTATTCAAAAAACTTGGTTTGGCCCCAACAGGCTTGTACTGAGATTCCAAGGCTAACTAAATATAATAAAAGCTGCCTTGCAATGTGTGTACGTTTATATAATAAGTTACCAAATGATCTCGAAAATTTGAATACTAAGGTTATTTAAAAATAAATGTACGAATGGTTATCCGTTAATAGTTTTTATGCATGCTTATTGTTATTGGCAAAACATGTTTTGTTCTAAATTGTACTTTCACCATCTTTTTATACCGTGTTTTTATACAAATAAATATATATTATTATCTAAGCATATTCGTTTTAACCTTTTGGCCGCCACAGGTCAAAAAATCAAAAACGTGACCTCGGCGTCAAAGTCTGTCATGTAGTCGAACTGTGGCGTGCTGGGCACATTTCGGCTTGACATCTATAAGTACAGACGCCAGCACATCAAGTTACTACAATCTGTCAAATGTCTTTAATAGATTTTCAACTTTATCGCTAAACCATAAGGTTCAAAGTTGATTGGGAAAATTTTACAGTTTCGGGTAGCTTGACGTGCTGGCGTCTGTACATGACTGTGGCGGTCGAAAGGTTAATTATTTTTGGTTTTAACGTTAGTAATAAATTATAATACTATGTGAAGTCTGTATCAGTTATGCAAATAATTGTGATTATAATTAAATTTGCTATGATATGTTGAAAATGACCGATTAACAGTCATCCTGCATTAGATTCTAGTTCTGCACATCTCATACAATTATGACAGCGTAAAGATAAGAACCCACAGACTGGCTGGCAGTCGCTATCTTATAAATACACATTGTCTCACGATCTGCGCAGACGTCTGGATTATTAAAATAATATTCTTGAAATTAATTCAATATGTATAGTCTACTTTAAATGCGGGAACCTGGTTACACATTGAAATGACCGTGGTGACGTCTACGCAATAGCCATAGATCAATAAAATTATCTTAGACGTGATTTGTAATATAAGTCGTATAAATAAACGTGCCTACGCTTGGGTAGACTGTAGTGCCAATACTATATGTGTCATCGTTGAACCTATAATATTTTATAACTCGATTAGAGAGCAAAGCACGGTAGGTTAGAATGGATTTGTATGGATAGGCGTTTGGTATTCGGAACGCCATTCCATCCATCAATAACATTGATGTACCAGCTCCAACGTGGGCCATTGTGTGAAGCATTCCTTTACACAATCGTTCATAATATTTGTTTTGTAACTTCAAATATTAACTACCTATGTGTTGACGCTACTAATGTTTGAATTTAACTCACTACAGAAACAACAAAAAGCACACTCAAAAGAAAAAGAAAAACATGACAACAATACAAGGAAATATTTCAACGGGACCGATCTTCAAACAGGTACCTGACAGATATATCAATTTGTAACTACGGCTCTCAGCTATCAATTATACTAACGTCAGTTAAAACTGAAAGGAATGTCAGATCTGCACATTTACAAGGAAGCTCTATCAAAGCAAGATTATTAAAAACGTACATCTTACGTGACTCTTCTATAATATGTGGTCGTGCGTACACCGCCCGACTGTCTATATCTGAAGTCAAATTATTTTTATTATTGTCTTTCAGATTATTTTCGCTGTCAATGTCAATATAACGGGCGGAGAAGTGGGTAAAGGCGAGTTCACACGCAGTTTGTATTTGAGAGCTTCGGACTATGTGAATTTGCACACAATCAGTCTATAAGGTTCCCAGTGTTGGGACACAGGTTTCCTCTTGGTGGACCGTGATCCAGTGCAACTTGGTAAAAGTCACATGTCTACGAATTTTTGGTTCTAAGACTTGCTAGTTTTTCTCCCTTCACCGTTTAGAGAACAGTGGTGATGAGACAATTTACACAAAGTAAAGCGCGTGCCTGGGATTGAGGTTTAGATAAATTTAGTGTAAGACAGCATTCGCCGAGTTCCATTAACTTTGTTTGAGTAGGTTTTGAGTAAGTTTCAATATTACATACTTATTTTTTTCCATTTATTGTAAGTTGACGATGTTATATAAAATAACTTACTATCACTGTTATTTATATAGCAAGTCGTGGTATGCGAATTTGCGTAATTTTTCACTTTTTAGGTGCCACAACTAAATAGTGAAAAATTCAAATAGTTTTTACAAAAAAAAAACTATATCCAAGAAACACACTAATACCTAAGTGAAAAATAACTTACTAACAAACCGAATTTATAATTAAACGTAATATTTTTTTTTGGAATTCGGTCGTTGTTTTTTTTTATGAAACCTAGTCTACATTGGGCTCAAATAGAAATATAGTGAAGAACGGGGGCCCTAAAAAGGCCACTTTGGAAGAATTATAAAAGGATATGAATCATAATGGACAGTTAACTTTTAAGTTAATCGTATAAAATCCCATTGGTGAGGGATTTGCAAGTTATTTTTTTTTGTCTGTGTTAAAATACCAATCAATCCAATCCCAATCCCTTTGATTATACCTACCTACGTAGTGCAGCGTAAAAAAGAAAAACACGGACTGTCTTCGCCATATTATAATTCATAATGTTATCCTTTTATGATTCTGCTAATGTTACCATTTCAAGCCCCCTGTTTATTGCTTTTCCTATTGATGTTATTTTGTTTAATTGCCGGCAGAGTCAATTATACCGTTCGTTCTCTCTGCATACAAAATACTCCTACTACATGTGGACAAACAGTGCAAAACCTAACATAATACCAGTTATATTTTATTACTTTATTTGAGTTCAGTAATTTGTAAAAAATATTATCATTATGTTGTTTAGAAACATGCGCAAAAAGGAGAATTACGGCTTAGAAATTAAAATGAACTGTTGGGAGTAAACTTCAACTTTATTTATTTATTTATAATTTATGTACACACAGTAACTTTCTTTTTGTTTACCCTATACGGTCGCACAGCTCATAGGACTCCCCCAAGGCCTTACAGGACCTCTTTTCCCGCTCCACCTCGAACCAGCCCTCACGGCACGCGTCCAGGTCATCTCTCCTGGACTGACCTCGGCTGCGCCGCCATCTTCAGGCAACCATTGTGTGGAGATTTTTGCCCAGTGATCATCTTGCATGCGGCTGATGTGACCTGCCCATCTCATTTGAGCCTGAACTATGAATGCTTTGAAATCAGCAATGAGCAATGCCTTCCCTGTATTACAAGAAGCACTTACGCTGTATATAGGACTATTATAGGCTGATAATTCTATTAAAGAATGATCGAAAAGTTTAACTTTAAGAGTTCCATCAACTTAAATAGAAAACCCATTCCGAACAGAATTTAATTAACATATTTAATTCTGATTGACCGTTCGTGGCAGCTATCGGACGAACTACGTCCAACTTCTGCCAATCAATGAACCAAAAAAAATGGCCGTAGTGCGCAGAATTTCAACAAATTAATTTTGTTCGATCTCCGTGCAGGTTTATTTACGCTCTCAGTAATTGGATACTGCAATTAGCAACGTACTATTTCAACAAAATTTTATTTTATTGCACTTTTAGAAAAAGAATCGAGAAAATTTTTCGAGACAATGGAAGTACCGGGTTGTATAGCCGCTCGTTTCTTTCCTAATCCGCTGGGGACCGGACCGTATGGATACAAAACTTCACAGTAGGTTTACGTAAATAATTTCAAATGTTTGCGTCCGTCGTAGTTCGAAATGACGTCATCGGACTTGCCTTACGTCAGTGGGTTTAAAACTATCACTGAAAATAATGAGCTTATATGAGACATCATAATTATGATAAATATGTCTCTCAGTATTTGCGTTTAATTTGCTCAAGTCCAATGACACCAACTCTAATAATGTTTTGAATACAAGTTTTTGGATATCTACAATAGGATAAAGAGGACATTGCCACTTTATATGAAGAAAACAATAATACCAGACACTCATAAAACAAGCTACATTATCTTCCAAACTACTATCCAAAAAACACGTCAAAACACTGGCGAAAATAAAACGACAGCACTAATTGATTCCCTGGGCAAAGAGTGCATT
This sequence comes from Luperina nickerlii, assembly GCA_963855955.1. Classification (NCBI taxonomy): domain Eukaryota; kingdom Metazoa; phylum Arthropoda; class Insecta; order Lepidoptera; family Noctuidae; genus Luperina; species Luperina nickerlii. The sequence goes on from OY979662.1 coordinate 27,152,000, forward strand.
TAAAGGCCAGGCTTTGAAAAAATGCGAGCCCTTACCTTACCTGACTGCGACGAGGCAAATTGTGTCAATTGACGTGTCAGCCAGCCATCATCAACCTATACAGAATTTAAATTCTGACATAAAAGCCAACAGTTTACCCGAGAATGAATAGAACGAGCAAAATTAAAGAGACTTAGTTTAAAAGCGGACAGCACAAAGACAGGTTTTAGTTTAGGAATTAAAGTTAATCCACCATATTGAGGCCGCATGTGCCTTTGAAATGTGCTTTATAAATCTGCTCAATTAGAACCAAAAAGGTTTTTGCTTTAGCTTCAAACCTCGGGTAGGTACTTAAAAATGTTCTGTAGATTTTAGGACGTACTATGCTAGTTAAATCTTCTGAGTTTGATGCCAAAACAGAGGAGTTATGTGAACAGTATAACGCAACTATGCCCTAATGCCCTTATATCGGTGGTTAGTTGGCAAAAAATCAGGAAACGCGCCATTCCCGCCGTGACGCTCCACTATTAGCGGGTCTCATATGACGGGGGGTGTCTGTCGGGCCACGTTTCCCAATATCATTGTTTTGGCGACTCCCCGTATGTTTTGTTACGTATTATTGTTGTGATTGTAATGACAAGTGTTAAAATATTAAAATCTGCCTAGCCTTTTTCCAACTATGTTGGAATCGGCTTTCCAGTCTAACCGGATGCAGCTGAATACCATTGTAATGACAATTGTTTCAACTAAGTGCACGCTGTAAAAAGCTGAAATGCTTTCAGACAGTTTACAGCAGTTCGAAGTAATTGAACAGTCGACACCATTAATGAAATTCCCCGATTTATATATAAATATTTTTTCCATTGAAAATGTTTGTTTTTAAAATAGTCTGGCAATTAGCCTTAAATAGTTTTCAGGCCATATTTGATTAATTGGTCGGGACGTTAAAAAAAATACCGACTAAAACTAGAGTATACTAAAAGTTTATAGGAAAAACAGAAACCAAACTTTATTTTGCTTTACAAGATCAAGTCTGCTCTTGTTAAGTGCAAACTAAAGATTCTCCGTGAAATTCTTTGCATAGTTTATAAAAAACTTTGATATAAATAGCAGGCTTTTGCAATGTTTTCAAAGATATTTACAGTGGTGCTATTCTGTAAAGTTTTCACGAACTTCGTTGAAGCGACTATACAAAAGTCGAATGCGAACACATTTGTTTTTAAAGTAAATCATTGCGGATTCATGCCTCGACACCGTTCCAATTTCGAAGTGATGTAGATAACACTGAAGAACTGCAAGTCTCACCCACTCACGCTCCCAAATGCAAATATTTAAATCCTTCAGAGGTAGGTATTAGATGACAAGATTAATATTTTCACGGCTTATTTTTGTCGACTTTGGCGGGATTTCAATACGAATGCAAAGTAACTCGTCATATTAACGTGTCGCTATTGACACAATTTGTACGTATTTGCGTAATTCACCTCTACCATTCGGAACTGGATCATGAAATTGGCATTGTGATTTTGCGATAGATGATTTTAAACTGTTGACAGAGTCCACGGTTTATATAATCCGTTCTATGTTGTTCCGGCCCTTCAATCAATTGGCTTGTTTGTTTTCGCACGTCATTGTCTAAGCTTTATTAGAGTGTTTGCTTTATTTACTTGTACTGAACCTAATCAATAATTAATCTAATGAAAAATATGTTAAATTTGAAGGTCTTACTACTATTTCTGAGTCTATCAAATAAGTACCATCACTTTGTCCATAAATGTCCACTATTTTGTGGTCCTAATCTTAGTTTGCTGTATTACTGTACCTAATTAATAATAATCTAATGAAACAGTTATTACATTCATGGTCATATTTCACTGTTTCCGAGTCTAAATTCGTCACCAATTTTCAATACTGCCAGTCGATTCTGTAAAAATCTCACCGTGAAAACTTAGGTGAAGTGAGTTTGTTTTTGCTAGGAATTGACACTATTGACAGCTCACTCCACGCTCACTTCACCTAAGTTATCACGGTGAGATGGTTGCAGAATCGCACTGCAGTTTCCTAAAATGTCCACTTTATTATAGCCCTGAACTTAGTTTGCTATATTGCTTACAAGTAGAAAAATTTTATGCACCGGTATGCACATCACCTAACATTATGAAATACAACAATTTTATGAGTGCGACCATTATAAAGTGGCGTCGACACCGTGTAGTCCCACGCCACAGACTCCACGTCAACTGTTATAGCTAGTATCTATTAAATTAAATGCTCTTGTGACGCTGCGGATACAACGACTCTTTCCATTATATATCTCATATAGAACTTTATAAAAAAGAATCGCTGGCCGTCTAGTCTGTTCAACCCACTTTTATCTGCGTCTGAGTGCATGCTTTCTTTTTTTAACGCCTAGGTATTTATTTGTCCCTGCACCAGACTTAGCACCGTATTAATAAACTTATCTCTATGAGAGCTCAATCTTTGAGCTGTCAAAGTGTTAGGTAATACGGGCTGGTGTCCGCAACTCCACGTCAATGGGCGTATTTTGCGTACGGTAAAGTCAAAGTGTTAACGTCATATTCTGTTGAATTTCATACAACTGTCAACAACATCTCTTATTGTATCTGCCTTAGCCACATCCACTCTAAGATCATGTATCTATTTGACCATTAATTCATCCTCCTATGAGCTGACCTGTTTACCCAATCACATCCAGGTCTAAGTGCAGGAGACTGACTGACGGCGTGCCTAGTTCTTGCCACATACTCGTGCATCGCCGTGTCATTGCCAAGTTTTGATCTAAACTTTAACTGTTCTTGAAGTCGCATTCACCAAAAATGCAAAAAGTATAGATTTCAATGCTGCTTTTCTGTAGTCAACAGTTTTGTAAACCGGATCTTACTATCCACAGGTGCCTCTCATCTATTATTGGCGGTTTTATTAACATAAAACAATGAGTTTGATCTTTTGATACCGTGTTTAAATGTTTCCACGTTCCGAAGGGCAGCCTTTTCGAAAGCCTTTTAATGTTTGCCAAATTGTGAAGGGTGATTACTTTTGTTTCGAAAAGGTTCATACTCTGCGATTTTTTCTATTCAATTCAAGTGAGTTTTACAAAGACTTTCGATAGCAGCCCGATTCTATTTTTCAGAACAGCAGTGCGATTCTGTAACCATCTTACCGTGAAAACTTAGGTGAAGTGAGCGTGGAGTGAGCTGTCAACAGTGTCAATTCCTAGCAAAAAGAAACTCATATCACCTAAGTTTTCACGGTGAGATTTTTACAGAATCGACCGGCAGTTTTCAAAGCATGTTCAAATAATTTTCTCAAAAAATTAATGTTCTTGTCTAGTAACATCTTGATTTCAGTTAATATTTATATTCAAGATACATATGTATATTATCTCTGTTTTAATGTATTCTAGACTAAAAAGTATCTTTATCGTTATCTTTATGTTATCTATTTATCTACTTTAAACTTAAACTGAATCGAAAACTATGTAGTTTCATCTTTCTGTTTCAAGTAATGGAAAATTATCGCATCCGCGTATTCCGATTATTTATTGCATTAATTTTCTTTGTATTTTCTAAATCTTGGTAACTATGACGAAATTGGCAGAAAATTTGATAAAGCCATTGATAAAAGAGAACAATTTTCCTGCGACTAAATGCAAACTTTTTGAAAGAGATAGCTAATGCTAAGCGAAACGAATTAATACCGATGGCTCAACCGTAGGCTTTACCAGCTCTGCAGACTATGCAAACGACTTCGCTTGAGGATTACAATCTGACGTCCAAGACTCACGAACATCAAAAATTTACTTGAAAACTGCACACAATTAAAATAGCGGAACATTGGCTTTTTTATAAGCTTGAATATCTTTACTTGCTTTCTTTAGGTAAATTAACATCAATACCTCTCCTATTGATATTATTTTACTTATGCCATTACAAAGTCGAAGTCAAGGTATTTATTAGTGCGATTTTTGATGATATAACAGGTCTTACAGATATTTTATAGAAACTACAAATTAAATAAAACATTATATAAGTACGATACAATTCTAATAAATTAAAAGTCTGATAGGAATATTAGGTACATCATAAATACAGGATGTCACAAGAATTTTGGTCAGCAATAAATTCGTCAATGGTATAGTAGTATTTGTCTATTTTATTTAAAAATATTTAGGCTAAGTTTAAATTGAGTCAAGATTAAATATTTTATGTCATTTGGTAGCTTATTAAAATTTTTCGGAGCCATGCAAAGTATGCTCTTGTACATAAGGGCGGTTTTTGATCTTCTTAGGCATAATTCATGTCGGTATGTTGGTCTTATATAGACCGAAAACTTTGCTCTGAAGCTTTTTTTAATAAATTACCCATATTTTTACGAACAATGCGGTCTCGTAAATATAAAGACAAGGCAGCGTTAGTATTTTGAGGGAAGTAAAATGTGGTTTGCAACTTTCTGTTGATTTAAGATTGCATATAGAACCAATGCACTTCGTTGGTGCTTTAAAGATATCATGCTTTTCGCATGAATTTGCCCAGAAAATGACTCCGTAACGTAGTATGGAGTCTACATAGCTATGGCTATGTAGACTCAGTAAAAAAATAATCAGGCAGCTCTCGTAATCGCGTATTATGATACGCGATTACGAGAGCTGCCTGATTAATTTTTTTAGTTTGTGAAGAGCGAAGGCAATCCTGCTTAATTTTTTAATTAGGATGGATGCATGTTCTTTCCACGTCAGTTTAGAGTCTATTTTCAATCTTAAAAATTTAATATGTCCTACTTTGTAATTATATTATTATGAAAAGATATATTAATGTCAGGAGTGTTAATTCTTTGTCTAAACTGCATAATTTTAGATTTAATACTAAGTTATTTTGTTCAAGCCAGTCTATTGATTGTTGTAATGCGTCTTTAATGTCACATTCATAGCTTCTATTTTTTTATGTTTTTTTAATTAAAATGCTTTCATCGGCAAAAAGAACCATAGGGAAAGTGACGTTTTTCGGAAAGTAATTTATGTAGACTAAAAACAATAGCGGGCCCAATACACTGCCTTGTGGCACGCCAAATGTGATTTTACGTTTTTCTGAAATGTATTTATATTCCTTTTTACAAATCCGTCTAACTTCCGTACACTGTGTTCCATTGTCAAGATAAGATTTTATAAGAGAAACTGCATTTCCTCTTATTCCGTAAGCACTTAGTTTTTCTAATAAGATATTATGTTCAACTAGATCAAAAGCTTTCGTCATATCCATAAATATAGCGCTGGTGAGAGTTCTTTGATCGATATCTGTCATTATAATACTAAGGAAGTCATAGATAGCCATATTTATGGAATTATTTTTCCTAAAACCTTTTTTCTTTAATTACGTATCTAGTGTTGAATCATTCACATCAACATTTAAGTCAAAGGGGCTGTATTCTCGATATATACTATCGAATTACCCCACAAAAATTCTGACACTATTGGTCTGTGCTATTCACTATATCAGTAGACGCCACGATGATTGGCGGTATCTGTCATTTGTGTGAAGGAACGCCTTGCTCTTGAAATAATTTACTGTTCCTGTGTAGGTAGAGTATAGAGCAGCTGGGAGCTTATGTAAGCATAAGCATAATAAGCCAGAAATGCTCCCAGTGCTAGGGCACAGGCCTCGTCTCTTCGAGGAATGAGAGAGGGTGGGGTGTATCTACATATAGTGTCAAAAATTACCTATAACTTCAATATCTGACTCAAAGGAGTCCGTTAACATTCAATTTCAAATGAATCGAACACCTGATATAGTTTTAATTGTCCGCAAAGTAAATGAGCAACATGTATTTAGAAGTTCACCTGCTACGGCTAGCTTCCGCTGACCGAATAATCTAATTACCAGGCAGGTGTACTAGTTGTTTCCCAGTTTGTATACATCAGGAAACTCATTGCTAAGTAATGTGTACCTATCCGTTTAACCTGTATGAGTTGATTAAAGTCAAGCGGTACTTGCACGATTCTTGCCAAGCATTTAAAGAGTAGTCTATATTTACAAATAAATTCCAAAGCACTGTGCCTTCATAGAAATGGCGGATATTTACAAAAAGCTTTTGATATTAAAGGCAGTCTTCAATAAGAACGGTTCTAGACTTATTGTTTGAACTTTGGACGATGCACCGTAATTTACACTGTGTGTCCACTGATCCAAGTCCAATAACTTCGGACTTGTTCCATGTCCCGTTGTGTTTCCACAAACGTAACTGTTGTTAATGAACGACATACATGATGTATATGTCTACGTCAGCTGCCATAAATTCCGTGGCACAAACTTTGTTCGCAACACAACACCGCGAAGTGTCCCTTCTACAGATCAACATGCAGACCTTGAAACCGCGAACATTCGTATTTTCAATCGGCTCTGGTTCTACTCTGGTGGCCACTCCGCATCCCATTCAGCGGCACTAATTTACTTTTAGACGCACGACGTCAAATTAATTGCACTGCAGTAAATTCTAGCTGTTTAAGCCGTCGTTTTGAATATAATTATAAAAAGTACCCCTTCTCCAAGTTCAGTATCGGGTGCGAAGTTTATTTTTTAATTGTTAACGACATCTGCAATGTTACACTTGTGGCGGCAGCTGACTGCCTGAGCGACGTACTGCAGAAAGCGTGGATACAGTCGAAGTGACGTAGTCGCCCCCAGAGTGGTCTAGGCTCTTTGTGCGGGTCGGAGCCGCGCTTGAGGGCGGGCTGAACGCAAGAATGCGGCGTGCGTGCGGGCGGTGGCGCGGCAGGGGTGCGGGGCGCGGGCGGTCGGGGGATGCGTCGCGGTGGCGCGGGGCGGCGCGGGCGGGCGCGTGCCGCAGTAGCGTGGAGGCGCCGCCGCGGCCGCTCGGCACAGTCGCCACATCACGGCGTCCAGCTGCCGCCCGATGCGAGCGCGGACCATCGCCGCGCCGAATCGGCCCCGTCGCGCCGACTGCCCCGAAAGGCCAGTTTGAACTTCCCGGTGGTGCGGTTCCCGCGTATCGTACGCCGACGACCGTCATGTGGACGATAGTTGAGCGCGTTCAAAGTGTCGCTCTCGTTACCGCAAAGAGCGAGTACAAATTCGGTCAGATTGAATGAAGTAATTCTTGAGGATCCGAGTTCGGGTGGACAAAGCGGGCGCTGCAGAAGCCGGCCGTCATTGTTGCGCTCCTGCCTCCCCTCATTACCGAAAACCCAGCTTTCTTGTACTGTTTTCATTTCAAATCTTACAGTTTTTCCAAGGTTGGTGACATTGTTTCGCATTTGCGAATTCGAACAACCGAAGTTATTATGACAAATATCTAGCGTCGAAGTTATATAAATGGAAATGGTCCCCAAATTACCATGTTCCATGAACATCAGATTACTGTTTGGCGGTCGGTGAATGGCTAGAAAATCCCAATGGATTTCTAAAGAACAGAGTGACGTGTGTATTAAATTTTTAAGTTTGGAATTAGCGTATTAAGTAACGCGTCACACAGGATCGAAGTTCGTGTGGTGTTGCACGATGTCACACCTTTTATTTAAACGATATAACTGATTTGTTATATTAAATATAGTTTGCGGTAGTAGTATTTGAAATGCCGCCAAGATTTCGGTAGGAAGCACCATCTACAAATATTAATGTCACTAAATGCGCCATTAAAGCAAAGATATCCCCCAACGTCATAATTTATCCTATATTTTAAAAAGTCCTTTTTATTATTAAAATAAACTTTGTGCTGGTTTCCGCTATGGGACGTTATTTATCGTTAGCGCGGAATAAGGTGACACTACATCGGGCTACACTATTTCAGACTGTGGTCAATACTACCTGTATATTATTTCCTGATTAATATTTATGGCTCTTTAACTAAGACGAGGTGTTAAGAGATTCGTTGGGTTATAGCCATTATTCTCTTTGACACTTTTCTGTGCCAATTACCGGTCTCTTTTTCATAAACTAGTATTCTGCCTCCATACTATCCCTTAGCTTTGTGGACATTTTCTGTCGTACTGCTGAGTCTAAATGGGTTTCTTTTTCGCTTGAAACCCGACATTTTTAGTTGGTCTGTGCCTACGAAACTTGCTAATGAAGCTGTTATGCTCGTTATGTAAAAAAAATATTAAATAATGTTTCACTAAATAACCTTTTCCTGTAGGTACTTACAGAAAAACTTCACTAACGAACTAAAACCATTTGTTTTTGTGTTGTCATGTTCTTATAAGGATAAATTCAAATTATGATACAGAGTATGAACCTGAAACGTACTCTTGATTAGAAAATAATACTTACTTACTTACTTATTTTTAAAATACCTTATTACTAATTTATCGCCAATTGGTTCTTACAATAATATTTCATTAGGTAAGTATTGTTATAAATAGTTAAGAACAAATAGACGTTCTTATGATTCGTAGTTCTCCTCGTTTAAAAATTGCCTTTGCAAATTGTTAAATCAAACTTAATACTTTAAAAGTATTGTTCACTTTGCTAAATAGTTTAATCAAGTCTTAAAACTATTTACGTAGTTCCTCATCTATAATAATGTATTTATACAACTATATATGTAGTTCGTTTTTTAATCCCAGAGACTAATCTGACAGGTGTAATGTCAAACTTCTGTACTAAAAAAACGCAAACACAAGATACTTAAATGTCAGATTAGTCTCTGGGATAAAAAACGAACTATATATAGATAATAATAAACATGAGTTTGAATTAATTACCTAAACTTTATCGATATGATATTTGATTAGTCTATAACTACTATGTTTATATTATAATTACCATAAACAATGTACGTAAATCTTTGTCGAAACTTGAACGTAAACGTAATGTATCCAAACACAACAGCTTACTTTAATAATATTTGATTAATTATATCAAAATATTTACATAATTGTACAAGTACCTATATATATAGGAAATGGTCGCTCACAATGGGCCTTATCAGAAGGCTAAAAGTCACCCAAAGGGCAATGGAGAGGGTTATGCTTGGAGTTTTCCTGCGTGATTGACTCAGAAATGAGGAGATCCACAGGAGAACCAACGTAACCAACATAGCCCAAAGATTTGCTAAACTTAAGTGGCAGTGGGCAGGGCATTGCTCGCAGAACAGATGGCCGATGAGGCCGAAAGGTTCTGGAGTTGTGACCGCGTACCGGAAGACGTAGCGTTGAAGGCCTCCCACAAGGTGGACCGACGACCTCGTGAAGGCCGCAAGAACCCGTTAGATGCGAGAAGCACAGAACCGGTCGAAGTGGAGGTGCCTGAGGGAGGCCTATATCTGGCGGTGGACATCTTTCGTCTGAAATGAGATAAATAGGAAAGATCACGGGGCATCAAATAATTCGTCCGCATCGTTGTCAACAGGAAAAGTGTCCATAAGGCTGGCAGCATTCAAGCATTGCCGCGTTATAGGGCACTGCTGAATCTTTGGCCAAAATATAGGCCAACCCTCTGGTCACTTGAAGAGTCGACTAACCGCTTGACAATGTCTCAAAAAACTAAGTTTGCACTCGGACCCCATGACCCTAGAGTGTCAACCCCAAACGGCTCGAACATATAAATTCTTTTAACTACTATAATCAATTTTAGATCGAGGATTTGAGGATATTGTCTGCTTCATAAACAAATTTTCCATAAAGTAAAGAAAAGCTGTGTGTCTTCAAATTGTAAGGACTTTTGTCAAAGACTATTAAAGACGTGTTTGGTTTGACTTATATTTTCTTTGTAAATATATAAGTAGGTACTTTGTAATAATATTAACTTTGTATGAAAAATAATAAGATGTTCTTAAACAAATCAACAAGAGACAGCTCATTAATTTCGTTTGATTAGTTGGTAGAATAATTATTATTTACATACCTACCCTCTTTATATTTATATATTTTTTTATTATTTTGCCCTGCACTGGCTCTTGTACCAGGAGTACTTTATTACAAAAGCCAGGCACAACGTGAATACCTATTCCAAAACTAATCAGTATTTGGGGCATGTATATAAAAAGGAATCTGTATTTAAGGAAAGCAAAATAGTTATTTGTGCAACAAGAGAGCAAAGTAGTTTTTTGCTGCGAGTGCTGATTTTGAATCCCGAGCAAGCGAAGGATTCAACGATTGAATCACGAGCGTAGCGAGTGATTCTAAAGTTGAATCCTGAGTGTGGCGAGGGATTCAAAGGCACGAGATGCAAAAAAACTTTGCTCTCGTGTAACACACATAACTTTTCACTTCAGCAGCGAGAACACTTTAGGAGATAAAATAATAAACAGGAATAGATTGAAATAACTATTTATTGTGAATCAAAATAATTAACATTGTAGGTAGATACCAATTCTATAAAATCTAAAAAATAAGATAGCAACACCGTCTCCGAAAAACTGCTTGCGCCCTTTGTAAGTCTCCATTCATTGAAGACATGGTATGCTTTCAGATATTTCTCGCGAGACTTCTCAGGTAGGAAACTTAATTCTGCATTAATTACTTGTTGTTTTAACTCTTCCGGTGTTAAAATACTGTTCTCGTCGCTAGTTTCACTCATATTTTACGATTATTTTAATATTTTTTAACTTATTCAACTCTGTACGCCAGTCACGAAATTTTATTCCCGCTCTTTTATTTAAATTAAGGCGTGTTCGGAAATAGCACCTATGATATTTTATTATTCAAAATATATTACGTAAGTACCTAACATTTATTGAAACTAGCAGTAAATATTTACAATTTAAATATCAGTTTTATTTGCAGTAAATACTTATTTTCGTTTAAATAAAACAATAAGTTAAAAATTCAATAAATTACATTAAAAGACATAATTTTCTTTTTGCAAAATTTCTTTAGTTAGTACGAAATTCCGAACGTGTTTGTCTTTGAGATCGAATTCAAAATCCGAACTTCGAAAGGGCTGGTCTTTGTCTCTCTCTCTTTCTAATGGCAGAAAAGAGATAGAGTGTGAATGTTTCGAATTGTATGATTAACCCAAAGTATAATAAAAAAAAAAAATTAAAAAGTTACTTTGTCTCACTCAGTGAGCAAAATCGCATTTTGCTCACTGATTTCACGCAGCAAAACCTACTTGTTTGAGCTACTGAAGTGAAAAAAAAATTATTGCCTATGACTAAGTATTGTTACTATAAGCCTGTTGTGTACCACAGTATGGCAAAAGCCTCGAATAGGTATTTCTATTTTTCTCTCTCTTTCAGAATTAGCGCCCAATCCAAGCCTAATTACCTGTCTTTATCAGTTTTTATAAACTTTTATAAACCTACTAACATTGTTAAAACCTTATACTAATACTACCTACTCCTTAAGGTGCCACTAGTTGATATTTATTATTTGCAATTGATTTATACTGCATAAATGTGTTGGTTTTTTTTCATAAAACTCGATATTCCAAAGCACTTTTCGAATTTTTCAACGGTTATTTAAAAATAAATTGTTGTTCCATACATTTTAACCGCGTAGGTTCGCACTTTTGTATGTAACAGCTGTTTTATTTTTTTATATCCGACGAAAAATTTCTACGCTACTAGAATCATGTGCTGAATTCGAGGTGACAGTTGGCGCGTCGGTGTCCGTGCCACCCTGTATAAAAAAAAAACATTTTCCCTAACAAAACACATGCCAAGAAAATAGCCAACAGCTTCAAGATACGCTAGAACCTTCAATACAACTTAAGGATTTCGATACACATCGGAGAAACAAAATATTGAATACTTGCATCTTCACCTGGCATAACGCATTGACGGGGAAAAATTGAGCCCCGTTCACTTGGCTAGCTAACGTTATATATGAAAATGCACTTGAAACGATCTTAGGGAGGAAAACTGGGAAAAGTATCAGATATAAGTCGTCTTGCAACTTGCTGACGTAAATGATACCGATTTTAGTATGGAAGGTGGTGGTGGGTGGTGGTGGTGACGTCTTGTTTCCTCGCGGCCATTAACCAAATCTTGTTTTTCTATTATAGAATATTGTAACAAACGAAACTTATTTGACATGCATATCTCTAAACTCAGCCCGAAATGAGATATAAGAGTAAGAAGTTTGTAAGTGTTTGTAGGCAAGTTTGTAGGCAAGCTCTGTAGGCAATTTTTGACTCCTAGGTGCAAGATTAGTGTTAAGTTACCACAAAATAGATAGCTGCTAAATGTTTTTGGTGTTTTTGGACATTTGAATGTTCGGTGCATTTATAATTGGTGAGGAGTACGTAACTTACGGAAGGCCGTACGAGTAAGTTACGTACTCCTCACCAATTATAAATTGTCAGGTCGGAGGGAGTACGATGTCATTTTTCTTACTTTTGATTTTCGTTAAGTCGTAAAAAACAATCAAACTACAAAATGTCCAAAAGCATTTATCGACGATCTGTTGTAAGTCGTTGTAGTAATGATCTAGGACCTCCAGATAGACCCGTGTGTAGATGAGTGTTGCATAAAATGTTCCCACTACTGGGACACAAGCCCACTCTCTCTCAAGGCTCAAAAGGACCCATTGAGACAGAGTGGGCCCTAAACCACCACGCGGGCCCAGTGCGGGTTGGTAGATGTCACGTCTTCGAACTTTTCGTTCTAGGTCAAGCCGGTTTCCCCACGATCTTCTCGTTTTGAGAGCAGTGGTGACGAAATTATTTATAAAAAATAAAGTGCTTGTCTGGGTTCAACCCCACGTCCTACATCTCCGCGGCCGGTTACCATTGGAACTGTTGTTTACTTTTGTCAACCATTTATTTTCATCAAGACGTGTTCCAGTAGCGTTGTGGAACATTTGAAACTATTTCGTCAAAGGCTGACTGTTCTAACGTTACAATATCAGCAATGCCAAGTAATTGGATTGTGGAGATCAGCTGGACAGTCGCTTCATGTAATATATTGATATTGGCCGCAGCTGGTCTGACTCGAAGCCGACCCTAACCTTGGGTTCGGCAGATAATATTCAATGATCGTACTGTACCCGAATCGATTAGTAAGGCTGAATTTATATTTCCGCGGGACAGAGGGAAGCGATTTTAAGTAACGAAAACAAAACCAAATGAACTTTATGTCAATGGTGTGACGTGCAAATTGGATACTAACTGCGGGAATTCCTGAGAACGCGTGAGAATTCTCCGGAAGACACGTGACCTATTTTTTGGCTCGTATCTAGTTAATACATTATACAATTGACATAAAGTTCAATAAGCTTTACACAATTTCGTTGAAAAAATTCGCTTCCATTCAATTCAATGTGAAAGCTTAAAAGTCGTCTCGACTAAATTACGTGATAATTTACATAAGTAATTTTAAGTGCTATAATTCTACAGCACTAAATTATTTAGTATTACTTAAGTTTTATAATTATTATTTATTTTTATGTTTTTACATATCTCGGGACCCCCGGTCCCGGTCCTTTGGAAGGCGTACGAGGGGCCGAAGCCCACTCGCAGAGGCCCCAGAAATTTTAGTGAAATGCGGCACCAACCGACGATTATACTGCCATATAAAGTATCCCAGTCTAAAAAATTAATGATCGTATTATTTTACTTTATTATAAGATAAACATTACCCAGAGTCCCAGACTCAAACCGGACTTTACTGGACGACACGGTTGGCACAGTGGTTAAGCGATTGACTGCTGCGCTGCGTGTCGCGGGTTCGATTCCCACACAGAACAAATATTTGTATGACCTACAAGTAGTTGTTCCGGGTCTGGCTGTTTGCGTATGTGAGTTTAAATTTTTGTAAACGCACCCACAATACAAGAGAAATTCATAGCGTGAGGAAAGTTTAAAAAAAAAACCGTATCGTGTATAGTCATTAATATATTAATTGATAGAAACCAAGTTGGAAGAAACGCGATAACACAATATTATTACTATTCTACCTTATAAATATCCATAACGAATTATGTTACACCGAGACGACTTTAAGACGTCGTATCTCCGAAAGTATTAACATTTGACCATAGTTTTATTAGTAATTAATGTTCAGTTCAAAAAGCCCTATTCAACTATATAACAAATGTTACTATTGAAGGGTGGGCCCAGACCCCATACATTTGTTTCCCACTCTCCTTTGGACTATGGGTTTGGGTAGCTAAAGTGGACTGGTTACCAATAACTTTGTAAGAACTATGGGTCCCTGCCTGATTATAAAATGAAGTCACTTGCATGCACACTTAATAACCCCCCCCCCCCCCGCCCGAAAAGGTCGCTAGCACATAATGACGTAGCGACAAGAGGGCAACATGTCCTGAGGTGCTTGAGGAGTGGAGTGGTATTCCACGGCTTTCAGAACAACTCCAGAGCCCGGAAGATGATCAAGTCCTTACGAGAACTTACTGAAATACTTCCTTCTTCCGAGCACGTTTGCTCTTGCGAATCTCCACTCAAGCCGGCCAATAAAGGCAAGAAAGAGGTGGTAAGTCTGTTCCTTGTCAGTGTTCACACCAGCTGGCCAATTAAGGCAAGCCAGAGGTGAGGTACAAGACTTCTCCCGGGAAATAGGGTCCGTGGGATTGGTACTGCTCAACAGCTGGCCACATGCTGCCCTGCGGGTTTTACTATTATAAGTATTAGTACTTAAGAGAGCATTTCGAAACATGTAATCAATGATTGTTACAAAGTATCAAAAGTACAAAAGTGTCAATGGTACCTGAAGGTGTGAAATTAAAAACTAGAATGATTAATTACTAGTTTGTACCCGCAACTTTGGCTGCGTATTTTTTTTTTTGTTTAACATAAAATATATCCTATGCCACTTGGCAATCGTGAGCTTTTCGTGAGAGAAAGAATTTTCGGAATCTGATCAGACGTTCCGAAGATTACTAAACTATATATGGTTGGTATGCATACCAACTCATAAAATAGATTATATCTAAGGCCCTTAGCTTAGATAAAATCTATACCATATTATCATAAAGACGTCAAACTTAACTAGCCTACATAAACTAATTTGTTGACCTAAGATGCACCATCTCAGTCGGGGGTTAGGGAAGGATCGTATGTTCCCGCGAACCCCCGGCGTAGGTGTGAGATGGAACACCGGGGTGGTTTTTAGTCAGTAAAAGTCTGACAGACCCCGCCGCCCGCCCCAGGGCGGCGGACATTCATGAGGATTTTCCACCAAGGAACCAAAAAAAAAAAAGGATGCACCATCTACGCCAAGAAAACACTATCAATACAGCCTATACTTATAATGCCGCTGCTGGGGAAAGACCTCCCCGCATGACGTAAAATATGGCCGACCGAGCAACACAAAACAAACAAGTAATGCTCCACAATAAAAAGAAAAAACAACCGAATTCCAAAAATACACTGCAAAGTGAAAAATAACTTTACTTTCGGAAGTCGGTGTTGTTGGATTTCCCATTTTCATTGTTTGCCACCGACTTCCGAAATTAAAGTTATTTTTCACTTTGCAGTGTATTTTTTGGAAGTCGGTTGTTTTTTTTTTTGGAAAAAGGTTTTGTATTTTTCATTTTTACGTTGTACATACCCCACATAAATTCGTATAACACTACTTGCTATGTAAATATCAGTGACAGGAAGTCATTATAACATCATCAATATAAACTAAGTGGCAAAAATACGTATTATTGAAGCTAAGTCAAAAACTACCCTAGCAAAGTGTTAATATTTTTTTTTATATGGACTCCATCCATTAAAAAAATATTTTTTGCATGCAAGTTGAATCATCTGCCAATATGGTAATTAAAAAAGTTTTCCTGCTCTTTGGCAGTGATTTTGATCTGCTTCTTCTGCCCTTAGTCGACTCTTACGACGACGCCCACGGGACGGGATGGCGTGGTGACACTTGTATTCTTTGTCCGTCACCACACGGCCATCTATCTATACATCTATATTTCGCCTCTGTATATATATAATTATATATTATGTATACATAACCTTCCTCGTTTATCGTGCTTACCATTAGTGAAAACCGTATTAAATTATGTTGCGTGGTTTAGAAAGAGCTAGCGGAGACAGGTCGATACAAGGGCAACAACTTTTCTTTATATTATGTAAAGATACGGCACACACCCCACATATACGATTATATATATGCGCACATATATATATGTGCGGTAGCCACAGTGCATCCCATATCAATTATATCCGTACGCAAAATACGCGCATTGACGTGGAGTTGCGGACACCAGCCCATATTCAATTCCACTAAGCCACCACTGAAAAGCCATAGGAAAGCAAAGGACGCGCGACCGACTTTCGTTTACTTGTGTTTTTAATTTATCTAAGTTGCAATAGCCTAATGTCAACTTGCTCATCGCCTTTTACAAAATATTGCTTTTCCCGATGCAAGGACGTTAATTGTTGAGGAGTTCTCCTGGTATTCCACCATCAGCTCCATTTCACCATTCGCATTGCGACGAGCATAAATAGCTTAGCAACCATATTAAAGTAAACGAATCGCAACCCGAGAAATACTTATTATTGAGTAGTTCCGGTGGCCATCTGTGGTTTTCATCATCAGTTCCACTTCACCAAATGGTGCTTTCCAAGAGCAAATGCACGAGTTACTATAGAAAATATCCAAATTGCTATAGGTGTGCCTATAATATTTCAAGAGTTTCTTCGATTTCTCCAGGATCCCATCATCAGATCCTGACCTGATGACAATGGGACTAATCTGAAAGTATATCCTTTTAGATAAATATAGAATTTTGCAAATCGGCTTATAAATAACGGAGTTCTGAGGTAACATTAAAAAACTTTAAAAAATATTCAACCGAATTGATAACCTCCTCCTTTTTTTGAAGTCGGTTAAAAATGGACTGAAGTAAATGTAACCTATTATCAAACGCTATTAGATAAAAAATTAAACTGTGTGAATAATTTCATCCTTTAGATCCGATAATGCGGATCTTCTGTGTAAAAACGTAAAGGGATCCGAATTTCGGTTTAATAGTCAAACTTTTAACGGTCGTTTAAATAACTTATTATCCTTTAGACATTTCGGAGACGCCATTAATTTCATAATGTTCTTTAATCAGGAACATTTTACGCATGTAAATCGTTTGTAGAAATTGGTATTGCGACGGATAGTACGAGATATTTAGGTATTTAGATTTATCAACGTTTGTATCAATCAATCAATTCCTATCGCATTTCCATTGTTGGACATATGGCTCTCCCAGGCCATGAAATCCAGTCCTCCCCCTTCGGGATCCTGTCTGTCAGCCACCTTCTTAAGGTCGTCGGTCCATCTAACGGGGCGTCCCACACTATGTCATACTCCTAACCCAATAATTCGAAACATTAGATAGTCGATCTCGTAATTCCTTGACCAATTTTGACAACCATGCATTCCCATTAATTAACACTAAGGTTGAAACTATCTAACTATCACATAGACCTTGGTCCCAATTCTGTATTATTCCCCGCAAATCTTACCACGTGCAAACCACGTCAATAACGTGTCTTGTTCACGGCATGGAATCGAAATCAACATGTATTTTGACAGTTCAAACCACGCCATTGTGTCCTTATAGATACGTTAATAGCAAATGTCGTGATTGAGTAAGGAATTGACGTAGTTTCGAAGTAAGGAATCGTTAAGTGGTCGTAGTGAATTAGGACCCAGGTCGTTTTACAACATGCAGGTGACCTTCAACCAGAGGGTTGACCTTGAACCATTACAAAACCAAGATTCGATACAGCTCCCAATTAAATTAATCCAACAACGATTCTACGTAAACATGACAGAATCATATTCAAAGTAACACAGGAATAGCAAACATATTAATTTATATAGAACAATTTATGAAAAATAAACGATTTCCAGTCTCTGAGTGAGACTTCTAGAAGAAAATAAATGGTTTCTTTAAATAACTTTATGTTAATTATAGATCCGTACGCAAGAGCGTATTGCAATACATTCTGACGGGTGACATTCATAAGAAAGTTCCTCCTCGTTAAACACTAGTGCCGCACACAGAGTCGTTAGTTAAAGTTAATTATTCATGAACTTTAATTGGCAAGGGCCTTATCTAAACTATATACAGGGTTATTGGTAAAACACTAACAACATTGCAGGAGTTAATAACTAACATCATAAACAACTTTTGTTCTATGACTTTTTACAAAAGATAATACATTTACCAAAAGCTAACCTTTATGATTTCGTTGTTCTGTCTGACCCCCGCTACCCTCCGCTGAATTTTGTACTAGACATGGCATTTTGTTTACCTAACTAGCAATATCGTTTGCTACGCGTAGAGTTCATAACAGAAAATCGAATATTTCAATTCGTTGAATTGAAGTATTTTTATTTTTGTATGAAAGTCTGATGAATTTATTAGATTTTATCTGATAAATTAATGAAAGTCATAAAACACAAGTTGTTGTTTATGATGTTACTAATATTAATAGTCCTGAGAATGTTTTACCAATAACTTACAATAATTTAATACAAGTTTTAGTTAAGTTAGGACATAATTTTGTTAATTTTAATAATTAATTAGATATTAGTTGTTATTTACGTAGGTACATATTATCGTATTTCTGAATATATAGTATACGAAACTATATATTTTTATAAAGAGAAAGGATTTAAATTTTCTTTCACGTTTAAACGGCATAATGTGCTTTTTGAGTCAAGGAGGGGTCTCGGTATGTATGGATAGTCACCCATCTACGACCGCGACCATTCGATCGACCCGTGCGGTTGTTTTAGGAAGTACAGTTTCCATTCTTCTCCATACGAAGGTACTTTTTGGAAGGGGCGACTCAAACCAAGTAAATTTTTTGTAAATTTAGTCGTTCAAAAGTGCCTCTTATGTGCGTTTGAAATAAATGATTTGACTTTGACTTGCGTAATATATCATTGACTAGCTGCGCCCCGCGGTTTCACCCGTATAAGTTTCAACCCGTGGCAATATCGGGATAAAAAGTAGCCTATATGTTAATCCAGGGTGTCAGCTATCTTCATAGAAAATTTTATCAAAATTGCTCCAGCCGTTTGAGCGTGAAGAAGTAACAAACATAGAAACACACACACTCACAAACTTTCGCCTTTATAATATTAGTGTGATTAATTTTAATTGACGTCTTTAAACTCGATACTAAATGTTATTTAAATAAGGAACAAACATTGTGTCACCGGGTTGTCTTCTGTTATTAAAACGAACCTAAAAATTACTGTTTTTTTATGACAAATGTGTGGTGCTTAAGTTATTTGTCATTCGGAGATTCGCCCGTGAATTGTGTGTGTATTCTTGGCACAGAAAGGGGTGAAGGTCGTTTGCGTTTGTTTTCCTCATCATTATCGGGCGATGCTGCGTTTTCTTGGGAAATCTTCGCCACGCTTTGTACTATGTCCTCTTACATAATATAACAGATGTTTCTACACCAGACCGGCGGTTTGTTGTAACCAGCGTCAGGCACCAGTTGTCTGGCATTTTTGCTGAACTGGGCCTTTTTGGCGCAGCCGTGAGGCACACTTTCCTCCTAATTTCTTACATCGGACTTTGCACTTTTTATTTTTATCTTATTTTTTATTCTGATGTACGACTAATATCTAACTACCTGGTGTATTGTGTGTCTCTTAGTCTGTGCTAAATAAATGTATTTTCTTTCTTTCTTTTCTTTCTTTTCTTTCTTTTCTTTCTTTTCTTTCTTTTCTTTCTTTTCTTTCTTTCTTTTCTTTCTTTTCTTTCTTTCTTTTCTTTCTTTCTTTTCTTTCTTTCTTTTCTTTCTTTCTATAAGTTTATTGTTATTTTAAGGTTTGATTGCATATTATTCAGCCTATAATCTTCCCACTGCTGGGACACAGGCCTCCTCTTTTCGAGAGGGAGTGGGATGTTATCTAACACGCGGGCCCATTGCGGGTTGATATATGTCACATGTCTATACGAGGTTTGATTGTGCCGTCCTCCAATAAAATTATAATTTTACAAGCAGCGTCCACGGTATCACCCGCATATAGTCGACCCCGTGGGAATATCGGCATAAAAACTATTTCTATACCAAATTTCATCTAAATCTGTTCAGCGCTATAAGCGTGAAGAGGGAACAGACAGACAGACAGACACACCTTTGCATTTATAATATTAGTATGGATTAGTAGGTATAGGTGGGGGTATAGGGGGGGGGGGGTAGGTGGTTGGTGGATATGGATTATTGCTCATACACTTTTATTAATAACATGATGTTAACCAACAACAAAAAAACGAAGGAGAGGTGTTTATTTCGCATCTACCATAGTGATATTTAGAGAAAAATAATAATTTTACAATAAAAAATATGATTTCAGATAGGGTTCCAAAGGGAAACCTACATATGACTTCAGCTCATACAGTTGATTGCCCAAGTTTATGATTATTCCTTTGAAAACTTTATTTTAATCCCTTCAGTGGTTTAAGCGTTTGGCAGGTGAAGTCGCGGGGTGCTACTAGTCTAATAGGATATATAAAACAAATTCAGGTTAGTTACACCATTTGTAACTCTAGAACGGCTGGACCGATTTTTATGATCTTTGATTTATTGGATTTGTCTCCGCCCCGAATAGCATTATAACTATTAAAACATGGAAAAATTTAAGAAATAAATATAATGAACGTATCATATGGGAACAGTATCCTATTTCAAAATAATTTATACAGTCCAAAATGGGATGAAAATGACACAACATCCCACCAATAATCACAGAAGGCTTAAGAAGGGGTGTAATTTACCCCCAGTGCGCAGGGTATGTTTACATCTATATAATGTTGCGCGCCGCAAATAATGCTTGATACATGGCGACATTAGTTACCACTAGCGCCATCTAGTATCGGGTAGCGGAACTAGTACCTTGGTACTAGGCCTTGACCCTACTTGACCTTTTTAAAGTACTAGTAATTCCGAGAACTATCGACGTCGAGTCAGTCGGGACCGGTATGTACTCGAACGTTCTAGATGTTTATGTACTAGCTCTGCGGCACTATATAAGGCCGGGTGGGCCGCGAGACATATATAGTTTCGATTAAGCGATACGAGCGATAACATCGAAGGCGATATTCGAGTGCGACTTAAGAGTGATCAGTAAGTGCAATTGTGTTTCTTATTAGTGTGTTTGAATTATAATTAGTGTTGTGATTAAAGTGTCATTTTTTGGTTATTAAATCGGCAGTTTTTATTGTCACGAACCCCAAGCTCGTAACAATTGGTGTCAGAAGTGGGATTTAAAAACCATGCCGATTTTACCCAAAGACGACATGGAGGGTATCCGTACCCGGAGTCAACGCCAGCAAGAGACGGACCAGAGGCGATTCGGTGGAGCAACGCCACAAAGGTCGGAAGGCCAGCTACCGATCACGGAGGCCGGTCCGTCCACAGCTGCTCCGGCATCATCAGCACCAGATTTTGCTGCTCTGATGATGATGCTGCAGGAGCAGGCTCGCCGACAGGAGGAACAGGCCCGCCGACAGGAGGAACAGGCTCGTCGGTTGGAAGAACAGCTCCAGCGGGACAAGGAGGAGCAGGCCCGCCGACAGGAGGAACAGGCCGGCCGACAGGAGGAACAAGCCCGCCGACAGGAGGAACAGGCTCGTCGGTTGGAGGAACAGCTCCAGCGGGACAAGGAAGAGCAGGCCCGCCGACAGGAGGAGCAGGTCCGTCGACAGGAGGAGCAGGCCCGCCGACAGGAGGAGCAAGCCCGCCGACAGGAGGAACAGGCTCGTCGGTTGGAGGAACAGCTCCAGCGGGATAAGGAGGAGCAGGCGCGCCGCCAGGAAGAGCAGATGCTCCTTATAAAGGACCTTCACGCTACCTTCGGGAAAGACATGAAGGAGGTGAAGGAAAAGGTTGCTCAACATGACAACCGTCTGTCGGAAGCCGAAACCCGAATCGACCAAGTGATTAATCGGGTTGACAACGTGATGGCTGACGTGAAGGAAACCGTGATGGCTGACGTGAAGAAAACGCTGGATTACCTGAAACTGGGTGATGGAATCGCAGCTCCCGTAGCTACAACACCTTCGCTACGTGGATTCAAAGTGCCACCGTTCGACGGAACTTCTTCCTGGTCGGCCTACAAAATCCAGTTTGAGGCTGTCATGAAGGCGAACGGGTGGAATAAAAGTCAGGCCATGACTGCCCTCACCCTGGGCCTGCGCGACCAGGCCTTAACTGTTCTGGAAGCTCTCGGTAAGGAAGTGACTTACGAGCAGCTCCTTGAGGCATTGGAGGCTCGGTATGGCGACGCTCACCTGGAACACGTGTTTCGGGCGCAGCTCAAGGATCGCGTGCAACGCAACAACGAAAACCTGCAGCAGTGGGCACTTGAAGTGGAGAAGCTGGTTCGCAAAGCTTACCAGTCCGTACCTGCGCTGATTGATGGGAACCTGGTGCAGGCATTCATCGACGGAATCCGCGACCTTGAAGTTAGAGCTGCTGTGAGGCTCGGTCACCACGGGACGCTGAAGGACGCCTTGGCCCATGCACTGGAGGTGGAAGCTGTGCGGCAGGATCATCGTTCCCATCGCGTCAGGGAAGTTGCAGCGGCTACAGTTCGCGAGCGCAGTAAAGGATACAGCCCTAGGTGCTATGGCTGTGGTGAAAGGGGCCACCTTCGATCCAGTTGCCCTAAGCGAACTGCAGAGAGAGAAGACGGCCGATCTCCAGAGGGCAGTGCAGCTGACAACGCCGCCCAACACCAGCAGCAGGGAAACGAGTAATAGCCAGGACTGCGGGGCGGGTGCTGGCTGATGTGCAAAGAGCCCCAAGGATTTCGATCACACAAACCCATGATGGGAATAGCCTAATCATCAAGGGCGAGGTCAACGGAACGCCGTGTAAGCTGACCATAGATACTGGAGCCTCTCGTACGGTCGTCAGTTCCCAACTTATAAGTCGGTTCCTTGGGGACTCCGCACACAACCGAGAACACATTAATTTGGTGACAGCCACCGGTCAGCGCATACCCGTCCATGGAGAGAAGAAGATGGAGTTGAAACTAGGCAACAGAATCTACCTGCATAATGTCATTGTGGCTGATATAATGGACGATTGCATCCTGGGCCTTGACTTTATGAGGAAGAATTGTTGCGAGATTGACGTCAAGCAAGGTGTTTTTAAATGTGGACAAGAGGAAGTTTTCGTGGAAGGGGCGTTACCAGGAAATGTGTACAGCCTTAGGAAGATTGTTCTTCCGCCGAGATCGGAAACGATTGTGCCGGTTAGTCTTCCTCGGAATCCTGGGCGAACTCCTCGTTGTGTACTCGTGGAAAGGGTAGACAATGACCTACCATGGAAAGTGGCACGAACTTTGGTCAGAACCACCGACATTTCAGGGGTACGTGTGCTGAACCTTTGTGATCAGGAACAGATTATAGAAAAAGGCACACTACTTGGTACTTGTGAGGAAGTGGATTGGTTGCGTCGATGCCAATATCTATCGACTGGGACCCTCAGCAAGAATGCACAAACGAGAGTGACCAACCTTTTAGAAGACTGCCGTAGCGCTCTGTCCCAAAATGAAATGGTCAAAGCGAAGAAGATGTTACTCAGGTACGCCAATGTTTTCTCGTCAAACGATGCTGACATCGGGAGGACTGGCTTAGTTCAACACAAAATCAACACAGGAGAAGAATTGCCTATCCGTCAGCGGCCAAGGAGATTGCCGGTAGCACGTGAGAAGGAAGTGGAAACCATGATTGAGGGAATGGTGAAGGATGGTGTGATTGAACCTTCATCTAGTCCGTGGTGTTCACCTGTAGTGCTGGTAAGAAAGAAGGACGGCAGCATGCGGTTTTGTGTTGACTATCGTCGTCTGAACGACGTTACGAAGAAGGACAGCTATCCTTTGCCAAGAATCGATGACACGCTGGACATGCTTACTGGCGTAAAGTGGTTTAGCACACTGGACCTGAAAAGTGGCTACTGGCAAGTTGAAATTGATCCCAAGGACAAAGAGAAAACTGCATTCTCAACAGGAAAGGGTCTGTGGCAATTTAAGGTTATGCCGTTTGGATTGTGCAATGCTCCGGCAACGTTTGAAAGGTTGATGGAACTTGTACTTACCGGGCTAATTGGCGATGCCTGCCTGGTCTACTTGGATGACATCATCATCGTAGGCCGCACGTTTGAAGAACATCTTCAAAACCTGGAACGCGTGCTCATGAAGATCCAGAGTGCCAACCTCAAGTTAAGCCCGAAGAAGTGTTCACTATTCAAACGACAAGTTAGCTTTTTGGGATATGTCGTGTCTGAAGAAGGTATCCGCACGGATCCAGAGAAAATTGCAGCTGTCAAGGATTGGCCAGTTCCAAAAGACAAGACGCAGGTCAGAGCATTTTTGGGTTTGTGCTCCTATTATCGCCGATTTGTCAAGAACTTTGCAGATATAGCCAAACCCCTGCATAAGCTCACCGAGGAGAAGCGACATTTCTGCTGGGATAATAGTTGCGACATCGCATTCCAGGAGCTAAAGGACCGTCTGTGCAAAACACCTATTTTGGGTTACCCTGATGCGGGCAAGGAATTTATAGTTGACACAGACGCAAGTGACATAGGACTTGGCGGTGTGTTGTCCCAACGGAATGGTGATCAAGAGGTTGTGATAGCGTACTTCAGCAAGTCGTTGTCAAAACCGGAAAGGAACTATTGTGTTACGAGACGGGAACTGCTTGCGGTGGTAAAGTCATTGCAGTATTTTAGCAAATATCTTCTGGGTCGGAAATTCCACTTACGTACTGACCATGCTGCACTGAAATGGCTATTGCAGTTCAAAAATCCAGAAGGTCAAGTTGCGAGATGGATTGAACTACTGCAGGAATACGACTTCGTGGTCGAACATCGCAGCGGAAAATCTCATGGCAATGCAGATGCATTGTCAAGAAGACCTTGTCCTGAAGACTGCAAGCATTGTACTAGACAAGAGAGTAAGGAAGTGGTACCTGTGAGGATGCTCAAGACAGACCTCAACAACGAGTGGAAGGAAAGCCTACAACGTGCACAGCAGGAAGATTCGGACATTAAGCCGATTCTGGAGTGGATGAAGGCCAGAGCTCCTAAGCCCAGGTGGAGTGACGTCTCAGCGATGAGTTCGGTCACAAAAAGCTATTGGGCCCAATGGGACAGCTTGGTGGTTCAGGATGGAGTCCTGTGCCGTAAATGGGAAAATGCTCGAGGAGACAGCTGTCATTTGCAAATGGTTGTCCCTAAAGCTCTAGTACCGGATGTTCTACAGCTGTACCATAATGGTTGTTCAGGAGGTCATCTGGGAGTAAAACGGACTCTACTGAAGATACGAGAACGGTTTTACTGGATCCACTGTCGGGACGATGTCGAGGATTGGTGTCGCAAATGTACAAGTTGTGCAGCTGTAAAGGGACCTCAGACTCGTAGTAGGGGTGCATTGAAATTGTACAATGTTGGTGCACCATGGGAGAGGATAGCCCTTGACGTTGCGGGGCCGTTTCCGGAGAGTGAAAGTGGTAACAAGTATTTCATGGTTGTGATGGATTACTTCACGAAGTGGCCGGAAGTCTTCGCTATTCCAAATCAAGAAGCTTCGACAGTTGCGGATAAATTGGTTCATGAAGTCTTCTGTCGTTTTGGAGTACCTTTGGAGATTCACAGTGATCAAGGAAGGAATTTTGAGTCCCAAATATTCCAGGAAACTTGTCGAGTTATGGGTACTCATAAAACAAGAACTACTTCCTACCACCCACAATCGGATGGAATGGTGGAACGATTTAACCAGACACTGGAGAGGTACCTAGCAAAAGTTGTGGAAAATCGGCAACGAGATTGGGACAAGCACATACAACCGTTTTTGTTGTCATATCGAAGCGCTGTTCACGAGAGTACATCGGTGACGCCAGCTTTCGCCAACTTCGGAAGAGAACTACGGCTACCTGCAGACCTGATCACCGGAATACCACCTGATGCCCCACGCAGTGTAACTGATTATGCGAATGATTTGCGGAACAAAATGAACGACATTTATGAGCACGTCAGACAATCGGGTCAGCAAATGTCTGAAAAGATGAAAACCCGTTATGACCGCAAAATGAATAATAAAGGGTTCGAGGAAGGTTCACTCGTGTGGTTGCACAATCCAGTCCGCAGCAAAGGGAAATCTCCTAAGCTTCAAGCAAAATGGGACGGACCGTACCGGATTGTGACTAAGATCAATGACGTAACCTACCGGATACAGAAAGGTGCAAGAGGTACTCCTAAGATCGTCCATGTGGATCGACTGGCGCGTTATTATGGGGCCAATAATGCTCGGGACGAGCATGTCTAAGGAGGGGGCAGTGTTGCGCGCCGCAAATAATGCTTGATACATGGCGACATTAGTTACCACTAGCGCCATCTAGTATCGGGTAGCGGAACTAGTACCTTGGTACTAGGCCTTGACCCTACTTGACCTTTTTAAAGTACTAGTAATTCCGAGAACTATCGACGTCGAGTCAGTCGGGACCGGTATGTACTCGAACGTTCTAGATGTTTATGTACTAGCTCTGCGGCACTATATAAGGCCGGGTGGGCCGCGAGACATATATAGTTTCGATTAAGCGATACGAGCGATAACATCGAAGGCGATATTCGAGTGCGACTTAAGAGTGATCAGTAAGTGCAATTGTGTTTCTTATTAGTGTGTTTGAATTATAATTAGTGTTGTGATTAAAGTGTCATTTTTTGGTTATTAAATCGGCAGTTTTTATTGTCACGAACCCCAAGCTCGTAACAATAATAAGGGCGAGCCCTTTGTCATCAACAGGGCACGCACCTGGGAATCGAACCCTGGAAGACAGGAACTCATTCTTTTATTTGTTTATCTACTTACATAAACCATTACAGGATATAACCCAATGCGGTAAATGCGCTTATCCTAACTTAAACATGTTCAGCAGTGGCGCTTGAGACCACTAGACCAACGAAATACTCGATAATATTATTTAATTAAAACTTTATTCAAAGTGTAAACAACTCAAACAATCTGGGATCAAAGATTAAAACATCTAGCCATTTCTTTGTACTGAGCGATCACAAAAGAATCGGAATAGTGCGGGGACACTGATTGCATTTCTCGTAACTCTGCGCCCTTTTTCGCGGAAGCAATCGTATTTCCAGCGCTCCCTACCGGTCTCCGCTTTTCTAATGGCTGATGAGTATCGGCTCTCTAGGCAAATGATTCTTTTTTTCCCCGTTGCATTGTTTTCTCCCACCTTCACCGTCTGATTGTGAAATACGGACCGCAGAATTCTCGCGTGCATGTGCCGCTCCTTTTATTTTTATTTAACGAACGTTGCAGTGCCAGCCTACACAGAATTGGAAACAATTTTCTGCCTGACAGATACTAACAATATCTCACTGCGAGACTGAGACTAGAACTGAATGCCGCTATTACCACTACAGCTGTCCAACTTCTGGTGAGCAGTCCCTGCTGGGAGATCGTCATTTGATTTCCATCATAAACTGGTAGGACACGACCGAGTTTCTATTATAAATGAGATAGCTATTCTCAAAAGCCAACGTCTATTTAACGGAGGGGTGCACTCGAAAGCTGCGGATGACGCGGCATATTCGTTACCATCTGGATGTAGCTGGAGTTGGGGCAGTACCCCCCCCGCGCCCCCCTCAGCTCGCAGTTACAATAAATTTGCCACTCTCATTCACGCTTCCCTTGGATCCTATTTTACGAAGTTTCTCAACTCTGTATTTCCAACGTAAAATATTCTGGACTAAAATCAATTTAAAAACATTTCTGTTGTTCAGATATCCGTGGTTGTGACGGTTGCGGTGTTTTGTTCGACGCTCCGCCGATCAACGTTCGATGTAATTGCAAAACAAACTTCTGTTCTTGGAACCCAAGCAGGATTGCTTGGGTTTCAACCTTCCAGTCCGTCCGTACCAATACGGATGAACCGGCAGGTTCTTATTTATAATCTACCGGAGAACCGATTACACAACGAATTTTACTTTTAAATTTTGTTTGGCGCGACAATAACGAAATACGACTTTGATAAACGACTGGACATTATTCCTGATATTCCAACTCCGACGGCGTAGCTGCATAATGCGTTTTCCGTCGCAAAGTCAGATGCAAAGAATACGAAAGAAAACGAAGAAAAAATCCTCTGCCATTTATCGGGTTCGATTCCAATCCGGCTATACGTAGTTGACATTTTTTTTAAATCGGACGTTACAATTATACGGATTGGCGTTCAGTGATGAACCTGCAGAGTTAGTCTCACGATAAAAATAAAACACTTTAGTGTCGTAATACTTCCTAGTTACTTTAAATTAAGATCTACTTTACGCTTGGTTCTGACTATGCGGTGCTTTTTTCTGCGGCAAACGAACAAAGAGCATTGCTAACGCGAGAAAATTACCCGACTTATGTACTACGCCAGATTTTTAAGTCATAAACAGGCTTCACAACTCCCTGTAGTACAGGTGAATGTTAATTAGGTACAGATACTCATAAAAACTTTGTTATTACTCGTTTTGTGTCGCGTTTATATTTTTCAATCACAAAAATCCATATCGTCGCGTAGCTTGTTCCCAAACAAGCCTTAAGTGTGTCGAAAGCTGGAAAATGTAACGACGCTCCTTTCGTAAACGACATTAAAGAAATTTGAGAGGCGAAATCATAATATTCGATAATATGTTTCGCTTCGTTAAGAATTGTGAAACCGCTCGGTAGACTGTTCTCCCCTCAGATTTCCTTCTTTTGCATATCATAACTATTTTTTGTTAATCCCCACGCTGTCATAGGGTGGCTTTAGAAAATCTCGCAATAGAATTTTAAGTTTATTTCCTTTTGAAAAACCCACCACATCGTTTAGCTCCCGCGGGGGGCGGTCTGTTGCAGAGCTACTGTACTCGTTGAAATAAGTGGGAACTCCGCAAAAACCTTCAAATAATTAATTCTGTGAACAGCTAAGAAGCCTGAGACAAGCCTTTGAATAGCTAGTGAATATAATAGGTTCTGGTGCAAGCATTCACTATTATTCTTAATACATTAAATTTTAACATTATTTCGTTGAAGACGTTCAGAAATTAAAATGAAATAAAATGTTTTATGACTCTACAGCACAATCCCATTTTAATTTATTACCGCTCACTTGTAGCGGCGTCACTTTAAATGAATATGCTATTTCGCCTTGACCTTTAATAAGAAGTGGGTCAAATCAAGCATAGTTTTGCGGAAAGGTATCCGCCTTGCGTAGGTTTGGTCCGTTTAATTTTTTATATTTTTTATTGCAACTGGACAAGATCCGGGCATTGAACAGATGTTCTCGAACATCTTTGAGAATTCTTCCTGATTAGATAACTTGCTTTTTCGTCCTGAGTCTGAAACATCCCCCTGTTCTCACACTGATTTCATTCACTCTTGAGCAGACTAATCTACAGTAGGAAAGGTATATGTTCCATTTCGAACGTAATTGATAAAAGATACCGGACATGGATTAAAATTACTTTGATGTCCGACATTATAGGCATTTCATGAAAAAGCCGTCATTTGAGTCGATCGTGTGTGTGATCACATGATAGTACGGCATTAAGTCCGTCCATTCAAACCTTACACCGAAAGCTGTTATTCGACCAAAATCAATAGTGTAGCTAAGCCATAAAATTGAGCTTACCGTGTCCTTCAAACATACTTTTTTAATGGGGACCCGTACATTTTCATCTTTGGGTTCCACACAAGAAACCGAATCGAATTTCTATTTACTTTGGTACATTTTCAGCGGGTTTTTAAAAGCTATGCAATAGGTGGTTCTGTGAGACAATTTTTGATGTATGGCGCTGAAGAATGTCGTAAATTCCTTAGTAGTATAGTACTACGGTAGCCGGCTGCGTCGTCGGCGATAAATGAGCCATGCTCAAGGTGACGCGTGCTTAATTATTGCATGTTTACCCATGTGTGTGTGACGTAAGGGCTATTAGGTGTTTAGTTGTGTTGCGGTTGCTGTTAATTGGTTGGCATGTAAACACTACATATGTATATCTTGGTATTAGCTATTAGGGTAGTAGGGGTGGGAATGTTAGTCGAATCAAGATCGAGATAAACGCTTTTGTTGGTTATAAAGTTCATTGAACAAAGAAAATGAAATCTTATTTTTTCTGTAAGTAAATGTCAAGTTTTGTATCGGTTCTGAATAATTAATGGATGGACTTGGACATTAATATGTGTGAATCTATTAGGGCCTGGTGTGGACGAAGAGGTAGGCATAGTGCACTGTTGCCAAGCCGGCTTGGAATGGTTAGCATCTGCATCCCCTCTATACGGATGAAGGTCCGTAACGGTCCCGTTTCGATTATCGATACGATATATTATATATTACTAGCTTCCGCCCGCGGCTTCGCCCGAGAGGTATGACGATAAAAACTATCCTATATCCTTCCCCGGGATGCAATCTATCTCTCTGCCAATTTTTATCGAAATCCGTCAGTGGTTTAGGCGTGAAAAGGTAATATACAGTCAGACAGAGTTACTTTCGAAATTATAATATTAGTATGGATGTATATCTGCGTAACCGTTTTTGCAATCGGTTTTAATTAATTCTCTATAATGTTTTAAATAACTAGGAATATTATTCTGTATTATTATATACAGGGTTATTGGTAAAACATTGAGGATAATAACAGGAAACAAATTAGAAAATATTTAGAACTAAAATATGAGAATAAACATTAATAACCTCTTAAGAGGTCATTGTACTCATCATTATGAACAACTTTTACTATGGGACCAAAACTGAAATCGCGAAAAAAAATCAGCTGTTCCCTACATTTTGACGAGTTATAGGTAATGGTATAGTAAAAGTTTTTCATAATGATGAGTACAATGACCTCTTAAGAGGTTGTTAATGTTTATTCTCATATTTTAGTTATAAATATTTTCTAATTTGTTTCCTGTTATTGCACCTACTGTGTATTGTCTCTGCATCACGCTAAGGTAGACTGGTAGAAAAAGCCCAAGGCATTAGGTCCGCCTTTGAACAGACGCCAGCACATCCAAGCTACTAACTACACTTTGTCAAATTTCTTTAATAGATTTTCAACTTTATCGCTAAAGCATAAGGTTCAAAGTTGATTGGGAAAATTTGACAGTTTCGGGTAGCTTGATTTGCTGGCGTCTGTACATTTTTACCTGTGCATAAAGTTTTTAATAATAAATTAATTAATAAATAAACCGCTGACGATAGACTGTTACGATAACTTAATATCCAAACGTATTAAGTATTACGTTAACTTAATATCACAACTACGCCAAGATCACATCACGCCTTGTTTCGCTGAAAGGTTGGGCTGAGGTATACGGTCAGCATCAAAAGTCGATTAACACTTCAGTTTTTTTAATCTTAGATATTGAGCAAAATATTAACACTTCAGTTTTTTTTAATCTCAGTTATTGAGCAAAATATTTGTTGAAAAAAGCATGGTACTTCTGCTGCAATTTTGAATAAATATTTTGCTCAATAACTGAGATTAAAAAAACTGAACTGTTAATCGACTTTTGATGCTGACCGTACCTAGAGTACACCCAAATTTCACCAGTTATGTTTAAGTCCATGTTATAGGAGGCCACCCGGGAATCGAACCCAGAACCCCACTCTCAGCAGTCGCGCTTGCGACCACGGGGCGATATGGGGTGGGGCGAAGTGTTATTAAATTTTTCCAATAGGAATTTCTTAGTAAGAGTCCGAAGTTTGGAAGTTGGCGGTGTGATACCCGCGTGCCTCGGAAAGCACGTTAAGCCGTTGGTCCGGCGTCTCCTCTCCGGTCGTGTCGGATTGCCGTCCCACCGGACTATGAGAGTGAGTGCACCTGTAACTGCGCGCACACTTGTGCACTATAATATCCATCTCCCGCGCCGAGGGCTAGTCTCCGTCGAGATTGGCCGCCGTGGTTGAAATACGGTCTGGAGGAGTTTATTTTATTTATAGGAGCCTACTGCCATCAACCGGGGACAAATTCAGATTCCGGTTTGCTCCAGAGAAATTCCAGATAAAAACCCAATAACCCTTTGCCCCAGCTTTGGATCGAACCCAAGACCTTTATGCTCAACAGCAGCGCTTTCAATCACTAGACCAACAAGACAGACGTTATTAAAATGTGTGTAAATAGAATTCGTTCAGCTTTTTTTTTTTCGTCGAAACAGAATAAAATTGTGCTTTTCTCATCAAGTTTCCACCGCCAGTAAAATACCCATATGAACGCGTTTTTACTAAATATTAGCAATAAATAATAATAAATTGGCTTTTAAAAGCAAAACGTTTAACAATTTTCAATATTTTTGCTGAAGCAAAAAATATAAATTTTAAATGAAATATCAGAATTTATTTAACAAATTTCACTTTGTTTGCTGGTACCGATAAATTATTACATTTTCCGCTCAGCTTTATTATGAAAGCTTGGTGTTAAGTTTACACAATAAATAGGTACCTCATACACCGAAAATAAAATGAAACAGCAATTCATTTTAATGAGGAAATGATCGTGTCATTATTTCACTTTTAAAAGCTTGTTAATTATTTAACGTGTATTAATAATATAAGTAAGAAGATCTTGCTCATCCAACAAAATGAATTTATCTTCTCATAATTATTTTACCGATATTTTTTTATGTGTTGTTCAGCCAAATACGTCGTTACGGGTAATCGGAAGCCCATAAGTCTGACAACCAGTTTTACGAAGAGGTAACGTATTAGCCCGTAACTGGGTTCTGAAGGTCAGATCACTCCATGTAAAATACTGGTGTTCAGCTGCATCCAGTTAGATTGTAAGCCGACTCCAACTTGGGAAAAGGTTAGACAGATATACTTCCGAATGTGTTCATTGTACAAGTCCCACTGTTACCTACATATTGATCCAGGATAGAAAGTATCCTATGTCTTAATCCAGGTCATGGTCTACCCATATGGCAAATTTAATCCAAATCCGTTAAGGCTCCTTCAAATAGGCGCGACACGCGATTTAATCGCGCGCGACACAAAGACACCGCTTGTTGCGCGACTTGCGGTGCCTTTGTGTCGCGTGCGATTTGATCGATTTGTTTGTAGGAGCCTTTACGCCGTTTTAGCGTGAAAACGTAACAAATAAACATACAAAAACTCGATTAGTTTAGGATAATCTACGTTAAATTCCCAATACATTTACTAGGTACCATTTACAGTTCAAAACTTAAACAGTTAAACCAATAGACTCTAAACAGCAAACGCAAAACTATCTGAAGCAAACTCAAATGGAAACACAGTTCCAATACCGAAGAGTGGCCATTGTCGTCCAGCGTGTAAGCATAGTGGACGTGAGCGAACCAACTCAGGCCACGACCACATTCCGAGGAAAACAGTGCGTGGAATGCGGCAAATGAACGGAACCGAGGCTAAGCTAACATGAGATAAATCTATTAGGGTGCATGGGAATTGTACGGTTTGGTCCCGAATTTACGGTATTTGTTTGTATTTAATTGTTAAACGTTTTTTATTAGGGTTTTCCAGAAAAATCTTTAAATTGTGCAGTAAGAGGGCAATCGAGCATACCTGCATAGCTTTTCACAACCATTCGATACGCTTCCGTGCCGAATCGAACATCAATCAATGTTATCGAAGAAGTCCTCTAAACGCTGTTCACAAATTCAAAACCCGAAAATGTTGACAGTATAAAGGCTCCTGCAATCAGGCGCGACGCGCGACGCGAATCGCGCGCGACAAAAAGGCACCGCTCGTTGCGCGACTTGCGGTGCCTTTGTGTCGCGTGTCGTGTCGAGCCTGTTTGAAGGAGCCTTAAACCAAATAGACTGCACTGTTGTTCCGATGGCTATTTGGGGACTGAATCAGGTAACCGAAAATGTATCATTTACGAGTCGTAAGCCTGTCAAATTAGTTGTGAATATCTCTGGTGGTACGGTCAGCAACTAAAGTCGATTACACAAACTGAAGTGTTAATCGACTTTTGATGTTGACTGTAGCGATGTGTCGCTCTCGTTAAGCCATGCACAAAAAATTATGTATAAACCTTAAGTTTTCTAAAGCTAAACAGAGAGAGAGAGCAAAAATAAAATAATTTTAATAAGCATTGTTTTAAGTCACTACTTAATCCTGCACATTCACTGCAGAATATGAAACCGTCACAAATGGTAAGAAATCTTTAAGTATTCCAGTTTTGTATGCGATTTCCAACAAGTGATATATCGGTCGCATTCTATCTATTATTTTAGGCCAGTGAATTCGTGATGTTAAGCAAAATTTTCCAGCAGACTGCGCTATGTTTTTGACCTAGATGTGCGCTGTATGTCTAAGAGGTCATGTGTCTCGGATATCGCAATTTCGAGTACTAGCCTGGTCAAAGTTCCCGCCAAGAATGGCTCTTTAGTAAAGAGCCACTCGTTTATTGTCTACTGGAGATGTTTACCATCGACGACGAGAAATGTGTCACTTCACAGTAGATGAAGCGGCCTTTTAGAAATAGGATTGAAGAGTCTTTTCTTTAATAAAACTTCATTGGACGAAGCTGTCTTAAGCCGGTTTTATCGTCGTTTCTCAATCACAAAAGAATTGATCAAAATACAGAAATCATTTTCGAGCTTGACCCCACACTCGCACACTTCGGGTCTCAGAATTTTAAATGAAACATTTCAAAAGCGTCGAGGCTTGAAATGTATTTTCCACATTGGTGAAGACTCGGCAGCCATTGTGGCTATCATAGATATATTATTGACCAAGCCCGTCAATGCTATTTGTTATCCTGGCGTGAAGTAATTGATCATACATTTAATTTCAACGGTCAAGCATCGGGTGGCGTTTGGCGGTTAATAGCTAAAGGGTGAAAAATACCAGCCAAATATCATGAACGCTCCGATATCGTCCGACAAGAGACGGGCAGCTATAACGACGGGCAGTTATGCATTTTCGTATGAACTTGAGAGTACAACGCATCCATCCCTGTCCGCTAAAAAATCAGCTTGATTTTTAAGTTGGATTTATAAGGCGCTGGCGTTCCATGAATTTCCATAATAGAGGTAGTTAATGTATACCTATTTAGCCACTTACTAGCTAAATTAGTGTTATATTGCGAACGTTACGGCTGTCGTGCTCAACGGGCCTAAGCGATTTGTCGGAAAAGGCGGTTTTACAATAGTGGTCGCATTATTAATGAAAGTCGTGTAATGTCGCCGTTTGCTTTTATTCATGACTTCCACTTTTAGTATCTGGGCGATCGAATAAACTGTGTCAACTGCACTTTTTTGTATTGATTATCGGTTGACTAGCTAAACTCTTTCGTCTCCACATAGTTTTCGTTCGAGACTCAGTTCATTCCTGTTTTATTAAAAGCATAAATTGCGAACTTAAGATCGGTCTCATTTACCTATACACCGTGGATCTCTGT
This sequence comes from Luperina nickerlii, assembly GCA_963855955.1. NCBI lineage: Eukaryota > Metazoa > Arthropoda > Insecta > Lepidoptera > Noctuidae > Luperina > Luperina nickerlii. The sequence continues at coordinate 27,187,315 of OY979662.1, forward strand.
CTACAGAATTTTCAACTGCTTCAACAACTTGGTGAAACTTTCAAATAACCGAACGCTTAGCACTTAGTCTTGTCGATTTGTAAAAGTTTACTTTTAGTGTTGGAAATAGAGTTCAATTTGCTATGGCAACCAGAATCATTTAGACGGCGCAAAACGGAATGGGGTTACCTATATTAATCTACGCTATAGTTTTATGTTATAAGTGTATGTATATCTTCGTTGTATCAAAACTAAGCGACGGACATACAAAACATTTTTGATATGGCAGTATTGTTTTGTTCTTTATGATATTTGGAGGAAAACATTTTTTTCCTGTTAGATGAAGGTCAAAGAGTCTCTCTCACTTTAAAATAATGCTTGCGATTCATTCATTTAATTGTCGCGTAACGCTAAAAACTGCATAAAATGACAATGACAAAAGTTTCTTATTTTTATATAAATCAGAAGAAAGTGTATGTGTCTCTCTGGTAAACGTCATAAAATGGAAGACCAGAGAAATGAAATCTGGTTAAGCTTATGTAAAAGAACAATTCTGAAAAAAATCAACTGAAATTTTTATCACTTCGCTGCCAGTAAAATATATTATATTCCATAAAATAATTGGTAATATTTTACCTTCAACCAAAATTTGTTTCACGCCAAAAATAATTTTTACTTTGAAGGAAAATTCCGTATTTTAGGTATTATATCCGATAAAGATCGGCCAAGTACCAAATGTACACAGTTATCAACGAGTTGAAGAAATGGTGAAACAAACTCAGGGGCCAAAGTCTCTTAAGGGGTTAAAGTCCAGACATAATCTTGGTTAGGCCATGTGACCATATCACTTGAGCAAAGAACCAAATAGATCTGAGTGGACCTATATCCAGTCAGAGCAAGCATTTGTCAGTAATCGTGTAGCTCATCTCAGGAGCTCAACAATCCATTGCTATCCCAGAGACAAAGCTTAAACGTCCAATGTGTGCACCTATGCCGTATAAACCAGAACACAGTAACGTGCGGCATAAATACATATATGGTCATATTACTTCTCCTGATGACCTCCTTCACAAAGACCGCATGATTCAAGCAAGTCTCGGACTGAACAAAACGACTGCAGACAATCATCGGACAAACTGTTACCCACTGTTACATACATGTGGCATTAAGGGGTAACACAACACTTTTCAACTTACACCTTTCGAGTCTTAGCGGGTTCTCATAATGGAGAGCGCTTGCATAGAACTTTTGTTCGGTGACGCTGTTTCGCAGAATAAAATTCTTTAAGAAGCGTAAGCCTCGTTATAGCCTGGAGGTAGTTGTGATATTACTTGGGTACTTTTGGTTTGGTGGAACATTTTGTAATCGTGTCTCTCTCTGCTATTAAAGTTTTAAGAAGTTCTGAGAGATGGGAATATTGTAGCTTACCTAATGTTTAACCAAAATGTTTAAGGTAAGTATTAGTAATAAAATACTTGATTAAGCACCTGGTTTGGTTTATCTAACCATTTAGTAGCTGTCGGTATAACTGCGCCCGAATAAACTCCTGTTTTGAAAATGTCCTTGATTCAACTCAACGTTTCTCAACATCTCGACGAAATTTTGAACAATTTGAGTCATAACGAATTACTTCTATAAAGCTTTCGTATGCCTAATGGGAGAAAAAGAAACGGATACCAGTAAAAATCCTTTGAATAATTACAGTATTTAAAATGATACAGGTGTAATATTTCGCTGCCACCGACCACGTGGCCTCAACAGTGGTCACTCGCTCACACTGTCAATATGTGTGGCGTGTCACGTGTGGTGTGTGCTGACTGGAACAACTGAATTTTTACGATCGCTTTAACGATAATTTTGTGGTTACAGCGTGGTCTTTGTCAACACTGTCTTTATGGTTATAAGAGAAAAAAACGCTTTATACTATGGCGTTGGTTACTTTTTAACTAAAGTTAATATTTATGGCTCTATTTTCATTATGATTAGTATCGTAACTGGACGAATTAAAATGATGACAAACATGGAATTCTTGGAAGATAAAGAAAAACCGTTGGGTCATCCAGATCTTTTGCAGATATTTTAATCAGACTAAGAGCCCTAATCTACTTCTGGAGCGAGGTGGGCTGGTTGGAATGACAAACGACAGCAGCCATGGCCCACATACAATGGTTCATTGGAGGACAAAGTTTGGAAACCAGTCCCAATGTCCAAACCAATTCCAGAGTGGTAAGGATGCACAAAAACCCAAGAACGGGTCAAACAAGAGTTCAAGTCAGATGCGAAAAATTCTTGGGCAAAAACTAATAATGAGACATGTTTGGACTTCGACATCGTAAAAAAATGTTCTCGATTTCCGGGATGATCCAGGCGCTATTTTGTACGCTCGCAGTAAACAACCAAACAACACAAAACTGGGACCAATGGCATGTTTCATTTGGCCGTTCGCAGTCGCTAGATAGGCCTCCGGGAAATAACGCCCCTAGTCCACGCGTTGCGAACACCGCTGACCGCACGCCGGTCATCCTACACCGGATGCGCTGCAGAGAGGCAACGCTGAATAGAATCTGAAATATGCAGTAACGCTGTGCTTTTTTGGTAAGATTTTGGGGGTAAATATACGATGCCATATGTAACCATGTCAGTTAGTTTCAAAATAACAAGTTTTATTTTGTATTAAGTGTATTTTGTGAAATAAGTATAAACCAAGTAGAAGTTTTGGCTTTGGTGGTGGTTTTGAAGTAGTAGTTTTGTGTAAGTAGTAGTACTCGTATAATAACTAATATTTTTAAAACATGACAAAAATCGTATCTGTTTTTTTTTTGCGATTATCTTTGTGTTAAAGTATGCATGAAGCAAAGTAAACGTTGTGGTTAATGCTTATAGATATAATTGTCTTAAACTACTAATAATAAAACAGCAGAGCTTTACAATTAACTAAACAAAGCATTCTTTAGACACATCTTAATACAACGGCATGAATCAAAACTACAACAGTCAAGTTGAATACCATTGAGGCCAAAACTAAAGCCCATTTTTCCTCTGCAAAACCTCGATATTCAAACAGAAACATTGGCGACACAGTAATCCTGACAGTTGACATCTTTAAGCCAATTAAATCATCGGGTGCCGAATCATTAACACCCTTTTATGTGGCCAAATACACGGATTTAGTAGAGCCGGCTGACGACAATGACACTTTTGAGTTACGAGTTGTGGTAGCGGGTGTACCGGTGCAACGCGTGTGACATCACATAACCGGCGATTTTGTGGCACCATACATTAATGGGCTTGCTAATGATTTATCTTTTTGTCCTCTGCTGCCGGGTGATATTAAATTGCACCAACCGAAACCACATTCGACCGCAATTAAATATTTATTTAGATTGGTTTTGCTGTTTGGAATAGAAATGCGAAATAGAAAATATTTTATTGTTCAGGTACAGTAAGTTGAGATGTCATGAGTAGCTTAAAATATTACCTACACCTAGTTACAATATATTATTTGCCAGTGAGCCCCACGCTAGGCAGTTAGTATGTATCTTGGGCCTCGAATATTAGCGTCATTAAGGGATTCTTTGCAATGTTTACAATGTTTACATTGTAAACATTCAGTCTAATAAATCAGTACGTATCTAAATAAAACTACGCTCCAAAAAAAGGGTTTGTATCACATGTGCGAACGACCAGTCAGCCATGACACTTTTGAGTTATGAATTACGGCAGCAACTGTACAACTGCCCTCGCTGCAGCCTCGAGCGTTACGTCACACGTAACTGCTAAAAGCACGATCGTTCAGCTAGCACATGTTATGGTTGTTAATGATTTATAAGTATTGTTGTTTGTTATTAGTGTCTCGTTCAAAATATGGACAAGGTGTTTTTATCAATTACATATATCATCATCCTGAGAAAGTGCTTCGAAACTGTGTAAAAGTGCAAAATGACACTTAATACACTTATATTATATAATATAATCCTAGAATGATAATAAGGACACGCACAAGAAATACAAATAATAAGAAAGTACATTAAATCTAACAAAATCATGAAACAATAAAAAAGAATTAAATTTCAATGTTTATCTATTAAACTACTTATCTACTTTATTTAATAAAGATTGAAACTGACAAAATAGTGAAAACATTAAAAAAAAGACTTGTGCGAGGCCAAAAGGGCTCCTATCTCAGTATGATGCATGAATGAGTTACAGTTTAACTGCTTCTTAGTATATTAGGCTAGATTTTAATCAATTACTTAGAACTTTAGTTCTTATTAAACCAGGGAGAAAAAAAAACTAAATCGAAAAGCAGGCTTCTTCCTTAAAAATCATCATTAGGTACATTTTCTTTGCTACTGTTTTATGTTTATTATTATTGATATATATTTATTTTGATTAGTATATTATACTTTATGTATGTATTTATTGTATTATGTAAATGGTACACCACAGACTACCTACAGTATTTGTCTCTCCTTTCCCTTTTTAATCCATCCACAGGTTGTCTTTAAAAGATCGCTCTTAGCGATAAGACCACCCTTTGTAAAATTTATATATTTTTACCCGACTGCGCCAGAAGGAGGGTTATGTTTTATAACTTAGGTTTTTCACCGCAGTCGGGTTTTTTTATTTTTGTTAATTACTTTTTTATGTACCTACATAATTTATATGGTCTACATAAGGAAGAGTATTCTATTCTATCAAAATAAGAATCTTATTTTGGAAAAACCGACTTAAGATTAGATTCACATTAATTTGCAACTCAGTCTCATTTCTTCAAAACCATAGAAATGTTTCAAAACCTATTTAATGTTTTTAACCAAAAGATAGCTCAAATATCTAGTTAGCGACATTCATTAATTACAGCCTAGCAGCGAGTATCTCTTTGAGACAGTTAATAGACAATATCGAGACTATGAAACAGTCCGACAGCTGTATTATATTAGTGTCTCAAACGGATTAATTAGTATCATTGCTTAGACTTACATATCTAATTGGGTTATAATAGTTCGGGGTGCCTCGTGTCTTCTAATATCAATTTATCGCTTTTGATATTAATTCGATACAATCTATTATGGATCACTTTGAATCCTTATAGAATGGGGATTGTCCAAAATTTCTAACCATTAGATTTTATTTTATTTTTTGAAAATTTAGAGTATTTTGAGAAACTAATTTGAATATTTTGATGATTGGCTCGATAGTTACTTAATAAAAAAATATTGAATTATTTTAAGTTTTTAAGGTAGGTGACGTTATCAGTGGCATAAAGATTAAGTGCCGTTGCCTGACTAGTACATAATTAAAAATTTTAATCTGTCAACACAACGTCATCAATCCAAAGAGTACTGTCACATCTGTCAAGCCGAATAGACGTCTTAAATAATCGAATCCTGTCTTAGCGTATTTATTTACAAATGGTTTTTTTTTTATGTGTAAGTGTCCTCCAAGGAATATACTACCCTCTATCGTCACTAGAACAATCGACGCGGCGACTTAGAAATAGAATAATAACGCACGCGGCGACATTATTACTATTATTGCTGCAAGTTGGAACAAAGCACTTCCTGTATTCCATAACTCTTCCTGTATATTAAGTATTGTCGAGTGTTGAAATAATGTATGTAATGTAATATAAACAAGAATGTTTATATTTTTGACATATTTACAATAATTTGACATTTGACAGATTGTAGACAATCTTACTTTTTTTTTCTGAGGTAACGATACAAAACTGTACGGCCAAAGCCAACGTAATTTGAAGGGCAAAGAAGGTCAATCGTATTTTATCAAAAATATCAATAAAATATGACTATTTTTCATAATTAATTAGTCCGTAATGATCAGTAACGCTATTCCTCGAAATGGTTTTTCAATTACAACATTTAAAAAAATATGAACAATGCCCATTGATTGCTAATAAGACCAGAAGGCCAATTCTCGTAATTTAAAACGTTCAAAATCTAGTCGCAGTCTCATCACAGCGACAAGCAAATGTCAAAAACTTGTCAAAATGTAGGGAAATTAGAAGAATTTTTTGACAGATTGAGACTGAGATCAGACTGTGAACGTTCTTAAAATTAGTAGAATTGCCCTTCTGTTTGTAGCCCATTCCCTTCACCGAGGGGAGGCCTGTGCAGTGGGAACATTAAAGGCTGTTTATGCAAGGCACTTTTATTCAAATTTGTTTATTAAAATGATGTTGTAGTAGTTGTGTTTACCCGCCGCGTAGGTGAAATCTAGCTTCGGCCCGCGACTTTTGTCAGTGTAGAAGTCAACCATGAAACATCCTTTATGGCATTCGGCAATAGTATAACTTTCATCAGTGAAAGAATTTTTCAAATTGGATGAGAACTTGCTGACATTACCCCTTACACTCCTTACACTTAAACAAATAACCTTACATTGCCCCTTACACTCAAACAAATAACCTTACATTAAAAAAAAATATTTTAAGACGACGCTTGTGACTTTAAACAGTTATTCGCTTCGCGGCTTCGCGGCTTTGCTATGAAACCTGACACAGATAGCGCGACGATACGCCAAACGGCAATGGACATAATAATAATTATATAGACGCAATGAATCCACCCGACCCCTTTCCTTCTAACCCCCGCTCATCGCTCCGCTATGCCCCTGTGACGCCAGGCTTTAGCACAGTCAACCTATCTGGGACACAGGGCTCCTCTTTCTGTGAAAGAGAGTGGGCCATAATCCACCATGCTGGCCCAGTGCGGGTTGGTGAATGTCACATGCCTTTAAATTTTTGGTTCTAGAACATGCAGGTTTCATAGCTTTTACACTTTATCTATTGCCAAATCCCGTGACAACTTCATTGATATTGCTTAGTTTTGATTGATTACACCAATCACAGAAGAGCAGTGGTGATCCAGTGGTAACGGTCCTGACTTACGATTTGTAGGTCGTAGGTTCGAACCAAGACGGGCTCTTTACTTTATGTAAATTATTTTCATCACCACTGCTATCAAACTGTGAAGGAAAATGTCGTTAGGAAACCGTCAAGTCCAAGAATTAATAATTCTAAGACATGTGACAACTACCAACCGACACTGGGCCTGCGTGGTAGATTACAGCCAACTCAACCAAGAGGACGCCAGCCGGTCGATTCTGTAAAAATCTCACCATGAAAACTTAGGTGAAGTGAGTTTGTTTTTGCTAGGAATCGACACTATTGACAGCTCACTCCACCCTCACTTCACCTAAGGTCAGATTTTTACAAAATCGACCGGCTGTGTCCCAGCAGTACATTATAGTTGATTATGCTACGCAATCACAAGCCTGCAAACTCAAAGTATTTATTTCAATTAAACCATTTACAGGCACTTTTGAATTGTCAAGAAGTCGGTCAGTCAGAAAATATGAAGCGAGTTGCACATTCCAAAGCGTAGGTACCTATGGAGAAGAACGGGCAAGAAACTACATGGACACTCTTTTTTAATTATATTTTACAAAAATATTAGTTACATCATTACTTTTGAATTTAAAATTATATAATGTGAGAACGATGTTAAACAAATAGTAGAACAAATAGTACTTAACAAAACAACAATCCAAAAATAAAATAATTAAAAATAAGCCGAGGCAGCTAAGTGATGACCAGCCCCAACTGATGGCGCCCGTTTACGAACATGACGCATAGATCAGCACCATTCAGCTCAACCATTTTGAAGGGAGCTAAATGATCCAACACACACGCCACCGTCAGCGAGACATTTGAGTGAGCATGACATACTATCAGCTGCCAGGGCACATTCAAGTCAATGAAAGACATATTATATTACCCGGTAAATGGTAGCTATAGGGTACATAGAAGTCACATTTGTGCTATGCAATTATACAATACAAAGTAAATTGAGTTTATACAATGCAAAGATAGTCTTACAATCTTCAGTAGCTCCAACAGAATTTTCAAGTGTTAATCAATTAGTTGTGGTTGTGAAACAGGACCAACATTGAGCCAGGCATTTTATCAGCGATGTAATCCCCTAACTTATAATATGCCTGAGTGCATAGTGTGCGTTTTATACAAGACTTGAATTTTGTCTCATTCAGTTGAAGAATGTGGGAAGGTATTTTATTATAACATTTTAAACAGTACCCCATAAAAGATGAATCTACTTTAACCGGTCTGAAACCTGGTTGAACTAATAGGTACTCTATTTCTATTACTATAAAATATGGTATTTCACCTCTTTTGCCAAAAAGATGTAAATTTTTCCTTACATACATGATGTTTTCATAGATATATTGACAAGGCACAGTCATGATGTTAATTTCCTTAAACAGTTCCCTTAGAGAATTGCGCCTGCGGAGATTACGTATATATATGGCTCTAATGGCTCTTTTCTGCAGAATAAAAATAGAATCGATGTCTGCAGCACATCCCCAAAGTAAAATACCGTAAGACATGATACTATGAAAGTAACTAAAATAGACAATTCTTGCGGTATCTACATCAGTAAATTGACGGATTTTTCTGACAGCATAAGCTGCTGAACTTAGCCGTCCTGCAAGAGATGTTAACTGACCCCATTGTAGCCTTGAATCGAGCGTGATCCCTAGGAAAACAGTTTTATCGACGAATTCTAGTTTCTCTTGATTCAATATTATCTCACAATCACTACCCTTGACATTTGGTAAAGAAAATCTTATGCACTTAGTTTTTTTTCCATTTAATACTAATGAACCAATTTCTGCATTAGAAAATCACTAATCAGAGCCTTGATCAGTCCTCCAGAAAAGAAGGAAAAAAATTAAATAACAAAACGAATTAACCCAGTCTCTAGACGATAAAAAGGCAACAATATAGTACCAACTGCCAACAAAACGTTTCTTAGCTAAACAATATTCCTAACTACTAGCTAAAATGGTATTACCGAGTAACCGACGCTTATGCCGAACGCCTCGTAAGAACTACAGAACGTTGTTGGTCACGTTTTAAGGAATTTTTCAACAATATAGAACTGTTCCCAACTAAAGCGATTTGCAGCAAGAGCATCAGCTGTGTTAGCCTTCAGTAATAACGGCTGGTACACACGTTGGAGATGAATGTGTTGTGTATTGTAAGGTTTTTTTCATGTGTTTGATGTGGATTCTGAGAGTCTTACAGTTATGGGTGAACACATCAATATGTAGGTACAATGCGTGCCACGTAAGAAGAGACTTGACACACCACGTGGTTTGACATGCGCAGTACACGATTTTAGGTATCTTTAGCGGTATGAGGTCTGAGTGCGGGACGGGACCGGACGTCATAGGGGCGGCGGAAAGAGCGGGGGAGGCGGGGTCAAGTCTCTTCTTACGTGGCACGCATTGTACAGCGGGGTAATTGCGTAACACACTAACAGTAGCGATGGCTTTTATTTTGACAGTTCAACAACATTCATTGCGTTATTTACGTTGTTGAGCAGACACATTTTTCGAACGAATGCAGCAATGGATTAACAATATCCTTCAAAATTATTCAGATTGAGATTGATAGTGTGTTACGAATTTTAAGGTGCTAGATTCGGTGTGTACGAAAACACTGCCTGTTTATAAAAGAAATGTATAAGAAAAATAAAGAGGGAATAATATTTTATTTGGGAAATACAAACAGTAAAAAAGGAGCATTTAAAACTAAGAAAATTAACATAATTTTATGTATAGGCTATTTGTTGTCAAAACTTATTTGTACTTAGTCCAATGCTCATTTTAGCGAAAAAAATATTAAAATGTGATCCATTTTGAAAGTAACGTACCACAAAATATCCTTTACAAACACTGATATTAAGACGAAACGCAGACACAAAAAACATTGAAAACGGTAGCCTACTCAAAACCCGTCGCAGCCAACCCGGCTGTTAAGAAACGGGTCAACCACCGGCCCACAACTTAAATAACCCAATTAAAATTGTCACAAATAAAAAACAAAAAAAATTCGGAATAAACTTTTGAATAGAGAACGACATTACCGAGGCAGTTAGCATTCATTCCGTCGCAGTTTTTAAAGTTCAGGGAATGAATAGTGTCAACGGGAGAGCAAGAATAACGAACGGCTGAATAGCAAATGAACCGGGGTATATCTTAACGATTCGTGCATGTGCGCTCTTATTTTTCTGCTGGCATGATATGAAATGAGGGTAAGGATATTTACATCCAACGGCCAAAATATTTTTTCCGCACATGGGTAGTGATTTTCCGTCTTGATGCAATGCTTCAAAAGGAGTAAGTAGTTATTGATGTTGTTTCTTGCGGAGTCATGAGACGGTGTATTTTTATGACGATTATGCTTTGACGTGTTCCCAAAATGATTTAATCATAAACGTACCTACGAGTAGGTACGATATTTTCTGCCTTAAATTATGTTACACAAAGTTTTGAATCGTAGATGTGCCGTGGCGCGTCAAAAGAAGATCGCGTTTTGTTTCGTTTTGACGCCTCTGACACACACGTCGCAGAAACTTGACTGTCATGGAAATGCCATTATTATTGTGTGAGCTAACTCTTCTCAGTGTGGACACTTTTTCGCGCGACTTAGAACGGTGAGGGCAAATCTTTAGGCTGGATTTAGTGCACGACCGACATGGTCAGCGCTGACAACGGTCGAACGTAGCTATATCAATGGAAATTTATGAACAACTACAGTGCACCGCTCATGAATCGCTACGCGCGTACAGCTGCGTCGCGCTAACGAGGACTGCCATGTGTGTCATGACTGTCTGTCTGTCGCTGCGGGCTTGTAATGCGACGCTGACCGGACGACCGACCGTACGCGCGTATGCAACACCTCTTGTGAGTACACAGTTAGCCGTCAGCTAAGCAATAAACGCTTGGTCACGACCGATAATCAGCGCACTCCATCGACCACTAAATCCAGCCTCAAACTTGCACCCTACTTGCGTAACATGCTTTCAATCTCAATCTGAATAATTTTGAAGGATATTGCTAATCCATTGCTTCATATGTTAGAAAAATGTGTTTGTTCAACAACGTAAATAACGCAATGAATGTTGTTGAACTGTCAATATGAAACCCATTGCTACTGTTGGTGTGTTACGCAGTTACCCCGCTGTATATTCACATAGGTACATTCGCAAGTCTCGAAGCTGAAGAACCAAACTGAAACGGTTGTTTGCTCGACCGAAACAATCAACTGATAAGCGGAAAAGTTTAACGAGTATCACTGCAAACTTTGATACCAAAGAAAATCCTAATATCAAAAGAATATTCTTAATAAACCCACTAAGCGCGAACAACAGGTTGGCTTTAAAAAAAGCAATAATACAGAGAGTTACCCTGCGAGAACTGCAATAATCCGTTTCGTTTTATCGCATTTTATTTTTCTCTTATTATTTATTGTTGAGCCGGTTTAATAACGGTTAGGTTAGACGGTTAGATAACGGTATGCCGACATCGGGACGTATTTTTGATGAAATGCGTGAAGCTAGAAGGATATTTAAGTCTCGGTTGAAGTGGTGTCAAGATCATGAGACTCAAATTAAAATGGATATTCTGGCTTCACAGCATTCAAAGAACGATTTCCGATCGTTTTGGAAACATACTAATAGACTGAAGGGCAAACCTAGCCTCCCTGTTTGCGTTGACGGCGTGAGTGATGCTAGACAAATAGCTGACCTTTTTGTGGACCATTTTAGTGTGCAGTCACCATTAGGCCCATCTAAGTCGACGCTCAATGTTGAGCCACGGAAAGACCTAGGAGTTAAAATTACTGCTAAAATGCTCTTGAACAGAATTAACGCGATGCGTCGAGGAAAATCTCCTGGTCATGATGGTCTCAGCATTGAGCATCTCCGATTTGCTGGTCCACATTTGCCGAGAGTGTTGGCTATGCTTTTTACATTTTGTCTGGGTCATGCTTATATGCCGAGTGACATGATTAAAACAACAGTGGTGCCTATCGTCAAGAATAAGACTGGTGACATGGGCGATAAGAACAATTACAGGCCAATATCTCTTGCCACAGTCATGTCGAAAGTGTTTGACGGTGTGCTCAACGCTCAACTTAGTAGTCATATACGTGTTCACGATAACCAATTCGGTTTCAGGTCAGGATTATCCACTGACACCGCTATATTGAGTGTGAAGCATACTATGAAGTACTACACGGATCGCCACACTCCAGTTTACGCATGTTTCCTTGATTTGAGCAAGGCTTTTGACTTGGTTTCCTACGACATGTTATGGAGAAAGATGGAAGAGGTTAATTTGCCACCTGCGGTGACGAATACTCTAAAATACTGGTATGGAAACCAAGTCAATAGTGTGAGGTGGGCTGGTGCCCTATCTAGGCCGTATGGGTTGGAGTGCGGGGTGAGGCAGGGGGGGTTATGCTCGCCTACGCTATTCAACCTATACGTGAATGATCTGATTGGCGCGCTTAGCAGCATGCGTGTCGGGTGTCATATTGATGGCGTATGTTGTAATAACATTAGCTACGCAGACGACATGGTGCTGCTGAGCGCGTCAATCTGCGGGCTTAGGGCACTCGTAGCCACTTGCGAGCAATATGCCAGGCTACATGGTTTGGCATATAATGTTAAGAAGAGTGTGGTCATGGTCTTTGGGGCCAGGGGTAAATACCCGGAAGCAGTACCTTCAGTTAAGCTGAACGGTATACCCCTTGTGAGGGTAGACCGATTTAAATATCTGGGTCACTTATTGACCACTGGCCTTAAAGACGATGAGGATATTGACAGGGAGCGGAGGGCGCTGTGTGTGAGAGCTAACATGATTGCCCGCAGATTCAGGCGTGCCTCTAAAGAGGTCAAGCGCACTATATTTAGTGCTTACTGTACGTCTTTCTATACTTGCAGTCTGTGGGTTCATTATGCTCAAAAATCATACGGCGCCCTTCGCATCCAATACAATAATGCATTCAGGGTGTTGATGGGGTTGCCCCGGTATTGCAGTGCATCAGGGATGTTTGCTGAAGCTCACGTGGACTGTTTTTATGCCGTGATGCGGAAGCGGTGCGCATCCTTGGTCCGTAGGGTGAGGGGCAGCGCCAACAGCATCCTGTCTATGATAGCGAGTAGGCTTGATTGTGTGTTTGTGAACCACTGCTGCAGGGTTTCGGCTGGGCCTGTCACCGTGCATCAGTGATGTCACAGTATGTTTTTCTGTTTTTGGTTTTGTTTTTTAAGTGTATTACTAACATAGTTTGTAAGTATATTGTTACTAACACTATGAGTCTTGAGCTACTTGAAATAAAATTATTATTATTATTATTATTAATAAAACGGACTTCAATTATTGAAGTCGGCATTTTAATGGTGGAAGATATGGCTGGCTTTTTGCATTTTGCCGGTTTATTTGTCATAGTATTTTATTTATTTGAGGGGATAATCAGATGGTTGGTCATAGGCCTGTACATGTTTGTTTGCTTTTATATAGCTTTACAACATAGTCAGCGTAAAACGTTCCCACACTTCCCACTGTCGGGACACAGGCCTGTGAGAGACAGTGGGTCATAATCCAACATGCATGCCCAGTGCGAGTCGGCGGATGTGACATGTCTTCGAATTTTTGGTTCTAGTACATGCCGGTTTCCTCACGATGTTTTCCTTCACCGTTTTGAGAGCAGTGGTGATGAAATAATTTACAAAGTAAAATGCCAGCTTGAGTTCGAACTCACGACCAACGACACACATATATCGTAAGTCGAGGCCGGCCACTGACCCACCACTGCTCATCTGCTGCTTTATCGGTCTTTGCCGGTATAGATTGTTTACGTATTATAAATGAGACTAATCAGATATGCTGGGACCAATTGGGTCCCAAATTAACCATCCCACACTAAGCTAATTTCGACTAATTGAATACTTGACGAATTAAGTAATTGAAAAATAATTGATATGCTCGTATTGCTCGTGTTGATTGGTTGCTCTGCAACGTATCTACGGATTCCGTTCACGCTATATTTGTCGGTAATTAGCCATGTTGTTTATACAATTATTCAACAATGTTACGAGAACTTGTAATTAATTCATTAATGCCTTAATTTATAGGTGAAAATTTAATTTCAATCTGTTTATTCGTTAATCGGATTACTGTAGTCAATGCTATAATTAATTACTCAATTCATTTTCTTAATTTAGGGGTTTATGTTATGAATATTTATGACCATGATTTTTCATAAGATATACAAATAATATATTATTGTCTTTAAATTTAACTAAAATTTTTATTTTTATTTTATACAAATCTACAACAAACAGCTACAATATAAAACACTAGCTGACCCGGCGAACTTCGTTCCGTCCCGCCAGCCACTCTGCCCCCGCCTTTTAAGGGGCTTACTGGATCTAAATACTAAAAACGCAAGTTTTGGAAACAATAAAAGTATAAGATTGACTAAGACCACGTAAGTCCCAAGAATAACTGTTTCATGAAATCATCATTCTTTGGACTTACGTGGTCTTAGAGAGTTGTGTTGATGACTTTAATGAATATAATTCTGTAAACACATATTTCTTACGGCCGCGATTCATATATTAATCAACGTACAACTTAATGCTGACCAGCAAATTGCAAAAAACGTAAGAAAATTTGAATTTCGCGGGCTACCTTAGCGCTTCCCCCTTAACAGGGAACGGGAGCGATTTTGTTGTATACTATGTAAAGGTTAAAATAAGAAATACACAAACCTTATAGACAATATTGCAGCCCACGACGCCGTTTATAGGATATCTAGGATACATAACAATGAATCACTTTCGCTAGGATTAGCGTTTTTTTTTATTTGAAAATTATTATAAGTCATGAAAGAGCAAGAATCACTTTTTTAAAACTAGATAAGCCCGCAGATTTGAATTCGCTACAATACTTAAATCTAAAAAAAACTGTAAAGCTCTAATTACATAAAAATAACGAGAAGCATCAAATCGTTCATCAGCATTTCAAATTGTTTTATACAAAAAATACTTCCAGCAAACGCGAAATGAAATATGTACTCGTAGGTAGTCTCGATAAAAATCGTCTATTTAAATCTTCAACGCCTGAAACAGTCGCGTGGCTCCACAAACCGGGATCGATTACCATACCTAATGAAAACACGAACCAATAAAGCGAGGTGTGTTCACAAACGGTAGCTGCCTCCTGTCTCCACACCCGCTGAGAACTTAATAGAAAAGAAAAATAAAAGAGGAACAAATTAAAAGGAGGTTTTAGAAAAGTAGAGCAGAGTGAATGTTACTCGGATATATAGAGCCAACTGGATGAAAAAAAATGTTTAAGAAAAAAATTATGACAGCTGTCAAATTACACTCTCACATAGCTTAGGTAACATTTATGACGCGTTATTTAAACCTTTAAATGGAAGCTGTAGGGTTAAGCCTTTTATAGCTGTTATTTTATGATTATGCTAATATAAACGATATTTATTTTTGTAAAATGGTTCAAAAAACACTTTTACATATCAAAACTAAATAATTTTTAACTAGATTTACTTTTTCCTCTTATAAAATAGGTCCCAATGAAGTCTTTGTATAATTTTTGTTTAATCTTTGTATAATTTCTTTGTATAAAATAATAAAAGCGAAATGAAAGTGCGCCTTTATTTATTTTTCGAAATCATTATAGCAATGTTATAGAATGAAAAGTGTATCTTTTTTTATTTTATATTTTTAAACGTCATCTCGATACAAATAATCTCTTCGACTTTTGTTAGAAGTAAAATTTGTTCACAGAACTATTGAAAGTTGCAACCCGCTGTTAGTCTAAGCGTACAAATCCTCTCCGATTGTAAATGTCGTTATTGGTTAAGTCGAATCGACGCCGACGTCGCTTACACGCAAAGTGGGCACCTGAACAGGCGGCCGACCGTCCGGCTGTCGGACGGCAGCCGTCCGGCGGCCGGTGAATACCACAAAGAGATATAAACGGTGCAATACGCTCAGATTGGATTGCATTGCAGCTTCCGCACAACGGTTACAAGTGTCAGCGGATTTGTTATTTATGAAACTAATGAAGGTCCTGTAGGTACTGCGAGGTTTTTTTTTAAATTTAAATTTACAATAACTCATTCAACAATTTGTATGTATAATAAGTAGATATTTCAGAAACCAAAACAAAATCCCACAACAGACCCAATCACTTGATCATCGCATAAAGTAAAACAGAGAAAAAAAATCCAATAAAGGGAACACAAAGAAACATAAAATCGCGTAATAAGAGCCATCACTCGTGTCAAAAACAATTTTTCTTGTTACGTCACGGCTCCACTCTCCAAAAATCTTTAAGATTACATCACAAGAACGATTATATTTTCTGGAGCACCATTAAAACGAATAACGCCAACTTACCGCGCCATGACGTTACATTTAACTATAACACAAGCCGTATTGGCGCTCTGCGGAACCGCTAAACTGCTGGAATAAAATAATAACTCAACAACCTCCATTAAAACGCGTATATTTAATGTACCTACTTCCTATCCGATAGTGGCGTATTTTTCTCATTGGAAACCTCAAAGTTGGCGAAGTGCCAACACTAGCGGACCTTAGGGCACCCGTCCAGCCAACACTAGCGGACCTTAGGGCAGCCGTCCAGCCACCGCGGGAGACGCTCCGGGCGTCGGGAGCCGCGCGACGACTCCCGGCCACCGTAGGCGCGGGCCTGCGGGCGGAGAGTAATGGGTAACTCACCGTCCGATCAGGACCAGGCCCGTGCCGGACGGCGCGTACGTGTTCCACGCGCGCCTCAAAGAGATGTCAGTATCAATAGAAGGGGCCCGTCAGGGCCGAAGCCTGCCGGGTCAGCGGGATTGTCCGAAAGGGTTACCGCTGGCCCGGAACATAAAGGGCTAAGGAAGGAACACGGGTGGGTTTTAGTCAGTAAGAGTCTGACACTCCCTTCCGCTCCACACAGAGCGAGAGGAGTCATTTGATAATTTCCAATCCTGAAAAAAAAAAAAAAAGCCGTCCAGCCAACACTAGCGGACCTTAGGGCACCCGTCCAGCGCCTTGACATAAACTCCCATAATATATCACGCGTGACGCTTGCATTTTAAAAATAAATAAAATCGGAAATCAGGCATTTATCTGCCGTAGTGCCCACCTGACAGCGTTAATAATTTCATCGTCGTAATATCGAGTCATAAAATCTCCATAAAATGCGATACGATGGCATTCTAAAATATTTTGATCGTGCAGATTTATCATAAAAGATGATATTCACAGCAAAATAAACGTCGAATGCTATTTGTATTTTCCTTTATTCGTCTCTCGAAGCAAATTCCTTTTTAATAGGATACACATAACACCTACGACATTTTCCGTCAAGCTGTTTGTGGGTTTTAATAGTAAATTCGGCCTTGGCAATACCGAAAACCGTAGCAAGACATTTTTATTAAACACTAGCGACCCGCCCCTGCTTTGCACGGTTTTTACGGCTTGACAAAATATCATCATAATCAACCTATAATGTTCCCACTCCTGGGACATAGGCCTCCTCTCGGTGAGAAGGAGTGGGCCGTAATCCACCACGCGGGCCGAGTGCGGGTTGGCAGATGTCACATGTCTTCGAATTTTTGGTTCCAGGACATGCCGGTTTCCTCACGACGTTTTCCTTCACCGTTTTGAGAGCAGTGGTGATGAAACAATTTACACAAAGTAAAGCGTCTGTCTGGGTTCGAACCTTTGACCTACAACTCGTAAGTCGCGGCCGTTACCACTTGGCCACCACTGCTCTCAAAAATCAAAAATATCGAGATTTCTCCAAAAAAACAAAATGTCGAGAATTCTTTATTAACTAGGTTTAATTTTAACACACATAAATCTTCCGGATTAAATTCTTTAAATGATGGTGAACAGCACATGAATTCGTTGCTTAGATTAGAAAAACACACAAACCGACTCGAAAAGCGGCTTTAATCTAAACTAATATTATAAAGAAAAGAGATTTGATTTTTTGTACGTTTGTTTGTGATAGCTATACTCAAAAAATACTTATCCAATTCAAAAAATTATGTCTTCTACGGGAAGCTACATTATCAGTGAGTAACATGGGTTGTATATTGTGATGTCTTACGGCTTCCACGCGAATGAAGTCGCGAGCAGAAGCTAGTTTATGATTATATTTTATAGAAGAAAAATACATTACTTACATCACAAAGTAGTCGCGTGTTCGTTACATATTTTCCCGCTTTTGATATTAAGTGTGCTTATGTTCTGTGGAGAAATACTTTATTGAAGTTAATACTGAGTTCGAACCGTGAAAAAGACGGATCACTGTGTGTATACTCGAACGAATATGAAAGTGAACTTATCTACTAGCGTGTGAGAGGAAAGCTGGGCCCTCAAGCGCTGTTCAGCGGATATTTCACAAGTTATGGAGTGTTATCCGGTTTAGGTTTTTGAAACGAGTTTTTCTTCAACGTTATTGTTGCGTCCGTATCAAAATTCAGTTCGTGTAACCGATCTGATCGGGATTGAGAAACGTAATCGTACAGTGGCCCTGATTGAGTTTCATAGGTAACATACAATATATCACAGAAAGAATATTATATTAAACTTTATAGCTTCTGCCCGCGACTTAGTCCGCGTGATATTTGTTGCTCCCCGACCGCTCATCGCATCGCCTGCCCGCGCAATTACTTCGTTTTAGCTTAGTGTTCTTTTTGATTTTTCTTTTGCTCGGCTCGTAATGCCTTTCTCAAGGATTGGGCTATGAAATACAAAATAATTTTTCAAAAACGACTGATTGTTTTAGAAAAAACGTTCGCGTTCTAACTAACAAAAACACAAACAAACTCTTCAGCTTTGTTATTAACTTATAAATACAGATACAGGAAGAAATCATAATTTATTCTATCCAAACGAAGCATGCCCTCAATATAAAAAATACACAACAGAAAATCCAAAAACAAGTTTCAGTAAAATCTCACCTTTTTCTAAAGAAATAAGGACATAAAATGCGATAGAAACGTCCTGAAAACTATCGCGTGTGAGTTTTAAACTCCAGCATAGCCGTGCTATTCTGTAATTTATCTCACCGTGAAAACATCGGTGAAGTGAGCTGTCAATAGTGTCAATCTCTAGCATGAGGTGGAATGGCAGCTCACTTCACCTAAGTTATCACGGTGAGATTTTTACAGAATAGCAACGCTGTAAAAAGATCACCGTGATAAGTTATGTGAAGTGAGCTTAAATTAAGCTTTCAATAGTGTCAATCCCTAGAATCAGGTAGAATGACAGCTCACTTTAAGCTCACTTCACCAAGTTTTTACGGTGAGATTTTTACAGAATAACATTACTGTAGTGTAACTTGCAGTTAGCGGAGCGGCCTGTTGGTAACTATGAATTTTTAAATTCCTCACACGATCCCGCATGGACTTCGGCGCCGCATGGTGTGGTATCAAACGGAACTTTGTGCTACTGCGCTACTGCTGACCATGAAGTCCTCGGTTCGATTCTCAACTCAGGCAAAATATGATTTAACTTTTCCAACATGAGTTTCTCGGTAGCAACCTGGAATTTGGATTTGTGCCCAGTTTAAGTCGGTGAGGCTCGCTCCTATTACATGGGATTTGAATATTACTGGCGATTTATGGCTGTACTACAGGTACACCTCTGAGTACCTAACCCTTCGGGTATTACAGGCGTGATATTATGTTGTTATTTAATAGTTTGCTCTAGGCATGCTTAAACACTTGCCCCCTTACTAATAAACGTTGTATAGCGTCTGTATAGTAACACAACGCTTTGTCATCTTATTTCGAAAGTCAATTTACTGACGACTGAAAGAGAGAAATCGGTGTGTAACTATTCATCTGATATAATACGTTTATCAGTAAGGGGGTTGATATAAATTAGTGTGAGCTGCAATGAAGGCACTACAATATTTTTCCAAACTTTTTCATCTTTATAGAAAGCTTTTTATGCAAGATCTTTATCACTCACACTAATATTATAAAGGCGAAAGTTTGTGAGTGTGTGCGTGTGTTTATATGTTTGTTAATTCTTCACGCTCAAACAGCTTGACGAATTTTGATAATATTTTGTAAGGAGGTAGCTGACACCCTGGATTAATATATGACACCCTGAATATAGGCTATATTTTTATTCCGAAATTCTCACGGCATCGACACTTATGCGGGTGAAACCGCGCGGCGTAGCTAGTCCTTTAATAATGTTGATATATGTTTGGAAAAAGTTGGCTTACTGTTACTATTACTGTTCTTTGTCTATACTTTTGTCCAAATTACTTCGCGTCGGGAGTAAGTCTAGTCTTTGCAAGAAACTGACACATTTTTGCTATCTTATACACAGTATACTTATCTATATTGATATTATAAAGTGTTAATTCCGATAACTGGTGGGGTCTGCCAAGGACGATGCCTGCCAGTGTCGCGGGTTGTTCTAAAGAGTTACCGTGGTCCTGGCACAGGCAACTGAAGGAACACGGATGAGTTTTAGTCACTAAAAGTTTGACGTCTCCGCCCAGAGCGGGAGAAGTTATTTGATGATTCTTCTTCTTCTTTGTAGCACTCTTGTCAGAGCGGTCGTGGTCCTCATGTCGTTTCTTGTCTGGTGGCTGATGTGATTCGCCTCACGATTTCTCGCCATCTACTCCGATTTCAGTCAGTCCATCTCGTGGGTGAGCGTCCGCGCCGTCTATCGCCCTCCACTCCACCCTGCAAGACAAGACGCTCAATAGAGTCTCCCTCAGGCCTCGAGACATTTCCGAAGTGTTTGAGGATACGCATTTGGACCTTAGCAGATTTCATGATTAACTACCCAAAAAAAAAGCTAATTTCGAAAATTATTTCACTAATCGGAGGCTAACAGTATTGCCGAGTGTCATACGATATATTTTATGTTAAAACAAAAAAATTGACGCGGACGAAGTAGAAGGCTGAAGCTAGTCATATATAAAAGTGGACTGAAACTCTGTGTAGGTACGTACACAAGTATATCTTGTAACAGGTTGCCAAACATCGACGGTGGAGTTCCCCTGACATCGATAACCCGAGTGACCTTGAGGATCCTCCCCCTTTGTTAAACCTCCTGCGCGGGACGCCGCCGCCGGCCCGTCTCCAATAAGTACACTGAATGTTACGTCAAGAATTTACTTAAAAAACATTATTAAATTTCTGAAATTTTGAAAAGTACCTGTAATTATTTCGCTAACCTATCTATGTATAATAATGCATACTAATATTACAAATGCGACAGTGTGTCTGTTTGTCTGTTACCTCTTCTCGCTTAAACCGGTGAACCGATTTAGATGAAATTTGGTATAGAGATAGTTTAAGTCCCGAGAAAGGACATAGAATAGTTTTTATCCCGATATTCCCACGGAATCGACACTTATGCGGGTGGAACCGCGGAGAGCTGCTAGTATTATATAAATTCGAAAGAGTTTGTTTGTTGGTTACGCTTCCATGCTAAAACAGCTGAACGGATTTGAATGAAATTTGGCCAATGGATAAACCTTAGCCTGGGTACTTTACATCCTAGTTCGCAGTCGAAATCGCGGGAAACAGCTTATTATAATTAAATAGACTACATTTGTACGTAACCCTGTATGACATGACATTTGTAGTTTTTGTTATTTCCTAAAGTATCACCACCTCTGGTACTTGATTCAATTTACAATCTAGCCTATTAGCTAATAAGAAGTGACGCAACAAACTCCCCAGCCTACTATAAATTCAAAATAAATGTCGTACATCTTGGTTCGAAGTTCAAATAACGTATGACATCCTCCCAGACGGCCGAAGGGCTCTTCAGCGGTCAAATCTACCGAAATATTTGAATTTTCCAATTTTTATTTAGAGAACTTTCTTTTGCTTGTCACAGCAGAACTTTACCTGAGGCTAGTGTCGCTCTCATGTCGGATGTATTTGAATTGTTTCAGATAGGCGTTAAGTTTTGATCTGTACTAATAATACAGCTGAAGAGTTTGTTTGTTTGTTTGAACGGCCTAATCTCTGGATCCACCGATCAGATTAGAAAAAATATTTTTGCATTTGATAGCCTATTAAGGAAGAAAGCTATTAACGTCACACTACGACCCTTAGGAACCGAGCAAAAATAAAATACGTCAGAAAACCCCCAAACGAAAAGAAATGACAGCGCGAGCAGCTGGTGCGATGCGACGGGGTGGGCCGGGGGAGCAATAAATTTCACGCGGACGAAGTCGCGGGCATAAGCTAGTGTTTGATAATGATAACACAACTAATTTTCATAATATAACCTGAAAATGTGTTAACATAAAGGTAGACTAGATTTTGCACGCGGTTTCGCACGCGTGGAAGTTGGAAATAATCCCACGGGAATGTACTTCAGGGATAAAAAGTAGCCCATATCCTAACCCAGATCATGGTATACCTGTGTGCTCATAAAAATCCGTTCAGCCGTTCAGGCGTGAAAAGTAGCACAGAGGCGTACATATAGACAGAGTTGCTTTCGCATTTACAATATTAGAATAAGTATTTAAACACACGAAAACGTATCCTACACTTGGAAACACTCTAAAAAGTTCTACTGACAGTAATTTTGTGATTTCGTTAAAAACTATGGGGAAGCATGTACCTACCTGCATAACAAGGTAGCGGATTGCTTTGAGTTGAGGTCCCGGGGTCTAATCAAACGAACCAGTCTAAGCAAATATTGGAACAGCCAGTAGCATCGTCTGCAGTCTTATAATTATAAATGTTGCTAATCTTTGTCTATTTCTACAGTGAGTGAAAAAAGCCTTTAACTTAGAATAGCATTTGCACGTTGTCAATTAAGGGGCTTACATGACCTAAAGCGCGGTCACTGTCGGACTGCATAGAAAAGAAAGAGAAGCGCGATGACACAACGCTGGTAATTTATTGCAAAATATGAAGCAATTAATTAATTACAAAAAATCTATTGTTTGGACTAAAAAAATGAATTAAGTTTTAGTATGTTGCTTGTAGAATAATCTGACAAAAAATCAGAATGATTGTATGTATATTAGTATGGGTTTTATTGTAAAAAAAAGTTTTTAGAAGTATCTTCATGATTTTTTTCTATCGTATCAAATTAGCTGTACCTATTATGTTTTCAACACACTATCTACCTAGCACATATCCTGAAGAATATCATATATTTTTCTGATTTTGTTTACTGTAGACGATCATATGCTTTTATTGTTTCTAAAACTTGCGTTTTGGTCCTGTAAGCCTCTTAACAAATACACTTTGCGTGCAAAGAAATCGACCCAGCCCGCTTTCTTCGATTTGAAACAATATAATTCAACAAGTTTTACTAACTATAACCTAATGCATTGTATGTATACAAAAACCTTTCTGTAAATATGTAGCTTACGTTAGTGAAAGAATGACCGATTCATTAGTTTAGAGAAAATCACGACCTTACAAATATGGGGGTCTAATAGAGAACCTCCGTGTTTTTGAAGTCCGTAAAAAAATCAACTTCATTTTTTATTAAACGAACAGAAATAAACAAAATGAAACTTTTGTCAATTTAATTGACAAAAAATTGTGACACTTTTTCCGAGCAAAAGTGAGTGAAGTCAAGACTCACATCTGAAGAATCGAGTCGATGTTGTCAAAAATATTGCTTTTTATCAAAACATAGAGCACCTATGCGCAAATAACCTGTACCTTACCTACCTTCACACAATATAAAAATAAAAAAAAATATATTCCTTCAGATTTTTGAGATATCGTATTTCAAATGGAGCGCACGGCAGTGTAGGATTTAAAGTTATTTTTCTATAAATTCATAATTTTATTGTTTACATTTTTGACAAATAAATCGCGAATGCAGAATATAGTACACCCACATTTCGTCAGTTATATTTAAGTCTCACGTAATAGTGGGTGAGTCTATTGGATCAACCAGACACAAAAACGGGCTGCTACTAAGAAATTCCTAATAAAAAATCCCAATAACACTGCCTGATCTGGGAATCGAACCGAAGATCTCCTGCTCAGCCGGTCGATTCTGTAAAAAGCTCACCGTGAAAACTTAGGTGAAGTGAGTTTGCTTTTGCTAGACATTGACACTATTGACAGCTCACTTCACATAAGTTTTCACGGTGAGATGGTTACAGAATCGCACTGCTGCAGTAGCGCTTGCGACCATTACACCAATGAAGCAATATATATTCAGTTAATTATAAAAATGACAACTGTAGTAATTGTTTCTATTTATTTTTTATACAGGGTGTTTGGTAGAAGGACCGACACAATTTTCTCAGGGACAGGAAGTGTCATATTATCCTAGTTTTCACCCACAACACCTGTCGTAAGTGGTACGGTAGGTAATTGAGATTATAATATGTTTCTTTTTAGTCACCCGAAATATCGTCGCAACTTTTTTGTTCGTGGTTGTAATAGAGCGCAATAATTTTGGTGTTATCTGCAATGTACATTTATGTACAATTGGTTCTAAAAAAATAACTTGAGTGCTTCCAAAGTCGTAAAATTGTGTTAAGGAAAGAAAAATATCAATTAAAATTCGTAATAAATATGAAAAATAAAACAATTATGGGCTAGTAAATGACATCCCCAATCCCCTAAAAAATTGTGTCGGTCCTTCTACCAAACACCCTGTATAGAACAGGTACAGTAAATTCCAATTAAAGTTTTGAGTTCAAAACAAAATAAACTTTATTTATTCATCGATTGTATTTTCGATAATACAATTAGGTTAATTACCCTTTTTTGTTTTGGGTGGGAAATTAACAAATAACTTCTCCCGCTCTTCGTGTCAGACTTTTATTGACTAAAACCCACCCGTGTTCCTTCAGTTGACTGTGCCAGGGGCCACGGTATCCCTTTCGAACAACCCGCGGCCCTGGCAGGCCTCGGCCCTAGCGGACCCCATCAGTTAGTGCTGACATCTCTTTGAGGCGCGCGTGGAACACAACGCGCCGTCGACCCGGGCCTGGTCCCTACCGGACAGCGAGCTGAGGTTGGAACCCTCTTATTCAAAAGTGTAGGTAAGGTATTTACAAGGCAAGTGATTCAAATTGTTATTGAAACTGTGTTACGCAATGAGGGTGCAGATGTATGAACGTCATCAGCCGAAAGACGTCCACTGCTGGACATAGGCCTCCCCCAAGCACCTCCACTTCGACCGGTTCTGTGCTTCTCGCATCCAACGAGTTCCTGCGGCCTTCACAAGGTCGTCGGTCCACAACCAAGGTGACCGACTTAGCCCGAAGAATTGCCAAACATTAGTGAAAAAAAAAAAAGTTGGCAGTGGGCAGGGCACATTATACTTACAAGACTAAACTTTATTCTTTAAATCTCTAATATTCTTTAATTCTTTTAATCTTTCTTTTATTTTTAATTTTTTTTTTCTATAAATGGGATTATCTGAATCACTTTCTATAGTGAAAATTTCCGAAAAAAAAAAATCTGAAGTCGAAATCTCATTTAAATTGCAGCCATTTAAATAATTATATATTTAGTAATAAGCTAGTAGGGTTATATATTTTGTAGTATTCTATTCTATTCTATATAAAATGTTCCCAACTATGAGGTTAGCTTCCAGTCTAACCAGATGTAGCTGAATACCAGTATTTTATATGGAGCGACTGCATATCTGGCCTCCGCAACCCAGTTACTAGCTCGTAGGACTGGTGGTCAGAGTTTAAGGCTTCTTACTACCTGTAACAACTGTTAAATATCTACGAAAGACTGCTGGTACTACCGGCTTAACGTGCTTTCCGAGGCAAGGAGGGGTTCAATATGTAATGGATGGTCACCCATCCTCGAACCGACTGCGGCCAGCGTAGCCGTACCTTTGATCGAGCCGTGCGTCTGTTATCTTGTGTGTGATTGAAAAAATGTATAATCCGCCATCTTGGAGCGGCGGCCATATTGAATTTTGTGTGATGTTATTAACTTTATCGTTTTTTACTCTTCAAGCCCTTTCATTTGATACCCATATTAAGGGGGTTGAGAAAAATTTGTAATCCGCCATCTTGGAGCGGCGGCCATATTGAAATTATTACAATATTGAGTATTGCACATTGTATTGTTACCAGAACTAAAGGTGTATGCAAAATTTTAGCTCAATCGGATATCAACAAATGGTCGAAAAATGGTTTGCAAATTTTGACGGACAACACATACGCACAGTGCAAGCTAAATAAAAGCTTGTAAAAACTGCAGTGTATTAAACCGCTCTTGGTAAATGTTTCCCACTAAATACTTGTAACTTTCCCTGGCAGTTCAGATTTACATTGGGAACAATGTTTAAGCTCAAATATGGGAACAAAATGTTGGACGTATTTTGTATATTGACTCAGCTAACCGTTTAGCGAATTATTACGGTGAAATATTCCTTTAAAATTCATTTAACTTACGTACACGAGGGGAAAATAATTTTGTAAACAAAAACGCACAAAAATTATCTAACGATTATCACGCGCGCATCAACTGCTGTGATTGGTTTACTAAATTATCAGCAGACATTATTAATAATTCTAGTCGTTTAATTTTGACACGTCGATAATTTTGACATGTCGATATTCGTACTTTTGATACGTCGATCATTTTCACACTTCGATCATTTTGATACGTCGATGATTTTGTTACGTCTACGATACGATAATTTTGAATGTTGACAATTTCAACACGTCGATAATTATGACAGGTCGATAATTTTCATTCCAGAAATCCGGTGTATGTCAATTATATTACTGTATGTGGTGATGTGTTAAAACTATATCGAATGTTTTTTTTTATAAATTATATAAAAGTTAACTCTCAACCTCTAGTAACTAAAGGAATCACTCGGGGAATGTATACAATTGATAAATGTGCCTTAAAATATTTAAACCGAGTGAATAACGTGAGTAACATTTTTAAAAACCTGGCAATGTCTGCAAAGGTTCCGGAAATTGTAATTTAAAATTGCAAAGAAGAGAACCTAAAATATAAGAAATAATACCTTTGTGCGAATTACACAAAGTCCTGCTCGTTCATGCTTCCGTTATCATTGTTGTTTAAAGGTCAATACTAACAATATTTTTATAATGAATGAGATCCGATCTTTTTTTTCGAGTAGTCTGTTATTCAAATAATATAAAAAAACGCTTTTTAGCTTTTTTCCACGAACTAAGAATCTTAATAAAAATGGATTGAAGATTTGAAGTATACATTTTTATCGGCGTTATTTTAATAATAGATTTAATTTTAAAAGCTACGTTAAAATCACAATTCTGTCTATCTCACACTTTAAAAACACACCATTTGTTGGATGAAATGATGAGAAAAAAATATTTGCCAAATATTAAACCGGGTAAGGTTTAGAAACAAACAATTCTCCAATTTTCTTCATCGTAACTCACTCATAGGGAAGAGGGCTACTCTTCAATATGGGTTTAGCCCCATGCACAGTAATGTTTCCGCCCTCCTTAAAGTTACTGGCGATATAAGGGCAGTACTGGAAGACACCAAAGTTATTGCACTAGTGTTGGTCAATTTCTCGAATGCCTTTAATACCGTCAATCACGACATCTTGTTAACCATTGTGGCCTATGTTATGATCTCCCCCGTGGAAATGGAATGGATCTCCTCTTATCTATGGAAACGACAGCAGTCCGTTCATGTAAGGAATTCTTCATCGTGCTGGGGTGATTTGGAAACTAGCTTTCCTCAAGGCGGTATTCTTTCTCCTCTTCTGTTATAATTTTTATTAATCTTATAACTTCCGAACTTCAGCGTGCATATCATCTGTATGCAAATGATTTGCAATTGTACTGTCAAGGGAGGATTGAAGAAATACCTGAAGCTATCGATAAATTAAATAGGGACTCGATAATCATAAAAACCTGGTGTGATAGATTTGAGGTAGCAGTAAACAGTGGATGGATGATACAACCTTGCTACCAGTTCACTTAAATAGTACGATCATTCTATTTGTCCTAGGCTTGCACATCGATAGTTCTTTGAACTGGTGTGTTCAGCCAGAAAGTTACTGAAACACTGCGGGCTCTGTACCGACTGAAAAATGTATTACCAATGAGTACGAAAACAATGCTTGTGCCGTCCTTAGTTTTTCCTAATATCGATTATGGTGATGTGTGCAACTATGATTGCAACTATGATGACCGTTCATCAAGTGCTCGCCTTCTTCAATAGAATCAGAAAGGCAACCAACCGATCAAACCGATCATCCTGTTCACGAGCACATTCGTAAGAAGCTGGCAGTATCATCACTACGTTAATGTTTTCCCATGCTCAGCAGTAGCGCTTACGACCACTAGACCAACGAAGCAGTCAGGTGTTAAATTTTGTAGGGGAAAATATGAAATCTACGCGGAAGAAGTCGCGAGAGAAGTGCTAGTAAAAAAAATAACTAAAACGTTGGTTGGCCTTCCCTTGAGGGAAGGCCCTATCCCTTGAATTTGCCAAGGGCCCCAAACTGTATAGTTGCTCCACTGCCTGTGTCCCAGCAGTGGGCACAATATATATTGCAATTTTTATATCAACATAACAAATAATTATCCATTGTTGTTGTATTGTAGGCATATTAATGAGAATTATTGAGACATTTTGACGGGGATTGCGAGTTTTTTTTTTAATTAGATAACTAGTTAGGTAATTGGTTTTTGATAATAATTATGGTGGATCAATCAGGGAAATAAATCTATATATATAAAATTCAAAGTCCTTCTTCTTCGTGTCGCTAGCACGACTGTATTTTAAATCTTGTTTTCCAAAACTTTGCCACTTCCACGGCGTTGTCGGGCAGAGGTCACTTTGGCTGCATGTTTTGTTTTCAAAGTCCTGACTGACTGATATATCAACGCACAGCCTAAACTGCTGGTCCTAGAGACATGTGTTCTTTGTGGAGAGTAGGTATCGACTAAGAAAGGGTTTTTCGAAATTCCACCCCTAAGAGGATGAATGGGAGGAGGGTGAAATTTCACGCGGACGAAGTCACGGGCAGAAGCTAGTTATTTATAACAATAGCACCCTATGTCAGCATATACCTAACGTTCTCACTGCTGGCACACAGGCCTCCTGTCTGTCAAATAAAATGTACCGTAATCCACCATGCTGGCCTAGTGCGGGTTAGTGGATATCACATGTCTTCGAATTTTTGGTTCTAGGACATGCCGGTTTCCACACGATGTTTTCCTCGATGTTTTCTGTTTTAAGAGCAGTGGTGATGAAAGTATTTATACAAAATAAACCGCCTCACCGGGTTCGAACCCACGACCTACAAACTCGTAAGTCGTAACTCGTACCACTGGGCCACCACTGCAGTTTTAACTCTTTAAGGCTCCTACAAACAGGCACGACACGCGATATAATCGCGCGCGACACAAAGGCACCGCACGTTGCGCGACTTGCGGTGCCTTTGTGTCGCGTGTCGCGTCGCGCCTGTTTGCAGAAGCCTTTAAGCTTAGGTACTGCTACTAACTAAACTAACTTCTCATACTTATATCTTATTTTCCTATTCTTAAACATCATGTTAGTCAGTACGAAGCGTAGGTAATATATTATCTACACCCATGCTATAAAATCGTCTATAAAAGTTTCTGAAACAGTTAGCTTATTGCCAACATTAAAACAACTAGTGTCATAGTAACCATAATATCATCCAAACGAGTGTTATAATTTTTTACTAGACTTATTTATGCGACTCCTTTTCAAAACAAGAACATTGTCATGCATGCGCGTTTCGCAATCACATCGCCGTAATTTAAAAAAAAAACTTATTGGTTATTCGAATTCACGTCGTATCCCGCCATTTTTGTTCGATATTAGTATTGCAAACATTTATTACTTTGTTGTTTACAAAAATGAGTGATACAAGCTTTGATAACACACCACCAGATATTTCTAATGCAGCAATAAATAATTATATTATTACCTATGCATAGTTTGTTTGTATTAGATACTCAGCAATTAAACTTTCCATGAATTTACATGTTCTTACAACACTATACAACACCTTATGGTTTCAGAACCTTTTAAAGAGGATTCATATCATGTGAGTTTTTGCCCGTTCTTCTCCATAGGTACCTACGTTTTGGAATGTGCAACTAGCTTCATATTTTCTGACTGACTTCTTGACAATTCAAAAGTGCCTGTAAATGGTTTAATTGATATAAATGCTTTGAGTTTGAGTTCGATAAAGTCTTGTATGAACTGTACATAATTAAGTATTAAAACACTCGTGTGATAAACCCACATTCGTGTTTTAATACCTCTTTTTATACAAAAGTTGCATAAATAACAGTTATAGTAATAGCACTTAATAGGCATCAGACCTTATTCATTTCATCAACCTGCTTGGAAATGGAACTATTTTCGAATTGCAAAAAAACCAATCACATTTTTTTCCAACTTGGGAATTCCGAACCAATACGGTTAGAGTACCTACTGATGAAAATCATCCGTAGTATTATATAAATACTAGCGACCCACCCCTGCTTTGCGCGGTTTTCACGACTCGACAAAACATAAGGTTTTTTCATATATACATATGTAAGTTAAATATTAATCTATACTTATATATAGATTAATATTTAACTTACATATCGACGGCGAAGTGCCAATAACTTCTAACTGACAAAGTCAAAATTTTACACATACTGGATAAAAACGTTCAAAAATAGACACGTTGTTTTAGTTGGGAGGTAATATGTCTTTCCACATTTTAATTTAATGTTGTTGTAATAAAAATACACTTTGCGATTTCACTAAAACATGCGAATAACGCCTTTAAATTCAAAACGAAAAAAAAGTTAATTTCTCAAAAAGAAATCAGTTAGGAGGTATTGGCACTTCGCCGTCGATATGTATATATGAAATATTAATCTATACAATATACGAGTAGGCGAAGCTAAAAAGGTTGTTTCTTTGTTTGAATGTGCTAATCTCTAAAACCACTAGTCGGATCTTGAAATTTATTTTGGCATTTGATAGCCCAACTCTTAAGGCTAAAGGCTAATTAACATCACGCTAGGACTCTTAGGAGCCGAGCAAAAAGAAAAAAGTAAGGAAGAACGCTAAGTGAAAACGAAGTAAAAGCGCGGGCGGGCGATGCGATGCGATGCGATGTGACGGGGTGGATCGGGGGAACAAGAAATTTCATGCGGACGAAGACGCGCGCAGAAGATAGTAAATTATACACATAAACCACAAACAGTCCGGAATAAATTCGGTAATTGATGGTGAAAACCGCATCAAAATTTGTTGCGTTGTTTAGAAAAACATCGCGATCCCACAGAGAGACATGAAAAGCGACATTAGTGCGAAGGTGTAAGCGATATTTTACTAGCATTCCCCGCGGTTTCACCCGCATAAAGGCTCGTACACACAGGCGCGACACGACACGCGACACAAAGGCACCGCAAGTCGCGCAACGAGCGGTGCCTTTGTGTCGCGTGTCGCGTCGCGCCTGTGTGTACGAGCCTTAAGTGTCGATCCCGTGGGAATATTGGGATAAAAACTATCTTCTGTCCTTTCCCGGGAATCAAACTATCTCTATACCAAATTTCATTTAAATCGGTTCAGCTGTTTAAGCGTGAAGGTGTTACAGACACACAGACACCCTTTCGTATTTATAATAGTATAGTTTGGATGTACTTATACATGTAGGATTTTATTACACTCGCTGACAGTAAAAAGTACACACGTAATATTGACAAGATGATATAATTTATTTCTTTCTGTCGAAACTAGGTTCTCGGGAGCTTAACTCAGCAACTCTAGATAAGGTTCTAGAACCGTATCTTCGTGACAAAACCTAAACCTAGGTTTAGGCTTTGTCACGAAGATACATATGTAGGTTCATAAGAATAATTTTAGGTATTATTGCGTAGACTTTCACCTTTTTTCCATTCAATCGGTTGATCAAACGCCAGACGTGCGTTTCTTACTTGAACAGTTTTTTTAAACGTTTCACATAAACGATTTCACTTAAGCCACAGGCACGCGCCGTTTTTTTTCACGCTCGTTCGACGACGCCTACGGCGCGATTTAAGCATCAACCGTTGCGTTTGCAGCGCGGATACGTGTGACAACAATTTCCTAATAATTCTTGTGATAGATTTCCACCACCATTTTCATAATCTGATTATGTTGAAGTTTAACACACCAATATTGTTTAAGTGACTGTTACTGTTAGCTTGCATTATTCCACTGCTGGGCAATGGTTTCCCCATGACTTCCAGCTCTTTTATGTAACCAGCCCAGTCCCACTCCAACTTAGCGGCTTTTTGAGCAACGGCAGAAATCTGTGCTTTTGATTGCAGTGTGGTGTTGCGAATATGGTCTGTCAATTTGACGCCTATAAAATACTTCGCTCCATTGCACGTTGGCAAACCTTGAGTTTGGGCTGTTAAATATTGGTCAAAGACCAAATTAAGGCGACGCGAATCGCGCGCGACTCAAAGGCACCGCTCATTGCGCGACTTGCGGTGCCTTTGCGTCGCGCGCGATTTTATCGCGTGTCGCGCCTGTTTGAAGCAGCCTTTAGGTGACACTACTAATACAAATTAAAATGGTTGAGACGGATACTGACTCGTAAATTCTAGATTTTTATGAACGTCAAAACGTTTTCCTTAGAAGATATTGTTATATAAATATTTTTTGAATGAAACACTATGAATAAATCAAGCTTACCGACCGGCTTATCCCAACTTGAGGTAAAAAGGTATTCAACCTTCCATAATCCGTCACATATCTATAAATACTTACTAAGCACACAATAAAACTATCAATTTTATTCATGCATCAGTGAGTTTCCGAGAAATAGAGGTATATTTTCATACATTTTGTACCAGTGGGATTGGTGTCGCATATTTTATTTGAGCCCACGTTACAATTTCCTGTTGTCAAAACTTGATCATAACAAGTAGAGTACGATGTTATTCTATATTTTAAGTATTCTTCCTTAGCTCTTGTGCCGGTACGACTTATTTTTACTCGTGTCATGGTAAGTAAATTAGCCTCTTAGCCTGTCAGCGAGGTTCTTAGCCGAGTTGACAGGCCAAGGTACTCCGGACGTTACAAAATCTAGCCACTCATAGAGGTCGGTTTTAATGCATTGATCTGTAACCTTTTAACCGACGAAAAAAATGTGGAAGTCAACGCGCGTATGAGAGTTAAAACAAATATACCTACATATTTGTTTTAACTCTCATATCTTTTTACAGAGTAGTCCGATTTTGATGTTTTTATTTTTTATTGGATAGGTTTGATAGATTTTTCAATATCCGTTTTTTTTTTTATAGTGATCACTAGTCTTTTACCAAGCATGATATTTACAGTAGTCCATGCTCCATAGTCCTTAATAGTCCCAGCCGTCCTTCAAAACGGCGAAGGACAACATCGTGAGGAAACCGGTATGTCCTAGAACCAATAATTCGAAGACATATGTATGACATCACCCGCACTGGGTCAGCGTGGTTGGAATAGGGCTCATATAAAAGGCCTATTTTCCAGCAGTGGAGCAGCAGGAAGTATGTTAGGCTGATTAAATAAGAATTTAAAAACATTGAGCTGAACTGCTTTAAACTGTTCTATAAGAGCCTAACGTTCAAAACAGTATTTTTTACTGATCTGAAAACAGTTAAAGCTTCAGGCAAAATGTTACCGTCACGACAGTAAACTTTAACGTTTTAACTTTAACGTTTTTTCAGTAAATGGTATGTTCAATCATTAAAAGTTACTGTTTTGTCTTTTATTGTTTTACAAACATTTCTTCATATTGCATAGTCAGTAAATCTTAATGAAATCACTTTAATGTGCAAGAAATTATGTGGTGTGTGTTTGTGTGTTTTTGTGAAGAGGGGCCCATGGGTAAATAATAACAGCCGCATAGGTTGATCGATCAGGTTAAGCTATGCTTGCCGCGGATGGTCTGTGGATGGGTGACCATCTTTACCGAGACCCCTCCGTGCCTCAGAAGGCACGTTAAGCCGTTGGTCCCTGGCTGTCATTCGTGGATCTTTGACAGTCGTTACGGGTAGTCAAAGCCCGAAAGTCTAACAACCAGTCTTACCAAGGGGTATCGTATTACCCAGTCACTGGGTTGTGAAGGTCAGATAGGCAGTCGCTCCATGTATAATACTGGTATTCAGCTGCATCCGTTTAGACTGGTAGCCGACCCCAACATATTCTAGGCTAGGCAGATGTTGATAATGAGTAGGTAAGAAATTATTTTTTTCAGTGCAAGCATGATATTTACAGCAATCCATTCTCTAGGTACGTATAGAAAACCCCATGTACAGACGCCAGCACATCAAGCTACTACTATCTGTCAATTTTTTTTAATAGATTTTCAACATTATCGTTAAAGCATAAGGTTCAAAGTTGATTGGGAAAATTTGACAGTTTCGGGTAGCTTGATGTGCTGGCGTCTGTACCTATGAAATGAAACTTAAAATATACAATTAATTATTAAATAAGCCACCACATCCTGCTGCATTTAATTGCAATCTATTAAAATACAAAAAACAATTACAGAAACATCGTTCCATTAAAACTTAAAATTGTCACCGACGAGAATTCTATAGCGGAGCGTCGGATTTTCAATAATGAATCAATAACTCGTGCTATTAATTTCTCACAAACGATTGCTCATTGGCGACGTAAGACTGGTGGATGCCAAGCTTCACAGCTTGACTCATCGCCGCAAGGTTGCCTGCTTGTCGGTCTTCTACAGATTGTACTTCGGTGAGTGTGCCCAAGAACTCCACGATCTCATTTCACCGGCCCCCTTCTACCTTCGGACATCCAGACGCACTGCAAGTTACCATTCCTACCTAGTTGCTATCCCACCAATTCGCACTAAGCGTTTTCAAATGTCCTTTATAATGCGCACAGCAAAAGAGTGGAACTCTCTACCTGCGTTTGTGTTTCCGAGTGCATACAACCCGAATCTCTTCAAAGTAAGAGTGAACAGGCTTCTTCTGGGTGAGCTCACTCCATCGTAGACTTTGTCTCTGTCATCTCTGACCTAGACTAGAGTCAAGAGCAAAGCCAGTTCAAATAAAAAAAAAACGATGATTGATATTTCGTTTTCCATTTTACACGTATAAAATACTAGCTTCTACCGCATCTCCGCCCGTGTAGATCTGGGAAATTATTCCACGCACGGGAAGGTGCTACCGGGACAAACATCACGCCTTTGATTCCCGAATGGTTTGCCAGAGGTGTACCTATAGTACACTCACAAGTCGCCCGCTATGTTTCATCATCATTCCAGCCGAAAGACGTCCACTGCTGGACATAGGCCTCCCCCAAGCACCTCCACTGCGACCGGTTCTGAGCTTCTCGCATCCAACGGGTTCCTGCGGCCTTCACAAGGTCGTCGGACCACCTTGTGGGAGGCCTTCCAACGCGTTATGTTTAAATCCAGTATATTAGTGAGCCAGCCTATTGCCATCAACTGGACACAAATCCAGACGCCAGACTGCTACTGAGAAATTTCTGATGGTGTAACTTAATCATACTTTACTCGACCTGGGAAGCGAACTCAGGACGTCGTTCTCAGCAGAAGCGCTTGCGACCACTCGACCAACGAGACACTTAAAAGATAGAAATCCCATGAGTTCATTTAACCATGTCCCATTGATTGATGTTTCATGAAACAGTAATTCGGATTATATGAAGTTAGAGGGTTGTATTGATGATTTTAATGATTATAATTCTGTAATGTCATATTTGCTCGCGAAACATATTTAAATCAACATTCAAAATTTGAATTTCGCGGACTACCCTGATGCTTTCCCTTTAATATACGTTTTTGCAACAGGCACAGTAGCTTGACCCTTTTACTCGCTCAAGTTATCAAACCGTCAATTCGCCTCATCAAACTGGATTTAAACTTGGCGTTAATCACCCGAGGTTCTTGTTAACTTCCGTTTAATCAATTGCTTTAGAGAGTTTCAGGTGTAAAATCAGGTATGTTTAAAAGTTTGCCAATGGGACCTGATTGGGGTGCGAAAGTCGAGTTAATAAAGCCTATATATTTAAGGGTCAATTTTGCCCAGATATGGGACTGATAGATTTTTCTTAGTTATGATATGGATCCGAAATTAACAGCCGCATCTTTGATGTTAGGTAACTATTGCCGACGTCCGTAGATAGGTAACCATCCATGCATAGGCAGTTGGTCCCGACTGTCATTCGGTGACAGTCGCTACGGGTAGTCAGAGGCCCCAAGGTCTGACAACCAGTCTAGCCAAGGGGTATTGTGTTACCCAGTAACTGGGCACTCACCCCTTGTACAATATTTATGGAGATGATGATGATGGAATTCAAATTCATTAATTTCACCAAATCAAATCTATTTTGACAATGGACTGTTGTCTAAGAATTTCATCTGTACCGTATAGAATCTTACTTATTAGAAAGAAACACTGCTAGGTTTAGGTAAATCGCTTAATTTAATTTCTCCATTGTAGTGTCAAGAGGCCTTAGGACTGGGAGATTAGCTAGAAGATCGATGCCTTGATGTAGTTTTACAAAGTTCTACCAGCGTGTGTTTCTGTGTTCATATGGCAACTGGCAACCAGCTATTATTGGCATCAGGTTAAGGTCACTGGCGACCTGACTTCTGCCGACTTCTTGAAGATCAGGCTGTAACATGTACGGCTTTTGTTAATTATATAACATTCATATTAGCATGTATAGATACCCCCTTAGTAATAAACGTTATGTAGCGTCTGTATAGTTACACAACGCTTTGTTTTCTTCTTTCGAAAATCAAATTATTGACGACTGACAGAGAAATTGGTGTGTAACTATTCATCGTTCAGCAAACCTGAAACCGTGAAAAAAAACCAGCAGTTCCCTACATTTATGTTCACATTAACTCATCAAATTGTAGGGAACACCAGATTTTTTTTTCGCGATTTCAAGTTTGGTCCCATAGTAAAAGTTTTTCATAATGATGAGTAAAATGACCCCCTACAGTTATGGGATATAAAAAAACACGTTATAATGTATAATATTATAAATAGTAAAATTTTACTTTATCATATTAGTAAAAATCGCAAAAATTGTGATTCACAAAGAGAGTCTGCCATTGTTATTACTGTTAAAGAAAAACCTGTCCCATATTATGTTCCGCGTCTGAACAAATGCCTCCCAGATCCACTAGACCCTAGCCAGTCTGAACTGAAGACATACCAAATGAATACGAAAAAAGGAATCTGTGCCGTTTATTGTAAGCCGTCTTCAATTTCTTTGTGGTCAGCAATCAGACCGGCAGTCGAACAGGAACGCTTTTATGTTTTAATCACTGTTTCAGTATCTTTGACGGGAACCCTAATTAATCTTACTTCGTTATTTTACTGGATTTTAATTAAAGAGAAAGAGATATCGGCTTTTCAGCGCCGGGTGTGATTTTTGCTGTCAACAATTATATCAGATTTCAAGTTCTTAATTAACAGATTTTGTTTTTGTATCTGTTACCGATAACAGCATATTTTTCTTGTTAACACTGATTTTTTTTTATAGCTCCAATTTTACTAAAGGAGTTACCAGATAATAGGTATAGAAATATAATATGATTCAAAATCAATGTGATTCAATGGGTTGAAAAAACAATATTCAACATTTTTTTTACACAAAACCCTTCTATATTTTTAAGGAAAATATCGAGTACCAACTTACTGCCGTTTTTGTTAAAAAGAAAAATAAAACCGGGGATTTTTCAATTTCGTAGTTTAAAAAGAGAATCGTTTTTTTAAAAGCCAAAGTAGCATTTATTATTCAAGTCGGCTTCCGCTTATGGTATTGGAAGCCTTATAACATAATGCATCACTTTTAATAATCTCCATAATTACTAGCCAATGGTTCTGAAGTTCTAAGTAGATGATCATAGAGCATTTGCGACGCGGAATTATTATAGCTTGCTAGATTAGACAATGTTGTCGCGACTAGATGGGGCGCCATGCAATTTTTTTTATAAAGTTAGTAGCTTGCGTTTATATCTCATCATTTATGTATAATATGGCTACCTGTGCTAATTTATTTGTCCCAAGTTTTATCGATATGTGTCAGTTTTCTCCAATAAAAAATAAACCTATTAACAACAACCGGTGTTATGCTTGTGGATGTACGTGTTCTTCTTCAGCCATATCTAGTACCTACGTAAGGCATTTTGGATCGAACACCCATGTGGCAGTAGATCATCATCATCATCTGCCGAGCCTTTTCCAATTATGTTGGGGTCGGCTTCCAGTATAACCGGATGCAGTTGAATACCAGTATTTTACATGGAGCGACTGCCTATCTGACCTCCGCAACCCAGTGACTGGGTAATACGATACCCTGTCAGACTTTAACGACTGTCAATGATTTACGAATGACAGCCGGGACCAAGGCACAGAGGGCAGCCGAACTATTTTGTAAAATCTCACGGTAAAAACTTAGGTGAAGTGAGTTTGAAATGAGCTGTCAATAGTGTCTGTCGTGCCAGCGACACGATAAAGCAGAAGAAGATTAAGTGGAATGGCAGTTCACTTCACCTAAGTTTTCACGGTGAGATTTTTATAGAATAGATCGCCAGCAGGATACTTGCGTACAATGCGTGCCACGTAAGAAGAGACTTGACACACCACGTGGTTTGACATGCGCAGTACACGATTTTAGGTATCTTTGGCGGTATGAGGTCTGAGTGCGGGACGGGACCGGACGTCATAGGGGCGGCGGAAAGAGGCGGGGGAGGCGGGGTCAAGTCTCTTCTTACGTGGCACGCATTGTAACACACTATCAGCAGCAATGGGTTTCATTTTGACAGTTCAACAACATTCATTGCGTTATTTACGTTGATGAGCAGACAATTTTTTTGAACAATGTTTCATACATTGAACTTGCGGTATCTTTCAAAATGAATCGGAATTGAAATTGATAGTGTTTTATGGAATTAGGGTACTGGTTCCTCAGTAGGAGATGAAAGAACAGCCACTACCAATTTTTTTTTTTGAAGTGAAAACTTCTTTAGCGGCGCTGTGTACTTTTTTTGGAATGGGTAAAAACTTCTAAATTCGCGTCAGGTCACGTGACCCTGATCGAAAATTCGTAAGACGTAAAACGTCAGACGAAAAACGTAAGACGCGCGTTGTTGAGGACAGCGCCATCTATGCACATCGGGAAGAACTACGAGGGCCTCGCGTACTAACGTCAGACGTAAAACGTAAGACGCGCGTTGTTGAGGACAGCGCCATCTATGCACATCGGGAAGAACTACGAGGGCCTCGCGTACTAACTACGTAGTTCATCCAACAACGACGAGATGGCGCTGAACCACGGATATATAACTGACGACGAGCTTATTTGTAAATCTGAATAAATTCCTTTCACGAGAAGAATAAACCAGTCACTTTGGTCATCATACCTGATTTGCAAAAAACCCTATAAAATAAGGAACACACCTTAACACGCGTGTTTTGTTTATAAGACGATTCACAAAATACACTCGTAATTGTTCAAGTTTTCACTTCTGTCGGCACTACCGGAGTGCCAGTGTTTTTTATTGAGATGAACAGCGAACCGTTACATTATAAGAACTAAATTACCGGAGTATTGTGACGCAAGGTTCAGTTCCCCAACGTCAAATAAAGGAATCATGCCGTTTAATTTGGCGTCTCCTCCAATTTGTCGTCCCTATATGTAATACAAAGAGTAAGTTTGAAACGGGTGGCCGGGATCGAAGCCGTGATATCGCGACTCCTTCGCTTTCAATATCGATGCATTCGTGGCCCAAGTTTCCAACAATAAAGTACCAAGTTTGGATTGGACGCGCTCGGCGTTCACCTGCAGTTGCGCGGAATGCAAATTAACTTAAGTAGATATAGCATTTTATTCTGACAATGTATGATCTTTAATTAAAACTTCGGCTTTCAAAGGTTAATGTTTAATTAGAACTTCGGCTTTTAAAGCCGTCTTTTTTCTGTTACGATCAAAATTTCAATGAGCGTACTAGTAGTAGTACGCTCATTGAAATTTTGATCGTAACAGAACAGCTGACGGTAGCGTCAGCAACCTAAATGCGTAACACACTATACAGATAGTGTGTTACGCAATTACCCCGCAGTTAAGTAACATTAAAATACTTTGTAGAAAGACAACTAAAACCGACTTTGTACTGTTAAAACTCATCATGATCAACATCATTTCAGCAGAAAGACTTCCACTGCTGGACATAGGCCTCCCCCAAGCACCTATTGTTAAAACTAGGTCGTTAAAAAACACTGCACCATCCAGTGTATATCCTGTTTGTGTGTAAAACTGCACCATTAGGAAAAAAACCCGATCGCTAATAATTAATCGATTAAATGGGCGAACGATCAATTAATGGGCAAGTCGACCATCTACAGTCTACTTTAATATTAGTACGTAGGCGCCCCACCATGTGCATTATCGATGGCCGATTCGCTCGAGTTTGTTCCACAAATCGATTTTTTCTCCACCCCACGAGGGCTGACGACGGCTATGACCTGTGCTTGATTGGCTGATATATATATTTGCAGTGCAGTAATTCTGAAATGTTCACAGATTTCACCGTACGATGTCATGAATATGTATCTGTTGCAGAAAGGGCTCAGTACGGCTTTCGATAAAAAACCCGCACCTAGTGCAAGTCGAAGTTTGCGTGATTAATGTGGACTACCATCAGGCGACGGAAAAGTTGCTTTTTAGTATCCTATTTTTGCGAAGTGCGGAATAGTAAAAATGTATCTAGATTTTTCGCCGGGAAATCGACTGCACTGCATTGGAAAGATTGAACTTTTCTGTATGCCGCAAGCTTAATGTTACCGATTCCTTTTTTCGCCACGTTGCTTGTTTTTTTTTCATCTTATGAACCTCAAAAAATTTAGCTTTTAATAATCTTTTAGTTTACCAAAGGAAACTCGACGGTATTTTCGCCGCAAAATATAGAAAACAATAAAAAGAAAATTTTATATTTCAACTTAAACTTTAAAAAAACAAAACCTTAATTAACAGTACCTAAATATAGTTTTTCTCAAAGTCGTTGCGACGCTAATTAAAGGGTATTTTCATACACTTTATCCAAAGCTTTAAATTTTATTCCCACCTTGTTGCTGGCAAAGATTTTGCTGCGAATTAGTTCAGGTCTTTACAGACATTTTCGGGGCCATTATTTTTTCAAAATAACTTAGAAACCTTCTACGCTTGCAGAAGCCGTTTATGAATATTAGGCCAGGAAAAGCTGAGCCCCACATTTAAGCTTGTACTTTAATATCTCAGTGAACCTTGAATCGTATCCCAGCAAACATATAACGTAATTGAGGGAACACATCTTTAAGAATGCGTATTCCGTGGAATGTTACGTAAACATTTTAGCGGATTGAACTTTGATATACATTTAAGGAGATGTTAGATTTTATATAGAGATTTTTCAAAGTATTGGACAAAACATTTAAACCTTTCCCCTTTAATAAAGCTATTATATCCATGTCTTTACAGTGTATGGTTATTTTTATAAATCTATCATAGTTACTAATACGTGAATCCTTCTAATGCTAATGACACTTTGGACTATTTGTAAACACTTACTTCAGACCTATCAGATTTGTTTAAACCATAAAAAACTAACCAACAACTTAAAGCATCACCAGACCTATACCATAAAGTAAAAAAGCCCTTTTTTCCTTTACTAAAATTAGTTTTCTACCACTACAGTTGCTAATATTCCTCAAGGCGACATGTTTGGGCCAGGTTTTCCAAGGGTGAGACTAGATCACCGACGAAGCTTTTCAAGTATGTTGTGCAAGATTAAAATTTACGAGTGCCGACGGAATGTTTTTTATTCAGAAACAGGGAAAACGACCTTACTGAAGAGTTTCAACGTGCCGACGATTCTGTTAAAAGGAATGGTGGATATGATAATCGTATCATTTTTGGACTTAGCAAAAAGCTAGAAATAAAAGTTTATTAAAATAATAAATCAAAAAGAAATATCGATATGGAAATAGGCAATGGAAAAACTGCAGTTCCGCTGATGTGTATGTTGTTTTAAAACAAAAAGAAAATGAATAGATACTAATAGACCGCCAAGTGACAAATTACATTTTGACCGCCCATTGTGTCACCCTTTGTACAGTTTCTATATTTATGTCTGTAATTTATATGGTGTACATAATAAAGAGTATTCTATTCTATTCTATTCTATTCTACATAG
Source organism: Luperina nickerlii (assembly GCA_963855955.1). Taxonomy (NCBI): domain Eukaryota; kingdom Metazoa; phylum Arthropoda; class Insecta; order Lepidoptera; family Noctuidae; genus Luperina; species Luperina nickerlii. The sequence continues at coordinate 27,229,443 of OY979662.1, forward strand.
CTCGCATGAATATTAACAGTAGGTAAGAAAGTAGTTTAGAATTTCAAACTTTTTTTGCTTCATCCGGAACTCTTCATACAAATAAACATAAATATAAAAACAAACTTTTCAAATACAAATATTTATATCTTTACATAGTTGCATTTCTAACGCGGCGAATTCCAAAACACGCGATATTGCATTCCGTAGCCGTGTTTATTGTGATTTTATGCATGTTATAACTTTTATTGCAACGTTTAGCATGGGCATAAACGGCCTATAATGTTCCCACTGCTGGGACATAGGCCTCCTCTGTGTGAAAGGGAGTGCGCCACCAAGCGGGATGAGTGCGGGTAGGCGGATGTCACATGTCTTCGAATTTTTGTGTCTAGGACATGCCTGTTTCCTCTCGATTTTTCCTTCATCGTTTTGAGAGCAGTGGTGATGAAATAATATACAAAGTAAAGTGGCTGCTTGTGTTCGTTTCCAGGACCTACAAGTCGTAAATCGCGGCTGGTCCCACTGGGCCACCTACTGCTCTTATGAATATTTTATTGTAACATTTTCTGCATAATAAATATAAAGAGACTCCCATTCAGTGGCGATGAGTGTACTCGTCCGTATCGCTGGTCCAATACAGATTGACGACAGGTTAATATTGTTACGCAGCTTCGTGTGGCGGGCCATTGCCAAATTGAGTTTGAAGTCGTTATGTCAAAACAATATCAGCTTTGTCATATAAAACAAGTTGTTGTTGTTTCCTTTTCTTGTTTTATTTTGTTGTTTGCGTATTCGAAACAACTGTTCAGTAAACAACATTTGATTAAACAACAATCATGCAGGTTTAGCTGAAAATAGACTCTATGTAATTGATTCTAAGCTCCGTACTAAGGCTGTAAGACAAGAAAAAGTTACTTAAACAATTATTAGACCTATCCGGAACTCTGCAGTTCAATAATGCATGGCAATCGTCCCGTCGTTACGTAAAAATAACATGCTTCTTGACAACCCCTGTGTCATTATGCGATCGATATGCCAGCACGCTGCAATGCCGATGACATTTTCTTCACGACGAAATTATCGGAACGATTTCATTTATGATTCAAACTCAAACTCAAAGCATTTATTTCAATTAAACCTTGTACAGGCACTTTTGAATTGTCAAAATTTAAATAGTCCGTCAGTTAGTCAAAAAGTTGAAGCTAGTTGCCCATTCCAAAACGTAGATCTCTATGGAGAAGAACGGGCAAGAAACTCCATGGACACTCTTTTAAATCAAGATATTACAAATCCTGGGTACATTATTATTGTTGCTTCTATATGTGAAAATAATGTAAAAAAAAACACAAATGAAGAAACATTTCAAAATATAAAATTAAAAATAAGCCTTGGCAGTTAAGAGATGACCAGTCTCAACCGACGGCGCCCGTTCTCGAATGGTTGAGCTAGATGGTGCTGATCCACGCGTCATACGTGGATCAGCACCATCTAGCTCAACCATTTTGTAGGGAACCGAATGATCCAACTGCAATGATTCTTAAGTCTATCAAAGAAATTGCACTTTGTCCCTAATAATTATGTAAGCTACCAGACGACTCGTGACCGTTGTAGTTTACCTAATACACATTCAATTTGTAATGTGTTACTTTATGTTTGATTGTATTAATATTCGTTAACTAGCTGTGCGCGCGACTTCGATGACGAGCATGCCGGAAAAAAATTGGATATCATAGGTTTTATTTTTTTTGTGCGTTATGATCATTTTTTTTTCTTAAATAAAAGTACTTTGTTACTCCTTATAACATCAGCTATCTGCCAGTGAAAGTCCCGTTAAAATGGGTCCAGCCGTTTCGGAGATTAGCTGGCACATACTGACAGACAGATTAAATAGATTTTTTGTTTTATAAATGTTAAGTAAAAAGCTGTTATTTTGACATTTCTCAAGAAGTATTAATAATAAAACCTACCCATACATATGTAGTTTCCGTATCATACCATAATGCTTGAAAGAAACCTTATGTTACCAAAAAAGTTCGTAAAAATCACACAAACAGATCGAATTTTTGCGAACTCACAATGTTAAATTATTAATGATATGCCTTTAGTAATTTTATAGCTTTACCCCCTTAAACGTTGGCGTCTGTATAGTTTCACAACGCTTTGTCTTCTTGTTTCGAAAGTCAAATTACTGACGAATGAAAGATAGAAATCGGTGTGTCGCTATTCGTCTAGTAAGGGGTTTAAAACCGTACGCAAAATACGCGCATTGACGTGGAGTTGCGGACACCAGCCCGTATTACCTATTACCTATTAAGGGGTTTAAAATAAAGCAATTTCGGCCATTTTTCAAATAATATTCAAATAAAACTGCGTTGGTTTAGTTTCAATAAAAACTCAGAACCTACTACAAAAACACAGTCGTCGTTTAGCGTAGACATTAAAAAAAAACCTGTTAAAAATTCTAAAAGTTCACAATTAGGCTCGGATAACCAAAAACAGTGAAAGCTGGTGAATCGGCGACGCTCGGAAACATTTGGATTTGGCTTTTTTGTGTCACACTCAGTGCTGTGTGGAGTCTTTTATTTTTAGTTACTTTATCGCTCCACGTTCGGTGTTCTATTGCTAGAGTTTATATTAAAATCGTTTCACTATGTTAGAGCTACGACATTTTGCTTTACCTACAAATGCAGTCTTAGTCACAGATATATTATTTTCCATACCTACTTACTGATAGCGCAATCCAAGAAGACGCGCCCCACTCTTCTTACTAATCGATGGTAGATGTCGCTAGTTAATTCCGCTAGGATTTTATACACACTAATTATCCACTAATAAGTAATTACTGTGTATCGACAAAACTAAAACACTAGCGGAATGTTGCACACTTGTACAGCCGGTCGATTCTGTAAAAATCTCACCGTGAAAACTTAGGTGAAGTGAGATTGTTTTTGCTAGGAATTGACACTATTGACAGCTCACTCCACGCTCACTTCACCTAAGTTTTCACATTGAGATTTTTATAGAATAGCGCTGTAAGCGATTAGGAAGTCTTCGTGTATGGCGCTATCTATACACAAATGTGACAGTAACTATGTCTGATTCACGCCTTAATGGCTGAACGGATTTATGAAATTTATCACACAGGTGAACCATGGTCTTTGTTAGGATAATGGATTTTTATTCCGGTAGTACGCTCCCGTAGGATGATTTGCGACCTCCACGTGGGCGAAGACGTGGTATAAGCTAGTTAGATATGCGGCAGGAAATGTTTAGATCGATTTTATAAAAACGATGTTTTTTGTCCTACAACAAACTACTATAAAATAGACTTTCATCATCGTCAATGGCACTCTTGTTCCATCCACTGCTGAGTGAAGCCTCACCCTTTTGTGCCAGTTCACTAGTCTGTGTGACCATCCAGGTATTCCCCGCGACCCACCTGCCTATTAGCCTGCCAAGGGTCCTTCTACCATTTCTCGGCAACTATATAAAAAACTATACGTTGAAAAATACTACCACTGAAAACCGCAAAGCCGATTTCAACATTTGAACACGGATTTTTCTGCTCACTTTTATTGCGTACCTTGTCAATCGTGTTTCATACATCGTCAACTATAATACGCTGTTCCGCTGTTCTAAGCCTGTCTGCCTGTGTGTGGCATGGCCTTTACGGCACAAGTTTGAAGGACAATATAAGCGGGTGACGCAAATAGTGAAAAATATACCTTGTATTTTATACGAGGTAACCTAATGATAAAAATAAACTTTTGGTTAACCACGTATTAATAAACTCTATATACATTTGAACTAATAATAAAACTGAAGAGTCTGTTTTTAGTTTGAGCACGCTAATCTCTGAAACTACCAGTCGGATTTGAAAAAATATTTTTGCATTTGATAGCACAATTCTTGAGGAAGGTTAAAGGCTATTATCACGCTACGATTCTTAGGAGACGAGCATAAAGAAAAAAAGTCAGAAAGAACGCTAAGTGAAGACAAAGTAATAACGCGGGAGGACGGTGGGATTCGTCGCGGTGACTCGGGGGCAGAAATTTCATGCGGACGAAATCGCGGGCAGAGGCTAGTATGCTAAAAAGCACTTAGTCTGGTCTCGTCCTATGCAATCAATCAATCAATAGGTCTAATCTAATTCTATCTAATTTATATGTGCATGGTTCCGTAGGTACTAACAATACAGGAATAAGAACCAAGAAGTACTGAATTTTCGAAACTTATTTCAAGAGGAAGGACGTGCTCAATTTTACGCGCCTAAAAAACTGTTGTTTTATGAAAATAATTGCCGTATCCCTCCGAAAAATAGTTGATATTTTTCTACTTCAGTTGTGATGCCAAATTATGAAAAAAAAATATATAAAAAATATTATTAATATTTTTTATGAAAATTTATAGGTAGAATTAGTCAATAATAAAAACGTTATAGTGTACAATTTATTTTTAACTAGAATTTTAAATCATAAAATAGCATTACAGTTGAAGTGGAAAAATTACAACAAACTTTTTAATTATTTCAGGCGACGCAGGCCCATATACATATAAATACCTAAACATAGATATTTTTACTATAAAATAGCACTTCACTGGCTTGTTCTTGTGCTGATCTGTGGTACTTGTCCGCGGAACACCGGTGTGTTCGGCTTTGCGGCACGCGAGCTGACTTCGGGCTCCGTAGGAGCTTTGCCACAGCCGTTTTTGATCGTTCGCGATCGGCAATTCCTGCTTTGCACCGTCACGAAACCCTCACCATCAGCCCTATTCGGTGCCTTTTCTGGCAAAGGCTTCATACTTGGAGCATTCTGCATCGTTCCCACATGCATAATTTTTAACATGAATGATGTAAACAAGTCTTTGTAACCGTATTATTTTGATTTAAAAGAGTTTCCATGGAGTTTCTTGCCCGTTCTTTCCATAGGTACCTACGCTTTGGAATGGGCTACTAGCTTCACCTTTCTGACTGACCGACCCCTTGACAATTCAAAAGTGCCTACAAATGCTTTCAGTTTGAGTTTGAGGAGTACCTGAAGCCCTCGCGGTGACGCTAGTGGAGGCACTAGCCATAGCGCTTTTGGAGTGCACTGTTATTCTAAATTCGCCTGAGTAATCGAATGCAATCAGAGTAATTTTTCTATCAGCCTGCATAATGTAATGTTCCCTTTCGCAGACAACCTTTACAGTACTAACTAGCTAGACAATGACAGATATTACCCTAAATACGGTCATATTTCGTAGTCGGATTATGGAAATTCGGTAAATAAATCACGAGATTTCACTGTTGGATAAGTAGGTAAGTAGTTAGACAGGCTTAAAACTGAATGGTGCCTTTGTGAAAGTTTTCATTCAGTCAAAAGAAAGGAAAGGATAGAAAAGAACTTTTTAGGGTTTCGTACCCATAGGGTGCCAACGGGACCATATTACTAAGCATCTGCTGTCCGTCCGACCGTCCATTCGTTTGTCTGTCTGCCAGCGGGCTGTATCTCATAAACCGAAACAGGTAGATATTTGAAATTCATAGAGTGTATTCTATTCCCGCAATAGCTACAAGCTACAAATAATATACATGAAATGACATTCTTTTTTTTTTGCGGTTTTTGCTTTGTGGTACGGAACCCTTCGTGTGCGAGTCAGACTCGCGCTTGGCCGGTTTTTACTTTATGGTTTTGGAATGATGGTGCTCCAAGTCGTTGTCTAGTTTGTATGTCTGAAACAAAACTGATAGGTGTAAAGTGTTTACAGTCCAGTGTCATTAGCATTAGAAGGGTAGCATAATCAGCCTATAAAATTCCCACTGCTGGGATGCAGGTCTGTTCTCAGTGAGAGGGTCGTAATCCACCATGTGGGTCTATGCAGGTTGGCAGATGTCGCATGTCTTCGAATTTTTCGTTCTAGGACATGCCGATTTCCTCACGATGTTTTCCGCCATTGTATTGAGAGCAGTGGTGATAAAACAATTATTTACAGAAAGTAAAGCGCCTATGTGGGTTTGAACCTACAACTCGTAAGTCGCGGCCGTTACCACTGTGCTACCACTGCTCAGCATAAGAAGAATACGCGTAGTAAATTGGCATTGGCATGGCAAAGTCGTAAAAACTCCGCAAAAGCCTTATTTATTCAAGGAACAATCACCAACAGTTAATAATACGATCTAGAAAATTTGCCATGCGACACAGCGCCTCTATTAGAACTTAGAACAACTCCACAAACCGCAGTCAATGCGGTAGTTTCAAAACAATAAAAACCTAATCGGACAAGAGTAACGGTCAAGTGCGTCCATTACCGTCTTTACTGCCGCCCACTGTGCCCCGGTAACATATGGTACACTCCACGACACAAGTCATAGCACACAGAGCTTCTGCTGGCATAAGGCGGGATAAGTTGAGGTCTATGTGATCAAAATTAGACTTTCCATGAATATTAGGTATTTCTAGTACTGCCTTCTGCCCGCGACTTCGTCCACGTGCAATTTCACCCTGCCCCCTTTCACCCTCTTAGGGGTGGAATTTCGTAAAACCCTTTCTTAGTGGATCCCTACTCTTCACAAAGAACACACGCTCGACATATAATTTCTCTAGGACCAGCGGTTTAGGGTTTGAGTGGACTTTGAATTTTATATACATAGATTGGCAGTTTTTTTTTTTTTTACTATTATTCAGTTAGAAAAGTAGCCTACCCATCTGTCAAATATCAGTTATCTTAGTTAGTTAGTATATCATTAACGCTACGGTCTCCTACAAGAGCGGTGACTGCCACATTCGGCCGTAATGTCTAAATACAGAGCGTTTTTGACACCTTAATGTCAAATACAGAGCGTTTTTGACACCTTAATGTCAAATGCAGAGCGTTTTTGACACCTTAATATCAAAACGGGTGAAAATAAGTGATTTTCATGACATCTGATATAAATATGATGAGAACGCTCCTCTAGGAACACATAACTTTAGTGGTTTAGTGGAAAGGTAAAAAACACAGACACATACAGTTACTTTCTTTAGGATTTATCATAATATATCCTCCATAATGTTGAAGGTAGGTACAGTACTCATCATCTGCCTAGCCTTTTCCCAACTATGTTGGGGTCGACTCCCAGTCTAAACGGATGCAGCTGAGTACCAGTATTTTACATGGAGCGACTGCCTATCTGACCTTCTCAACCCAGTTACTGGGTAATACGAAACCCCTTAGTGAAACTGGATGTCAGACTTTCAGGCTTCTGACGACCCGTAACGACTGCCAAAGATCCACGAATGACTTACTTTCCGAAGCATGGAGGGGTCTTGGTATGTAAAAATGGTCACCCATCCCCGGACCAGCCGCGGCAGGCGTATCTTAACCTGATCGATCGAACTGCTGAACTTAGCCACAAACAAGCCCCTCCAGTTACTTTCTTCAGCATTTATCATATATCCTCCATAATGTCGAAGGAAGGTACAAAAGCTATCTAACTAAGTATTTATAACTTTAGGGTGCAGTCGTTTAAAAGGATTTCTTTTTTCAAAAAAAATTACAAAATTATTATGGTCCTATTATTATACAACTTCACGTTTACAAAACTTACGTGCAGCACAATTACTGGCTTCCACAACTCCTAATTCAAAATACATAGGAATTCATAGAGTTCTGCAGTTGACTGTACATTAGCCCTAGATTCAATTAAACGCTGGTAGCGGGCCAACTGCCTGTCCTGTCGGGTTATACTGCGCCGCGTTTTTCAGCCTAGCCAGAACTTATGACGTAATACTAAATACCTTTTTATTTATTGTTGCGGATTTTTATGACATTTTGTTTTTATTGTTTGGTATGTATTAATTAACTGGTATTCAGCTCCATCCGGTTAAGTCTAACCATACCATACATAGTTGGGAAAAGGTTGGGTAGATTGATTTTTGTTTGGTGTGTATTATAAAAGTGAAGATATAATATAATAATACATTTATTGCAGTCACTCATACAGTACATATTAGTATATTTAGCATAACTTTTTTTTCCGGGGTGGAAAATTCTCATGGATGACCGCCGCTCCGGGTTGGGTGTCGGGGTCTGTCAGACTCTTATTGACTAAAAACCACCCCGGTGTTCCCTTCCCACACTTGGACCGGGGATCATGGGAACTTGTACGTCTTCCACCCCGGCTCTGTTGGAATTGCCCGCATATGCATTATTCTTATTTATATATTGAAAGGAGAGTTTTACTAATATTAAGTGAGATGTGTGATCCCACACAAGTCTAAAAGAATAGTACAGTAATTATGGGAAAGTAAGGATTTCAGTCAATGTATGTATAGCCAGTGAAAAGAGCGTGAGGGAATGGCTAGACGAAAACCACGGTACCTTTGTTAAGGTACCGTGGTTAGGTTAGTGCCTAGAGATGTAAATATTTAGTAACCTACCTGAGTGTCAGTCTGAACTCTATTTGAGTCATTCTTTTTGTTACTTTGAACCTCCATTCGTTACGTTCAAAGTATTTTTTCAATACAATTTCATTCACCAGATAATCCTGTTAGTTGAACGAGTCGTCATACCAATAATACAGACCACATGAATGCCAGCTGAACATAACAGTCGGCAGAGATCTCTAAACCCGTGCCAAGTTTTAAAGCAAATATTCGACAAGGTTCTCCGTAAGACCTGAGTTATCTTTTGAAACTTTGTCCCATTGTAAGTGCTGTGAATGTTGAGTTGGAGGACCTATTCAAAACTTACTTCATGCTGCTTCAGGGTTTTGAAAACCAGCAACAAGTAATATCGTACCATGTTCCTTCTTAGGTGGATTCACCTATTTATTGGGGTTTATTGAAAGAGCCTGTGTTATTGGTAATGCTTAAATTCAGTTCGGGGCGTCCTAAGCAGTCATCAGCTTTGTGTTCTTGCCCATGTTAATTGAAGTCGGCGCAACACGTTTTATTCTGCCATCAACCGTCACCGAATCATTCACTACTTTGCATCGTGCGCATCTTGGCATCAGCCCCGCTTATTTTCCTTAGACGTACGCAGACATTGAGTTTGAGTTTTTGAGTTTGATTCAAACTAAGCTGAGAATCAGCAGTTTTTGAACGTCAAAGTTACATAAGACAGTCCTCCAAAACGCCCGCCCTTCACCACTTCCTAATGTTTTAGCTGGGAAGAAGTGGCGCAAAGAACTCCCCAGCAGCGCAGCTGTCTGTTCAGTTAGAAAAATTTGATAATAAACAATAGTGACTAATTAACATTACGCAACACAAAACATTCAATTAAATTATTTGTTGTATGTCAGCTAGCACACGTCAATTTACCATCAATAATTTATTATAATATCGACCGATAATATGTTGTTAATATGTTACGGTGAAACAATTTTATAGTTGTACTTACATAATCAATTCAGTTTGTGGGGGTGTCAATGTTATAAGGTCGAAGACCCCTGTTGAAGATAGAGCTCCTTTCAAACTGGTAAAATCAATAATTATTGTCACCTCACGAGGCAATAAAATTGAAATGTCTTATTTAAACAAAGATAACTGGAAATCTCTGTTTCTATAGAAACATAAAAATCGGTCTAATTTGGCTGTAATACTATTTTTCGAAAATGTTCTCTACTAACTTTTTAGACCATTGTATCCTGCTTACCTATGAAGTTTCATTTAAATCGGTTCATTCATTTCGAAAAATAAGGGCTTGAAAGTTTGTATAAAATGCCGTTCGGTGTAAACGCTCTTAACGTTAACTATTATCTAGGATTCCGAAGTAAAGTTTACTAAAATTGTACAAAATAGATTTCGTTGCTTGGTCCCAAAGTCAATTAAGTTAATCTTTGATTTATCCAAGATGTAGTCTTCTTCTTTAGATATTATAAAATAAAGTAGCTTTTCGTATTTGTCTGTGTGACCGTGTTGTTCTTCTAAACTATACAACGGATTTTCATACGGTTTTCAACATTATTTAGAAAATTTACTCCATAAGATTTATGTGTGCAAATACATTAATATTGAACGTACATTTTATAAAGAAAACTCGATGTTTCGTCAAGTCGTAAAAACCTTGCGGCGTAGGGGCCGGTCGCTAGTGTTTATTTAGAATTAATTCAGTTCTTTCTTCAATTGTGTTGTTTCATCAGCCACTTCTACAGAAGTTACGTTATTTCTCCTTCGTGTCAATTGACTATATATCCATTTTTGAACTACACTCAAATTGGCTATGGTCGAGGCAACTCGTGCGATACCCAAGTTCCATTAAATTGATTAATAAGACTGAAGATTGTTTATGTTCAATTTACTGTTTTGAACGTCCATTTATTGGTGTTGTTTTGTAATTCAAGTTCTAAAATAGTAATAAACAATGGTCGGTAAAATCATCTTCATTCTAGGGCTAATGTTTCCATTGGAGAAATAAAATGAATGTTTGACAGTTTTTGTATGAAATAACTGTCAACATTTCAAAATTATTCCTCGAATAAAGTTATCAGAAGATTGAAAAATTAGCCCTTAGAAATCTTATCTTATTCGTAATTTTAGGTATAGTAGTTAGCAATACTAAACGTGCATTCAACAATATTTTATAATTACTAATCAAGATATATACAACTTTACTTTAACCAAATCTTAAAATAACAAAATTCAACTAAAACTAAACAGAAACTAAAAAATAGCGTCGAAAAATTCATCCGCATCGCTGTCAACTGGTAATGTACCCAAGAGACTGGCGGCATTACCACGTTGTATGGCGATGCTTAGCCTCTGTCCAAGGTAAAAGCCAGCCCTTGGGTCACGGGAAGTGTCAACCAGCCGTTTCGAAATTTCTTTAAAAAGACCATGAGCACTCGGACCCCACGGCCCGAGGGTTTCAACCCCAAACGGCTCGAAAATATAATTAATTAATAAATATAATTAATTATAACGTGCATTGTATGGCTTCACAAATTACTTCAGATATTCATAGATATACCATATTCTTCGTACTTAGTATCTTCTGCCTCAATATCTCGTTAAAATAAGAAATTTTCTTAAACACAAAAATATTTACTATAAAATGCAGATGATGTAAATGTGTATGCGTGTATTTAATGTAATAATGATGTAAATGTTTAATGTGTGGAGGCATGCCTTCACTACCCCTTCTGCCTTCGTGTTGTTTTTAACAACTCCAGTTTTTAAATGGAACACCTGGACCTGTTGTCATGTAACTTTGCCCCGATATTAATTATAAATAGTTAATTAGCGCCGGTGAAGTTGTGCCAACTGTCACTGGAAAGCGCTATAATTTTTTCGGGGGCACTAGGGCAAAATCTTGCTCTGCAATACGTGCTAAGATTTTCAAGCTGGACTGGGAATTAAAGGAAATAGAGGATGTCAGCTTGCTTGACATCTTGACTCTCCAATTCCATGCTCGACGCTTGGAGATATATATATATACATATATATATATATATATATGGAAGTGTTTGTGGATTGGGACAGCTGCATTTAGCCGTGTTTTTCTCTTCATTATCTATATACCTATATGCTTATAATAAAGCTAAGAGTTTGCTTGTTTTGTTTGTTTAAATGCTCTAATCTATGGAACTACCAGTCGGATTTGAAAAAATATTGTTACATTGCAGAAACTACAACCCTTAGGTGACAAAGACTGGCAAACCTCTCTGAAAAACGCTGGCAAACCTCTCTGCTGAACTTTCAATGACCAGGTTTGAGCGCCGTATGTGAGGATAGGGAGTTATTTGTTTATTATTTTTTTTTATACTTTATTGTACACCATAACAAAAAATAGATCGAATACTACAAAATATACAATGGGTGGCCTTATCACTTATGATGCTATTTGCATAAATGATAATTTTCTTTACCTCGTTCCTTTGACATTTCTTAAAACAGGGAACTTCGAAATTTGCTTGCCTACTCAGACTAATTTGTCACCACTATTATACATTCACGAATGCACATTATCGTCACGGTAAATACTTTTGGCACAACGTGAAATAGTTCATGAAAAATGTTTGGTCGTAAGTTTTTTCGTACGTTTTATTTTTATAGGAGACTCTTAGATTATTGATAGTGTTATGGTGACGTGGTAAAAACCACGCCTTCTAGTAATTAATTGTTACGCCCTATCTTCGCTGTGTTCCGTTAAGTGGTAAGGAGGGTTGCATGTATTATTATCAAAAATATAATTAAGAACATGATACGGTATCAGCTCTTTTTTCTTAAGAAAGTTTTGCTCAGTCCACACTAGTCTTTCACTTATGTAGACATACTCAGCCCATGAACAACCATAGTCAAATACCACCAGGCCAGACCAGGCTATCGTCCGACTGCAAGGCAAATGACCTTTTCTCATACAGAGAAGGAATGAGCATTGATCACCACGCTTGCTCTAGGCAGGTTGCCGATTCCAGACTTATATTAATTATAAGTCTAGGCTTCCACTAGATGTTTTCTGTCAAGTATATAGTCAGAAAATACATGTGAATTGAGAAAATCACTTTGGTATTCTCTCGGATTTAAACGCACAAACTCGTTCATCAGAGGCAATTATGTTCTATGCTAAGACCGCTGCTAATCTAATAATTTTTGCTGTACGAAACGCAACGCTTTGAAGAATATAGTTAACTAGCTTCCGCCCGCGGCTTCGCCCGCTATTTATGTCGATAAAAACTCTCCTATGTCCTTCCCCGGGATGCAATCTATCTGCCTGCCAATTTAATTGAAATCAGTTCAGTAGTTTAGGCGTGAAAAGGTAACATACCTACAGACAGACAGAGTTACTTTCGAACTTATAATATTAGTATGGATTTTAATGACTTCTTCTCTGATTTTACAGCAGTAAAAACAGATTATTTAACGGTGTGCGTGTATGACCACATTTATCAACGTAAACAAAGCAAAAGGAATATATGTATACGGATCGTTCCAGGTGGCGTTTTGTAGTTACTGCATACCCCCACGAGATAAACTGGTTAAGTTTATATACGTATCTATGAATGTATAAAATTACTACCTGTATTTCCCTGTTAAACTAACGTTCCTGTTGACGTCACCTTCTGGGGTTACGTAACCTTGAGTGACCAGGCTTAAAACGTACCTCTAGTCGTATGTTACTGACGGAAATATACGATCAACCGTCGGTCAGCCGAATCGGTCAATCAACAATGGTCAGGCGAAAGCTGTTGACCTATTGTAGGGAAGGGGTTTGTGACATTAACATTTTCGTGTTAACTACACTCGATGCCTTTATTAAGGTCCCCTTGCAGTGTACGAATATTCAGCCTACAGTCGAAACTTACGACTTTAACTACCCCAACAGAAATAGTCAAGCTACGGAGCTAATTAGGTATTAGTTATATCTTTAAGGCTCCTGCAAACAAGCGCGACGCGCGATGCGAATCGCGCGCGACACAAAGGCACCGCTCGTTGTGCGGCTTGCGGTGCCTTTGAGTCGCGCGCGATTTTGTCACGTGTCGCGCCCGTTCGAAGGAGCCCTTACTGTAAATAGCCGGCCCAGGAAGAGATGGTGCGACGACATAGACGTTTACCGCCAGGATTGGATCGAGGTGGCGCTAGAAAAGGATGCCTGGAAGGATTGCTTTGCTCAGCAGTGGGACAGCGTAAGCGAAGAAAAAAAAACTGAAAATACTAATCCATTCTTTATCCAAACTACCTACCTAATATATGCGAAACTCTGTCAATTTTGTCTGAGCATGGATTTCAATGGAATTTGGCACACAGGTAGACTATGACCTGGCTTAGGACAAAGGATATTTCCGAGTTTCACGCGGGCGAAGCCTCGTGCTAAAACTAGTAGGTAAATTATAAACATACAGTGTCATGGAAATCAGAATTTTGAAATAAAAACAAATTAAGTTATATTATTTGTGTCTGTCAACGCACTTAGGTGTTAGGAAAACCTTGTGTGACGTAACGTTTCGTCGTCATCTCTACTGCCATTACCGCGCGCAAATATTAACAGAATCAAATATTTGATGTCAAAATTACAAATATTAATTAACCTTTTAATGAACTTCGTCTTTAGGAAATATTGCCTTCAAGTGCCATCTTGGAAAATGATTAAACTGGTGATCGGTATTTTGTTAAAACGATGGAATTTACGACTAAAGGCTCCTGCAAACAGGCGCGACGTGCGAAGCGAATCGCGCGCGACACAAAGGCACCGCTCGTTGCGCGACTTGCGGTGCCTTTGTGTCGCGCGCGATTTTATCGCGTGTCGCGCCTGAACGAGCCTTAATTCTTTTGACATCTTAAATTGAGCAATTCACTGACAGACAACGCACAGCCTAAACCGCTGGTTCCAGAAACATTAAATTTTACACAAGAGTTCCTTAAATAAGGAAGGTGAGCTCTTAGAAAAGCTTTGAAAAATGATCCTCTAAAGAGGATAAAGAGGGGATGAAAATGTGTATGGAAGCTCGTAATTTTCGGAAATCTCATCGGGCACATGGCTTGCGCCTAATTACTTCATCTTCCTTTTTCTATATCCACGGCAAGAGAGAGTAAGAAGAGACGGCGAAGGAATGAAGCCATCACTTTAGATTATCCAATCAGCGCGGCCGGCAGTTCGAAAGGTCCATATCAGCCAATCAGCGTTTGCGATTCGTGGAACATAGCTAGTTACTTGCAATTATCTAGATTGGAGTTCTTTGCAATGTTTCTGAAAAAAATCTAGGATGAAAGCAAACTTCTAAATGTTCTAGAATTCTCGCATTGATTGCTTTCCTGTATCGAATTGATGGAATATACAGATATGTAGGTACCTACTTATACTACGTATTCTTCAATAGTTGAATGTTCTAAAGCGCGACTGCTGAACATAGAAGACCTAGGTTCAAGTTCCCGGTTGGATTTAGTGTTATTGAGCTATTCAGCAGATATTTTACAGAAGCAACCCGGTGTCTGGATTTAACGGAAAGTAGCTTCACCATATTTCGTTGAAATTAAACATAATCTGGCGGAATGTAGCTCTGCTTAACCCTTCGAAGCGTACAGGCGTGATGTTATGTCACATCTACTTCATCATCATCACCCACAGCCCGACTTCACCTTCAGCTGGGTAAGTCCTCTCGTTTGTTGTGCCAATCCCCACACTCCTGTGCCAGCCAGGTTTTGCCCGCAATGGCAACAATGTCATCTGTCCACCGGACGACCAACATCTCGTCTTCCAGTTCTGGGACGCCACTCTGTCCACAGCCATACCACACCTACTTTCGTAACAACTACCTAGGTAATTTGTGTGTAAACATAAAGCCAGTTATAAATTGGCGATAATAACTTCTAACACAACAAAAATGATAATCTTTGATCTTTCCTTTTAGATCTTACAATCTTATTATTTTTAACACATTTTTATCAACCCACCTGAAAATAATCCGGCCCACACTAGACTCAGTCTCAACACGGGAAATAATACTTTAGGACTATTGGCACATGTGTCAAATTTGCTTCAGATATAAACATTGGGTATTCTTTCGTGTGCGAATGGAATTAAAAAAAAATGCGAATGATTTGAAAGTTCGTAATAGTTAGATTATTTTGCTTTTTTTGTTAGCAGCAATAGTTTTATGTCGCTAAAAGTAAAAAAACATATATATAACGTAACGACTGTCAAAGATCCACGAATGACAGCCGGGACCAACGGCTTTTCCGAGACACGGAGGGGTCTCGGTATGTAAAGATGGTCACCCATCCACAGACCAACCGCGGCAAGCGTAGCTTAACCTAATCGTTCGACCTGTGCGGCTGTTATTATAATATTATAAATTAACATCAATTCCCACGGCCTTTGCCAAGTCTTAGTAGTGGTAGTTGTATTAGTCAATAACATAGCAGTTCAAACATTTGGATCACCAAAATTTTAAATCATTACAATCATGTGACAGCTGAAGTGGAAAAATGTCAGCTAACTTTTGGAGGTCACTATTTGGTATATTATTGTTCAGAATAAGTAGGTAACTGTAATATGACGTTACCTACTTACCTAAGTAACAACAGTACCTACAGTGGCGAAGATTCCATACAACTCGATTTCTACCAGCTTCCCTTTAATAAATGGCACAGTCAGTATTCTATAGACAAATAATATAATCATATTAAAAATATCTACTCCGGCTTACCTCTTACAAAAATTGACCTTTCGCTACTGCCACAGTGTACAAACGCCAGCACATCAAGTTACCCGAAACTGTCAAATTTTCCCAATCAACTTTGAACCTTATGCTTTAGCGATAAACTTGAAAATCTATTAAAGAAATTTGACAGATTGTAGTAGCTTGATGTGCTGGCGTCTGTACATGAAGTAGTAACCTATTTCCTCTGCTACCTCCGATCGTGTCTGACGAGCACTGCAGTTGTAACAATATCCATTACAATTGCAATATGTCTTAAGTGACGTCACTTAAGGCACAGTCTACGTTTCACCGCTTTGTTCCCGTCACTACAAGACGAGTTGAAAAGTGTCATCTTGCTGCAGTAATTAATTGTTAGTGGCGCACTTCGAATCAGATCAATTTATTTGCCATGAGTATTGATACAGTCTATACTACAAATAATTAAGCTGAAGAGTTTGTTTGTTTGAACGCGCTAATATCTAAAAATCCCATACAGATTTTAAAAAAATGCATATAAAAATATTGCAATTAGTTTATTTCAAGGGGAATCATTCAAACGGCATTGTAATAAGACAAGAAACTTTACTATTAGATAAAGCAAAATTTATTATCTTTTAATGAAATAACAAAATCTGTTTATTGATACTAGTCCTAGACTATAGATTCGGTGCCCATAAATGAAAATAATGGGGTGTGTAATAAATAAAGTGACGTTTAAACATATACCCCTTACTAATAAACGTGTATATCGTCTGTATAGCTACACAACGCCTTGTCTTCTTCTTTCGAAAGTCAAATTACTGACGACTGAAAGAGAGAAATCGGTGTGTAACTATTCATCTGATATAATACGTTTATTAGTAAGAGGGGAAAAATGTATAGTCAAACAGTCGCTAATCACTTCTTAACTTTAAGCAACAACTTGTATAATAAATATAAATAAATTTATTCATAAATAAATTTATTTATATTTATTATACAAGTTACAATTAATTGGACTCCAATAGTTAGTAACAATATTAATTAAAAACTTTGTTAGTAAAGTTAACCTACACACTTAACCTAACACTGCCAGTTAGTTAATGAGAATGCATGCTACAAGTTCAACACCGATGAGTCTTTAATTTTGACCAAAACACATAGCAAATTGTCATTTGAATGCTGCACCTATCCAGTGATAATTGCGCATATTGTCCCATTTTTTATTTAGTTTAGTCGCACATCTAATCTGATCAAGGCATTGCATAGAAAGTGAAGCTGAGCTACAAGCGGTGCGTTGTATGTCAGCTGTCGGAAGAGGTTATTGCGGCGTTTGTAAGCGGAGCGAGCAACACGAGCGGCGGGAGTGATGCGAGCGTCGGGAGCAAGCTGTCGCGCTTTGAATATCAAATGCGTTACGCGACAATGCGACTTTCCGTTCCAATACCCCGATACTGTTTGCAGAACGGTGACAGTTAAGAGAATTGCTTGAAATGGGGTTGTTTCAGTGCATAATTAAATAGTGATAGGTACCTACAGCGAAAATAGCAATAAAATATTCGTTAGAGCAGTGGTATAGCCCAGTGGTATCGGCCACAAGTTACGGGTCGTGAGTTCGAACCCAGGCAGGCTACTTTGTTTTTAATTTTATCACCACTACTCTCAAAACGGTGAAGGAAACCAACGTGAGGAGGCAATGTCTTAGAATTAAAAAATCGTAGACATGTGACAACCACCAACCCGCACTGGGCCCATGGGAACGGACAGACGGATGGACGGACGGACAGACAGCGGAGACTTAGTAATAGGGTCCCGTCAGCGCCCTTTGGATACTGAACCCTAAAAATGGACTGTCAAGCAAAACCATCAAACACCAGCTACATCCACTACCCAGGTTACATAATAAAAAAGTCATAGTAAATATTCACCTTCACAAACAAGAAGCGAAGTTACTTAACTCACTGACTTGACGGATGACTGTTCCACCTCGACCACAGCACACGGATCATTAACGCCCACCGATCACACCGACGACACTTTTAATTTCAAATGCAGCTCGCCCATGCTCTTAGCGCATAACCGGGCATACAAAATTCATCAGGCGACGTGTTCGGTTCAGGCCACAAATTGTGCATTATACAGTCTGTTCCCAGAACATGTCGCCCATTCGACGGGGCTTGTTTACGTAAGCAGTGTGCTGGTTATGGAATATTAGAGAATGTCAATGATATTATCTGGTTTAAAGTATCAATTGTTGTTGCGATTTTAGAGGTTTTGGCGATGGTTTAGTAAGAGGTATTACCGAATATAACCAGTTCATAAATTCAATAGGGGACAGTGGCATACAGGCATTCTTAAACTGTGTTAAAATGTTTTACAATATTTTGAATGCACTAAGTGCGTCGGACGAGAGAATGCGTTGTTGACACCTGTAATTTCTACATATACAAAAGAGTACGTGTTTTATGAATTTGATCTTTATTAGCTACTAGAATTGTCACACTGACATGTGTCAGGAACGCATTTTCCCGGCGGGCGGACTGTAATTATATGCAAAGACGATGTACAGACGCCAGCACATTAAGCTAGCGAAACTGTCCAATTTTCCCAATCAACTTTGAACCTTATGCTTTAGCGATAAACTTGAAAATCTATTAAAGAAATTTGACAGATTGTAGTAGCTGGATGTGCTGGCGTCTGTACCTACCTGGAATAATATGACTAAACTACAATATGTACAAGTATTAAAATTTAAGCTATGACAGAAAAAAGAATCATGTTACGTGATGCTCACATATTATTTACAAATATTTGCCACCATAGACGGGTTTCCTAACATTTTAACATACAATGAATCAATATACGAGTTAAAGTAATCACAGAATGTAGAATTAATGTCAAAAAAATCATAAATTATGTAATTAAAGACCACTTTATTTACAAGCATGCTTATCTTGGGTGTAATAAAATGTGTAGAGCCGCTAACGGCATTTTTTCTACGAAACGATCGCATCCAAAACTGATGAAATACCTCATTAAATAAACATGCATTAAGTAACAAATATTCCGTATCATCTAACTGCGCGCTTTAACGAGCCCGCCCGTTCGATCTAAGCAGAAAATTGTGCAGCAAAATCTGATTACTCAATTTCTCCGCGCAATATGCGCCGAACAAAAGCTTCTTATTACAAGCCAATAGAAAGCTTATAGGAACAAAGACGATAATGAAACATCTAGGGCAACCAATAAAGAAATAATTCTACCTGAAGACAGAGACCTGAGGTAGGACTAAAAACCTAATTAGAACCTAATCATTGTGTCACCCTTTATACAGTTTCTATATTTATATCTATAATTTATATGGTGTACATAATAAAGAGTATTCTATTCTAGAACCAACGGATACAGTGTACAGTGTAGGTCGTGTGATGCATCTCTAGGGTCTAGTGCAAATTGAGTCAATCGAGATGTTTGTAAAGAATTAGACGGAAATTGTTGAGTTTAAAACTTTAAAGCGATGTTCATGAAGCCGATACAAAGGAGTTCAGATTCGCTGCTCATATAGGTCTGTAAACGAGCTAATAGGTGCTTATCGTGTTTGTTTTCAGTGCACACACACACTGATATACCAAGCTACAGTACTGATAAAGTAAAGTAGAGTTTACTTACAGTAATTGGCTATAGTCGCAATTAATTAACTGGAGATCGTATTAAATTAAACAAAGACTTCATTTCGTGTTATCGGGCTTATATCATGGTTGTATTATTTTGGAGAGTCTAAGTACTTCTGAGTTTCTCTTGGACATCACTAACATCGGTGAAGGATAAACATCGTGAGGAAACTTGTACTGATGGTAGTTAATATAAGTCTATAATCACCGACCCGTCTTGAGCAAGCGTGGTGATCAATGCTCGTGCCTTCTCTGTTTGAGAAGAGGCTTTTGCCCTGCATTGGACAATAATAGGCTGGTATATTGATAAGGTTGTATCACTAAAATGAAGGCAGTGTTTTTTTTAAGTGAATACTTCTATTGGTGCGTTGGGCATTTTTTGAGATGCTTAAAAACCATTGAACTCGCGCCACTGTTACAGTAAGCGACACCACGCGTGTCTTGTTTACAAGACGATTCAATAAATATCCGCTTCGGATGTGTTCGGCTGTCCTCGAGATGTACCTACTCGGTTTTAATGTATATCCGATATGTCAGTGAGTGATGGCAAAGTATTCTGTTTGTGTTTTGTTTCCACTTCTGTCGGCACTCACGGAGTGCCACTGTTTTTATTTTTTTTGTAAAATTATTGGACGGGTTTATTATTTTTGGCGAGGGTTTTTGTCCTAATTTTGTATGCGCACCTTGTTAAAGGTCTTATCCGGGGTTCGTTCTATTTCTGTCGCCAAACAACATTGCTGTATTACGGTTTGAAAGTCATAGGTGCCCGTGAAATTACTGTTATTACGGTTGAACTTTGCGCTGCCTATCTCTTGATATTTTTTCATGATTGTGCGTTATTATAATATGACGAATTAGGTCAATGTATTTGTTACGACATGGAAAAGACTAGTCTATAAAAACGACAAAATAAAATAAATAAGTTTAGCCGTTTATTGT
Source organism: Luperina nickerlii (assembly GCA_963855955.1). Lineage (NCBI taxonomy): Eukaryota > Metazoa > Arthropoda > Insecta > Lepidoptera > Noctuidae > Luperina > Luperina nickerlii. The sequence continues at coordinate 27,250,113 of OY979662.1, forward strand.
TGCAAATTAAAATAATAAGTAATTAAGCAAGTAATAACTAATACCTAAAGGTACATTACCAGTCGACAGCGATGCGGATGAATTTTTCGACGCTATATTTTAGTTTGTCTATAGTTTTAGTTAAGTTAGGATTTAATTTTGTTATTTTTATTAATTAACTAGCTGCGCCTTGCAGTTTCACCTGCGTAAATGTCGATCCCGTGGTAATAACGGGATAAAAAGTAGCCTATATGTTAATCCAGGGTGTCAGCTACCTCCATACAAAATTTTATATAAATTCGTCCAACCGTTTGAGCGTGAAGAAGTAACAAACATATAAACACACACTCATACACACACACACACTCACAAACTTTCGCCTATATAATATTAGTGTGATAAATAAGTTAAACAGTTACTCGCGAATTCCTCAGTAGTACCGGGAGTCTGGATTTACAACTGGCGAAATGCGGACGAACTAAAGGTACACCTCTGCTCAGACCTTGGGGATTAAGGAGTGACGTTATGTAACAAAGTAAACTAAAATAAGTAAATTAAAGTTAGGACGATATAATGTTTCGCAACTTTAGCTGGTTACATGTCCCTTATTCCAAGTCCGCGTATAGTCAGAATTCTAATCCGTGCGAGCAAAGTTTTAATTAACTGTCTAGTGAAGATGATTTAGATATATTCAATGCCAGTGTTTCTTGGCTTAAGCATTTATTAGTGAAAAGCTTTTTTGCAGAAAAGTACCTAATTGTTTGCGTCTTAATATTTTTTAGTTTGTATTTGACTGGTATTCAGCTGCATCCGGTTAGACTGGAAGCCGACCCCAACATAGTTGGGAAAAGGCTCGGCAGATGATGATTTGAAGATCGTGTACTATTTATTTCCTAATTTATGTTATAGGTATTTTGTATCGACCTTTTTTTTCGTTTTTGTTTCTAGCGTTTATCAATAGAAACTTATAAATGGGCTTCAATTTTATTTTGCACTGCATAAGTTAGCTGTACCCAAATAAAATAAAATAAATACCTAATTAAAGTTAAGTGACGTTCAAACGTCAAAAATGTTTGGTTAAACAGTCTGTAATCACTACTTATGAAACGTTTATGAATAAAGGGGTAAAAGCAAAACTCAATTGCCGCATTAAACGAAACATCTTAAACTGCAGCTACTGAACAAATCAAGCCCAGTTAAACTGTTTACCATACTCAATTACTATGGGTAAACACGTTAAAATATAATGCTCTAACAGCATGTTGGCACATTAGGGTGCAATATCAATGGAGGCAAACAGTCGGTCATTACCCGCCGCTGAGCATGGTGCATGACTCGACAGTAAAACAACGCCTTTTTTAAATAACCCACTTTACCAAATCGCCGTGTCATTTAATATTTTAGTATATGTTTGGAGTAGAACTGAATCTAACTTGCTTTAGTATGACATCGTTGTGTAAGGCGTGCCTGTGTTTTTCTAAAGGGGGAAGTGCACGTCACCAGAACTCGCTCAAACTTTTGTTCAATCATTGCGCAATCTTCAATATTAATCCTAGACTGTCAAAAACATTGCGGAGGAACTTGTGGTTAAATAATAACAGCCGCACAGACCGATCGATCAGGTTAAGCTACGCTTGCCATGGTTGTTGGTACGTGGATGGGTGATCTTTACACACTAAGACCCCTCCGTGCCTCGGAAAGAACGTTAACCCGTTGGTCCCGGCTGTCATTCGTGGATCTTTGACAGTCGTTACGGGTCGTCACAAGCTCGAAAGTCTGACAACCAGTCTTACCAAGGGGTATAACTGGGTTGCGGAGGTCAGGTAGGCAGTCGCTCCATGTAAAATACTGGTATTCAGCTGTATCAGGTTAGACCGGAAGCTGACCCCAACTTGTTGGGAAAAGGCCAAGCTGATTGATTGGTCAAAAACATTGCGCAATTCGTGATATTATTGTGCAATATAATTGATCGTGTAGGGCCCGCCTTATGTTGTTGTTGATCAAATTCACATTTTCTATCCAGTTAAGGTTTCCCATTTCTGGTTCCCTTCTGTTTGTTTCCATTGGTTCAATCGTCGGCAATCTTCATTCAATTCGTGGCTGTCACGCTCAATCGTCGTCTCGTCTTGTTTGTCTATGTCCACAGGTTGCGCATTCATAGATGTCTAGTCTAGTCAATTGAATGTCAAGTCAATTAAATGCGGACTTGGGTTCTGCACGAAATCGCTGCAATACCTTGTGTAACTGTTGAATGAAAGCAAATAGGTATAGTGTCACTGTTGGCTGATTCTGTTTCTATAGATTCCTGTTGTGTAACTATTTCAAAAACGAAGCTTTAATTCATCACAATCATAAAGTTAAAACTATACATTACTAGCTTCTGCCCGCGACTTTTGACTCCGACTCACCTCGTCGCATCCAATCCAAGCCCACGCTATTACTTCGTTCTTGCTTAGCGTTCTTTCTGACTTTTTTCTTTTTACTCGGCTCCTAAGAGCATTAGCGAGATGTTAAATGGCCTATAACGTTCCTCAAGAATTGGGCTAATAATTGCAAAAAGATTTTTTCAGATCCGACTGGTAGTTACTTAGATAAACGCGTTCAAACCAACAAACTCTTCAATTTTAATATTAGTACAAATGTAATATTTTTTTGTTATATTCTAGTACCTAAAATACAAACAAACTCCAGATATTAAAGGCGCTTCGAATATTAAAATGACAAAAGGTAAACAATGAATGATCGGAACGTTTGTCAACAGAACAATACCCACCTACACAAATGATAATTATCGCGATAAGATTAATTGATGCACAATGAGCCCTTCAATCAATTGGTGAATTTATCTACTTAATTTAAAAATATGTATTTACGTTATTGTCTTAAGTTATATAGCAAAATTCCACTCCCAATCCCACCATGTTCCCACTGCCGGAACACTTGCCTCCACTCTTCGAGAGGGAGTGGACTGTAATCCACCACGCGAGCCCAATGCGGGTTCGAAGATATCACCTGTCTTCGAATTTTTGGGTCTAAGAAATGCCGGTTCCCTCGCGATGTTTTCCTTCACCGTCCTTCGTTTGTGATGTGAATTATTTACACAAAGTAAAGCGCTTGCTTGGGTTCGAACCCACGCCCTACAACTCGTAAGTTTGGGCCATCACCACTGAGCAACCAACCAACCACCCACGCAATACGTAACGTTAAAATGGTAAATGGTTTAATTGAAATAATAATTGAAATCATTCCAACAACATAGAAGATAATAATTAGGAAAGTATAATAAGTTTATGTTTGTTATGCAAAATATACCCGACAAACATATAGTTATATAATTTAACCGTATTTCGGGCTCTACCCTTCCGTTTAACCAAGTGTTTTAAACCGCCATATCAAGTGAAATTCGAAATAACTGAGGTGTGAGAAGTCGCGACTGCTTCAGTGGCTCGTGAAAGTGAAAATGATGATATGAGAGCTGAGCTTCAGCATGAAAGAGCTTCGTATCAAAGTAAAAGGTCATGGGTATTCAGATCTGAGTGATAAAAGCTGACAGAGAGGATATTAACAAAAGAAAGACTAGTAGAATCAATGGTTACGGAAATAAAACGTGTCCCGGGATTAAGGCACGCCACCACACGCAAATTAGAATATTATGTTATAATCATAATATTTATTTTCACTGAATTTTTACTATCTATATAAATAAGACAAAGTCGGGTTAGTTACACCATTTATAACTCAAGAACGGCTGGACCGATTTTTATGATTTTTGATTTGTTGGATTTGTCTCCGCCCGGAATAGCAGAATAACTATCAAAATATGGCAGAAATTCTCAAAAAAAAGGAACATAATACTAACGTAGTTTTATAAGAGTTACTAACAATAATATTTATGAATCATTTGTGTTCGATTTAAGTAAATAATAAAAATTCATATTCTAAAGGCTCCTACAAACAGACGCGACACGCGATATAATCGCGCGCGACACAAAGGCACCGCTCGTTGCGTGACTTGCGGTGCCTTTGTGTCACGTGTCGTGTCGCGCCTGTTTGAAGTAGCCTTAAGACGGTACGACATTTGCCGGGCAGTTATAATTATATACCTAAAACATTGTTTGTTTATTAAATTAGTTATACTGAATGTGGGATAAAATTGAGATCACTAACAAATCTGCGCTCGCACACAGTCACACACTTAGATAGTTTGTTTTAACTGTAAAGCGGAAGTGTGAATGGTTTTCATAATTTTTGGGATAACAAATTAAGTACATAACTATTTTCAAAATGACATACTTAAAATGACTCAGTAAACGATTCTGAACAAATTAATTTCATAATGCGCATCAGTTCAGGCAAACATCAAGCCTGAATTTTTTTATCTATACTCCCATAATATATTATGGGAGAATATATTTGAAAAAGACGTGTTATAAGAATATATTCACCTACATACTCTGTGAAAATTCCACAGAAATCCGCGCATATTAGGAATATTACGGCGCGCGACCACGGAATTATGTGAAATGACGCCTATCAGCATATATATTTCACAAGTTTTGAAAAGTGTGAACTAACCAAGAATTTATAGCTGAAACTATATTTTTTAACTTAGATATATCACTAAATGCAGTTGTGTTTTTACTTACTACTGCGACTAGGTTTTGTTTATGAAACTACTAGCAACGCTCCGCGGTTTCATCCGCATAAAGGCTCGTACACACAGGCGCGACGCGACACGCGACACAAAGGCACCGCAAGTCGCGCGACGAGCGGTGCCTTTGTGTCGCGCGCGATTCGCGTCGCGCGTCGCGCCTGTTTGCAGGAGCCGTAAGTGTCGGTCCCGTGGGAATATCGGGATAAAAACTATCCTATGTCCTTCCCCGGGATGCAATCTAGCTCTATGCCATATTTTATCGAAATTCATTCTGTGGCTTAGGCGTGAAAAGGTAACATACAGACAGACAGACAGAGGTACTTTCGAATTTATAATATTAGTAAGGATGAACATAAATAATAGAGGAACACTATGCTTGGAGTTTTTCTGAAACTGAAAAGTTACTTAGGTACTTATTTATCTATACATGCAAAAATACATACAATTAAATAAAATTGATGTGTCTATTTGTAATGTCGAAATAACAGCTTTTTACTAAATGCATATGGAAGTATATACGGTATCTGCTAATAACAAAAAAACAATTTTTAAAATTTCTGCCTGTCTGTTTGTTCCGGCTAATCTCCGAAACGGCTAGACCGACTTGGATGGAATTTCGTATGGGGATACTTTGAATCCTGGGAAAGGACATAAGCTACTTTTTGTCGACATATCAAACTCAAACTCAAAGCATTTATTTCAATTAAACCATCACACGGTCAAAGCCGCGGGCAGCAGCTAGTTTATACATAATATTCTTTGTTCATTCTTGCACTTACACCGGTGTTGTAGAAACACAAATAAACTATAGTTGGTAATGGATCTGTGATAGTAATATTCTGTTACCCTCCCAATTTCTGGAACTTGTCACTTTGCATGTACAATCAATTATGTAAATTCCTCGGAAGATACTGTTCAGTGTGCGAAGTGCGTTCGCACCTATATACAGGGTTATTGGTAAAACATTAACAACCTGTTAAGACGTCATTGTACTCATCATTGTGAACAACTTTTACTATGGGACCAAAAAAATCAGCTGTCCCCAACATTTTGACGAGCTATACCTACGAACATAAATGTAGGGAACAGCTGATTTTTTTTCGCGATTTCAGGTTTGGTCCCATAGTAAAAGTTCATAATGATGAGTACAATGACCTTTTAAGAGGTTGTTAATATTTTACCAATAACCCCATTATATCTCTTAAAACTAAAGCAACTCTGGACGGTCTAGTATAAGTGGTTCTGCCGTAGACTTGAAACAGCGGGGTATTTGCATAACACACTAACAGTAGCAATTTCATTTTGACAGTTGAACAACATTTATTGCGTTATTTACGTTGTTGAGCACACAAATTTTTCGAACATATGAAGCAATGGATTCACAATAACCTTCAAAATGATGCAGATTGTGACTGAGAGTGTGTTACGCAATCAGGGTGCAGCCGGTCGATTCTGTAAAAATCTCACCGTGAAAACTTAGGTGATGTGAGTTTGTTTTTGCTAGGACTTGACACTATTGACAGCTCACTCCACGCTCACTTCACCCAAGTTTTCACGGTGAGATGGTTACAGAATCGCACTGCAATTTTGTGATTTTTTTTAGTAAAGTTGCAGTTATTGATTAAAGCAAGCACAACAACAACGCGCCTGTTTTCTCGAAAGAGTTAGTCAGAGGTGTATCTATAGTACCTAAGTTATCCTACACTTGACAGAATACTTCCGAATAAATTACGTGTGTGAATTAATGGGTAGGAGCTTCCAATTTGCGTGCTCACCAATTTAATCATTTCTTTCAAAGCGTAACTGGTCACTCAAAGCATTCAAAATACAGATAATTAAAATCGAATGAAACAATAAAAACGGGAAGATAATCAACCATATACTGTTGTGCTAAGTAAGGGAAATTAATTATTGTTTATCGAATTGACACCCAGTTAAATTGTCTGTATATTCAATTGTCTTTCTTGGACAGTTAAATATATGAAATGGCTATAACACTGCACATTAATAACGGAGTGTATATTTGATTATATTTTTTTATTATTATTATAAGCCTGTGTTGTCCCACTGCAGAGCAAATGCCTCCCTCCCCTCTGTCCACTTTTCCCGGTCTACAACGATTGTGGACAAATCCTTTAAGAAGGTGTCCTGCTCATCCCGCCATCTCTTTCTGGGCCGGCCGCGTAGTCCGCTTCCGCTTCCGTATTTGGGATCCTCTGAGTGGTGGTTTTGCGTATTTTTGCTCCGACATACGACAGTTGTGCCCAGTCCATTTCCACTTTAAGGCTCCTTCATACAGGCGCGACACGCGATAAAATCGCGCGTCGCGCCTGTTTGCAGGAGCCTTTAGTCCAGCAGCTGTACGGCCAGCGTCCGCTACTGTGTTTTGGAACGAAGTATGGAGTTCCTAATGCGTTCTGTGAGTTTGACACCTAGTATACTTCGTTCCTTAGCGATTTGATAAACAAAGTTATTTCACTGAGTGTAGGTATTTAATTCTTAAGAAACTAGAACGTTTGTAGCACATTGCGTGTCTAGAAAGTATTACAAAGTGCTTACAATTTTGTTGTTTTAATTCTGATTTTGCTCCCTCCTTCAGTTGCCATGGTGATAGACAAACAGTTAGGGGCGTGTTTCAACATTACTCTATGGTATTTTCATAGCATATTCCATAGACTGCTAATAATTCCTCCTTCTTTGAAAAGAACATTCACAAATTCAACTTTTTGAAGGGGACAAATTGAGTTGATATATGTATCGCAGCCAACTGCTTAAATTAGCCGTTTACTTAACCGCCTGCAATTTCATGCATGAAATTTTGCACAAGAGTTACGTGAACAACGAAAGTGATAACTGAGAACGGATTTTTTAAAATGAATCCGGGAAAAAATCAGCTGTCGCCAACATTTTGTCGAGCTATACGAACATAAATGTAGGGGAACAGCTAATTTTTTTTTCGCGATTTCAGGTTTGGTCATGGGATCAAACCTGAAATCGCGAAAAAAAATCAATCAACATTTACTATGGAGTAAAAGTTGTTCATAATGATGATTACAATGACCTTTAAGAGGTTATAGGTATATGTATAACAGATGAAAGTTATTGTTTGGAATTTCGTTATTTTTGCAGCGCACAGAGCACATGGATTGTAGTAAGTAAATGCTAATAAAATCGGCAATGAACGCGAACTTATTTGCTGTTAAAGAGCAGTTGTGGTCCAGTGGTAACAGCCACGACTTACCGAGTCGTAGGTCGTGGGTTTGAACACTGTTAGGCGCTTTACTTTCTGTAATTTTATTCATCACTACTGCTCTTAAAATGGTGAAGGAAAACATCGGAGGATACCGGCATGTCCTAGAACCAAAAATTTGGAAGACCAAACCGCTCTGTGTCCGGGTGGTGGATTACGGCCCACTACCTATCACAGAGAGGAGGCCTATGTCCCGGCAGTGGGAACATTATAGGCTGATTTAGATTTTTGAATGCGCAAGCTTTTAACTATATTTATTGTTATCGAAGCTTCAAGAATCTTCATCAATCTACATGGTCTTCACATGATCTGACCAAGATTATATCTGGATTTTAAGAAATACTGTGACCTCTAAGTTTGTTTCGGCCTTTCTTCTCAGAATAGTCAGATAGGAAACGCCGACCTCAACTAGCTTATTTTTATTATTTTTATAATATAACGTGTAAAAGTTATTCCGATACCTTATTTACAGAATAAACAGTTTCATTTCAAATAAAAGAATAAAACATTCCTAAAAATATGTAAGCAAAACATATTATTGCAACAAAAATGTAGAACGGACGTTCAGAGATAGTATTATGACATAAAAGAAAACAACCGATCAAGCCGACACTGAATCCGACAAGAAAATGAATCGCTTTAGTTTATCCAAGCCACAAACTAGATTATATAAATCCACCTGATTTCTTTAAACTAGATTTATAGCTACGGATTCATAGGCCGTCTGCCTCAGCGTCGCACTGGATCGGAACTGTAGGCAACTGAGCCATGAGCTGAGATACCGACCTTTAGTAATAGCAGATTGAGCTGTTGCGTCGTCATAATACAATAAATATGCAAGATTTTATTTTCTTGATTGGTCACTTGATCAGGTTGTAGACTTTAGAATATAATATTCCCACTGCTGGGACACAGGCCTCCTTCGGCGAGAGGGAGTGGTCCGTAATCAACCACGCGGGCCCCGGGTTGGTAGATGTCACATATCTTTGAATTTTCGGTTCTAGGACATGCCGGTTTCCTCACGATGTTTTCCTTTTTGAGAGCATTTGATGTAATAAAAAAATCTCTAAGGCAAAATTATTTTCCCTTGGCAAGAGTTATCAAACCGCCATATTTATTCTTTATACAAAATTTATCTGAAGATTGAAAAATCGGCCCTAAAAAGATAAAGATTGCCAACAATCATATTCATTAAGCATCAAGTGTCCCTGGTAATGGTTTCAAACACTCGAAGCTAGGATCCGTTAAGCGCAGCTCTAACCGACCGGTAATCTTTGTAATCCATTTTGTTACGATTGGCTATAACAGCGTGACGGGTTGATGTATTTGCTGTTATATTTTATTGTCGTTTTCATTGGCTTTAAATCGAAGCTTCGGTTTCGTTGAATTGCTTGTTAGAACTTTAATATTGTTCTTATAATACTGTACTAGGTGTAAAGAAGATTTGATTGATTTATTTGTGTTTAGTCTGAAACGGCAAATTCGTTTGCATTCTGACGTGAATACGTCTTTAAAATTGCTTCCATGGTAGGAGGCAGGTCAAAAAACCAATGATAACAAAATCGGGGGATACAGTTTAGTGTTGCAGCTTCATATCTATCATCTCCATCCTAAATTCAATTACATCATTGGATAGCTAAAAGATCAAAGAATAAATTACGCCAAGTGAGGACCGTGACGCATCGCGCGCGGTGAAGGGGGAAGCGCCGCCATTTTGAGGTAATTTTGCTGCGTATCGAGATTTCCACTTAGTAGTACTTTTGACTCGGCAAAGCTACGACGTTTCACACGTCAGCTCTCGTCAAAATCTATCAATTGTATAAAAAAAATTTGGTAAAATAGTGAATATAATGTGTTAAAAGAAAAATAATATCATAAATATATAATGTATATACGCGTTAAAAAGCCAATTCAAAATACAGAGATTGTATACGGTTGGAAAGGACTTCTCAAGAACAATCAACTGGTACCAATGAATGAATGCGGCCGAGCCGGATCAAGCCCGTTAAGTTAAAGTATTCACGGACAACACACAGCCGTGTCCTTGACACAGCCACACCCCATTTTTTTGGTTAGGGATATTGTGTAGTTGCTTCAACGTGAAGAATATCGTCATTCTTTCAACCATAACATACTAAATCAGTCCCTTCTTTTTTTTTGGGTGTAAATTATCAAATAACTTCTCCCGCTCTTTGTGTCAGACTTTTACTGACTAAAACATACCCGTGTTCCTTCAGTTGCCTGTGCCGGGGGCCACGGTATCTCTTTCGAACAACCCGCGACCCTGGCAGGCGTCGGCCCTAGCGGACCCCGTCAATTAGTGCTGACATCTCTTTGAGGGGCGCGTGGAACACAACGCGCCGCCGACCCGGGTCTGGTCCTTACCGGACGGCGAGCTGTACTAAATCAGTCTCTTCAACATCGTCATTCTCTTACCCTTATCCCAAATTATTTGGGGTCGACGCATGTCTTCTTCCTCCAATCTTCTCTATTCGTCAACATCTCAGTAGTCAGCCCCTTTCTAGACTTTATCATCTTTCAGGCAGTCCATTACTTTCTTTCTTTCTTTTTTCTTTATTTCTTTCTTTCTTTGGTCATCCCCTGGTCTTATAGCCCTCCCTCAATCAAACAATTGTTTCTGTTACAGCATTTTTAAAACTACACTTTGAAATTACACTCCGTAAGAAACAGTCTCCCCAATCACCAATTTACCTTATCACGTTTATTCACCGATATGGATTGTGTCGTCAAATTCAATGAAGTTACCTGCTCTAACATGATCATCAGCCTTTGCCTTCGAGGTTCCAATAACAACCTTAGGCCAAAATTCATAGACGAACATCTAGACTGGAAAGCTCAAATCGATAGTGAATGTAATAGGTTTGTTTGAATGTAAAATGTCAGCATCATTTGAAGGGGCCCGTTAGGGCCGAAGCCTGCCGGGTCAGCGGGATTGTGCGAAAGGTTTACCGCTGGCCCGGAACATAAAGGGCTAAGAAAGCAACACGGGTGGGCTTTAGTCAGTAAGAGTCTGACACTCCCTTCCGCTCCACGCAGAGCGGGAGGGGTCATTTAAAGATTACCCAACGAGAAAAATAAAGTTACTCAATGGCTTTGTCGTTTTCAATAAGTGTTTTCTGACCTCAAATTAGAAAACCATACAAAGTGAAACAGTGAGTGATGCTAAGTGGTTTTTTTGTTAACTATTGCATTACCTACATATTGAGTGCAAGTAGTTTACTGTATTGTACATAGGTTCATTCATTTTTGATAAACAACATTATGGAAAAATAACTTTACCCATAATCCCTGCACAGTAATTGCGTGACCCACCATCAGCAGCAATTGTTTTAATTTTGACAGTTCAACACCATTTATTACGTTATTTACGTTGATGGGCAGACAAATTTTTCGAAAATATGAGCAATGGATTAGCTGTATCCTTCATCATTATTCAGATTGTGATTGTTAATGTGTTACGCAATTAGGATGCTGGTTTATACGATTATAATCCTCGTCATTAGTGCCTATTCTGCAGGACATCCTGTATAAATAGTACTTCATTTTGAAACATGAAGCGAAGATACAAAAAAACAAAATTACCACTACAACGCAGAAATACCTACTTTCCGCATATTATCCACATCTTACATATCCCTAATGGAGTTGACGACAAAGATTTATAATTTAATCTCACAATATGTGTTCGAGAGATCGATCGGGGATGACAACAGATTAATCGGATGAATCCGCGGATAAGTGGGATAACGGTTGCGTCTCGAACGAGGTGTGTATGAGGACAGAAAGGGGAGCGATCGATGTCTCAGAGGAATTAATTACTGAGTAAATTAATTAAACTCCTTTCGTCGTTAATAACTTCGCTATAGCGTGTTTCGAAATTTAATTAATACTTTTTCGATTGATAATGGGACATATTGAATTTTAAGGGTGATACGCTAACGTAGCCCGCGATATTCTATGAGAATTGAAGATTTCTACATTGAGCCTGGCATACCTACCTGCCCGCGATTTTGCCTTTTTTTTTCAAAATGACGACCACCTATGAAACCAATATAAATTGACAGCTGAGATTATTGCAAACAGAAAACATTATAGGACACATAGGATTCATGCGTGTACGCCATTTTGAAAAAAAATCTAATTGGCGTGCAGGTCGGTATTTAACGGACCTTCAAAGCCCTTTCTTAATCACGATTTCTGACAAATGCCTGCACTGACTGGACAGGTCCTCTCAATCTGTGTGGTTCTTTCCTCAAAAGACCATCTCAGACATCGATCTACATTGTCTTACATGGTCTGGCTAAGATTATGTCTGGACTTTAAAAGAGACTGCAATCCTACTTACAAAAATAAAATCGTTTACCATTTTGAGAGTCGTAGTCAGAAGCCCGAAAGTCTGTCAACCAGTCTTATCAAGGGGTATCGTATTACCCAGTAATTGGGTTGTAGAGGTCAAATAGGCAGTTGCTCCATGTAAAATACATTTCATTCAGCTGCATCCGGTTAGATTGGAAGTCGACCCCAACATAGTTGGGAAAAGGCTAGGCAGATGATGCAGATGATTATCATTTATCTTTTTTTGCAATTTGCAGGCCAGTGTCAGGTTATATGGTTATCAAAATATGATTTACGACCGTAATTATTATGTAGTTATAGCATTATAATCATTAGACTCATCAATATAACTCTCCAAGTTAGAATCGTCCTCAAAAGTCATGATTTCATATCATCATAGTCGTTCAACAGGTTACAGCGTTGTATTAATGATTTTAATTCTGTATACATAAATATTTGTTATGGTCACAATGATGTTTTGGTCAATATTAATACAACCCGATACATAAAAACGAAACAAAATATGGAAAACCGGAAGAAAGTTTTATTTTCACGGGCTACCTATAGCTAGATTTTCTCTTTATCTTGAATACATACTATGATAAAAGTAGTGTCCGGAAAACTACTTCACTTTTTAATTAAAAATAAAACGTATTTTACTAAGCGAATTAACCATCGCTAAATATTAATTAACAAACAAAGTTAGTTACCGAACTCCAAGTAACTCTGCACTAAAACTGATAGGTCGTTTAGTAAGTTTGTTGCTTGTACTCGTATTGGGTGACCGTGAAGTTTGGCTAGCCTCACCAATAAACTATTAGCTAGTATGGAATTTTAAAGTGGTTAAATGTGACGTATAGTTGCCAGTCAGCAAGCCAACAAAAAATAACCGTATATTCCAATCGCAACTGTCATTCTTTGACATGTACGAAATGGCTATAACACAGCAACTTGAGGAAGTGTGCTAATATGATTTAAAAAAATCCCCGGCCGTTTGAAGGTCAAATGGAAAGGCTAGGAGAAGAAATGAGATTATTAGGAGGATTTGCGAAGATATGAGAATGGAGCAAGGTGAGACATTCCTGATGGAAAAACCCCATATCATTTTTCCGACCTGGCCATCAAACCCAGAGCCTCATGCTCAGCAATAGCACTTGCGACCACTGGACCAACGAGGCTGTCTTCCTTTATTACCTACTCAATCATAATTTGCAACTGCACAATACAATCACAATAGATTTCACATTGACAGTTCAATAATTGATTATCCATTGCATTTGTAACCGTGAACATGATTTAGATCAAAAGCATACATGCTTTGTATGCTTTAGAATCCGTAACTTTAATTTGTCAATATTAAACAATAATAAGCAATTAAACAATATTGTCGAATTGTCAAATTGTTTATGTATTGTGATCGGATGCAGCTGAATACCAGTACTTTACATGGAGCGACTGCCTAACTGACCTCCACAACCCAGTTGACTGGGTAAGACTGAAGACTGGTTGTCAGACTTTTGGACTTCTGGCTACCCGTAGCGACGTTCAAAGATTTAACAAGTACCTACAAATGACAGCCTACCTACAAGAAAAGAACGTTACTCATATCGAGATACGCAATGGATGGTCACCCAGCTGCATCTGGTTAGACTGGAAAAGGCTAGGCGGATGATGATGGTCACCCATCCATGAACGGACCGCGGCAAGCGTAGCATAACCTTCAATTGACCCATGCTGCTGTTATTATTTAACCACGTTAGGGCAATATGCAACATTAATTTGGAACGACACATCAAAGCTTTGGGAATGGGGATTGTCCAAAATTTCTAACCATTATATTTTATTTTATTTTTTGTAAATTTAGAGCATTTTGAGAAACTAATTTGAATATTTTGATGATTGGCTCAATAGTTATTTTAATAAAAATTATTTAATTATTTTAAGTTTTTAAGGTAGGTGACGTCATCCAGTGGCATAAAGATTAAGTGCCTTTGCCTTACTAGTACATAATTAAAATTTTTAATCTGTCAACACAACGTCAACTTCTTCTTCTTCTCTTCGTTTAATGGCTTTTGCGGAAAAACCACCACAATTTAGCCAATGTCAAGTGTAAAAATGTAAAAATAGTATACCTACTCGGCAACGTTGTACGGTTCAATCAATAAAAATCTTCCAAAATCATTCGTAATCTTTGGCAGCCATCGTAATGGCTGCCAAAGAAGACAACGTCAACAATGTCACATCTGTCAAAGTGTCAATAGGCCGAATAGACGTCTTAAATAATCGAATCCTAGCTTAGCGTATTTATTTACAAATGGTTTTTTTTATGTGTAAACGTGTCCTCCAAGGAATATACTACTCTCTATCGTCACTAGAACAATCGACGCGGCGACTTAGAAATAGAATAATAACGCACGCGGCGACATTATTACTATTATTGCTGCAAGTTGGAACAAAGCACTTCCTGTATTCCATAACTTTTCCAGTATATTAAATATTGTCGAGTGTTGAAATAATGTATGTAATGTAATAATGAGATACAAACAAGAATGTTTATATTTTTGACATATTTACAATAATTTGACATTTGACAGATTGTAGACAATACTTGCCTCTTACTTTTTATTTTCTGAGGCAACGATACAAAACTGTACGGCCAAAGTCGTACGTAATTTGAAGGGCAAAGAAGGTCAATCGTATTTTATCAAAAATATCAATAACATATGAATATTTTTCAAAATTAATTAGTCCGTAATGATCAGTAACGCTATTCCTCGAAATGGTTTTTCAATTACAACATTTAAAAAAATATGAACAATGACCATTGGCACAGATACTTATATGTAAGCAATAAGGTTCAATTTGGTTAGTTCTGTCGATTTTTGTTCAATTTTTCATCTTATCTAGAGAAAGGGTGACGTTTTATCGAAAATGTTACCTTCAACGGGCCCTAAATCTGACAGCGTTCACTTATTTCTTGAATTACTTGTGCCCTGAGCTTGTGACCATTGTTTTCATTATTTTATTTCGCCAGTTACAAGTTTAGTTTGACCGCATATCGGCAAGCGTAGTGTGGGACGTCCCATATCTAGAGGAACCGACGTCCCAAAGAAGGTGGCTGGGACAGACGAGGTACGGAGGGTGGAGGACAGAATGCACGCAGCGTGGGAGAGGTCTATCCCAGTCCACTACTGTAGTTTCAGGATTATTATAATTTATTTAAAAGTTATGATTCGTCACATTTTTTTTTCATCACATTGTATTATGCCAATGTTTGTTAAGGGTAATATGGTAGCCAAGTAGTAACGGCCGCGACTTACCAGCTGTAGGTCGAGGTTCGAACCAAAACAGGCGATTTACTTTATGTAAATTATTTCAGCACCACTGCTCTCAAAACAGTGGCACTCCGGGAGTGCCGACAGAAGTGAAAACAAAACACAAATAGAATATTTTGCCATCACTCACTGACGTACCTATCGGATATACATTAAAAACCGAGTACATCCCGAGGACAGCCGAACACATCCGAAGCGGGTATTTTTTCAATCATCTTATAAACGAAACACGCGCGGTGTCGCTTACGGTAACAGTGGCGCGAGTTCAATGGTTTTTCCCATCTCAAAAAAATGCCCAAAACGCCTAAAGAAGTTTTCACTATAAAAACAGAGCTACCATACTTTCAATATGTGAAAATCAACAGTTTGTTCCAAACATTTGGTAACATGCGATCTACAGACCTGTCTGACCACCAATAAAATACAAAGCAACAAAATTAAATCATCTCATAGTAGTGCTTTTGGTCGATATGGCAGCAATTTATTACTTTGTGAACATTATCGGTGTATTAATGCCCAATACTTTAATTTTATGTAGCTTTAAACGTCACCAACACTGTTTAAAATGGCTTTCCGGTCTTTGCCCAAAATCGGAAGTATAAACTGGAATTTTAAAACTGTTCGTATGCTAATGTCGTGATGGTCCTGTTGTTAATGTCTGGCCTTTTTTTTCTGGATGGGAAATCATCAAATGACTCCTCCCGCTCTGGGTGGAGCGGAAGGGAGTGTCAGACTCTTACTGACTAAAACCCACCCGTGTTCCTTCCTTAGCCCTTTATGTTCCGGGCCAGCGGTAACCCTTTCGGACAATCCCGCTGATCCGGCAGGCTTCGGCCCTTGCGGGCCCCTTCGTTTGATGCTGACATCTCTTTCAGGCGCGCGTGGAACACGTACGCGCCGTCCGGCACGGGCCTGGTCCTGTTCGGACGGTGAGCTACACATTACTCTCCGCCCGCAGGCCCGCGCCTACGGTGGCCGGGAGTCGTCGCGCGGCTGCCGACGCCCGGAGCGTCTCCCGCGGCGGTTGGGACGGGGGGCTCTCTCCCTCAGCCGTCCCGCCGCCTCCTTCGCTAGCATGACTGCTTCGCAGAAGGAGGAATGCCTGGCCTCACATGCACAAAGTCGTGGGTGCAAATTCGAGCAAGACCAATGTGACTTTCTCAATTCATAATAATGTATGAACTTGTGATAGAAAAAATCATGAGCAAACCAGCAGGTAATTGCATAGAATACTAGTGGCAATGACTTTTTTTTTTGACAGTTCAACAACATTCATTGCGTTATTTCCATTGTTTAGCAGACAAAGTTTTCGAACACATGAAGCAACTAGCATTGGCCCGCGTATTCACCCGCATAAGTATCGATCCCGTGGAAATATCGGGATAAAAAGTATCCTTTGTGTTATTCTGATGAATCTATACTAATATTATAAAGCTGAAGAGTTTGTTTGGTTGAACGCGCTAATCTCTGGAACTACCAGTCGGATTTCAAAATTTCTTTTTGCATTTGATAGCCCAATTCTTGAGGAAGGCTATAGGCTATTTAACATCTCGCTATAACCTTAAGGAGCCGAGCAAAAAGAAAAAAAGTCAGAAAGAACGCTAAGCAAAAACGAAGTAATAGCGCGGGCAGGCGATGCGATGCGACGGGGTGGGTCGGAATAACAAGAAATTTCACGCGGACGAAGTCGCGAGTAGAAGCTAGTAAGTTATAATACTGTAAAGTTTCATCAAAATCTGTTCAGTAGTTTTTGCGTGAAAAAGTAACAAACATCCATCCATCCTCACAAACTTTCGCATTTATAACATTATGTATTAAATTTAATATTAGATAATTATATTATTATTAGTAGGAAACATTAGTAGGATGGATTAACAATATCCTTAAAAAATATTCAGATTGAGATTGATACTGTGTTACGCATTTAGTGCTGGACTTATAATTGATATAAATTTGAAATCGCCAATACGCCTGGAGCAAGCATGGGGATCAATGCTCATACCTTTTCTGTATGAGAAGACACCCTTTTCCTGCAACAAACGAAAATGCGGAACCAACGACACCGACTTCCGAAAGTTATTTTAAACTTTGTAGTGTTTTTTCACACTCGTGGCTAATCGACCATCGATCTATCCCATCCATGCAAGCTAGGTAGTATTTACATAGTAACAAACTGCTATACTGCGATTTGCAATGGCTGCTTTCGGAGCAGCCGTTTACCGAACAGCTTTTGTTTCTCCTGGGACATGCCAACATGAAAGCCCCGATACTTCCACCAGAGCAGGTACCTACTTATGGGACTTATTCTCTCCAAAACGATAATACCATGGACTTGTAACGGCTCAACAAAGAGTGGAGTAATGGTGGCTCAGTGGTGCAGCCGTGACTTACGAGGTGTAGGTCGGGGGTTTCAACCAAGGCAGACACTTTACAGTGGAAACCAGCATGTCCTAAAACCAAAAATTCGAAGACATGTGACATCTGCGAACCTGCACTGGGCCCGCGTGGAGGATTAGGGCTCAATCCCTCTCAAAAAAAGTAATATTAAAATTACCACCTAATTATACACCTCAAAAGGGAGGTTCTTCCGACAAGACTGGTTGTGCTTGGCGATACTACCTGACAGTTGCTGTCGGTTTTCTGTTAATCGCGCGGAAAACTCTGATAATGTCACGATTCATGAGACGCTAGTCGAACCTAGTTTATATGTGGCGGTATTGATGTCGCCACAACTTCTGCATCAGTATTTTTGTAACAAACCACAAAATATATTGTTTTTAAAAATCAGCATGTGAAAATCGTTCACAGCAATCAGTTTGATAGCCGCATATCAAAACCCGCGTGACGCATCGCACTGTGGCGCTGCATAAAAATAGTTGGCCCAATAGGTGGAATGCAATATCTCAAAAAATGTGGTCTGAACAAAAAACCGACAGCTTGAGCCGTTATTTGTTTAAATAACAAATAACTCTAGTGAGGCGAACCGTTATAAAACTTTGCGTCCGTATCGCTCTAACCGCTTTACTCTTGTTTTTGTTTTAGGTTAGCTGTACTTGGGTAATATTGACAGTGGATTTTCAGTGATTTTTAAAAGTACGGCGGTAAATGTATATTTTTTCATTTTGACGTCTTACAATAGTTACAATAATGTTAAGTGTTAGTGAAAAATCAATAACAAAAATAATATGGCGTTTTTAATTGAACCTCTAATAGCTCCCATTTTGCAGCTCCTAAAAAAAATATATTGAACACTCTAATATAAACTACTAATACTTAATGGCCAATTAACTGCTACCAACTTGGATGCAGTATTCGCCGGCCGCTAGCGCGGTACCGCTCGCTTTGCTCGCTCGGCCCGCGCGCGGTTGGCCACAATTCTAATCTGTGACCAATCGCAGCAAGTGTTTATCACTAGAACACCAATAAGTTTTTAAAGGATCAGTTATTTCCCAAATAATAATGTCAGGTAATATTGTCCATATCAAGAAGTAAATAATGCAGATTTATATGCACATTTTTGCCACCATTTCTACAACATGAATGGATATTAATAAAGTCATATCCATCGAGTTAATTCCATAATTCAATCGCCATGACAGATAAAGTCATTCGAATAAAATGTTATCTTTCAATACTCGTATTTAAAACGAATCGGTATGGGATCGATCGAACACAATATGTAGGAGTCGCAAACGATTAATTTTATACAAGTTTGACCGTATTAAAATATTGAATATTTATCAATATGGCTTTGTTTACCATACTGGTTGAGTGTAAATATTTACTGTGTCAACCCTTAGGTTGATCACACGTGAGCGTAACTGAATGATGATTCGAGGAGTTTTGTAAACAGTCGAGACTATTTTCCGTCGAGTGTAGAGCAAACCTACGATATTTTTATGAAACAAAATGCGGGCACAGTTTTCAAATAAGTCAAACGAAATTATCGTTTGACTTATGTGAAATTTGCGTCGAGCTGTGGTCGTCTTTTGTTTGGCCCCACTGCGAGCTCCCTGAAATGGATCATTTGTTCAGTAACAGACACTTTTTAACACTTAGGGTAATTACATGCCGAAGATGCCTCACTGCGATACTTCACGTTCGCGATTTAGCTCGCTACATCGATGTCACTTCTGCATAAAAGACACGCACGCACATGCCGAAGGATACCTGACTGCGATACATCCTCGGATGCTTGGAGGTTTACCTCGATGTCAGGCATGCGCGTGCGTGTAGGATACTAAAATGCATTTGTTTTAAATGGAGTCATCGAGGCAGCGAGTAAAACTGCGATGGCTAGGTATCACAGTGAGGCATTTTCGGTATGTAATTACTCTAAAACTTCTCATACAATCAGCGAGCAGCCACCACTGGCCATACCTATGCTTCGAGCTCCTACAAAATGTATGAAAATTTTGGAAAATTGACGAGTTGTGGTCGCGAATGGTTCAACTGTGAGCAGCCTTACCCTATTGGGCACTCGACCTCAGCACTCGGAAGTGGAACTCGAATTCGGTTTCGCTGCGGCAACAGATTGATTAAAAATGGCCAAAAATTGAAAGCACTTTTGAATTTATTTCGCCTCTTGGGTTTTTTCGGCTTACAAATAAAATGAATGAAGATTATTTATTGTACTTTTGTTGGTATTTTAATTGGTCTGCTTGTAGGTGTACATTTTAATTTACGCTTTCAATTTATTTAATAGGTACGCTGTGAACCCATTGATATACTTACAATAAATTGGTTTTACTTATTATACTGAATTAAAAATATTAATAAAAATCAGCTCTCAAAACGGTGAAGGAAAACATCGTGACCAACCAGCATGGCCTAGAATCAATAATTCGAAGACATGTGACATCTACCAGCCCGCACTGGGCCCGCGTGGTGGATTACTGCCCACTTCCTCACACAGAGACCGGCCTGTGTGCCAGCAGTGGGAATATTATAGGTTGACTATGTAATAAAAACACGACAGTTCTGTTTATGATGAACATGCTCGTTTACACTTCCTTCTTTTACTTTTCTCGTCCAACGATCATTTATTTGAGAATTTATAGAATGATTCTATAAATTGTTAACCTGCACAACTACAGTCATCACCAAAACTGATTAACGATAAAATAAACGCCAATTAGCAGGCATGAGTAACTTATGGGAAAACCTCTTGCGCAGCCCGGAGGCCACTCAGCTCGGCTCGACAACAACTCGCTGCCTCGGACTCCACTGCGACAGACGATTCTCCTCTCTAATTTAATCTTTAAATGTTTTTGTCCGGGACAGTTTTTTAATTTGTAATACGTACGGCAATAAACCATTGCCCAAAATACAGTCGACTCTTTCATCGCTCCCCGCGCTAACAGGTAATCTCTCTGAATCCATCAAAAAAACTAGTGGTGCACACTAAATGATAGATGCGAGTCGACGGGGCAACTTTCGATGTCCACCGCAAGCAGGAGGCGAGTTTTAATTAATTTTCGTGCTTCACACTCAGCCAGTTGAACGTAGCGTCCTGTGTGGGGGGAGGGTAATGCGATGCGATGAAATATTACGGGTTAAGTTTATTGATGTTTTTCGTAATACGAGTAAGTAAATAAATTAACTTCTAATTACATTACGTGTAGGCTAACTAGAACCAAAAGTTCGAAGACATGTGACATAGCATGCAATAAAATTGACGCAACCAAATGACTTCACCATCTAAACACTGTTTAGACGATGCAACGTATAGAGTTCCTTTACTAGTGGTATGCCACAGGCAATTAAATCACACCATGAAAATCAGGCGAAAAACCCTATTTTCACGATATTTTCTTGCCTAATATGGCATACAATAAAATTGAAGCAACAAATGACATGATCTAAATAAACACTCACTGTATAAACAGTTCTATTTTTATTTTTACTTTAACTTGTGCGAATATTTGCAGCAAAACTTTAAATAACTGAACATCTAAAGAGTGAGCAGTGAGGCACACTTTCCTGCTAATTTCTTACATCGGGCTTTGCACATTTTATTTTTTTCTTTGTTTTTATCTGATGTACGACTATTGTCTAACTATCTGGTGTATTGCGTGTCTTTTAGTCTGTGCTAAATAAATGTAATTTCTTTCTTTCTAAAACTGTTCTCTGTTTTTTTGCCCCGCATCGCCTCATTTGCTCACCTTGGACGTTGGCTGACAGGCGTTCTAAGGATAACTGTTACTATTTGACGACGATACTACGGTGCCAGCAGCGGTTCGCTGTCATTCTGACGTTATCGAAGCAACTTCAAACGTCACGTGCCGCGTCAGAATGTAACACCCACGACCAAAATGCTCATTCGACGCTTTCTTGACAGCTTGTTTAATGTTCAAAGAGAATTTGTTGTTTAATTGTGTTTGGTATTTTTATTGTTGAAGGCTTCATTTATGTTAAAGCAAGTAAGCAAGCTTGATGGAATTACAACTGAATTTTGAGACTTCATGAAATCTTGGCTCAAATGGGCCAGGCAGGCTCAAATGGGATTGGTCAGGTCACATCAGCCGCATGCACGATGACCGCTGGGCAAAAATCTCCACACAATGGGTGCCTGAAGATGGACGGCGCCGCCGAGGCCGGCCCAGAAAGAGATGGCGAGATGACCTGGACGCGTACCGCGACGGCTGGTTCGAGGTGGCCCGGGGAAAAGAGTTCCGGGAAGGATTTGGGGGAGGCCTTTGCCCAGCAGTGGGACAGCATAGGCTAAAAAAAAAAATTAAATCTTGTTCATTCATCATCATTTCAGCCGAATGACTCCACTGCTTGACATAGGCCTCCTCCAAGCACCGCTACGTCTACCAGTTCTGTGGCTCCCGCATCCAGCGTATTCCCGCGGCCTTAACAAGGTCACCGGGTCACTTTGTGGGAGGCCTTCCAACGCTACGTCTTCCGGTACGCGGTCGCCACTCCAGAAACTTTACTGCCTCATCGGCCATCTTTTTGCGACCAATATGCCATTGCCACGGATCAAACCGGAATGAGAAAGTTTATAATGGATAAGACAGAGATTAAAACAGAAGACGAACAAGCAGGGATCGAGGGGGGGGATGGAGGGTTCAGGGGATCAGACCGGAATAACTCTTAACTTTGTCAATTCATCGGGCTGTGTCGTAAATTCAAATCTTATTGTAAAATATTTTGTAATGGTATCTTTGCGTCTTGTTTTTTGTTATACTTAGAATAGTTAAACGTTATAAGTACTTACAGCATAATTTTATAACAGACAGGGCCTCAATACTTTGAAAATCCTTTTGAATCAAATTAAACCGCTGCTAAACACAAGTTAGTGTGATTTCATACAGTTTAACATTAATTGCATTATCTGGTCGAACCATTAATTGTTACGAATGGTTCCAATAAATCTGTGCTACTAATACTAACATTGTTTGCGTGCCTTGGTATTGTGTCGCTAGTTCTGTTAAGGTGCTCCTACACAGGCTTGGAATGGCCATGGGCAGTGACCACAATTTTCATGTGACAGCTATTTGACACAACTAAGCAACGAGAAGATGCCTCTATTCTGGAGTGGGACAGCGACATGTTGGTAATAGATAGGGCAAAATGTGATACGGGGAAAGCACTTAAAGGCTCCTTCAAACAGGCGCGACACGACACCGACACAAAGGCACCGCAAGTCGCGCAAGTAGCGGTGCCTTTGTGTCGCGCGCGATTATATCGCGTGTCGCGCCTGTTTGTAGGAGCCTTAAATCGTATTGAACAATATGGTAGATTCTTACTTTCCGCAATCAGTTTGTTGCTGCACTTTATTAATAATTTCGTCTGGAAAGTTTATCAATTGTTCGTAGGCAATGATTAGAGCAATGGTAGCCCAGTGGTGTCAGCCTTCACTTACGAGTTCATGGGTTCGAACCCAGACAAGCGTTTTACTTTGTGTAAATAATGTCATCAGCATTGCTCTCCAAAACGGTGAAGTAAAATATCGTGAGGAAACCGGCTGGTCCCAGAACCGAAACTTCGAAAATCGTGACGTCTACCAACCCACACTGGGCTCGCGTGGTACATTACAGCCCACTTGCTCTCGACGGGAGGTCTGTGTCCCAGCAGTGGGAACATTACAGGCTGTTTATGCTAATAAATAGTTTATAAAATAAACAATCGCTCAACTGTGTGCCAACAATGATAATCATAGCAATGACCTTTTCGACCCTTTAAGAACCTTATCTTGAAGGGGGCGTTTACGTTCCCATAAAAATTGTCTGTGTGAAAGCACCTTTATAATGTACATAATTTACGATCAGGCATCAAACTCTGTTGATACTGATGATGAAAAGTAAATCCGTGTTGTAGATTAAACGCTCGTTAATAAATATTTATAAGATTATATTCAGTGTATATAAATTAGTTATAACTGCTTGCTTTTATTTTGTGGGTGTTGTAATTTAAATAAAAAATTATCATTATTTTAAGACTTCTTCTCTCTGGCACGACTGTATGTCAGATCTTTTGGGCCCAAAACTTCGCCACTTCCACGGCTCCGTCGGTGACAGAGCAGAGGTCACTTTGACTATATGTTTTGGGACACAAAGTGCAGGATAGGAGGTGGAACATGGTTCGTGATACAGCTGCACATTCATACCTTACTGCCGTTCTGCCGAGGTAGCCCCACTTTATTATTTTTTAAGGAAAATAACTACCTATAGTTACATTACTTAAAATAATTAAATAGTAAAACGAAGTTCGACGGTAATTACTGTCTGATGATTGAATTGAATTTGTTTGATGGTTCCTCTTGTCTTCCACTTGCCTTTAGTTATCTATACATATACGAGTACCTACCTGCAAATAAATTAAAGTGTCTGTTTGTAATGTAATAATAACAGCTTTTTACTCAATGCATATGAAAGTATATACTTTACCTACTTATAACAAAAAAAAACAATTTTGAAAATGTTGTCTGTCTGTTTGTTCCGGCTAATCTCCAAAACGGCTGCACCGATTTTGATGAAATTTTGTATGGTCCCATTTAAGAACCATACAAAAAGTAGCCTGTGTCCTTCATCAAAGTATATATATATATACTTTTACTTTAAGTATATATTAATATATACTTTGAACCCTGAGAAAGGACATAGGCTACTTTAGTCGACATATCACGTGGGCGAAGCCGCAGGTGGAACTTAGTTTCACTTAAAAAAATATTGCACAATGGTGCTACATGCGGCGGTTCATGAACCTTTGGGTAATCGTCTTAGTAGGCCAGTCACAACATGACCACACGAAAGCTAGCAAATTTAAAGTAGGTCCAGTAGCTACATCTTGGCAGGCGACGAAATTGAGAATCTAAAATTTTAATGTACTGAGTTGGTCGTATTTTTGGCATTTAGCCATATATAAACTATATAGACTAAAGTAATGACCCCTATAAATTTACCTACTTATTAAGTTTTTCCCACTGCTGGGACAGAGGTCTCCTGTTTGTAAGAAGGAATGGGCCATAATCCACCACGCGGGCCAAGTGCGGATTGGCACATGTCACATGCCTTCGAATTTTTGGTTCCAGGAGATGATGTTTCCTCACGATATTTTTCATAACCGCTTTGAGAGCAGTGCTGATGAAATAATTTACACAAAGTAAAACGCCTGTCTAGGATCGAACCAACGACCTACCTTCGTAAATCCGTTACCACTGGGCCACAAGTACTCTCACTACTGACCACTGTAAAGTAACCTATTTATCAAGTTTTTAATGTCAATCTTAATAAGAACAACAATAATATTCCACTTTCAAAATACTCGTTACAACATAAACTATACTCATACAACTTTATTTCGCAGCAAAGCGACATTAACTAGTTCAACAAAGTTTAATCACAAACGTGACAGTAATGAAGAAAACCAAACAATACAACGACGTTCTTCGGTGGAGCACACATATACCCCAGCGGGGCACACATGTATCCTGACCGTGTATACATGTGCCCCAACCGTGCACGTTTGTACCCCACGGTAAACTCTGCATACAAAGTTATGACAGAACTCAAAACGCGTGCGGCCCGCTCGGCTATAATTCATACTACTTGTGCATAGTTGGTTTTAAATGCAATTAAAATATGCACAGTTTTACACAATGGGTTTAAGTGTGAAAGGTTTATGTTGCTGAGTTTTGTATTGTATTTTTATTAAATGAAAGCCGACCGCTTTGTTGCTCTCTTTGATAATAATCTGTCGATGGATCTAAGGGTTCATCTTCAGAATTATCTTTTAAATTAATCTTTTTTGTAATGAGAAAGGTTGTTTGACAGTAAGCATTTCTCCTTTATAGGCGCGTTTATGCACAAACACTTTAGACAAGTACCTGTTTGCAGACCATAAGAATATCTGATCTGTGAAGGAATAAAAATCGAAACAGTTCTAACTATAGATCTAGCCGAAATTACTGCATTTAGAAGTTTATTCCGACAAACGTTAAAGTCTTAATGCAAAATTGACAACTTTTTGTAATACAAAATTTAACTTTCTAGGATTATAGATCGAAATTTAAAAATCAAAACTGGCCAAGTGTGAGTCGGACTCGCACACGAAGGGTTCCGTACCACAAGGCAAAAACGCCGAAAAAAACACGTTTGTTGTATGGGAGCCCCCCTTAAATATTTATTTTATTCTGTTTTTAGTATTTTTTGTAATAGCGGCAACAGAAATACACCATCTGTTAAAATTTCAACTGTCTAGCTATCACGGTTCATGAGATACAGGCTGGTGACAGACAGACAGACAGACGGACAGTGGCGTCTTAGTAATAGGGTCCCGTTTCTACCCTTTGGGTATGGAACCCTAAAAATGCCTCCATGGTTTAAACCTGGGTCTAAAGAAAGACCTTGTTTTTTTAAAATGGCCCATAAATAGGTTAAATAAGTTTGTGAACACAAAGTTATTTCACCTATTTCAAACATTACAGAAGCTGGGGTCACGTTGGTTCCTAGCTGAATCATTTTTTCATTGGCACCACTGTTACGTACATTCCAGCACAATGCGTTAGGTTCGCTTCAAAACTTGGGACCTAACACTCCGGCTTTAGAACCTTCGTTACGACTATTGACATAACTTGGCAGCTCCGTCACAGATCCCGCCAATAGTAATACATGACGGTTGCTAACTCCGTTAGGTGCTCGGTTGAACGGGCTGGCATTCAACATTCCGCAAGGATGCCAAACACATGGGTTACTTGATTACCCAGCAGGGTATTCTCTAAAGTCTAAACTACTTGATCTATTTTAAAGCCACTCATCGTCTTCCTGCCCTTATCTATACAAAACTAGCTTTTGCCGGCGGATTTGCCCGCGTGGAGGTTGGAAATTCTCCCACGGAAACGTATTACTGGAATAAAAGTATCCTGTGTTAATGCAGGTTATAATAAACTATCTGTGTACCTACCCAATTTCATACAAATCCTATTAAAGCACAATCCTAATCATTGAAATACTTTTGTGAATCCATGCAAGCCCAGTACTTTTTGTTAGAATATTGCTCAGAAAGTCGGGTCAATTATTGCAATCATGATTCGAAAGACACACAGCGCCATCTAGCGTCCTAAAGCAATTGTGACTGATTTTTTTCTAGATCAAAGGTCTATCTATATATATAAGTAGGTTAAAATTGGGGTTTCCAGATCACATAAGATCTGGAAACCCGCAATTTTCACCATTCATTCATTCATGAGTGTTGTATTCAGAATCCTCTATTCAAAATGAGTGTTGTATTCAGAATCCTCTATTCAAATGAATGTTGTATTCAGAATCCTCTATTCAAAGTGAAGGTTGCATTCAGAATCCTCTATTCAAAATGAGTGTTGTATTCAGAATCCTCTATTCAAATGAATGTTGTATTCAGAATCCTCTATTCAAAGTGAAGGTTGCATTCAGAATCCTCTATTCAAAATGAGTGTTGTTTTCAGAATCCTCTATTCAAATGAGTGTTGTATTCAGAATCCTTTATTGAAAGTGAATGTTGTATTCAAGTTATTGAAATGAGACTTGTATTCGTTTTATTTTAAAAATCTTTTTTCTTTAATAAATTGAGGTCTTGATCTATCAAAATCAAAATATTTTTATTTCACATTAACCTAAATGGACACTTACGAAACGTCAGAAGCTAGGTGCACGGTTCCAATTGGTCGTTTCCTAGTGAGAAGAGCCGGCAAGAAACTCCATGGTTACTCTTGGTTTCCAGACCAGATAAGACCTGCAAACCCGCAATTTTCACTCATTCAATCAGCACATTAGAAAGATCTGGAAACCCGCAATTTTTTCTCATTTATCGTTTCATCCATTCAGCACATTAAAATTCTGATAGCTGATTGCGCTCACACATTCTCCGATGTCGTCTTATATCGGATTTCTGATATACGTCACTGCGTCGCTGTCTCAGTTATGTAGATGAAGTATTGATACCTATTTGTATTAGAGAGTGCATACCTATATCAACTAACTTTTATACGTGTTTTATAATGTAGGTAGAGTTCTTTAATCTCACGAAGCGACGTGAATTATTCGACTTTTAACCTTACCCTCAAAGATTTAAAAGTCACATGATGTCACTTCGTGACATAAAAGAACTATTGAATGTGGGTGCTTATGTGAAAGGTTAAAATAAAAATACTTTATCATTGAATAAGGATTATGATTTATTTTACGACATATTATTTGATACTTTTACGGCAATTTCTTTAACCGATTTATAAATATCATCCATGAATATGTTTTTAACTACATGCTGCACGCACAATTCGGCATCACAATTACATAGCGAACTTATGGTATCAGGAAAATTTTCTACATCATAAACTTCGATCCTGATCACTTTAGCACCACGCGTAAGTTTTTTTAAAGAGGTGAATGCAGCTGTTGAACATCTCTTGAGCTGTTTGCTGCCGGGGCCCTCCAGATTCAGTTGGTTTTCGTATTTCTTTCCTACCGCAGTATTCATAGGAACGAAGTTGAAGAGGTCGTTTTCGGAGTCCTTAAAATAAAAATACAGAATGCAATTAAATTCGTGTTGTATCAGGAATAGAAAACTCTGATGTCGAGGACTTATTATGTATGTTTGACCCGTTTACAATAATCAATCAATTAATACATTTTATTTGTAGATAAAAATAATGTAATATTTTAATTGTTGGACAATATATTGTTAAAGTTTAAGAAAATATTAACACTCACCGACATTACGCAAAGGTAGGTACCGTTTTTTACCCAGTCAGGACTCAGGACTCAGCAGGAGCAGAAATTGAATGATCGACTTTAAAATTATTTATCAATTTATATACGTTAATTTTAATGTATAGAGTTCAAAGTCGTACATTTTTTGTTAGATGTTGATATTCCTGACAAAAATGGTGTGGTAAATTGAAACCTCAAGACATCACGGCGCCAAACATTTTATTGTTTACTATAAATATATATTGATAAAATATACACTACTGTACGTTCGTTCACTGTACTTTTTTCATACATTTTTATTGAGAAGATTCGCCAAGCAAAATCATCGCATGTAAGTAGTATGTCTAATTTGCAATGTAAGTTCTTATTTTATTTATGGAGATGGATTGAAATTGAAACCTCAAGACATCACGGCACCAAACATTTTATTGCTTACTATAAATATGTATTGATAAAATAAACACTACCTACTGTACGTTTGTTCACTGTAATTTTTTTATACATTTTTCTTAAGAAGATGCGGCTAGCAAAACCGTTGCATGTAAGTAGTATGTCTAATTTGCAATGTAAGTCCTCATTTTATAAGGAGATGGATGAAAACAAAATAGCAATATCAACATACTATTGTTACGCCTAGTTTTGCCTTCTATTATTATTATTATCTTATTCCTCAAACTTATACTTTTTAAATCACCAAAAGAAAGGTAATGTTCACGGATAATATCACTGTCTTTTGCTTGACACAGTCGGATAATTCTCTTACTGTGTTATATTAGTGTAGAATAAATTAATAATAAATAATAATGTTAATGTTGTAATAAAATAAATATTATATAAACGAAGTCGCGGTATTTAACTAGTATGTAAGACTTGGAATGTAGTTACTATACCTAGTCAAATATTAATATACACTTTAGATATCATAATTTAAGGTTGAGATTAATGTAGATTTGGTTATGATTGCAAAGCATTTGTCTCGTGAAGAAGTCCTGAGTCAGGATTTTAGGATCACGCGTGCATTACATATATGGAAAAACTTCACGTGGATCCCGGCTATTTAAATATTGGAGAGTGAATTAGGGGCATCACTTCAGCTACCAGGTGCTCCAGATCAACATCAAGTACTTATCAAGAATCAACGTGCAATAAGGAAAATGTAAGTAGCTTTTTTAATAAAATATATATTAACTTATTTTTACTATCGCAGTTTAGTAGCAATGTATAGTTGCAGCAACAACTATGGGCCAAGGGGTTCGACCCCCCCTAATCTAGCGTGATATAGTATTGTGGTTTAATAGAGTATTATTTCTGTGATGGCTATGTGTCAGTATTCTAAAAAGATGTATTTTAATATTAGGTGTAGATAGATAGACAATAATAAAATAATAATAATTAATTAGAGTAGTGTACCTACCTGACATGTCAAAGTGGGATATTATTTATTTATTATTATATATTCAGATAACAGAGATCCATTGGGTTAGTAACAATAGTCTTAACCTATGTTAGTACTCAACATAACACCGACAATGTACAGGTGACAAGTGACCTCACCAACGATATGTGCATGAATCATTATTTGATTGTATTAATATTTATTTATTTGTTTCACTCCATTTCAGGTCGCACGAAAACGCCGAGACCCTTTTTCCCTCCAACGTCGACGAGGAACCTCAGGTTCGAAAAAAGAAGCATGACGGGCGTAAAAAGGAAGCAAGTATCAACTCGCATGACGGGGCGGCACGAGGGTCGTGGTCGTCACCATCGAGAGTAAGTCCGGTACCGTCCACTTCCGCGACACCTGTCGTATCGTCCCATCCATCAGCTTCATAGAAGCCGTTTATCAAACCCATCCCACCGAAGAAGTGCACTGTGTACGATCTGTTTGGAACCGATAGCGAGGACTTCGAGAAAGCGGTCCCTGCAGTTACTGGTAAAACACCGTTAACTTCATATATAACACGACGCCTTGCAAACGGTCATTCCCGCCAAACCCACGAAAACAAGCCGGGAACGCACTATATTGATTTGAAAATATACCGGTGCGATGAAATAGAGAAAGTTCCGCCAATGAATAGGTGGCGCCAAGCAATTGTCACGCTCAAAAATCAAACCTTTGACAATACAGATGCTTGACAACATTTGTCTAATTTTATTATAGCTACACGAAAAGAGTATGTTAAGTGCCCAGCAACATTTCGTCGTTGCGCATGCAAAGCCGCTATGTGTTATTTAGTTATTTTCGGTTCTTTATGCAGTTTTAATCGTTATTTCAATACACATATACTGTATAAACAGCTATGTGATAAGTGCAATATTTAAAGAGTTAAGGAATGTAGCTATGTGATATTCATACATCGGAAGTTCCGTATCAACACGCTAAATGTTATAATTCATATACTTAGCTCAAATAAGTTCACTAAAAACACATAGCGACTTTTGCACGCACAACGACGATTTGTAAGTAACTATTATTGAAATCGTACTTAATTACAAAACTAGGCATTTATCCCCAATATAACACATGCCTATTCACTTATACACTTTTGTATTACTCTCTTATAGTAATTAAGATATTATCTTAGTATTTCAAGATTAGTAATAGTAAAATTATGTAACAAATAATAGGCAGAATTCGATTACATTATTATAGAAGACACTATTGCTATACTTAGATAAATGAATAAGAATAAATGATGATAAGAGACACGAAACTAATTGAAACTTTGCCTTTGGGTCATTGTGAAACTTTATTTTGTGAACTAATTTCTAAATATAAATAATTATCTTTATATCAATAAATTATTATAATGTTATTATAATCTTTGTTTATAATATTGGTATAAGTATAGCATACATTATTAATTTTGTGAGTGGCAGTGTTGAATTTCGTATTTAAATAATTATGTAATATCTGAATAAAACTTTTATAACCGATGCATGACTTTCTATTCTTATTATGGCCTTACAGTGTTCTTCATTTTATTAATATTTAGTATCACTAACTACAAATATAAATACCATACTAGCTTATTAATTATTTACAGCAAGTATAAAAATGAAATAGATAAGCACTATAAGTAGGTATACCGAAAAATACGCTCGTTTTACATACCTATTTTGACATGATACTCGTAACTTTAAACTAATCTCAATCATTTGTTTTTTATCATACTTATGCTTTATATATCTATGTATGGGTAAAATTGAATTAATAATCAAAATGAAGTTGATCAAACAACACACATCACTTAATGTTAATCATATAAATCTTGGTGACTCTGATAACCACATTAGGCATAGCATTTTGTTACCAAATACGATTCGTTGTATTATATGTGGTCCTTCAAATTGTGGAAAAACAAACGTCGTGCTTAGTTTATTGTTACATGAGAATGGTCTAAAATTTCAAAATCTTTATCTGTACTCGAAAACTAACTTTCAACCAAAATACAGGTTCCTACGAGAAGTTATAAAGAGAGTGCATCAAGTTAAGTTTCATGAATTTAATGATAATAAAGAAGTCATAGCCCCGCATGAAGCACTAACAAATTCTGTGTTTATTTTCGATGATGTGGCATGTGAAAATCAAATAAACATTCGTAATTACTTCTCTATGGGTAGACATAAACAAATCGATTGCTTTTATTTATGTCAAACATATTCTAAAATTCCGAAACAGTTGCTGCGTGATAATGCAAACTTTCTTATAATATTTAAACAAGACGATGTAAACTTAAAACATATTTATGAAGAGCATGTTAGTTCTGATATGTCCTGGAATCAATTCAAGAATATTTGTAATACAGTTTGGAGAGAGCCATATAACTTTGTTAGTATTTGCAAAGATTCCTTATTAAACAAGGGAAGGTATAGACAGAATTTAGATAGTTTTTTTAAATTTTGAGCGAAAATGCGTAATTATATAAATCAATAATATATACATCTAACTTAGTATTATATCTTCTTTGGCTGAGGACACTTGTTATAATACAACATGGAAAAGAATATTAAAATAGAATTAATGAAGTCTGTAGATTCCATAAATAATAAAATAAAACAAATGAAGAACCGTGAACACTCTATGAACTTGTCACTTGATAAAATGCTGAAACCCGTCACAGATCCCCTTAAAGCACTAGTCGATTCGAATATATCAAAGGAAAAAATAAAGCTTTCACAAAATACATCACCCCCACATTCTGACGACATTGAATTGGATGACATTAATACTAGTTCATCTACAAAGTTTGAAGACTGCTACGATCCAAAACTGAATTCTGCACAAGTGTTTAAAAAGTCTCCTACAAAAGAAATACCGAATGATTTAGAAATTTCGCTAGAGGGCCGTGATATCCATGATATTTATGATGGTGTAAATATACCGTTTGGAATAAGAAGTGTAAACAAAACATTGCTAATGGGTAATTCAGTAGTCTCATTTTCTAAAATCGATAGTTTGAATGACGACAGTGTCATTTTAATTAAAGTTGGTGACAAATCCTATAATTTATCCCCTGGCTTGAAAGAACTTTTACTTCGAAGAAAACCTGATTTAAAATTAATATCGAGCAAAGATAGACTTGTCTATAAGGACATGCTGCATTATACAAATGCTCATAAGAGAGATTTTAATCCTGATGGGCAAATAAGAGGCGATAAGGGAATAAAATATCGTGAAGTAATCAAACCATTATTTTCCGAATCGTTAAATGAAAATTTTCACACTGGAGGAAGCTTACCAACCCTAAAAAAATATAAAAATAACACTGACTTGGTATATTGGGATGACCCTAACGAACTGGTTGACAGATTGAAATTATTAGTTGCTTCCAGAGATGCTGGCAATACAAACCATGATAATGAAATTTTATCGATAGTTGAAGAATTGAAAGAAGCTGGCATAATTAAAGAATAAATACTCACTATGATAAAATTTTCATTCAGTATTATAGACGGATTCAAAACAAATGTACTGAATTGTGAACATGAGCAAAACTGACGTGGTAAATGAAATTCATAAAAATGCGAGAGTGAACTTTCCACGAAGATGTGTTATTATGAAAGATATAGATGACCTATGGCAAGCAGACTTAATCGATATGCAATCAATTTCAAAGCAAAATAAAAATTACACATTTATTCTAGCTATTATTGACACATTCTCGAAATATGCTTGGACTTTTCCTCTAAAAAGTAAAACCAAAGATGATGTATGTAGCTCTTTTAAGAAATTATTGGATAAAGGACGTGTTCCTAAAAATCTGCAAACGGATAATGGAACAGAATTTTACAATAATCAATTTCAGAAGCTTATGAAAACTTATCACATTAATCATTATTCAACTTTCTCAACAAAAAAGGCTTCAATAGTTGAGCGATTTATCAGGACATTGAAATCGAAACTCTATAAGGAATTTAGTTTAAGAGGCAGCTACAATTGGATAGATAGCACTCTCAATGATGTTATTTACAAATACAATCACACTTATCATCGGACAATTGATGAAGTTCCCGCTAATGTGGATAACATTAATAAAAAATATATATTAGAAAGGTATTCAAGGCTAGTAAAAAATCATAATATTAAAAGCAAATATAAAATTGGTGATTATGTGCGTATCAGTAAGTACAAAGGAACATTTGAAAAAGGTTACACTCCCAACTGGTCTACAGAAATATTTAAAATTCGAATGATACAAAATACAACTCCTATCACCTACTTAATAGAAGATACAATCAGAGGTCAGCCTATTTTAGGTGCATTTTATGCGCAAGAGCTTCAAAAAACAAAACATTCAAATGTGTATCTAGTGGAGAAAATTCTTAGAAGAAAAGGTAACAGGATTTTAGTTAAATGGCTAGGTTTGTCTTCAGCTGAAAATAGTTGGATTGATAAATCAAATATATTATCATAAATATTAAAACATTAACTAACGACAATTCAAATTATAAGTATTTTAATAAAGTGCTCAATCCAGATTCATCAGTCTTATAATGTGTATTGGAGAGAGTAGTCTTCTCAATTGGATTATAAATCACTTACCTTTTGAATTACACTTACCAGGATACAGTTATTGTGGTCCTGGTACAAAATTAATTAAAAGGCTTATACAAGGAGATAACGGAATTAATAAATTAGACGAATATTGCAAAGATCACGACATTGCCTATCACAAATCATCAAACTTAAAGGATCGACACGAAGCTGATTTAATTTTGTTAAATATGGCGAAAGAACGAGTAGTTGCTTCGGATGCGAGTGTAGGTGAAAAATTTGCAGCACGCTTAGTAAGCAGGGCTATGTCGACAAAAATTAAAACTGGTTCTGGTCTGAAAAGTAGTATTAGTAGTACAAAGTGTTGTCAAAAATATACATCTGGAAAAGGGTTAAAAAGTAAATTAAAAAACGTTATTTCTAAAACCAAGAGACACATTAAAAAATTAAAACCAAGAAGTAAAAAGATGGCTATAGAATTGGCTATCGCCGCTGCCAGAGAATTAGCTAATGATGCATCTATTAAACTTCCTCGTGTTATTCCTATACCAAAAACTGGTGGAATATTGCCGTTAATTCCTATTTTTGCGGGATTATCAGCGGCAGGGGCTTTAGCAGGTGGTGCAGCTGGTATTGCTAAAACCATTAACGAATTCAAGATGGCTAAAAAATTGTTGGATGAATCGAAGAGACACAATGAAAAAATGGAAGCGCTTTGCATTGGGAAAGGATTACACCTTAAACCGCATAGAGATGGGCTTGGAATTTTTGTATCGAAAGAAAAAAACTAAAATGTCGGCTACCCAAACGAGCCTTAACTAACTTTGACATTTTGAAATATGGAAATAGTATTCCTTATTTTAGAGGTGTCTTTATGAGAGATGAGCTCCCTAAATGCCCTTTTGTAAAAGAATGCGGAGTTATTAATTTAGATAGTTCTAAAAACCCTGGTTCTCATTGGGTAGCCTATGCAAAATATAATGATTATATTGAGTATTTCGACAGTTATGGTAATCTGAAACCTCCCAAGGAATTTATAAAATACGTAGGGCCTAAAGTCCAATATAATTATGAAAATATACAACGTGATCACCCCTTTAATTGTGGACATCTATGTTTGAATTTCTTAAAGAGTTTTTGGTGTAGTCAATGAATAAAATGAACAGGATCTTCTTTAAGACTTCAGTATGAAAGCATGTCTACTACGGTTACCATCTCTGGAAATAAATCTGAATTGGTTTCGTATTTTCAACCACCTCTACATTTATCCGATCAATACGAGTGCGGTTTGCTATACTTTTCAGTATTAAATTCTAGACCAAATGTGACCATCAATAATAACAATCTATCAGTAATCAGAATCGAATGTGATCTTGTTCACGGTTCATACTGCAACGGCTTACCAACTCATTTTATTCACGAATTTGTATCTAATATCGCTCCAGGTCACCGGTACATAGAAATACCGCAAAACGTTGTTTACTTTCCAGTAAACAAAAATCTAATTTCATCTATATCTGTTAAAATTGTTGATCAACTTGGTAACTGTATTGAATTTGGTGAAGAACATATTCAATTACGCCTTCATTTAAGAAAAACAAAATGATAGTATATTATAAAAACTCTTCAGTGAAAATCAAACGTCTTATTCCATCTACGACCATTAAGGTGCATAGACGTAAGAAAAAAGTAAAGAAATTGAGTGAAGCAAATAAAGATTTTCTTAAAGCTCTAGGTTTTAAAGTATGAATATACTACAAATTACCGAATCACCCCACTTTGATAGTTCGATTGAAAGCTATGAAGTCCACTCATACAATCCCTACACTAACAGCTTTAGAGAAAACGATGAAATCAGAATTCCCATACACCAACAAGACATATACGTGTTACCGTCAGCCAGTTCAATTTACGTCGAGGGCCAAGCAAAGTTCTTCGACAAAGATGGAAAACCGATTAAGAAAAATATTACGTTCAGTAGCAACCCTGTTATGTTTTTGTTTCAAGATATCAGATACGAAATAAATGGTATTGAAATAGATCGTGTTAAAAATTCTGGAATAACAACCACAATAAAGTCATACGTTTCAATGAATGATGGAGAAAATAAAGTTGCTGCCTTGTGGGGTTGGAACATAAATGGAGTAAAAAATGATGGTAATTTTTGTGCTATTGTACCTCTTAATAAGATATTAGGATTTGCGGAAGATTACAATAAAATTATGATAAATTGTAAACATGAACTTATTCTGAATAGAAGTAACTCTAACTTAAACAGTATCATAGCGACTGATGATATTGCGCATTTTCAAATAGATATACAAAGATTGCAATGGCGTGTACCACATATAAAAGTATCAGACCGCGAACGACTGACACTACTAAAACACTTGGAAAAAGATAAACCTATTCAGATAGCGTTTCGAAATTGGGATTTATACGAGTATCCTTTGCTCCCTAAAACTACAAAACATTCTTGGTCAGTTAAGACTGCATCGCAATTAGAGAAACCTCGATATGTAATTTTTTGCTTGCAAACCAACAGAAAAAATAATAAAACCAAAGACAGTTCTCTGTTTGATCACTGTGAAGTTACCAACGTAACACTATTTTTGAATTCACAGTATTATCCTTACGAGCCTCTAAGCTTAAATTTTTCCGAGAACAAATACAATATATTATATGAAATGTATGTGAAATTTCGTCAGTCGTATTACAACTATCCTGCAGACCCGTTGCTTGATTTGGTCGGTTTCAAGGACAAGGCTCCTCTCTTTATCATAGACTGTTCAAGACAAAACGATAGTTTGAAAACAGGCCCTGTAGATGTGCGGCTGGAGATTGAATGTTCACTGCCAATACCAGATAACACAACTGGATATTGTTTAATTATTAACGATCGACTGGTGGAATATAAACCTCTGAGTAATATAGTGCGCAGGTTATCATGACTGCCATTGTAGATGTTCAAGGTTTTAAAACAGAAACAAATGAATTTATCATTAAAGAAATTGCTGTATTATGCAATACAAAAATTCAAGTATTTTTAATTAAGCCACCATTTCCATTTTACGATTTGACGAAACCAGAAAAACGGCAAGTCAGTTGGATTGAACGTAATAGAAAGATATACTGGAGAGGCGGATTTGTGCCTTACTCAAATCATCAGAATTTGATTGCAGATATTTTAAGAGATAAACAAGTTTACACCAAAGGTTTAGAAAAAGTGTTGTGGTTAAAAAATATTTCGAGTAATAATAATATAAATAATTTAGAAGATGAAGGTTGTCCTAATTTATTAAACTTATACAATAAATTTGAACATTCTCATGATGTGTATAGTTGTATTTATCATGATAAAATTTGTGCTTTAAAAAATGTAATATGTTTATATAAATGGTGTATAGATAATAAATTTTTGAAGTAAATATTTTTCTTGTTTAATTTTTCACAATTGGGTAATAGATAACAGTTTCCTATCCCTACCAATCCCGTCCAATGTTAATCGTTATAAGTTGATGGTAATAGCTGCGCGATGTCATTATACATTTATAATTATCTGTATCAAGAACATGTCTCAAAATAAATACAATCCTCGGTATGACCTGTTTAATACATATAAAATGCGTGAATTTTCATTTCGTTCCTATTGGGCAACGGCTGATTCAAGGAGAAGATTAGTAATGGAAATGGCTGACGCGGGATTTTTTTATTGTGGAAATGGTGTAAATGATAAAGCAGCATGTTTCTCATGTGGAGGTGTTATAGAAGATTGGGAGATTTACGATGATCCTTGGATGCAACATACCATACAATTTCCTCAATGTTGTTATTTGAACGCTGTGAAAGGAACGGATTATGTTGACAAATCAAAACATCTATTTTTAAAAGAAAGATAATATATAAAATTATTCTAAAATGGAGCAGGATAGATTGATTGTTTGCTGAATAAGCTACTAAATGCTATTAGCAATGGAGCCTAAGTAACTATAAATTATGTACAGTCATTTTATGTGTCATTCAATTCCAACAATTGTAGTTTAAATGCGTTTCAAATTCGAAATCCCCGAAATTCGCGGAAGGCCGCGAAACCGTAG
The DNA here is from genome assembly GCA_963855955.1 of Luperina nickerlii. Taxonomy (NCBI): domain Eukaryota; kingdom Metazoa; phylum Arthropoda; class Insecta; order Lepidoptera; family Noctuidae; genus Luperina; species Luperina nickerlii. The sequence goes on from OY979662.1 coordinate 27,288,978, forward strand.
AAAAGGATTCTGAATACAACACTCATTTTAAATAGAGGATTCTGAATACAACACTCATTTTGAATAGAGGATTCTGAATGCAACCTTCACTTTGAATAGAGGATTCTGAATACAACATTCATTTGAATAAAGGATTCTGAATACAACACTCATTTTGAATAGAGGATTCTGAATACAACACTCATGAATGAATGAATGGTGAAAATTGCGGGTTTCCAGATCTTATGTGATCTGGAAACCCCAATTTTAACCTACTTATATACCCTTTTCTATAACCCTGACAACGTATGTATATATGCAAAATTTCACGATTATCGGTTCAGTAGATTAGGCGTGAAAAGGTAACAAATAAACATACTTTCCCATTTATAATATTAGTTAGGATTATTTGAGATCAGCGCAGCATATCTTTTCCTTAGACACAGGTTACCTGCCGCCGTCTCATTCACTGACAGACAACGCACAGCCGAAACCATTGGGTCTGGAAACATGAAATTTTGCAAGAGTTTTCTTGGCGGTTTCCGGATAATTTTTGGCTTCCGAATTTGTGACGATTTGACGTGGAAGTGTATCAATTGAACGGTTGTGAATAGCTATGTACCTAGTTGTTATTCAAATAGTATACCAGTACGAAAACAGCATTATTACGTAACATACTTTCAATCACAGTGAGTGGGCCTTTGGTTAAGTAATAACAGCCGCACAGGTCGATCGATCAGGTTAAGCTACGCTTGCCGCGGTTAATCCGTGGATGGATGACCATCTTTATACCAAAACCCTCCGTGCCTCAAAAATCACGTTAAGCCGTTGGTACCGGCTGTCATTCGTAGATCTCTGACAGTCGTTATGGGTCGTCAGAAGCCCGAAAGTCTGACAACTAGTCTTACAAAGGGGTATCGTATTACCCAGTAACTAGATTATGGAGGTCAGATAGGCAGCTGCTCCATGTAAAATACAGGTATTCAGCTGCATCTAATGTTAATGTTTCATGCTGGATTATATTAGAACGCAATGTGAATTGTTACTAAATAAAAATTGAATTGAATTGCATCCGGTTAGACTGAAAGCCGACCCCAAGATACTTGAGAGAAGGTTAGGCAGATTGATTGACTTTCAATCACAATCTGAATGATTTTGAAGGTTATTGCTAATCCATTTCTTCATATATGTTCGAAAACTATGTCCGCGCAAGAATTTTGTTGCACTAGCAAAAGGAAATCCACCATTGCTACTGTTAATTTGTCCCGCAGATTGACCAGGGAATCAAGTTCCCTCAACAGCCTTTAGAGACAGTCAGTGCTATTGGCTCGCCCTCAAGGCCTAGACAAGACAAACAGACCCTGTTTGGCGACACAACATCGTCCAGCACGTCTGTGTGTGTAGACGTGTATAAACATTGATATGATCAAGAAACAAGCATTTAGCAAACACCCGTTAAGCACTTAGGGTCGATATCTGGGCAATGATTACCGATCGTTTACGGTGGCTAACCCCTTCGAATCTGCGTCATTATTGGAGCGTATTTTAAGCTTCCATTATAAAAATTAGAAACATTGTTGGCTTTTTTTTTAACCAGCCAGATAGACAATCGTGCAATCAAGGATTAGACAGGGTCAAATTAAATTAGCTAACGAAATTCCGCAGACGCGTAGACGTGGTGGGTTTCTATATCTAAATACATTAAAAAAAACACTGGCACTCCGGTAGTGCCGACAGAAGTGAAAACTTGAACAATTACGAGTGTATTTTGTGAATCGTCTTATAAACAAAACACGCGTGTTAAGGTGTGTTCCTTATTTTATAGGGTTTTTTGCAAATCAGGCATGATGACCAAAGTGACTGGTTTATTCTTCTCGTGAAAGGAATTTATTCAGATTTACAACGCCATCTCGTCGTTGTTGGATGAACTACGTAGTTAGTACGCGAGGCCCTCGTAGTTCTTCCCGATGTGCATAAATGGCGCTGTCCTCAACAACGCGCGTCTTAAGTTTTACGTCTGACGTTAGTACGCGAGGCCCTCGTAGTTCTTCCCGATGTGCATAGATGGCGCTGTCCTCAACAACGCGCGTCTTACGTTTTACGTCTGACGTTTTACGTCTTACGAATTTTCGATCAGGGTCACGTGACCTGACGCGAATTTAGAAGTTTTTACCCATTCCAAAAAAAGTACACAGCGCCGCTAAAGAAGTTTTCACTTCAAAAATATATATTATGATTTGATTAATATTTATTGTAGTCAACCCCTGTTTGTTTATTTACTTGAAGTAAGACTTTAGAAAGTCTGTTTTTTTTCATGATAAATCATGTTTAAATATCGATACCTATCACGACGGCAGAGTTCCGTTAGCTAATTTAATTTGATTCTGTATTTGTCTTAACAAAAAAAATTACCTTGAGGTGCTTACACCTTAAATTTTTTTCTTGTATCTTATTTTTGTTCCGACTACGTATTCCAAAAAAAAAATAAGATACCTACAACAAAAAAAATACCTTGAGGTTTGATCTGGTTTGAGGACTTTGATTTTCATTCAAAAGGTTGCCAATAACGTCATTGGCAACATTTTGAATGAAAATCAAAGTTCGTAACGATGACATGCGCCCGCTACATCGGAAGGAAGTTTGCAAATTGCTTCGCTCCTTGACCGTTTCTGTATCTGAAAACAACTTACATCTTTATATTTATCTACCTTTTGAGCTCTTTAAGTATTGAGTTGAACGATTACTAAATTTAAAATTACGATTACTAAACGATTACTGACAAATGCGTACACTGACTTGACAGGTCCACTCAATCTGTGTGGTTCTTTCCTCATAAGACCATTTCAGACATCAATCTACATTGTCTTACATGGTCTGGCCAAGATTATGTCTGGATTTTAAAAGAGACTGTGACCTCTGAGTTTGTTTCGGCCTTTCTTCTCAGAGTAGTCAGATAGGAAACGCCGACCTCATCTACTTTTTAAAATAATATTGACGTGTAAAAGTGTGCAAACCTATACAAATAAAATAATTTATCATTTATCTTGTAAATACAACCAGTCTGCTCCCCCGTTTCTTGAAACTACATTGTCGGGTCGGCGGACTAAAGCACATAAGTCAAAAACATGCTTTATTTTTTCTTTGTACCAAAATTATTAATTTACATCAATACATCGGCAGACTAAAGCACATAAGTCATATTCGCTTGTTCGGGCTTGAATCTAAGTGGCGTCCTTTTTCAAACAACTTACATCTTTATATTTATCTACCTTTTGAGCTCTTTAAGTATTGAGTTGAACGATTACTAAATTTAAAATTACGATTACTAAACGATTACTGACAAATGCGTACACTGACTTGACAGGTCCACTCAATCTGTGTGGTTCTTTCCTCATAAGACCATTTCAGACATCAATCTACATTGTCTTACATGGTCTGGCCAAGATTATGTCTGGATTTTAAAAGAGACTGTGACCTCTGAGTTTGTTTCGGCCTTTCTTCTCAGAGTAGTCAGATAGGAAACGCCGACCTCATCTACTTTTTAAAATAATATTGACGTGTAAAAGTGTGCAAACCTATACAAATAAAATAATTTATCATTTATCTTGTAAATACAACCAGTCTGCTCCCCCGTTTCTTGAAACTACATAATTATATTATGAATGATACCTACTATTCTAACTTAAAGACTACTTTTCCTACACACAAAGATTCTAACAGCAAAACCTATATTCTCAATTTCTCAGCCTTAATAATAACCCCCTGGGCCCCTACGTACTATTTTCACCCCCTCACGCACCGGCTCTGAAACAATTCATCAGCCCTCGCCCCTCAGGATTTAAATAGAGCCCTCAGCAGGCTGACTACATAAATATGTATGACGATGGCGCTCCGAGCCGCTATCAATTGCCACTTGACCGGGCCCCAAGTTTTTACTACGCCGAGCAGGAGTCTGAGGGGTACTATATTAGACGTAGGTTGAACTAGGAGGCCTGCTGAACGTTTTGGGATGGTTCAATTAAGCTGTAGTATCAACTGTTACTGATGCTAGAATATCAACCAAAAATACTAGCTTCCAGTGAGGAATTTGACATTTGATAGGAAAGATGGAAATTACTACACAAGCGCGTGTACGGCCTAAATTATGAATTGTTGACGAATAGTTGACCTATGTAAATAATCAAATGATTTGCCCTTTTCTGTCACATCACTCCTGATCCCTACCTAACACCACGTATCCTTGCTCATTTTAAACAAAACTCGGATCCTAAATGATTTACCTCTCGTGCACAACTACGATTGCTCGTTCTTTACGGTCCCGAAGGCGACAAATCAAGGCATATATTAAAGATCCCTTCACACCAACAGATGCAGCGGATCACAGCTATAACGCCGCGTACGCACACCGACTCGCAACGGCAACGATAACAATAAAAACAAAAACAAATGTAGCCTAGCTATCAATCCGACTTATGACGAGATACAATAATAAAAATTGTGATTAAAATTTAAATTAGAAGAAGAAAAATTAATGTACTGTACCAAATTATGCGTCCAAATTTTTCTTGTAGGATAATTAGGTATTTAAAAGTGTGTGCCAGCTGAGCTGAGCTGAGCTGAGTGTACTGTGTGATGACAGTTTGACGTTACAAGATGAGTTTGACTTGCTTGTGTTGGTTGAGTATGTGAGAGTGGCGAGGTGCGTCGGGCAGCATGGCGGCCGTCGCCGGCCTGTACGGGCTGGGGGACGAGCAGCGCGCGCGCCACCGCCGCGGCCAAGCCAATGCCGAGCGCTCCGAGTCCAGAGATGACAACACTGAGGCGTAAGTACTTACAACATAAACAGCCCTTCACAGTTATTTTACCTCTGATGTTGCATCACTGCCAAAATCACAATGATCTTTATTTCGTTACAATAAGGTTGCTGTTATGTTGCTGCTGTCAGAGGGAATTACTGTAAATTTGTTATGTTCCTGGCTGGTGGGCCGTCTAACTACCAGTACTGGCTAACCAGTAACTGGATTGTAGAGGTCAGATAGAAAGTCGCTCCATGCAAAATACTAGTATTCAGGTGCATCTGGTTATACTTAAATCCGGCCCCAAAACTGTTGGAAGAAGGCAGGGCATGAAGATGTTCCTGGTTGGTGGCAGCAGGATGGTCGTGTGTCACCGTCGTCTCTGAGGTCGTTACAAATTGCATTCCAGCGCTGATAACAGTTCGACTTTGGCGAACCCCCAGTATTGGCGCACGTTGGCTCGGTACCGCACCAAGGCTGTGACCGTGTGTTTTTATTATTACATATAATGGTTTTGGTTTCGTTATTTGCTCCATATTGCATACAGTATTTCTTCAGTTAAAAACTATTAGGTACCGACCAAATAAAAAAATATAAACTAAACGGACATTAAAAAACACTTTGAGGCGCTTTTTATGGTAAATTAATGCTCGTGGTTAACATCAGTGTTCGTGATAATTGACTTCAGTTTCTTACTGATAACGTGGCATTTGTTCTCCTTATGTTTCAACTCTATTATTAGGTGCTGCGTTATTTCCTTTGACAAGCCACTGACAGTAAAGTGGCTTGATATGATATCGGAGGGGCAATTCTCGTAATTTTAAGAACGTTCACAGTCTGATCTCAGCCTCAATCTGTCAAAAAATACCTATAATTTCCCTACATTTTGACAAGTTTTTGACATTTGTTTGTCGCCGAAATGAGACTGCGACTAAATTTTGAACGTTTTAAATTACGAGAATTGGCCTTCAGATCAATTATGACTAATGATGAACTCACATCAGACTAATGATGAAAACTAAAGGTGAGAAATGATGTTTCATGAAATAGTCATTCAATTTTAAAAGCTAACAGACTTAAAATAATAATAATAATATTGGGTTATATGAACTTGTGAATTGACGATTTTAATTATTATAATTCTGTAATTACTTGTTACGGTCGCGAATCATATTTTGTATAACATACAACCTGATACTGACCTACAAATTGCAATAAACGTCATAAAATTTGAATTTCGCGGGCTACCTTTGCCCTTTCCCTTAACATTAGTCCGCTGGCACCATAAGTCACTAAATGCGTTTAATGCTAAAATGGTTTAAAACATCTTTCGGTTTCTGTCAATCGTTCAAAGCTGATAGAAGCATAATGATGTAAATATGTTTAGCGCTAAACACATTTAGTGATCTACAGTGCGATTCTGTAACCATCTCACCGTGAAAACTTAGGTGAAATGAGAGTGGAGTGAGCTGTCAATAGTGTCCATTCCTAGTAAAAACAAACTCACTTCACCTAAGTTTTCACGGTGAGATTTTTACAGAATCGACCGACTGTGGTGCAAGCGTGTCTAAATGTGGAATTCGTAAGTTATAAGTATTAACATACGACCAATTTTTGTACACTTAGTTTAAAATAAACTTTTTTATTTTGAATTTAAGTACCTACTTACTTCATTATCATTGCATATATCCCAAATAATTGGGGGTCACCGCAACATGTCTTTTTCTTCCATAGGTACTTGTTTATTAGTCGTCATCTCGGAAGCCACCCCTTTTCTAGTCATATCATCTTTCATACAGTCCATCCATCGTTTCGTTCGTCTTCCTCTAATCTTATCCACATTCATACCCAAAACTGTCCTCACGAAATTTTTCTCATTCCGCGGCATCACATGCTACCATGACAACCGTTGTCCACACAACTTTTTAGTCCCCGACACGAGTTAAAGTACTTACCACAGACAAATTCAGTGGAAGCCTAGTCTTAAACGGCAAATGCAATCACATTCCCAAGATTTAAGGGCAAACCCACCTAAATCACAGTAATCTCATAGCGAAATAATCTCCGGTCAGAGATAATACTGTTAGTATACTAATGGACAGCTAAGTTCGTTTCAGATTTAACTTGACATTTTAATTCCGTCAGCGGATACCGGTGCCACTGCGCCTAGCTGTGTTTTATTTCTGTGTCGATTTGATCTGCTATATTTGCATTTAATGATAAGTATTATTTATTGTTAAGGTCAATGGAGGCTATTGTAACTAAAAAAAAATATGTTGAAACTTGAACCTTCACCAAAAATGGCCATTTGACTTTATGGGGTAATCTATTAAATCTATATTATTAAGCATATATCTGAGATTACTTTCGATATAATATAATGTCAAAAAGCCGTAGGATTTGGTTAAAATCTTATTAAAAGATCCATGCGGGTAGGAAAAGTTACATTAGCCCCATGTTGGGGTAAATGTGACTATTTAAACTAACTCATTGGTTTTTGTAGCTTATATGCACACAATCGAAGCACATGTCACCCAGTGTGAAATTTACGCAGGTATGTTCTCCGAGTTGAACCAGTAGAGTCCCGATCAAACTAAAAGTTTGTTTTGTAATGTTTGGGGCTAATGCGACTATTTTCTATAGAGTTAGTGTTGTGTTGACGTAAAAAATATCGATAAATTGTAAAATGTGTAGGCAATCGATACTGATAGGTACATAAGTAATATAAAACCATGCTTCGTTTATATTTTTCATTCGTAATCATCACATCAAAAATTAAAAGTTTTAGATACTTCTCAAAACATAATACAAAAATTTCTAAGAACATAACAAAAAATAATCTAAAATTATATAAAATCTTGAAGGTAACATTTTTTTGACCACGTGTGCCTTATAAATGTGAAATTATAGTAGACCTCGGAATATTAAACGTCTTTGCTGCCTCATAACTATTTAACGTTCTGCTTTTAACCAACTGAAGTGCCTCTAGAAGCTTTTCTTTTGAATAGCTCTTTTCTTTTTTTTTAATATAATATTTCGGACCATCTAAAACAAGTCAAATATCAAATTAGTTCAGAGATTTTGAGTAGTACCTATGGGTTGTTAAAGTACCTACGCATGAAGTCGTGAACTAAATGCATTAGGTCGGACCCCCTATTTAACTACAGTATTTAACCATACAACAGTATTTGCATCTTGAAAGGAAAATAGATTTGAATCTTAGTTGAAATTGTAATAAAACAAATTGTAACATTTATTTACGCAATTTATCCATCGAATGGATTCAGTTCGAGAATTTTCTAAGGTATGCTGTAAATATATCGATTTACAATTATCGATATTCGACATCACTGGCTTTATTTTATTTTATACAAACACGAAGGGGCTATTGTAACCAAAAAAACTAGTCGCAATAACCCCGCAAAGAGATAAGTGGAGGCTAATGTAACTACTACATTATCTTAGGAAATATAAGATATAATATTAAAAACGTAAGTGTTTAAGGTTAAGTACTTTACATTTTCTTCGTTTCTGCTTAAAACCGTGTTTAAAATGCACGAGAAGGTTATTTTTTTGTTTAAAATTGATGACACGCTCGTCACCAAACACGTGTTCAAAATGGTGACTAACATAAAATCTCTGTAGGTCAAACAGTATTCATCCCTCTGACGCCATCTGTTTATTATAGGTTAAACTATGACTTTTCTCCAGGCCCATAGATGGCAATGTATTTAAAAAATATTAGAATGGAAGATATCGCTGTTAGTTGCTTTAGCCCCGTAGTTGCAATAGCCTCCATTGACCTTACACAAAATTTTAATAATTAGTCCTTAACAAGAACCGTGCCATTATCTATTAAAGTCGTAGTATCTGAGAAATCAGAATAGTCTTTAATTTACTGAAGGTCGGAATAAAGTATACTAAACCTGCCACGACGATTTAAGCCCAGGTTATAGTTAGATCTGGTTTTGTAAAAATATACGATTTATGTACTTATGTCTAAAATTATTTAGCTTGACGATGTAATTACTTAATTAAAAATTTAAACGGACCATATTTTGTCCATAATTCTCAATCAGCCTGTGATGTTCCCACTTCTGGGACACAGGCCTCCTCTCTGTGAGAGTGATGGGTCGTATTCACCACGCGGGCCCAATGCGGGTTGGTAGATGTCACATTTCTTCGATATTTTGGTTTTAGGACATGCCCGTTTCCTGACGATGTTTTCCGTCACCGTTTTGCTAGCAGTGGTGATGAAATTAAATGCACAAAGTAAAGTGCCTGCCTGGGTTCGAACCTACGACCTACAACGCGTAAGTCGCGGCCGATCCCACTGGGCCAACACTGTTCTATCCAAAATTACGACTTGAAAATTTATCGGTACGAAGCTTAGCGCAGTGTTACGGATTCTAATGATTATAATTCTGTAAATACGAGTACATTTGTCACGGTCGTGAATCATATTTTAATCAACGTACAACTTAATACTGACCAGCAAATTGCAAAAAACGTAAGCTAAAATGAATTTCGCGGGCTACCTTGGGCCTTCCCCTAAAGAAGGCATTGCTATTCGACGTGGTAATGCTGCCAGCCTTTTGTGCACTTTTCCCCGTTGTCACCGATGCCGTCGAATTTTTTGATGCCCAATTCACTCTTTTACCCTTTTTTTTATACTTATTTTTTCATAGTATTATTATCAAAGCTCGTATAATATTAGTTATTGTTTAAACAATATTATTTGATGGTAAATGTATATTTTTTATTTTTCTGGTAGCGTATTTCAATATATTCTTCTTGTTTTAATTACTTTGCCAGGTCAAGACATCCAATCTAGTGCTCGCTCGTAAGCTATTCACAAACGTTCGTGGTTTAACTTCTAGAACAAAAGAAAAAAAGTACATCCCCGATAGTTTCGGTATAAACGGAAATGATGTTAAAAAACACTCAGCAACTATTAGCATTTTGTTAATTTAAAACAGCTGTTTTGAACAAAACACGACCGCATGCTTTTTGCCCGCTGTCTTCGCGCAAGCATTAATTTATTCGTTTATCGTTCTACCAACATTTTAATTGTTTTCAATATTTCTACAACAATATTTTTTTTCTATAATTATGTATGGTGCTTCTATTCCGTTCTTTTCATCGTTTTGTGTTGATCACGATGACACATCCGAGTGAGAGAGGTGACGCGTGTGGTGGATCATTTGGCTACCTTCAAAATGATAGAGCTGAATGGCGCTGATCCATGCTTCATGTACGTGAACGGGCGCCGTCAGTTTGGACTGGCCAACTTTTGTTTGACATGGCTTATTTTAAAAATTGAATTTTTGCATTGTTTTTCTTTTTTTTTGCTTTTATTTGATAGACGCTTCTTTTTACATCGTAAAAATCGCCATCACCAAATTCTAAAAAATATTTTTAAATGTTTGTCCAATTAATCCAGAATCTCCAATAACAATAATCACAATTCAAATTCAAAAGTTTTAATTAGTCCGGTGTGTGTTGTAGAATTTAAACAAGTTAGTCTTCCTTAGGACGTAGTTTAACAATACTTGTATCCAAAAGTTATACGACATTGTACTAAACTTGTAACTTTCCTACCAAATTAGGTGGAACAATACATTCACCTTTAAAGCGTTGGCGCTTACGACTTTCTTTTTAAAGCTTGTATAAACATTGCAAAGAATTGTGAAAAAGGAAAAGGAAAATTAATATAAGAAGTTAATTAGGAAAGGAAATATGAATTCCTCAATGTTCATGTTTGCACCTACTACTGTTTGTCTCTGCATCACCCAAAGGTTGACTGGTAGAAAATACCTATGGCATTAAGTCCGCCCGTCCGCTTGTGCTTAAAGAATTAAATAAGTAAGGACTACCTCGTCGATCTAGTAGTCGCAAGCGCATGAAGTTCTGGGTTCGATTCCCGGGGCGGCCAAAGTGGCCATTATTATTTATCAGTTTACTCTCTTTTAGGGCTGATTTTTCCAACGTCAGATAATATTATCGGAGGAATAATTTTTGAAGTATAAGAATAAGTTTGAAGTTCTTCCATACAAAAACTGTCAGATGTCAATTTTATTCCACGAATAAAAGTAATCTGTCGATTGAAAAATCAGCCCTTAAACGAATAAATCACTGATTCGGATAGCCAATATATTTTTAAAGCTGGTTTGAGCAATAATAATTTGATGTCTGCATTGCGGTTTGCTGGTCAACGCGCTTCTAGTATCCGATAAATAATTTAAAACGAGTGGAAATTTCACAGAATTGAGTAACGTCGTGTGGGTTTCAACGTTATCACCTAGTCAGTAGTTTTGGTTTGCAATTAGTTTAATTTATTTTGTGATAAAGGTTTTATTTTGTGACCAGTACTGCGAAACTTATTTTTAAATGTCGCAGCATCATGCTGAGATAGGAGCTTTTTGGACTCGTACAGGACTTTCTGTTTTATTTTTACTTTATAATAATTTTGTTTTGTGTATATTTTTTAGGATTGTGTTTAGTTTAGTTTGTGATCTTCCTGTGCGAGTCACAATACTTTCTTTCTTTTAAATATTTAAACGATATCCCGCAAATGGGTGGTATTTGTAATTAAGTAATCGAAGTCTTATAAAGTTATAACATTAAAATGCATTATGTGAATATGTGCATTAAAAAGCCTCCTCGAATAGAAACCGATTTTAATGAAACATTATACGCATAAGCAGGATACAAAGGTCTAAAAAGTTAGTTAAGACCATTTTCGAAAAATAGTGTTACAGCCAATTCGACAGATTGTAAATTTTCCATAGAAACAGAGATTTCGAGTATACTTTTTTAAAACGGCATTTGGAATTTTCTTTTTTTTTTTTTGTAAAATTGATATTTGAAATTTTTGTTGATAAACTGTTCCACAGAAAATTTATCAAAAATTTTGTTTCATTGCAGTTAGTGGAAGTGCTCAGGTGCAGCTCGGTCAAGTGTTGTTGAAATCAGTGCTCTGAGTGGAATACATACGTAATTTGCACCACGATTTGAGCGGATCTCAATCAGGTCGAGACGAGGAAAGAAGATGATGCTGTGTAACTTCTGCAAATTGTATAATTATGTTGATCATGTTATGATGATTAACTACTTACAATAACAACCAATAATAAACCTCTAGGCTATTGTTATAATGAGATCGTACAATATTAGTTCTCCAATAGAATCCTACTAATATTATAAATGCGAAACTTTGTGAGGATGGATGGATGTTTGTTACTCTTTCACGCAAAAACTACAGAACGGATTTGATAAAATTTGGCACACAGATTGTTTATAATCAGGATTAAATCATACGATACTTTTTATCCCGATATTCCCACGGGATCGAAACCTATGCGAATGAAGCCGCAGGACGTAACTAGTCAATTATAAAAAATACGATTCAAGTCAAAGAAATGAATTGTTAAGCAAATTGTCAACCCACTTAAATTGTCCATATTTTCAACATACAACTGTCATTTTTTGATTGTCGTAAGAAATGGCTATTAAACGGTAAGGCCGCTATCCTACTGGCGTTTTACGAGCGTTGACGTCAACGCTTGTAAAACGCCAGTGGGATAGCGGCCTAAATTGACGCAGGGTATCAATTCACTAAATTCCTAGTACAGTCAAGGATTCCCGTATCGTTCTACCCATTTAGGTTGTGGAGTCAGACAGACAGTCGGTTCATGTAAAACACTGGTATTCAGCTGCATCCTGTCTCAATACCTATCAATTTGACAATAATTCGACTATTTTTTTTATTATAATTTAACTGTCAGATTAAAATCGAATGTAAACTAAAGCGTGCAAGGCAGGTGTGCTTTTGCAGTGCATAGGATGCTAGGCAGATTTTTGAATCAGGGTCTTTACAAAGAATTTAGCAGATAAATTTGAAATAGTTAATAATTCCTAACAAAATGGCGAACGAAACGGCTGTCTTACCAGATTAAATAAAGAAGGTAGCAACGTAAATTCAAAGTTATAGCTCATTTCGCCGCCCCATAGCAAACTCAAACTAAAACCTCCAAGATCGAGTGTATTAATACTCCCGGTGACCTCGGAATCTTTACTTTGTTTCACTTGCACACATCTTTAACTAACGCGACAGAAAGAGACACGTGATTTTATTGAGAATCAATTTGAATGGAGAGGTTACCTCCGCGCCCTTCGCAATTAACATTTGGAATTCCCAAAAGAGACATTAGTTGAAGAATTTTTTTTAGAAATTTATTTAAGTTATGTACCTATGTATTAATTATATTTGTGATGTATTTATAGACAGTGCGTGTGTATGTGTCCTTTGTGTCGACTTTATTGTTGTTTTCATTTTTTGTTTAACTTTATGTGTCTCTTTTAATATTTGTAGAGGGATTGTTGCGTAAAAATTAATTTGTTTTTATAAAAGTAAAAACTTTATGGGACTAGGCTTTTAAAATGAGACGCGTAGTTTTTTAATTATTATCTGAAAAGTAACTCCTACCTCATAGATTGTACAGACGCCAGCACATCAAGCTACCCGAAACTGTCAAATTTTCCCAATCAACTTTGAACCTTATGCTTTAGCAATAAAGTTAAAAATCTATTAAAGAAAGTAGACAGATTGTAGTAGCTTGATGTGCTGGCGTCTGTACAAACTATTCAGGTCCGTTTCATACAATTTTAAATATACCTACCTACCAAATTATTAAAAAGTGAATTTCATTAGTGAACAATCAAACTGAACACCATTAGAACATGTAAACCGCATGCAGTCTCATTGGTGAAATTCGCCCTAAGGCCTTGAAAAAGATGTATACCAGAACGTGGGTCCACGCGAGACACAATGGTTTTTTAATTGTTTCTGTCATTGTTGTCATTCAACTGGTCAATCTTTTTTTTAACATTACCGATCAAAGTATTAACTCCAATTAAAAATGCAGAAACACTTGACATACAAAAATAATTGAGCCCTATTCCACGCAAAATTGCATAGATATCCGTGGTCACAACTCTGAATATCTTTACGTCCCCGTCTCACTAAGAGTTTCAAAAGGGCTAACCCTAAACAGACAAGCGGGGCAGGGGGGCGTAGTTGTCGGCACCACATTCATTACAGCGGTGCCTTGACCTTGGGGCCTTACGTAACCACGCTGTGCCGGGACAGCCGGTACTTGCATAGCCGGGGCGCGAGCCCCGGCTATGCAAGTACCGGCAGCCGAGCCTCAGACAGCCGAGGCTCGGCACATACACTCAGCCTTAAAAAGACGTTCTTTTCTATAATTTTCTATAATTGTGTATCCATAAAACATATTAGATATTTATTATATTTCTGAGATTTGGTGACTGTAAATCGGAGGCTATTGTTTAGTACTTAACATATATTATATATAGAAGCTGTAAGTTTACCTTTATAAATAAATACGAGGCATTTTCTTTTAAGCCAAGAGCAGCCGTCGTTTATAATTTTCATTTTACCAAATTGGTATACCAAACTATGATACGACCTATAGCATATAGCAAAAATCGCAATATTGCTACGCTATATCTAGTTTACAATTAAGCTCCACAGAGGTTAAAACAGAAGACTAACTAGTAGGGGATCGAGGAGGGAGGGGGGATCAGACCGGATTAAATCATACTTATTCAGAATCAGTAGTTTTAATAGATATACTACAAACAAACAATTAAATTAATCTTATGAAGCTAAGAACTTTCAAGTATTATGTTTAATCTAGCGTCGGTATGTTTGGTAATTAAAACTTTGAACATTTTGTTTTAGCAACACCAGTTATTATAAGTGTCATAAAACTTCCCTTAAACCCTCACACATATGTGTGTGCGAATATGCCTGACTTTTTCTGAATTAGCATCTTAGATTCAACACAAAGATTAGACTGATTTAATCGCAAAAATGTGTGTTACTCACATTAGAGACAAAGGAAATTAAACTTTATTATCACCGTAAACACAGACCGAAATCAGAAACACAGCCAAAACTGTAACCCACTGTCCCACTATAAAAACAATCCTAGTCCCGGGTCATAAGCACCAATAAACCGCTTAACACTATAAAAGTGATTTCCTAACATGAATTCGTAGCCGCTACGCCTTGTAGGTGTGCTACGAACGCCTACGCGGGAAGCGTAGACAGCGTGGCGCCGTAGACTGTCTACGAAGGATCGGTGTTGTTTTTATTTGAAAAGGGTAACTTATGTTTTTTATTACATTATCTATGTATAAATTAGGTTTTATGACGTAATTATTTTATGAATAATAAATCTATTACTCATTCGGCTCTGTAGGTTTCGTATCCTTCGTAGGTGAGTTCCGTAGGCGCGATTGCTACGAACGCCTACGCGGAACCATGCCTAGACAGTGCGGCGCCTATTTTCGTCTGGTAATGGTTAATTTGCGACTGTTGACCTATGTACATATGTGTGGAGGGACAGGGAGGAGGCCTATGTCCCACCAGTGGGAACGTTATAGGCTATGATTATGCTACATATAATATAATTCGTTTATTTCATTGTATACACTATACATATAAATAACATTTTTAAGGGGATTACAGCACCTAAACGGAAAAAACGCAAGTTTTAGAAGCAATAAAAGTATATGATCGACTACCAGCAAACAAAACCAGAAAAACATATGATATTCTTCAATCTTCAAGATTTATATGCTAGGTAGATAGTCTTTCTTTTTACAGTAATAATCATACTAATATACATACAATCATTCTGATTTTTTGTCAGATTATTCTACAAGCAACATACTAAAGCTCTAGAGCTTTACAAAAAATATATTGCTGGTTTTATTTTTTTATATTTTTTGTAATTATATAATTGCTTCATATTTTGCAATAAATTACCTGCGTTGTGTCATCGCGCGTCTCTGTCTTTTCTTTGCAGTTTGACAGTGACAATAATAGCCCGTCGGCAGAATCAAGGAAACATTGAATAAAAATATTATGAAACTTGAGAAATACAGCAAAAAAAAAAGCTCTTTTGAACCTAAATTACGGAAAGAGTTTAATCGCTCTACTTAATGAAAGTGCAATACAGTCTTATCATGTTATTCTAGTCTATTATATAACGCGGAAGCTTTTAGATGAAAGGGGCAGGTACAGTCACGAGCATAAGTATGTATACACTTGGCTTTATTCAAACACGATTTTCTCCTTTAGTTTTGTACGAAATTTTATGTTATTACGAACAACGTATTTTCGAACCCATAGGTTTGTGCAAAGTGTTGTATTTTAACGTTGCATTCGTTATTTCACGAAAAAATCGTAATTAAAAGTTGCCAAGTGTTGTGTTGACATATTAGTTCTCGTGAGTTCGTGACTGTACACTATCAAGTTGTTTTAACTGAACAGATAGCTGTGCTAGCGAGTCTTTTGCGCCACTTCTTCTTTCCAGTCAAAGCACGAAGCACTGGCGAAGGGGGGCGGTTTTGGGGACAGTCTTATGTAATTTTGTGACGTTCAGAAAGAGCTGATTCTCAGCCTAGTTTGAATAAATGACTTTTGATTCAAATTTTTTAATACTTTTAAAAGCTTAACTATTTTCAGAAACCATTTGTCTCTCGGATTGATTAGAGTCTTAAATATTTTTCCGAGAAAGTTCCAAACACTTCCAAATTTCAAGTGAAACTCTGTTTTCTTTTCTCTAGATTAACAGCGGCATTTCATAACTAAACTTGTACTAAAGTTAATATAAGTTAATTTATATGTTAATAATCGTATTTTGATTGTTATGTTTTTTCTGATGTACAATAAAGTATATATAAATAAATAAATGAATAAAGTTCAGAATTAGGCTTCTTGTTTTTGTGGCCGGTAGAATATGAGTGGCTTCTCAAGGCCCCAGTAAATTGGCATTTAATAGTAGGGTAACAGCGCGGCTTCGTTGAAATTTTTAAAAGGAATACTGAACCACTCATCAGAATATTATAGAACTAGCGACCTGCCCCTGCTTCGCGCGGATTAGACGACTTGACGAAACAACGCAGTCACACAGACAGAGACGAAGATATTTTAAGAAGAAGCAAAAAGTGTTTATTTGAGACTTGATACAAAATTAAAAAACGAGAAACAAATGAAACCATTTTCATAAAAAAAATCTGTTTAAGGCCCGAACATGCTCCTGCCTCAATTTAAGGGGCTACCTCGAAAATAAATCGTAACGACTGATCTACTAAGCGAGCGAAAGTGATGCAATTACTTTTGAAACGCAAAAGAAGAGAGATGGCTATAATGTGCGTGCGCTCGGATAAAACTACGTATGTTCCAAAACGAATTTACTCCTTATTTAACTAAATAAATTAATATAATTTAAAACTCCTTTGAGTAAACTTTGATATGATAATTCACTATGTTTTAAAGTTAATTCCATTGAAAAACTCTTAAGCGTTACGCCGTGATGTCGAAAAAGTAAAAAAATAGATATAATACTTTGCAAATTTTTTGTATCGAGAATAATTCATTGAATTGTATATTCCTTTTACATGTTACTAGACTAAAGAGTCAAAAAATATACCAAAATGTGGAATCTCTATCCCACATACAGTGCGTGCCACGTAAGAAGAGACTTGACACACCACGTGGTCTGACATGCGCAGAACACGATTTTAGGTATCTTTAGCGGTATGAAGTCTGAGTGCGGGACGGGACCGGACGTCATAGGGGCGGCGGAAAGAGGCGGGGGAGGCGGGGTCAAGTCTCTTCTTACGTGGCACGCACTGTACTTAAAAAGTTATACGAAATAGAAAAACCACATTTTTTTCATTAAAGCTCTGCCCGTATTGAGACAAACGCCGTGCGAGACGCGAGACATCACTGTGGGCGTCGATTCTTTTAATAATCACAATCGGCGCGAGCGAATTTGTTCCTAAAATCCTCGCGGGATTCGCTACAGGTAGACCAGAGGTTACTTTAAACCTCCCATTAGATACTTTACCATGATTCACGTCTATGTCCAACATTTGTCATTTGCATGTGATGACGAAGTTGACCCCCAATATTTGGCAATTACCAGCGACAAAAATACCGGGCCACTTTTCGCAACAAAAAATAAAAAAACCTTTTTAAATAATGCCTCTTTTTTACATGCAAATTTATACAGTACAGTGTTTTTAAAGTTATAATCCTCCTAATTTCATATATTAGATTAAGGAACAAATTGTTTTAAAAATTTCCCCTTGAGCTGCATTTAAATTATAGACAAAATTATAATTGATACTCTGTTAATTATATAAATAAAATTGGTAAAATTATGAGTCATACAAGATTTAATCATGTTTCATCTGCATAGTGTAATTTTTTGTAGTGTACCAAACCCAGCTACCAAAAATAAACACGATCAAAGTAAAATGATCCATTCGCAATTGAGGCAAGTATCAATTCAGGTCGCGTTACAATTCCCGAATGGAATCGTTGATGTCGGTTAACCTTGGCCCTGCAATCAATCGGTAGTACCTAGATACTTGGAATTAAACCTTTTACCGTCTGTTCGGGGCTGCCTCGGGAATGAAGGTGAGAAGTCTGTTTGCTTATTGCATCGGTTTAATTAATTAGACGTAGGTAATATAATGGAAGAAAGTTTGTGAAGCTTGTGAGGACCGTATTATGATATCAGAATAACAATTTGAAAAACATCGCCTTAAAAAATTTAAGTATTTCAATTTATTATTGTGATAGTCTTTTTATAATCTTAATGTATTTTTTACTTGTCACTACTATAAAAAAATTGCCTTTTGTTAACAACAATTCATTAGTAAACAATTCAATCTACATATATAAAATTCCTGACTGACTGATATATCAACACACAGCCTAAACCGCTGGTCCTAGGGGCATGAAATTTGGAGGGTATGTTCTTTGTGAAGAGTAAGTATCCACTAAGAAAGGGTTTTTCGAAATTCCACCCCTAAGAAAATTTATGATTCTGCCACAGTGGCCTTTTTAGGCCCCCTGATGTATGAACGTAAACGAAGCAAAAGGAGTAGGTATGCAAGAAAGGTAGCAGATGGCGTTCTATAGTTTCTGCCTACCCCATTGGAAAAAGGCGTGAGTTTATGCATATAGTTATGCATGAATAAGTGGTTAATTTTACTCGTAATAAAAACAACGTCTCGAGATTTCAACCTTGTATAGTTTTTCTATTCATTCAAAAAAATCAATACGGTGAAATTTGCACACCGAAAACGAATTCCTCTCTCAGATAGCACAACTTCTGTGCACAGAAATGTAAATGCCGATGTTTCACAAAAGATGCTGCATCCGTACTGCGGCCGCTCTTAAATATGCACTCGTTTAACTCAAGAGGATTGGTTCATACCGTCGTATAAATAGCGCTGTGCTATAAATAGCGTACTGTTATAAATAGCATAGTGCTTTTAGAAAGCTGTCGTAAACGATACTAAGCTTATTTTTTGACAGCTTTGTTTAAGAATTCAGAGCTGGAAAATATAAAGTTGCAGTACCTATTTCAGTACTAGTATCTATTTCACTTAAAATAAAGTCACAGCCGTAACATGAAATTAATTTTATTAACTAAATAACTAAATACTACACTATACTACACTACACTACAAAAAAAAAACAAACACTACACAAACAAAAAAAAACAAACACAACACACAACACAACTACAAATACTACACTATACTTTTTTGACTAAATTTAGTCCTGGCAATAACGAACACAAAAAAAAATATCCAATTTAGTGCAGTCTTTCGGAAGTCATACACGTATATACATTTCGGCGATTCATTTTTATTATAGATTATGAAAGGAAGTGTGTTCTTTGAGTCATTATCGGTTTCAGTCCATCAAGAAAATGATTGATACAATTATCAATTTAACCTAAACTCAGGGCAATTAATGAAAAGTAGAAAAACTACCGTTGAAACGTCCTCTTAAAACCCTTTTTGTTGATTATTCCACACATCACAATTACCTATTCCGTTTTTATTTCTTCAATCTAAATTCAAATAAAAATAATATAATATCAGTTACAGCTAAACGATTCATTAAAATATAATTGTTAGGCTTTTGTTTAACTTTTTTGAAAGATTTTCTTAACTTTACAGCTTGGATATGAATATGTTCAGTGTTTTCGGCTGAAGCGATATACATAAAGCCGTGTCAGGAGACACGGCTATACTAGCAGGAGCTAGTATTTTTTTTAACATTCCACAAAAACATCAAAACAAAGAGGCGTGGCCATACACATTTGTGTATGAAACCACGATGTTTTTGTTTTCCGAGCTGCATGGAAAACATTCCCCGCGCGGGTGAAGAGGAGAAGGGTTTGTTTCATTTTCAACCGCCACGCGCAACGTGTAGAATTTTGAAAATTGTACCTATTATAATTGACACAGGCTTTGAGATTATATTGTCTTGTGACTATTTGACACTAATAACAATTCATTCAAAAGAATATTACCTAATTCATTCGAGAGAGCTAAAAAAAATTGCTAATTAGTAAGGGATACTATATGTTACGGAGTTTTTAAATGACAAATTTTGAATTAACATACTTTAAGTAGGTATTTAGTTTTATTCATTTTATAATTTTTTTTTTACTATATTTTTGTATTGACTGTATTTTGACTGTAATTTAATTATTTCGTTTTATGGTTCCAACTAAATACTACAAACTAAAATTATTTTGTTCGCCGAATATGGCAAAACATGTTGAACCAGCAATATTTTTCCAGCCATATGTACATATCTTTGTTTCATGTTACACATATTTAAACAAATAAATGCATCGTTATTTTATCTATATCTAATCTAAAAATATTTTAATACGCAGGAGACAGCTTGTGTATGAAAACAAATGTTTATGTGTAAGGTGTTTTGTGTAATGTTTCGAAAAACACACGCAGGAGACACGGCATAACACCAACAAACTGTCAAAAAAACTTCTGAATTATTCAATAATACCTTGAACGAACTCTGAACCTTGAAGCTTGAATGAAAGCTTTGTAGCACGCCATCTAGCAGCAATTGGCAGAACTAACAAAATGGCACAGATTCCTGCTTCGACTGTCAATGCTCTGCGTACGGCACTCTAGCGGAAAATCGGAAAACTACGATGTGGCTGCACTTAGTTCCACGGTTCTATGTAGTTACCGCCGCTAGGTGGCATTTGCACAATTCGTCCCATCGTGGCAGTCTAGATGGCGCTCGGAGAGTCAGCGGGAAACAAGTTCTGCCTGCAATATTATAAATTCATAAATCAAGATTTTCTCTCATGTTGCCGCAATCTACATATACGGGAACAGCTCAGCCTTAATAAAAAACATAGGGCAAGACTTGAAAGGAAGCGCTAAATTTGCATGGATGCTTGCATTAGTCGAGTTCTTTTGTGTATCTGAAACGAGGCGGTATAGCTTCGGTAGCGTAGCTATCTTTTAATATGAAGGTGTAGGGTACCTTAGATACTTACTAGGATAGGTGCACATATTACTTAGTTTCTTTTTACATTTAAATACTTCGATATTTAGACCTCTGAATTCTCCAATTGCAAAAATTAACACATTTAAAAACTGAAGTATATTTAAAATATATAATAGATATTCTGAACCAGTTGAAGGCACTCCTAATCTGAAAATACAATTTATGCAATGGTGGCGATGGAAACTAACTTACATTCCTGAAACTCCGTTCCAATCTGATTTGTGTTATCCGAGAAAATGTGGGCTTTTATTGAGCGGAATACGTTTCTGGATTAGATTTTTCTACGCCTAATTGTATAGATACCTTAGTATAGGTTTCCTGAAAAGTACTTATGAATTTTTTATACTCGCAATAGTCCGAATAACGTTTTTAGGGAAAGGAAAATTGTAAAAGATGCCCGGAAAATTGGAAAGTCAGGAAATATTAAAAGTGCTTCTTTTTCTATGTACGACATTCTCATGAAAGTTGTGGACGATGAAATTATGACAACGCCTGTAGGGTCAGCTAATAACTATCTAAGAAAAAAACGCCCCGTAAAATCACCTTCATTCATAGATGTTTTACAGAAAAAAAATATGTTTAGAAAAAATATATATAAATAGAAAACATTGCCTATTTCCTATGTTAACATTCATAGATGTTTTACAGAAGAAAATATGAATAGGAAAAAAAATATGAATAGAAAAAAAATATATGAATAGAAAACATTGCCTATTTCCTATTTTAATCAAACCAAATCTTACTTATTGTACGGAAATACATTCTACTTTTTTTTAATAAAAGCATGTCATAATATATCCTTTGGATAACTTTGTTTTAGGATAAGTTTTATGTAATTTTAGATACCCACTTAATTGATATTTTTTCGTCATCGGCAAAACATAGTGTACTTATACATATTTTACTTACAGCACTTGTTTTTACACCCACAAGTAAAAAAATCGACTTTGATACGGTTTCATAATATTAATTGCAGCAACAACATTTTCGCTACGAGCCTACGACCAGTCAGGAAATGTGTGCTACGGAAGCGCTACGGCGTAGCTCGTAGCAAGTTATCGAGTTACCTACAATAATATTCCTGCAAATGTGTCCCTTCATAGTTTTAATTTGATTAACTATGTAGGAAGTAACTTCACTGACGAAGAAATTATGTTATGGTTCCGCTGCATGAAGAGCTTATTGATAAACTTAAACAAATATAGTATCAGTACTACGTGCGACGTATAATGTGATTCTTAGATCTAACGATTTCAAAATATTAAGAATTGTCTTGATTTCAATATTCTACAGGGTGCCCACTACCCGGTAATTGTTAGATAACCTTACAATGGCTTATATATAAAAACGAATAGACATTAAAAAAATAACACTTACTATTTTTTTTTTATAAATTATAACTAGTCTTGTAGCTTATCTACCAGTAACTGTCTGTCTGTCTGTATGTTACCTTTTCACGCCTAAACCACTGTACGGATTTCGATAAAATTTGGCAGAGAGGTAGATTGCATCCCAGGGAAGGACATAGGATAGTTTATATCCCGATATTCTCATGGGATCTACACTTATGCGGGTGAAGCCGCGGTGCGCTGCTTGTAATATATAATATAATAAAAACAAAAAACTCACGGCATTCATTCATTTGTAGCGGCGGTTATAAAGGATTAACAATAATTGAAAAAATTGTCTTTTTATAAAATCATCATCTGTGTCAATCGAACTTGATAGATTTTGTAGTTCTATTATAATCCATTTCGAGGGTATCCATTGATTACCGGACACCATGTATAGTTGATTACCGGACACCATGTATAGTTGATTACCGGACACCATGTATAGTTGATTCAATAATAAAAATAGGTAAATATATAGTAATATTATGTTGCAATTATAACTATTATTTATCATAATTTAAAACCATCAAAATAATGGTAAAAATTAAATGTTCCTTAACAAAAGATTCACCAACAATGATGCAAAGGTAACGTTTCAGCCATGTTAGCGCTTATTTTTGGTGCAGTGGTTAGAGTACCTAAAGTTAGTCCGATTCGCGTTCGGAATAATGTCTAAAGTGTGTAACCCAGATACGAAACAGAAAGATTTACCGCCTTACTTATTTAGGTAATTGCGCGCAAAATTCAATCAACTGAAGATGATATACATTTGAAATAAAAGTATAGAAATGTTATGGTTTTAGAAGCGGACATCATTTCCAAGAATTACCTATACTTAATCGTATTGTATCGTACCTAAACCGACGTTAAACCGCATTCAAATAATTTACTACCTCAATTTTATTTACGTCTATTAGTTTATTCCACCCATCTACCTGCCCATTGATAAAATAGAACTATAGCTTTCAACTGTCCTTTGTTCAGTGAACAAATCTGTCTGCGGTTCTATCCATCGATTGGCATCGCTTTCTCTCAAAATACTGCATTAACTCCTTCTTTGAAACACCTTTTCCATTAATATTTATGTAACCGTCATGACAACATGATAGATCACATGCACCGAATCTTTATACAAATCAAATCGATCTGACCGTTTACGATGGGCGTGGGCCTCCCCCGAAAACTGCCATTAATGTAAACATTCTTGGCACTTATACCCAAACGTTATTTCCTTACGCAGATATATAATTAGTTGTACAAAATCAATACCAACAATTCTCAGTGCACACGACTTTTCTCGAACATCTAAGGAAACCAATGGAATGCCGGCAATGCCGCACAGGATCAAAATCGCGTCACGGAGCGCAAAATAATTCGAGCTTAGCTGGAGTTGTAGGCAGCGTGGCACCTCGCCTGCCAAGGTTGGGGGCGCATGTGGTGGGGGGACCGGGGACCCACCCCGCGACTCCGGGAATGATACAGCAGTGCGACGCCGTCACAGGGAGAGGGCAGACGCCGCGACGCCAGCGCGACCCGCTTTGTGGGTCAGTAGGGATCCTCCTTATGGGGGTGGGATGATAACGATGCCAGCGATTTAATCGTGTGTATGGATGGGAACTTTATGTTAGTTAGTTTGTGTTGGTTAACTTTATCATAATACGCTGATTAACATACATGAATATTTGAACAGCTTCAGAAGTTACTCAGCGCTGCCGGTTGATTCTGTAAAAATCTCACCGTGAAAACTTAGGTGAAATAAGTTTGTTTTTGCTAGGAATTGACACTATTGACAGCTCACTCCACGCTCACTTCACCTAAGTTTTCAAGGTGAGATTTTTACAGGATAGCACCGCAGATCTGTATGTAATGATGAAATGGGTGCTAAGTAAAATTGAGACAAAGTAAGGTTCTAAGTATATATGAACAGTACAGTAGGTAACGCTAATCGCTACTTTGCTAATCCGAGGTATAATATATATTTACCAAGGGAAGACTGTGTGAGACACATGAAACTAAAATGGCTGAATTGATTCATACAGATCTATGAATAAAATAAAAAATATATCTTGAACACCCCATTGATTATGTAGCTCTGTGCGTTGTGTCACAAGAATACATTTTTAGGGTTTCATACCTCAAAAGGAAAAACAGAACCCTTATAAGATCACTTCGTTGTTCGTCTGGCTGTCCGTCAGCCAAGACCCTTTTTCTCAGGAACGCGTGGAGTTATCAAGTTGAAATTAATATCAAATACTCAGGGCTGCAATCCCTTGAAGCAGTGAAAAAATCAAACTTAAGGTGAATGGGTAGTTGAGACCGCGAAATTCAAATGTTCTTACGTTTTTTGCAATTTGCAGGTCAGTGTCAGGTTGTATCTTGATCAAAATATGATTCGCGACAATAGCAGGTACATATTTAGAGAAGTATAATCATTAGAATCAATAATACATCTTTCTAAGATAGATTTCTACCACTAACACTTTTCCATAAGAGATTGGTGGATAATTATATTAATGATTCTAATGATTATAATTCTCTAAATATGTACCTGTTATTGTCGCGAATCATATTTACAATCTGAAACTGACCTGCAAATTGCAAAAAACGTAAGAAAATTTGAATTTCGCGATCTACCACTATCCATTCACCTTAAGTTATCGCAATCAAAAAATACGGGCGTTTATTTTCCGAAATCAAAACCTATAGAGTACTCCCATTGACGTAGAATCATAAAATTTAGCAAGAAGCAATTTCATGTAGCACAAGTAAAATCCGAAAACCTTAAATTTGTAGTTACATTACAAACAAAAATTATTTTAAAACTATTTACCTACGTACGCGGGTGTCCGACTCGCAGTTGACAATTTTTTTTTTCTAAAGTTATTTCTGAAAAACACATAGAAAACAATACAGACCAAATTCGGTTTGTTTTGCGCTCGCGCAGATTCTGACTGGTTGTTACTTGTAACACAGACAACTCGAACAGCCGGATATTCAGCGCTCAAGCCTGCCGGCTGCCAAAACCTTGCTGGAGTTACCAGATATATCGATCCATATAATTTTTTTTTAATAATATATACACTCACATTATATTATTCCTACAGGACGTTAAATAACTTCGTTTGTTAAATAACGGAAATGTTACAGAATGTGACGTTATCGCTATCAGCCATCTTTAACAGAAAGATATTCATGTTACTGTGTATTTGTCACTGATAATGTCTACTCGCGTAGCATTCTACTAAAATATCCGAACCATTCGTATTTATACATGAAAATCTGATTCATTATCGAGAAATATTAGTCGATATTTTACTGGTAGGTTAAACAGAAGTTTTTTTTTTTAATTATTACTTTGTATTAAAATACATATACATACATGTAAAAATGTTAAAAATCCTTTTCAATGCATGAAATAAAAATACTTTTTTATTTTATTTTTGTTACGGAAGTACGCCTCTGCCAAAAACATAATAAGCGCATTGAGTACGCTTACTTGGCATCACGTGCCGGCCCTGCTGACGCACTTTGCGAAGTCCCTGCTTGAGTAAGACCTTTGAAATATAGTTATCTTTGCTCTTGTAAGTCGATCGTGAGTAGAAAAATTAGGTCGATACTAAACCTAATACTGACGCGTGACGCGAATAGGATTGGACTTTATTGTGTGTTTAAGAACCATCCACAAAACGTACAGGCTTTACTTTAAAACATAACATATTTTCCATGATTCGATCATTCAATAAATTCACAAAACTGAAAGTTTTCTTATTAATAAAAGATTTTCCATTTAGTAAACAAAGTCAGGAAAATTAATTGCTTAGTAAATTGACGACCAACTTAAATTAACCGTATACTCAACTTACAACTGTCATTCGTTGATAGTTGTATGAAATGGCTAAGTATACCTACCACTAAAAATTAACGTAGGTTGTCAATTTGCTAAAGAGTTAATGTCCCTAGCCCCCACTAGCATTACACAATCCGCAGTTCTTCACCCCTTCTTATTGCAGTCATCCGGCAGGCGCGAATAAAACCCACAGAGAAAACAGTTTATCATTAAAAAGAAATCACATAAATACGTAGGTACAACCTCTGTTGTTGTAGACTGCAGTTTCATTAGCCGGTCGGCCGACGTGTCTGAGTGGAAAGGAAAAAGCAGCAAGCTTCGAGTGTATTTTATCTAGATTAGCGATGTTTTATTTCACGTCTTGTATTAGATGAAGATTCAAATCACTGTTTATTTTGTGGGGTTGATAAATAGTATGGGTCAAAGTCATAGTCAAATCATTTGTTTCAAATAGGCACATACTCGTAAAAGGCACTTTTGAACGTCAAAAATTACAATGAAATAGAATTGATTCAAGTAGCCCCTTCCAAAAGGTAGTGTTCGTATGGAGAAGAATGGGCAAGAAACTCCACCGTTACTCTTTTAAAATGTTTTATAAGGTTTTATATAAGTACATTTATTATATATTTATATGTGAAGATGATGCACCTAGAATAAAATTAGTCTACCACAAAAGGTAAAAAGAATCCTAATCCTAATATTCCCTAATCCTAACTAATATTATAAATGCGAAAGTAAATTTGTTTGTTTGTTTGTTACCTTTTCAGGCCTAAACCACTGAACCGATCATCCTGAAAATTTGCATATACGTTATCAGGTGTACAGAAACGGATATAGGGTACCTTTCATCCCGAAAAAAAAGTCCTGTTCCCGTTATTATGATAATAGATGGCGCCACGTGTCTTTCGAACGGGATCAACACTTATGCGGGAGAATCCGCGGGGCGCTGCTTGTTAAAAATAATGCAATGACAGGTAAATAAATTATGTGACATATACATGGTGCTCACAATACTGGTTTTCAGCTGTATCCGGTTAGACTGGAAGCCGACCCCAATAGTTGGGAAAAGGTTCGGCAGATGATAATGATACATGGTGCTCACATATTTACAAATATTGTAAAAGTAGATGATTTTCCTAGAATTTTAACAAGTGTGAGAGTTACTATAGTCACAGAATGTAAAAATCAATGTCAAAAAAAATTTAAAAATATAAATTAAATTAGGAACCAGTTTGATTTTGCCTAGACTAGATTGTCCTATGGAGCAGGACCAGCATATTTCAAAGCATTCTTATCTTGGATATAATCCTCGAATTTCTATTTTCTTTAATTTGATTGCAATATGTCACAAGGTATTTTGTTTTAGCATTTAACACAGTACCCCATAAAAGATGAATATACAGACGCCAGCACATCAAGTTACTACAATCTGTCAAATTTCTTTAATAGATTTTCAACTTAACACCAAAGCATAAGGCTTAAAATTGATTGAGAAAAGACAGTTTCGGTTAGCTTGATGTGCTGGCGTCTGTACTTTAGATAATCTGAAAATTTTATCTTTATTTCAAGTATATTGAAAATGGGGTTGGAAAGATCGAATTTGGCAAACGACAGGTTCTTTGTATTCACTTACATGAGAGCAGTATTTTTATGTGCGTAATCAGCCTTGTTCCCACTACTGGGACACAAGCCTCCTCTCTGTGAGAGTGAGAGGCCCATAAACCATCACGCGGGTTGCTAGATGTCACATGTCTTCGGTAATTTATAATCTTCATGTATCCGTTTGATAATTACCATTATTAATAAATAAAATATATAAGTGGGTAAAAGTAAAACATAATAATTTTAATTACTTAATAATATGTTATTTTTTTGATATCTGCGAAATTAATATTGTAGAAAGTATCATAGTGTTCCATTATTGGTAAAAGGTAAAGTGTACTACATAACTTTTCGGAAGGAACAGGGTCGTAGCGTATAATACTAACTGTCTTCTACTTTTTTCACACTTTCTACTCTTACTTAGTTATGCCTTTTACTCAAGAATAGAGTACTCTAAATCTCTCTATATCTGCCGTTACCTAAGTATTCAAATTAAACTGCGACCTTACAAAATGCCAAGAACCGCAGCCGGAAGAACACGGCGCGCATATTTCGAGCTGACATTTAAAACTGAGTCGCTAAACACAGCTCGTAGTGGCCCTTCATTACTGGGGAGGCCCGTGGCCGTGCAAAGAGGGCAAAGTCCCATTTTTCGGCCGAAAATAGGGCATCCCACCGCGCCGTGACGTCATCCAACCTACTGCAAGTTGGATACACCGGACAGTGCCGCGACCGAGCAGACAGCGCGGCAGTTCGATCGCCTTTGAATTAGTAAAGTTCTATAAACGACAATATCTTTCTTTCATCTATCATTGTCTATTTGGTCACAGTAATTTCTTCTGGGTTGATAGATTAGAATTATATTTAGAAGGTGTTATTTTAGTTTCCATTGTCCTAATATTCTTTATTTTAATTACATAAGTAGATAGTATGTACCTACCTATTAGCAATAAGTTTGTTTTAATTTTTAAGAATTTGAAACATGTAAATTTATACTTTAACATTTTGAAATACGTAAATTTATACTTAATTTTTTTTTTTAATGTTTTGTTATACGACTTTAAAAAACGATAAGTACTAAAACGAACTTTATCAGAAACAGGGTAAAATAATATAATTTTTACCACACTCTCGACAATATGTATTAAATATTGAAACGATATCTCCGTGGCTTTTATTATTTGTGTTGTCCTAGATATATATATTCTCCTGTAGGGCTTACTTATAAAGAGGCCTGGTGCCAGGGAAAAACTCAGGTTGTTACCTGCAACCTTGCAACAACTTAGAAGGCTGATTGGTTGGTTGCTGGTTACTGGGTCCTTGAAACTAAGCTTCAGCTTATATCCAAGCCTCGACTCTGGAAAATAAAGAGAAACATTCATTTTGTTTAAGAAATTGCTGTTTTGTATAAGGTTACGTACCTCGTTACGACTCACAGGAGTTGGATTTATTTATTTCCTTGTGCACAGCTTCAAAATATATTAAAAGACAGACCATAAACCAACCTCAGCGGCGGTCACGCTTCATACAATGAGATCGACACAGTGAGAGGGAGTGGGCCATAATGCACCACGCGGCCCCAGCGCGGGTTGGTGGATGTCACATGTCCTCGATTTTTTGGTTCGAGGACATGCCGGTTATCGCGATCACGCTAACCTAAAGTAAACTAAGATGCTTTTGTAGTAATTACTGAACATTGCGCATTTTTATTTAGTATGTTTTATGAAGTTTCGTTCGGACATTACAGATTTTTTAATACAAACTACGCATGTACCTAGTAACAGTAAAATGATGCTGTAACTGTTCTTATGGTGCACATACCACAATACTTCTAGCATAAAAATATGAAACTATAACTAGATAACCAACTAGGTATTCGTGCTACCTCGTATAAATTTTTAACAATCATAAAATGAAATCTAGCGAAAAATGGGAGGCTGTCGCGAGCCGTGTCCCCACAATGAGAGTCTTCCATAAGGCTGTGATATCACAGATACTGTCGTGGAAAGCCGTAACAAGCGGTGGATGGCCGCCACTATGCTGCCGCATAAAGGCCGTGTTTGCACTACCCACGTTCGATAAAAGGCCTCAAAGAGTGGTCTCCGCGCGCAGATTGCATGCTCCAATGTTGTCGCGGCGTGTCGTGGGTATGTTTCGAATCAAGTAGATATTTGAGTTGAGAATGTACGGTAGTTTGAAGTTTGAGCATGCAATGTTTGATTTTTGTTTTGTTTGGCTCAATTTTGTTAACAATATGTATAGCTATTGCCCGTGTCGTAAAGAATGAAGGGTGTCTCTTATAGAGCTAAAATAATCTAAAGATATTTCTCATGATATCAAACGAAGTGCTACTTAGTTTCCTATCCTTAAATAAAATCCTAAACTTTAGCTCAGACACTAATCCAATTTCCGTACTATCTCATATTTCCATTCCTTCCTATGCGATTGGAATCAGCTTCCTCACTCCAGATTGCAAAAACGATTAATCTACAACGATATAAGTTATGTATGTCATGACGACGTTCCACGGATGCACTTCCACAGGCGCTCTATGAATTGCGAAGCGCCGGAGTACCGGAACATTCACCTCCATGGAATCCTCTCCTGCATTGTCGGTGAAACACAACGACTGGTGACGCAATCCTAGAATAACACTATGCATTTCTGAAACCCAATTAGTTCGGCATTCTCCGCCGCGAGGCTCTGATGTATCTGTGTTAGCGGTTTCATGCGCCTTTGTTAGTTATGTCATGTGGAATATTGTGCCTGTTAGATTATTAGGCTTCAGTTTCTGAGAAAATTATCACACAGAATAATATACATACTTTGGTAGAAAATAACAGACACAGTTTTGCAAAATGTTCTTCAGAAAATTTAAGTGAAGCTAGAAAGCGCTGAGTGAAGCGATGTCAGCGCTGTTTGCAGCGTGACAACTGTGGTATTCAGCTGCCAACACCGCGAGCTGACATGCGGGAGGCAAGTCCGATAAGCAGTCAGTTGATCGACAGTAGATGTTCCCTGTCTGCTGAAATCGGCATTCGTTCGAAGTTTTCATCGACTCAACTTCGCGGGCGACGGTTTTGAACTATTTCTTGAAAACCGTCCGTCTACCTCTCAAAGCTTTTTAATTTGAGTGAAGCTTTTGTTGCGATATTTAGTTTGTAGACATCAGAGGGGCAATTCCCGTATTTTTAAGAACGTTCGCATTCTAATCCCAGTCTCAATCTGTCAAAATGCATTCGATTTACATACATTTTTTACACGTTTTTGACGTTAATTGACGCTGAGATGAGATTGCGACTACATTTTGAACGTTTTTGATTGCGGGAATTGGCCTTCAGATTGTTATTCTTGAATCATTTGTACCCAAAATAGGTAAACCCTTTTGTCACTATTGCTTACTCATAAGTCATAGCCTACCTGCCTACTACTTACTAGCAAGAAAACTGCTACACAATCCTTGATGCAATCATGCAAAAAAAAAACTATTATTTTAATAAAATACAATTTAAAAGTAAGTAGGTGCCTAGAAAAAAGTATAAGTAGGTAATATAAGTTTGTCAGCAAAATAAAACTCAGTACAAGAAAGCTTATCGATCAGATACATTTCATTTCACTGGGGTCAATCCGCAATACGCAAGTCCTGCGAAATCGCTGTGCTATGGCAGCCCCGGCTGTGGTGAGTGCGGCCCCGAGCGGCTCCCGTGAGGCGCCGAGCGGCCCCGTGCGGCCCCGAGCGGACCCTGTGCGGGCCCGAGCGGCCCCCGTGCGGCCCGTCACAACTCATCCTTACAAACAGCCCTATTTCTGTCCACAACTTACTCAATGGACCCATGCGAGGTCATAGAACATCTAAAAATATTTCCAAGTCTCCCCCGTCGCAGTAACTGTCGACTAAAGAACTATATTTGATTGAAGTAGTCGTTGAGTGTCAGCTATTTGGGGAAGGGAGGCAGTAGATAAAGTAATATTTTATGTAACAAGGAGTTTTGGGGAAATGTTGGCTCGCTTTCGTACTTTTGTGTGCTAAAACTTAACTATCTAGCGTAGGTATTAGGTACGTATTCCCGAAAGTAATCGTTCAGGACTTAATGTTATCTTTAAATAAATCTGTGTACCTTCTATTTTTCTAAAGTCAAGGTGAATGTTCGATATTGGCTATAAACAACAATACTCAAAGAAGGAAATATATGCCCAAGGTCTGCCTCGGTAGGGAATGCAATATCTCCACGAACAAAAGCATCGATTCGATCCTGCGTAATCCCGAGTGGCACTGACACACTTAAGTCCAGCTCGATGGCCCCATTGCCCTACTTACGCCGAAAGGAGGGAAAAACCAGCGCCATCTACATTAAATGAAGATACGGCATTAACAACTGTTCTTGTTACTGCATGATTTTCAATTCTTACGTAATTTATCACGGACAAAATTATAATAAGCATTCAGGTGAAATGGCATTTCATTTTGTCCATTCTCCTCGCGTGTGCATCGCGCACGCGCAATGATATGAGCGCATATTTTGAATTCCGCAGCGGTCAATATATAGGCTTAGTATACCTCGCATCTCACCTTTGAATTTTCTATGCGCGTACATGATGGAAATAAATGAGAGGTAAGGCGCGCCCGAGACGTCGTCAGAAGGTATTGGTCGTCAATAGTGGGGGTGATATTACATGCGTCGGGAGTAAGGTCAGGTAGGATCACGTGGAGCTGAATTATTTGTTGAAAGGGATCGGTTTTCTTTTGTATTTTCTATTGTGGAAGATTTTGATGCAATTTCGCAGTCGACTTCATGCAATATCTTTGGCAAGGCATGGGCCACCAACTGCGTTACTTTACATTTTTACTTTATATGAAAAGTTAAAAATGTTTACCAAATTATGTCTGATGAAAGTACGACGATCTACCAAGTAAGGAAAGCACATGTCAATCTCGAGTCTGTACTACACGTGTAGTTAGGTGGCTATCCACTTAGGCAGGGTCGGTTGCTTGATTAATTTTCCAAATTGCACCCAGCGCAGCAGCGTCTGACCCCGCGGGGTCGCGTTACGTCACCTCAAACCTCTGACCTGAGTGCTAACAATATCATTATGTAAGAACTTAAATCTTAAGTTTCTTTCCTTCATAAAAATTTTACTAGAGAACTTAACGACTTTCTTATGCAGCTGGCAAACGAGTAAATTATCTTTATTATTTATACTTTCTCCAACATTAGCATAGGTATTCGATCCGCCTCGCCTTCCACGTCTGTTTACAAGAAATGCAGTCTACAGTCGTTGCATTTAAAGCTACGGCACGACCCAAAATAATATCTATTGTAACGATCTGATTAAATGTTGTTCACTTCACATGAAAGCCGGCTACTTGGCTCAAGTTGCACTCCCGAGCCGCAGCAACCTTTGATCTAGATTAGTGAGTGAACCGGCGGCGCCCAGTCTGCTCTGCCACGCCGTGCACCGCTCGTGATAGTACGTGCAGCAGTGCACTGCGGCCTATCCACGCCGTGCCGCGCCGGATGCTACTCACAACACGTATAGAACCTGCAGCCCATGTAAACCCTTCTTATATAACTACTCAAGTGCTACCATCTCTAATACGAATCATGCTTCTTGCTTTACCTAATAAGTAATCTCATACATCGTCAAACCCGAAACGCGTCACCATATCGTTTGCGTGGAGCTTCGTCGACGACAAACATCGGAAAGTGAATTAAATTCCAGCCCGTAATAATAAGGGCAAGGAAAGCGAATGTTTTCCTAGTAAGTGGTGTGTAGGGGGTTGCGTGTGACGGTGCGGCGGTGCGGCGGTGCGGGCGTGCAGCGGCGCGGCGTGACGCGCGCGTTGCTGGCGCGGCCCGCGCCGTGCGCTGCGGCGGTTGGCGGCCGGTGTCGATACGCGTGCGGCGCGGAGCGCGGGGCGCGGGTGCTGCGCGCGGGGTGAGGGACGGCCGGGAGCGCGGGGCGCCCGGGAGCACGCACGCGCGCCCGCTCCAGTACTCTGCCGTCGCGCCGCGGCTATACACTCGTTGGCCCGTGCCTTGCGACCGCCACGCGGATCTTCGCCGAGACATGACTCGCCGCACCCGGTGAGGCGCCTCCGCACGCGTCCCGATTACGCATTACGTAAGGAACCGTCGCCGACGACGCTCCGCCACCGGCGGTCGCCATACCACACATATCCAAAATATATATCTAATCGTTCACACATAATCATCGCAATACTAGTTAACGTTAGTCGTCCATCGACAGCGATAAAACTTCGCGCGGCAGAACGCGCGCTCGGGGTGGTCAGAATTCGGCGGTAAAGTTGCGCAGGTCGCGAGTAGTGCGCGGTGCGTGAGGCGGCCCGGCCGTCGGGCGTGCCGCAGTGTCGCAGGCGGCGCGATGCGACCGCGGACCCGCGCACCGCTCTAAACACATTATGAGGAGCTTTGCGGGCCAGGATCGAGCGTAGCGCAGCAAGTCAGGAGCGAGGCTTGGCATGGCGCGCTCGTGAGGTGGCGGGGGCGGCGCGCGCCACGAGCCGGCCGGGCGGCGCCGCGGGCCAGCCGGCCTCTCCGCCGCGTCCCCGCTGCAGCGCACCAGCTCCGAGCCGATGACACATTGTCGTTGAGCAGCCACCATTGCTCGCATAGAGTTGGTCGAGAAATGGGGGCTGACGCCTGTCCTCAGGCCGAGGCAGGAATGCCCCCGGGCCCCAGAGGAAGGTGGAGACCAAAGGTACGTAACGCCAGTAGCATATAGAGTCACAACATCATCGACCTAGAGTCGCGAGGCAGCTACGGGGGCGGCAGCTAGTCATCGGTCGTAAAGCGGTTTGCGGTGAGGATGTATCCCGCTGACGTCACAATACATGTGTGGTGTTGCGCCGGCGGCACACGCGTGCGCGTCCTGCTCGCCGCTCGCGCTGCTCCACGCGATGGACTACTTCGACATGTGCTGGTGAGTCGTGGCTGTAGCAGACGTCCCTACTAACACCTAACACTTAAGACCTGACATCCGGTGAGTACCGTCTTAGGAATTCCGTTAATGTCCGCATCACATCTCACGTCCGACCTACATTTCCTCGGCATTTTCGCATTATTCATACATGTCTGTCACAAAAGACGTTCATGTCAGGCCGCCCGCACGTCTCACTCTCAACACGGTATCATCGCCGTCGTAGTACCTAAGACACTTTGTTCGCGTTCCCCTTGTTTCCGCACATATCTTTGTTGAATTCCAGACGATGTTTGTATTGATGGGTGTTCTCACTGCGATGTTGCTCGCTGGGCAGTCAACGAGACAACAACAGATCGTTTGTCGACACGATCTCCGGGAGCTGTAAAAATATCGATGATTGAGGTCGTAAACGTAACGCGCTGGATGCTGCAGACCGGCCACACTCTACGGGATTACGTTCGAATTACAGCTCTCAATCGGGATCATTAATGATATTATGATAACAAGCGTGAGTCACGAGTACTACGCCGCGTAACATGCGCCGAGCACGACGCCGCGTATCATGCGCCGATGAGCTAGTCATCGGAAATGATTGAGTTAATGCGCCTTGCATTACTGTGATTATTTGTTGATGTAGGCGCGACCACAGGACGCACTAAACACTGACAACATTATTTTTTGTGGATGAAACCATCTCGAAGTTCCAACAGACGGCTAAACGCAGACATTGAAATATAGGTCATAAAATATGTTTAGTACACAATAAATTTTTCACTCAAATTGATATATATGTATGTGGATAACTTTATAGTGAACTCGCGCAAATCTATATCAATTAATCTTTAGTTGTCGATACTCATTTTACGAGCGCTCCATTTGATGATAACTTTGAAATATCGCGAACTGCAAGAGGTAAAAGCAATTTATTTAAGATTATAGTTTATATTCCGACTCGCTTCTATCCGTAAAAGCCAATAATTTGTCGGAGTGACGTTTGAAGCCTGCGGGCGGCGCCGGGCGCCGGGCCGGCTCAGCGGCTGTAACTCCTCGGCTGCATGCTTCGCTCCGGATTACCGCTCGTGGCTACTCCGCTCTAACCTGATCCGCTCGCTTCGCTTACTACTTCGTTTGATTCCATTTTAAACCTGACTTCAACGCAGTGGGTCTTACGATCGTCAGCCACTGCGGCTGTCCTTGCATTTATTATTATAACATCTTCTACTAGCAGCAGTAGTCACTACTATTTCATACGCATTGATAGTATATGGCCTCGATAACATGTGTTTTGGAAAAAGATTGACGTTCTATCGACGCGGAACGCGAGATGATTTGCAGTATTTCAATCGCAATATTAAAAAAGTTCGAAGCTTCCGTTATTTTGTTAATGGAAGTTAATATGAAGCTTAAAGAGTATTCTGTGATATTGAGGATAACAAACGGAGAGGAATATGGAGAGTAACGTAAACGTTTCAAACTATGTTGATTGATACTGTGTATATTGAGATAGCGCGCTAAAAATATGTTACAAACGCTTTTATTGTTTTATCTTTATGAAGTACGGCAGTTAATTTGATGAAGGGAAACAAGTGCCCAGACTGTAGTAGGTTTTACATCGATAATGAAACTTTAGTAATGATAACTGTATCATAGTTAAACGAGATATTAAAATCAGTAACTCTCATTAATCAACAAAACGATAAAGTTTTATCTAATTAAGTCAATTACACAAATGAGCGTAATAAGAGCGAAGTCGTTGAATCCATTACGTACCGTTTATTTGCTCGTTCCGAGTCGCCATCAATTAATAATAATTAAGAGATGCTGGGCTGATGGCCATTCCCTCACCCCTGCACAATTGCGCAAAAACCCCAGTTCTGCGCATCTGCGCGTAGTCTGAACCATCAGATTTTGAAATCGGTCTTTCTCAACCATTCGCAGATGCTTAGGACAAAAGTATTGATCCTTCATGAGATAATAAAATCACGAACGGGAACGACATTCCACCCTCCTTCCCATGAGAATTACAAGACACAGAAAAGCCTGTCTAAACCCATATAAAAATACTTGCTTGACGTGGGAACCCTCTCTGCGAGCTTTTGTTTCATTCCGCCACTCCGCTGACGTGAATGAGTAACATATAAACAGTTTACGTATTTGTTATGATTAGAATGGTTGCATACGCCGCGTCTAAACTGTCGGAACGAATCTCATTATGTATCGACTCGTCGACACGACTAGATGACGAGTGACGGAAAAGAAATACATAAATCTTTCAGGCAAAACTGTAAAGAGACGGAACCGCATAGCCGTTTAATGAAATTAGGAGCCAAAATCGCTTAAACAGAACAAACAAGTCTTGGCAACAATGAGCACTGTGTAACACTCCACATCATTGCCTGCAAGCCTCATTTTGCGAGATTCCAGCCATGCTAGATATTATCTAACTCTCCGCATTGTTCCGCATCAAACGATGTAGCAAATGTGCCAACAGAATCGAGTTTGCTCCTTTTAACTTGATTTCGTTTGAACAATCACGCGGTCGCCCTTTTGGAAAGGAACAAGAGACCGCTTATAATGCAATCTGCAGAGAATGGTTATGTACTTAGCGAATTGTGTATGTTGTACCAAACCCTTCTGCCATGATGTTCTAAGTCTTAAAAAATAATGCGCTCCGGCACAGCACCAGCAGCACGACAATGGCCCGACAGCGGCGCGGCTCAACCGCGAGATCCGGATCTTGTGCTCTCATTCATCTGTGAGCTTTTGTTTGTTTCTCTTACAAATGTTCGCTTATATCGCGACTTGAGCTCCATATATTTTGAGTCCGTTCTATATTTTCCACCCTTATCACTCTGGCATCTTCACGACACGTGGTCTATAACTTTCCTTTTTGGGGACCATCCGGTAAAGTTTCTTATACTTATTTATGTTGACATAACTATGCTATAGTTTCGTCGTTTTAATACCCACTTTTCACACCTAGTAATAGAAAAAAATATTTGCATCATCTCAACTGGAATCGTGAGATTTCCCATTTATTTTTTAAAAGCCCCTGGCCCCTGCGGAAGTGGATAGCTGAGCAAATTATGACAGTACGGTTCTAGAGCTCTGCAAGATAAATATGTAATGGCGCAGGAGATTTTGATTTAATTTATTCCGACAGCGCCAGTAGACGCGGCTACATTTGAATTTGCAGTAAAGTGGAAACTAGGTTCAACCAGGCGGGGTCGTTGCGTTATCAACCAGGCGGGGTCGTTGCGTTATCAACCAGGCGGGGTCGTTGCGTTATCAACCAGGCGGGGTCGTTGCGTTATCAATAGCAATGGCTTTCATTTTGACAGTTCAACAACATTCATTGCGTTATTTACGTTTCAGATTGCGAAAGCGTGTACGTGTATTAGGGTGCAGTTTTAAATCATTAATACAATTTCAATTCGGCAGTTGAAATATAAATATCAATGGCGCCTGTTCTCTAAATTGGCGTTCGCTCTTCATTTTTGATGCTTTGAGGGCTATTTAATAAAAAGAGCCAAATGCAGCGTCGAAATGTAAAAACAATATTTATTCGCCTAGGAAGGGACGTCAAATTTACTAACTGCATTGGAGCGGAGTTGTGTGGACCGCAGTTGTCATCATCATCTGCCTAGCCTTTTCCCAACTATGTTGGGGTCGGCTTCCAGTCTAACCGGATGCAGCTGAATACCAGTAAATAAATTGAATGAATCAGTGAATACATTGCTTTGATATGTTGGTAATTAAATGCTGCATAGTTTTCGTTTTTATTATTTTGTTTCAGTTTAATTTAGATTTAATTAAGCGAGTGTTTTTGTTAAGTTAAAGCCTTTTTTTGACATACCAGATAAGTAGTTTGTCTAGTTTGTTGACGCAGAGCCATGTATATGATAGTACCACTATGATCTGATGATGATATTAAACCAATGTATACCTAAAATTCAAAATAAAGTTAAAAGTAAATTATAAAAATGATTGGCTAGCGCCAGGCATCAAACTTTTATGTAAAAGTAAAATCAAAATATTTTATTTCACATAACCTACATGGGAACTTATGACACGTCAGAAGCTAGGTGTAGAAAGTTAGTGCTACCATTCTACTTGCTAATAAATCAGTCTTTCGAAGACGCCGTTTTCCCGGATTGCCGCATCCAAGTACTTAATTACCGTCAAAAAGTTCTTTTGACCAATCGCCTCCAAAGTTTTTGGAGGCGATTTGCCTGCAATCTTGTATAAATCCATAGTAATATTATAAATGCGAAAGTG
Organism: Luperina nickerlii; assembly: GCA_963855955.1. Classification (NCBI taxonomy): domain Eukaryota; kingdom Metazoa; phylum Arthropoda; class Insecta; order Lepidoptera; family Noctuidae; genus Luperina; species Luperina nickerlii. The sequence goes on from OY979662.1 coordinate 27,328,272, forward strand.
TGTCTGTCTGTCTGTTACCTCTTACCGCTGAACCGATTTAGATGAAATTTAGTATAGATATAGTTTGAGTCCCGGGAAAGGATATAGAATTTTGTATATTGTCTGTGAGTCTTTGTAACTTGAATTAATAAATGAATAATAATAATATGATAGTTTTTATCCAGATATTCCCACGGGATCGACAATAATGCGGGAGAAACCGCGGGGCTCTGCTAGTTGTGTATAAATCCTACTGCGAAAAATACAAAATATGACCAAAGCTCACGATAAAGTGCAATATTCTAATAAATAAATTACATGGCATAGAGATCCGCGTTGAAATCACGAATATTGTAAATTCTATTTAACAAATAGAGAACCAGGTTGAAATAGAATTTTATGATGAAGACAACAAACAAATACAAAATATTCGGTCTGACAGTAAAACAATTAACGCTCCATTCCCTAAGGGAGTATAATATTGGACGCCTCCTATTTTTTCTTATTTACATAAAGTTAACGATCTTCCAAAAACCATAAGACGCATGAGGCCATGCGTCTTGTTTGCTGACGATATTTCGCTTCTTACTTTATGCCGTAACAATGTTGGCTTGACCTAGGACCTAACCACTATACTAAATGAAACTGGATGAATAACCATCACCTCAAAATCTATTTCTCTAAGGGTTGATTTTTCCAACGCCAGATAATAATAATGTCCGTCCACCTCCGTCAAAAAACTCCACTAAATATAAACTTCACCCACAACGGAACAACAGTAGAAATCGTTCAAGAATTGACTGCACTTGGAATGTCTATACTTAGATTCTAAAATTATTGGATATCTCAAAATGATTAGATTTAAATTCTCCAAAACACGCGTTTTAAATGGAGCGACTGCCTGTCTGACCTCCACAACCCAGTTACTGGGTAAGTACCTATACGTAAATACGATACCACTTGGTAAGACTAGTTGTCAGACTTTCGGGCTTCTAACTACCCGTAACGACTGTCAAAGATCCACGAATGACAGCCGGAAACAACGGCTTAACGTGCTTGCCGAGGCACGGTGGGGTCTCAATATCTAAAGATGGTCACCCATGCGCCAGTTCAATGGTTTTTTCCCATCTCGAAAAATGCCCAACGCGCCTAAAGAAATATTCACTTCAAAAAGTAAGTAATATGGAGTTTCATGCCCATTCTTATCCATACGAAACTACCTTTTGGAATGGGCGCCTTGAATCAATTCAATTTTCTTGTAAACTTTGACGTTCAAATGACTTTTAACCCAGATACTGCGACGGGGCTTATAAAACACCCAAAAATTTATTTAAATCTACCTGCATTTTCAAATTTTGTTCAATTAATAATGGTGTACTTGAAATAAATAATTTGACTTTGTGTGTTTATGGCCCCGAATGACGCAAGCTAGTGCTGAAAGAACGGCCACGTCTCACTGCCTCCTACGCACGGTTAAGGTAACGTTACCGTTACATACCTCTAAGGGATTAGCCGGATGATTTTACAGTCCACTGGCTAATCCATAGAGGCATCAGGCTTAAGCCTGAGATATCTTGTGTTCTCCTCATAGGAACAGTACAGGACATCCGTCTTGCATATTTTACTTACATATCTGTTTTGACAGGCCTCTGAAACACACAAATGCAGTTCGAAACACGATAAAATTTCCTACTAAATACCTAGAGTTTCTTAGAAACGTGTTCCTTATCATTCTAAATGTCTCTTTCTGTATTATCGCTTATTCGTGAAGATTATGGGATCATTACAGGCTGGTTATGTGTACCTTCATTTAATAATGCCTATTTAAATTCCAATTCGACTTTCCAGTACAACACTGTCACTTTACTAGCTTTGTTCATTATTTCAAATCTGATATCATAGTTTTAGAGAAAATCACCTGAGACCGACGGTAAAGTGTTTTTCAGCGTAAACACCCTTGTTTTCATGAGATATATTTTTTTACTTAAGTACCAACTATGGCCATTCAAATAACTAATCCTAAATTAAATAAATGAAAATTTCACTCTTCATGGAGAAATAACAAAAATACAGACAAACATCACAAACCATCTTAGTTATTTTTAAACCGGAAGAAAAATCAAGTTTATAATCGTAACAAACGTAAGATCGCTCTAACTCCCACTATAACTTAGAGTCTTTAATAAAATAAGCAAGTCAAGCTCTTTTCTAAAACCATTAGTTAATTTAATCGATCTTGGCCGCGCGACGACCTGAAACAATATTGTAAATGAATAACTCAAACAAGAAGCCACCTCGTTAAAGGTTACATTAATCTCATCTCGTGCCGGCACGAGATAGGTAATAGGGAACTCAAGCCGCTGTAAACAGATTAGCCGATCAGCGGGCCTTGCCCCGACGTGCCCGGGTCGGTCGCCTAAGACGCGAAAAGAAAGGGCCTCTCTTTTCGCGTCTGAGACTAGAGATGCCGATGCATTCCACCAGTTTCTATGACAAATCTTTTACTGTTCAAACAGTACGGTTATGGAATGACTTGCCCGTGTCGGTAAGGTGTGCTCAATCTTTATCCACGTTTAAAATTATGGTAAAAGAGCACTTCCTCTCTCCTTAAACATCATCATTATTATTATATATTAATCATCATTATTATATATTAATTATATTTATGTGTATATATTTATTTAAATTAGTCTAATATACTATATGTATGTATTTATTGTATTATGTAAATGGTACACCACGGACTACCTACAGTATTTGTATGTCCTTCCCCTTTTTAAATCCATCATAAGGTTGTCTTTAAAAGATCGTTCTTAGCGATAAGGCCGCCCATTGTGTCACCATTTGTACAGTTTCTATATTTATGTCTGTAATTTATAGGGATAATAAAAAAGAGTATTATATTCTATTTTATTCTAGACGACCGAGCCTTTCTGAAAGGCTCAGCCTTTATGAATCAAGAACTATTTCAGAATGTGTTTCTGAAAACGTAACAAACGTTAAATAAATTAATATTATGCTCAAATTCTTTTCAACATGGAAATACGCTTAAAAGTTTCATAGCGAAAGTTGTTTAGAATGACGGGAATAATCTATTGTTAGGGTTCCGTACCAAAATTGTAAAACAGAACCCTTATGGTGAGACTCAGTCTGTCTGTCTGTCTGTCACAGCTGGATATCTCAAGAACTACTAATGCTATCAACTTGAAATTTGGAATAGTTTTAGATGCCGCTTGCCCAACTATTTTGCAAATAAGAAATGTATATTTTTGCATCAGGGACTGAAAGGAAGTCTGAAAAATTCGAAGTGGGGCTACTAGGGCATGTGGGGTATCATATGAAAGAGCGCAGTTTGCACATTCTCAAAAAGTTTTTCTTTTTTTTAGGCCGCATAGTTTTCGACTTTTGATGAAAAAAAATACCTTCCCCCCCATCTCCGAAGTTTTCAAACAGAAAATTCTGAAATTATTCTATGTGATAGAAGTTTGTGTAAAGATTACAGGAAAAATAAAATGAAGTCTCTAAATATCAATCTATGTAACTTTATTATAGAAAATAATTAACTTATTTTATTACAAATTATTTACACTAGATACTAAATTAAAAGTCTAACTAACTTACTATACAAATAAAAACAAAAATAAAGGACAAAGTAAAATAAAGTCTCTAAATAGCACACTTTTTCAGAAATCATCAACAAAAGTTACATTAGTTCCACTATCGGTCAAGAGATAGCGCTGACATAAAACTGCAATATTCTACACCGCAGTGCACAGTGTTAAAATTCTCGGAAATTTAAAAAAAAAAATTAAAAACATGATGGTACGGAACCCTCGGTACGTGAGTCCGACTCGCTCTTGACCGGTTTTTTTTTCATTTTTATTTACTGCTTATTTCTTTCAGTTCAAAACAACTCCTTAAAGAAAGAAATAAAGTTTTATTTCGTTAATTATGTATTTTGCGTTTCACGAACTGTTCGTGAAACACAAAATACAAAATTACCGAAAATGAAAAAAATGTTTCAAACAACAATAGTGTGTGCCTCACGGCTGCGCCAAAAAGACAAATGCTGCTTAAGTTAGAATTGGCCTCAAAAGTCATGATTTCATGATATACCTAGAACTAAGAGAGTTATATTTATGATTTTATAATTATAACACTATAAATAAATTTTGTTACGACCGCGAATCATATTTACTTAACACACAACCTTATGCTGACATGCAAATTGCGAAAAACGTAAGTTTCACACTTTGTATAACTATCATTCTCCCACTCTTATCTTAAACGTGATCAAAACACCCTTACAACTTTTAACACCATTTAGCTGCACGATCTGTTCGAGACCAGTCTAACCATGTCAGCCGCTTGCGTCACTGGCCCATCTTCTGAGATAATACCTGCTTTAATTAGAAATAGGCGATCGTGTCACTTCTCCCCTCGAGTTGTCCCAACATATCGACCTCCTCTGCTTAATGAATAAGGCCGTACGTCATTAGCAGCTGCAAGATTAGCTATTATAACCGCGAAATTACAAATTTGTGGGATATACCTGCATTCTACCTCGAGGATTAAAAGTTTGAACTTTGTCCGTAATAATACTATCATGAATTCATGACTTCGGTTAGGTGATGTGATCATGACTTGACATAGTTAAAGAATTGTAGACATTGATAACTGTTTCTAACCAAACGAACGCCTAACCAATTCATCGAAAATATTCTGGAGCTCTAAAAGATGAAAGAGACAACCTAACTAACCAATAAAAACTACATTTCGACAGTGACGAACAATTAACCAAGAACGGCTAGTAAAACACTATTACATAGGTTAGGTTAGCTACTCGTGCGAGCTTAGCATAATCAGCCTAGAACTTTCCCAATCCTGGGACACTCTTACCGAAAGGGACCTCCTCTCGGTGAGAGGACGTGGGCCGTAGATGTCACGTCTTTAAATTTTTGAATTTTTGTTACTAGGACATACCGGTTTCCTCACGAGGTTTTCCTTCACAGTTTTGAGAGCAGTGTTGATGAAATAATCTACACAAAGTCTGAGCCTGACTGGATTCGAACCTACGTTACCACTTGGCCACTACTACTCGAGCTAGAGCTGAGCACGCAGTATAAATATCTACAAAATCTAATTCAAAATGATTAAGCCCGAGATAAAAATCATAACATAATTAATTTATTAACGCGCTTACAGGACCTAAACGCAAAAAACGCAAGTTTTAAAACAATAAAAGTATAGGATCGATTACAGAAACAAAATCAGAAAAATTATGACATTCTTCAGGATATAAGCTAGGTAGATAGTGTGTTGAAAGCATAATACAACTAATTTGATACGATAGAAAAAAATCATGAAGATACCTCTAAAACTTTCTTTTTATAATAAAAACCATACTATTATACATACAATCATTCTGATTTTTTGTCAGATTTATTCTACAAGCAACATACTAAAACACTACTGTTTTAATTTTTTAAGTCCAAACAATAGATTTTTGTAATTAAATAATTGCTTCATATTTTGCAATATATTACCAGTGTTGTATCATCGCGCTTCTCTTTCTTTTCTATACAGTCCGACAGTGACCGCGCTTTAAGGCATGTAAGCCCCTTAATACAGCAAAATAATTCCCGGTACATAGTACATTTGCGTCATAAGTCTGCTTATACGACAGCTTCGCAAATTCGGGCAGTGTTTTAAGACCCGCTGCTCACAGACTGTCACGAACTGCCTACACTCTAAAATCTGTACCTACCTACACACTCAACGGTTCTACAATAATAATTCCGTTTGAATTCAGGATGAGCAATAACCCTGTATTTTTTGCAACAAATAAGTTCTGTCTCCGTAGTGATGCATTGAACATTCTCTTTGTAATGCTTAGTAAAGTTTTGTTTCCAATTTTGCTGGCAGCAGTTAGGAAAACTTTGCATATTCTTGAGAACGGCAAATCGCCATTTTTCAACACATAATCAGCCTATAATGCTCTTCCTGGAACACAGGCCTCTCTTCGAGAGGGGTAGGCTGTAATCTACCACGCGGGTCCAGTGCGGGTTGGTAATTTCACATGTCTTCGAATTTTTAGTTCTGGGACATGCCGGTTTTCTCACGATGCCTTTGCCTTCACCGTTTTGATGAAATTACTTACACGAAAGAAGCGCCTACCTGGGTTCGCACCCACGACCTACATACAACTTGGTAAGTCGAGGCCGTTACCAATGAGCCAGCACTGCTCTTCAATATTGAGACTTATTTGGAAAATGAGAAGGTTTTCATTTTCTAATCAGAATAAAATGGGTATCACCACAAGTCTGCGAAGCATAACAATATCATTACAATCGTTTATTGTATAATTTGTTCAGTAGTGCTACTATGTCAAGTTCACTTCGAACCTCATTCAAGTGAAAGTACACAATTAATTGTGAGAAGCTAATATAACAGCTAAAGTACTGGTATTCAACTGCATCCGGTTGGACTGGAAGCCAACCCCAAGATAGTTGGGAAAAGGCAGGCAGATGATGGAATTGTGAGAAGCTAATGTCCACTGATTTACACACTATCTATGCTGAGATAGCGGCCTTTTGGCATAGTACCTGCAGGTGTTCTGTTTTTATTTTAATTTTACTTTTGTGTTTTATTTTTTATGATTCAATGAGTGTGTTTAGTTTGTGATATTCCTGTGTTCTTCTTTCTTTCTATCACCAACTATAGACAATGTTACGCTGTACAAAACTCCACTAAGAAACAGTGGAGTCTTTCACGGTGTAACATTTTCTTTAGTTTCTGAGTTAAGGCGCTAATACCCTAGAGAATTTCTTCATATTTCTATCATTCATGAGCTGACGGATGTCTGTCTCGTAAACCATCATTACGACATTTTAAATGACTCACATTTGAGAGCTCCTACGTAGTGTCTGATTATTACACCCCGAGAAATAAAATTTTAAAAAGGAAGTAAATTATGGTCACCTTTTCATTTTGTTAACTTTTTGACACTGATCTCAGGATACAGTGTTGCGCGTCTCTAATAGAGAACTAAGCCATTAACTGTTAGGCACTTCTTTCACAAGTAATCAATCACAATAAGAACAATTCCTAATTCTTATACGTGAGAAAAATTTCATGATCAAATTCGCAGATTTTACAAAAACTAAGAGTTTCAGCTGACCTTTTCATTTTATTAACTTTTTGACACTGCACTCAGGGTTTAATGTTATAACTAAGACATTAACTATTAGGCTTTCCACACAAATAATTAAACACCACACAAATAATTTGACGACACGGTTGGCGCAGTGGCTGAGCGATTGACTGCTGCGCTGCGTGTCGCGGGTTCGATTCCCGCACGGAACAAATATTTGTATTGCCTACAGGTAGTTGTTCCGGGTCTGGCTGTTTGTGTATGTGAATTTAAATGTTTGTAAACGCACCCACGATACAGGAGTAATTCCTAGTGTGGGGCAACGTTTTTAAACAAAAAAAAAACACATTTACAAAACTTCCTAACTCTTCCTTCATGTGAAAACCTTTCAAGATGAAGTTCACAGATACAACAAATAAAGCGGCCAAGTGCGAGTCGTAATCGCATACGAAGGGTTCCGTACCACAAGGCAAAAAACGTTGAAATAAAGAAGTTTCTTGACCCTACAAGAACGGCTCCCTTTAATTTTTAACTCTATTTAATTTAGTATTTGTTGTTATAGCGACAATAGAAATACACACTCTGATTTCAACTGTCTACCTATTATGGTTCATGAGATACAACCCGCTGACAGACAGACGGACGGACGGACTGATGGATGGACGGACGGACAACGGAGGCTTAGTAACAGGTTGCCGTTGGCACCCATTGGATACGGAACCCTAAAAACAAAGAATATCAGCTGACCTTTTCATTTTGCTAACTTTTCTCAGACGCAATATACCTTCCTACCTTCACGTGAGAAATCTCAAATTTTCAACTAAAGCATTAAGGTTCAAAGTTTATTGGGAAAATTTGACAGTTTCGCGTAGCTTGATGTGCTGGCGTCTGGACATCCATCTTGCCAAAACTTTACCCCATGAGAAATATTTTAAAGTACTTAATACCTTTTCCTGAAGTTGAAACAACACATAACAGTTATAAAGGAAATGAAAAATCACTCGTTTCATGAAGAAATTGCTCAGAAATATAATATTGATAGTGTTTTGAATAGGATTTAGCAAGTGAAGTTAGACTGACTGGCCACGTCAATACGACGAATTAAAAATGGCGGTTCAAAAGATTGCAGATGAACTCGTGATATGTTTATTTTTGTCTCTGCTGAGATTTCAATGCATGGAAGATCGTAAAAGGATAATTATGGGAATAGTTGGATACTTGTTGACGTATTGTAGCGAAAAATAATAAGAATTCCCTGAATTGAAGATACACGTACATACGCCTATAATTGAACAAGGTATATCCAGTAGTTGTAGGACGAGCACAGTATATTATTATTATGATAACTACTTACTAGTAAATGCATAGATGTGGCCCATTAAAGTACCATTGTATGTATTGAGAGAGATAAATACGGTGAAAGCTTGTGTTTATGTAATCCTGTATAAATATAATTATAAATATATGACTATATTAACTACATTAGGTTAAGCGACTGATACATTAGTAAATCTTCAGTCCCATCGTAACTCAGTGACAATAGCCACTTTGAGACCTTGGACTTACATTCATTTAGGCACATGGGAGCAAAGGTGCGTAGTTTATTTATTTTATTATATAAATGGTTAGACAAAACATCATAATGACGCTGAACAAGCTGCCGATCTACATCCACGAGTTGAGGATACTTCGTAGTGTCTACGCTTTTTAGCAGCATTCGGCTTGTATACCACAGAGGGATGTTTTCGCAAAACAGTGCCAAGAACAGAGCTGTCTCACAGTGAGGACCTGACATTCGGTGTAAAGAGCCGAGGTTGGATATCTAAACGGCTTCGAGATCATTACCTTGACGACAGCTCTAGTACATAATAAACAGTTTTAATGGTACAATAATCCGCGGAGTGCCTTAGTTTAAAAAAAATATATACACTTACGGACTCGCAATATGAGATTGCTAAGGTGAGGTTTCCAGCTCAAAGAACTATCTACATAGACTCCGAGATACTTAACAGACTCAGACCTTGTGAGCTGCGGACAGTCGCATTCTAAAGAGGATAGACCGAATGAGCAGGTATGAGCCCTAAGTGCCATTGAGTCCTGTGGAGGGAGATTGGTGGATAGTAAAGAGAAAGGTAAGTATACTGTTTTCTTAAGATTTAAAGTTAGGATATTATTTGAAAGCCATTTCATCACTGAGTTTAGAGCAAGTTCCGGGTATTTTACTGCTTCAGACCAGTCGCTCCCATGAAGAAGCAAGGCCATATCATCTGCGTAAGCATAAATTGTACAGTTCATTAGAGACATTTTGCATAAATTATTGATATAAATAAGAAACAGGGTAGGACCCAAAATTGAGCCCTGAGGAACGCCGAAACTAAATGATTTAGTGTCACTAATAACGTTATTTATTTTGACGCATTTTTTCTATCACACAGGTAATCCTGAATTTTTTTTAAGGTATGTCCGCAAATACCTGTAGCTTCCAGCTTGAATAGGAGGTGGGGAACAGACACAGTGTCGAATGCCTTGGAAAGATCGAGGAAAATAACCAAGCATTTCATTTTGCTGTCTAGTTTAGATACTACGTGATCTACCAAGGCAGCAATAGTATTTTCAGTTGACCTGCCACCTCTAAAACCATACTGATTGTCACTCAATAAACTGTAAGACTCAAGATAGTCTATATCTTTTCCAATATTTTAGAGATAGCAGGCAAGACTGAGATCGGTCTATAATTATCTACACTGCGTCTGTCCTCACTCTTGATTGAGATTGGATGAACGACGGCCCTTTTAAATACCCCAGAAAAGCAACCCGTGGAAATAGAGCGATTGCAGATATGAGTGATGGCTGGGACAATCGCGGACAATCTGAGGAAATCTAAATATAAAACACGGAGGTTTTTTACTTGTTATTGTTGGTGTAAAAATATTAGAAAAAAACTGGCCAAGTGTGAGTCGGACTCGCACACGAAGGGTTCCGTACCACAACGCAAAAACGCCGAAAAAAAACACGTTTGTTGTATGGGAGCCCCCTTAAATATTTAATTTATTCTATTTTTAGTATTTGTTGTTATAGCGGCAACATAAATACATCATCTGTGAAAATTTCAACTGTCTAGCTATCACGGTTCAGACAGACAGACTGACAGTGGACTCTAGTAGTAGGGTCCCGTTTTTACCCTTTGGGTACGGAACCTTATAAACGAGGAATTAGGAGAGTTTATTTAGGATATTTTTAGGATAAAATTTTATAACGAATTTCACGAATTTTTAACTGAATGCAATTTGGTTTTAGGCTCGTTAGAACAGATTTTAAAAATAATTCATTTTAAAATACATTAGCTAAGTTATCCTGAGATAAAAAAAGGTCAGGGAGCTTCAGTGTTTAAAAGAAAAAAAATCGTACTTATTCGAATCGTAGTTTCCTGAACACAGGCGAAGGTGGTCACGAAGTTCAGCAGCCAAAGCCGCGCGTGACTCGAAGTACAGGAATACTCTGCAGCTAGGTTGGAGTATGCAACAACTTGTGACTCATAATCTAGGAGTCGATCTGGTATATCCTGGAAAAGGGCAAATCGCCCTTTACTGGCTCGACAATTCTCGTAATTTTAAGAAAATTGACAGTCTGATTTCTGTCCGTCAAAAAGACCTCTGATTCCCCTACATTTTTGACAATATTTTGAGATTTATTTGTCGCCGAAAAGAGACTAGGTACTACTAGATTTTGAACGTATTAAATTATGAGAATTTTAGTGTGTGTGTGTGTGTGTACCTTCAGATATTGTGGTCAGCTTCATAATGCGACGCACGATATCAAGGATTTAACCATTGCACGCTGCCGCTGGCAGGAATCTGTGCATTGATGTATAATATCAGCAATTTGGGAACAGATTACCATGAACATTCAGAAGAAACCAGGTCAACAATCGTCAAGTCAAAAATCAAGAAAAAATATATTAATCAAATCTGACTTGCTGTCATGTCAAAAATACGAATTCCGTTTGAAATAAAAATAGACCACAGCAGAGGTAACGCTGCAGTATGTAGATGCCGGTGCTGTTATGACACTAAACAAAGAGGAACAGTGTTAATCTACACTAGCCTGTAGCATAATCAGTATTTGTGGCGAATACATACATAAATGTTAAAAGATTGCTTACTGGTTGACTTGACATTAGATTAGGACTACACCCACAATTAGCTGCTAACATGGCTGTTCACTTAACTCTAGAACAATAATAAGCATAATAATAAGCATAAGTACACATAACAAATAAATAGCCTATAACATTCCTACTGCTGAGACACAGGCCTTCTCTCATTGAGAGGGACTGGGCCATAATCCAGCACGCGGGCCCAGTGTGGGTTGGTAAATGTCACATGTCTTCGAATTTTTGGTTCTAGGATATGCCGGTTTCCTCATGATGTTTTCCTTCACCGTTTTGAGGGCAGCGGTGATAGAATAATTTACACAATGTAAAGCGCCTGTCTGGGTTCGAACCTACGACCTACAACTCGTAAGTCGTGGCCGTCACCACTGGGCCACCGCTGCTCAAAGCAAGCATAATCAGCCTATAATGTTCTCACTGCTGGTTACAGACTTCTTCTTCGAGAGGGAGTGAGCTGCAATCTGCCACGCGAGTCCAGTGCGGGTTAGTAGGTATGCCTGTGCTCGAGTTTAATTAAAGTCAACTCACTAAAAATAATAATTACGTTATCATAACGTAATAATTATTGTCACAATTCCCATAACAATAATATCATCACATAGTGACTTCCGCCACGCGAATACAAACTCAAGTCACACAATCAACTCCCACTCCCTGACACTCCCTTCCGCTCCACTCAGAGCAGGAGGGGTCATTTGATGATTTCCAATCCGGAAAAAAAAATACAATCAACATAATTATTACGTTTATATTTAGGCGCTAATCTCCGAAACAACTGAACTGATTTCAATGAAACCTTGAAAACATGCCGCCGGGTGCCCGACCGACATTGAACAAAAGCGCGCAAGCGTGTAATCTAAATGTGTCGCGAAGAATGCTCGTCACACACTGCACTCCCAAATTAACTGGCACGTAAGACGGCAATGTATGTTGATCTTGAGAAAATTAACCAGTGCCCTAATTCTGAGTTTTCCAGTGTGAGTACATAGCAATGATTTGTTATTCATAAGATATGATTCCAAAAAAAAAGGAGAGTGGAGATTTGAATACTAATTTTAACATCATTCATTCTAATATCAGGATTTTTTTTTGCGCTGTGCTGTTTGTGCGAATCCTACGATAAAGTATCATTAGTTGTCTAAATCAGGAAACTGCTAATATGCATAACAAAACATATCTCACTTGTTAATAGGATGCAATTTCTATAATATTTACAATACAAACTCGGCACAGCGAAATTAGTTCTGATTGAAACCTAAACTAGTCTATCCCTATCAAAATGTACCAGATATTCAATTTTCTGTACTATCTAAACACGAAACACACTTATATACTCCATAAGTATACGTAAGTTCTATGAACTAAATGCACATGTTCGTACGTGTGTGAACGCTCCCCATGCACCTAGTTATGTGCCGACGGCACCACTTGGGTAGAGTATTACAGTCGGCTAAAATCACACGAGAGCGCCTTCAAGTTCAGACTTCACTGATTATATGTGTTTAGCCCTGAAAGTATCGCTCGATATTATGTTGTGTCACGTGGTGCGTCTGTGTGCTCAGGGAATGTTGCAGCCCTTTTAGTAAATAACTATCAGATTGAAATAACTCTCGCGTCATACCGTTTATTGCAACCATCTTTATTTTTATGACTACCGAGAATGTGACCTAGACAGACAGCTTTCGATCTCTTTGTAAAGAATGTACTAATTGCCAAATATGACATGACAGACATGACATGACATGTCCTAAAAGTTCTTGATAGGAGACCAAAAGAGTTCCGTACACAGTAAGCTTTGTAAGTTTTGTCACTGTGGCCGGTGCCTACGCGTGTGTTTCTATTTATTATGATTTACCAAAGCGTGCGCTCAACACTCGCCTATTATTAGCACAACCTTATTTTAGAGGCTGGCTGGAAACTCTGTTAATGCGCAAACGCACAAACACACACGTTAAGTGGGAAATACTGGTCTTCACACGATATTATGTCGTCGGAATTTTGAATATAATCACCTATTTTTAGACGTGAGAGTATTTTAAACAGCGTGTTTTAATACATACCCGAGATTGCATAACGTATGCAGATATTCGTAGTTGTTTACATGTTTGTTCGTCAACATGTTAATGTAGGAACTGGTCTTAGTATCATAGTATGAGGGGCAAGAAAGGTCCGACAGAGCCAGGTGGTCAATCCCTCCTAAAAACCCAGTTCGTCATCTCGCTAATGAATTGCATTTGCTAATTAGCCCGCGGCCAGTACGCTAAATTGCGCCGAACGATGTTTGTGTACGGAACGCTACGCGAGCAAACTGTTGTTCCGATCGAAGTTTACGCCTCAAACAACGCTACACTTGTACTGTTATTTATTGCTCTATTAAATTGCCCTCTGAAACGTGTAATGATCACTATTGTTCATAATGTGTGACAAATTGCCGTACAAACGCACTTCTTCTGGCGAACGTTTGAACAGTAATATAATTATGATGCTCTATGACCTTTGTTTCCTATTAGGTATTCTCTTTCCTTAAATCCCAAAGGAAACCATTACATAACCCGTAAATCCTCTGCACTAAGCACGGGCACATCCGCGCATAAAAGTGTTAAAACAATCATATTATGTATTCAAATCCTCAATCAAACACAAACCTTTCTTTATTTTTACTTGATTTTATTTGTTTTTATCTGAAGACTGTGTCTGTGTATTATGTCTTTTAGTCTGTGCTAAATAAATGTATTTTCTTTCTTTAAAATATGCACTTTAATAATAATAAAAAAAATAAACATCCAAATTAAGAAACTCCTCCTTTTTTGAAGTAGGTAAAAAATTAATTGCATATTCAATACTAGCTTCTGCCCGCGACTTCGTCCGCGTGAAATTTCTTGTTCCCCGACCCACCCCGTCGCATCGCATCGCCTGCCCGCGCTATTACTTCGTTTTTGCTTAGCGTTCTTTCTGACTTTTTTTCGTTTTGCTCGGCTCCTAAAGGTCATACCGTGATGTTATATAGCCTATAGCCTTCCTCAAGAATTGGGCTATCAAATGCAAAAAGAATTTTTCAAATCCGACTGGTAGTTCCAGAGATTAGCGCGTTCAACCAAACAAACAAACAAACAAACAAACTCTTCAGCTTTATAATATTAGTATAGATTTGATACTCTTTCAATTACAAGTAATAGTTTAACCCAGGCACGCGCACAGGTTTTTAATCCTCGAAATCTACTCTCCAATACACTCTGAGCCAGCACATTCATTCACAAACCGTGTCTGTACTAAAAAAAACATTTTATATGTTTTACAGAATCCAACAAAACCGCGTTGACTGGACTGTGCCAATTTATCCACACCAATATTTCGGTTACAGTCGCGAAACTACAACTTTTCCCTAGGTTTAATGAATACCCAATTTACAGATAAAACTGAGTTACATTACATATTTTACATATCACATTAGGCACATAGTTAAAAAAATGCCTGTTTTAACTCTAACTGCGCATCGTCAATGTATGGAGAAAAAAAACCGTGTCGACACTGAAATCGGGATGAAACCGGAAGTATGAAGACGTAGAGCTTTATTCAAGCAAAATGTATATAATATATTTACTTTTCCTTAAATCTAATATTAACTAGTGATAATAGCCCATTTGTGTAAATAAATAATGAAAATTCATTACATAGATTCTATAAATGTTACTGGGGAAATAAATAATACGTGTCAAATAAATAATACAACCTTACGAAACGTGCACTCTGATATTTTTATTTTTTTATTTATTGCAATCACGATCTTATAATAAAAATGTAGCTCACATGGACCCTGTCGGGCACAACAATTTTATAAAATATTGGCAGTAGCCTCCAAAGATAATAACAATAATTAGAAATTAATGAATTTATTCTAATAAGCAAAATCATTGAAAAAAATGTAAAGCAATATAAACAAAAAAAGAAAGAAAATAGTCAAAATAAAATATAATAATAGTCAAATGCGGTCATCATGTCATTAAAATAATAGTCAAAATACAGTTATTTTAAAGAAATTATTCTAATACAGTACAATAATGCAAAATGTCAATAAATAAAATCCAAAATTCAATAAAAATAAGAAATAAAAGAAGAAAAGACATTGAAATACACGCGCACCTTCTGACATTAAAGTTCAAGACCAATGATAAATCAGTTAAATTTTATAAATAATAGTCGCTTTGTTTGCTCAGTAACAATTAATAACACTTGTTTACACGGTTTATATACTTTGGCCAAAATATGTATAATTTTATAGATTATATTGCGCTGAGTACAGGAAAAATATTTTAAAAAATCTGTCGTCTAATTTACAAAATATTTATTAAATAAAAAAGTACCTTGCCTTGTAAGCCCAGTAACATACCAACTACTTTTAAAGCGGCACATATTTTCCAGTTGTGCTGTAATATTTTGTATTATTTCCATTAAAACTGAATGTTTCATAGGTTTCTTCATTGTTTACAGCATGGCCAATAAGCAAAGATGGTTTAATATTACCAATATGAAGTAATACAGCTTTCAAGTTATATTTGGATGAATCGATAAATAAACGCCATTCGTGTAGATCATAATTTTGATTCATCGCACTGAAAAGTCCGGGAATATCGTGGTAAGCCTACAGCTTTCACAAAAAACATGAGGGACCCACTCTTTATCTTGATTACTTACTGAAAATCCAAAATAATGCAAATATGCTGTTTTAAGACACTCCGATATCGGTCTTCCTTTTTTTTTCGAATATAAATTGTCCACAAACGTAACAAAACGATCAGAATTTAATTTACACAGTCTATGAGACATTTGGTCGAAAATAAAACCACTTTAATTCACAAAAATACAAGAAAACGGAACATAGAATCCAAGCTGACAATGCGGGTAGGTAAAAAAAAAGGTTATTCTTATACTAAGAAAATGTGACGTGATAGATTTTTTTTAAATACCGCCTTATATTAGTAGGAGGTAGTGTGATAAGAAAATAGGTGTTTCATCACAAGTATACAGAAAATATTAAAATTTGTAAATTAGTGTAATTGAAGGAAAAATTATTTCAAGTTACGTGGGTAGGAGATGCATATAACTTGTGTAGGATGATGGATCAATATTTTAAATGTCAGAAACTAAAAATAAAATATCACTAGAAAAATTCAGAAGTATTAGGCTAAAAGGTCTATTATTGAAATTGGAAATGGGTAAGTTCTAGTAATGTTGATATTGTTAGGTAGGTGGTACTTGAAGTTGTCAGCATGCACCGCGGACCGCTCGCAGGGAGCCGGGGGTCGGGGTGGATGCAACGCTCTCTGTACTCGAGGGCTGTTAGTTCATCGCGATCACTCCGCAAGTTAACACACCGGCCCAACTATGATGGAGATGGCGACGTACGCGCGGCTCATCCGCGGTCTAAACCCATACGTCGATGACAATGAGGACGATGACGACCCGGATGTTGAACGCCAGTGAGTTTTATTTAGAAGTGTTATCAACTTGTTGATTATTTTGTTATGTTTTTTGGTTTTTTAATTAAATAGTTTTTATTTAATGTTATTGTTTTATTTGCTTTTCATTGTTGGTGTATGGTGTAATAAACGGGTTATCGGGTTTGGTTATCAATAATGACACTTTTATAGGGTTCTGTTTTTAATTAATGAAACAATTTTAAAATCATTTATATATTTTTTTAATAGAAGTCACAGTGTATTTACCTATTACAAAATCTTTTTTTTTCAAGTTATCTTTTGTGCGCTTTTATAATTAAAATCTGAATATATTAATCCCAGTTTCAGAGAATCAGTTTCAGAATTCTGCTAACACAATATTCCGAACATAACATTTTTATTAAAGTACTTATTTAATAATTTTATCAAGTGTTCATTTAACGTAAATAAATACTTTATTATATGGATACAATAATCCTTGAGTGATCAATTAAAATGAAGCATTTAGTCGTTCTGCGAACTGAAATCATTGTTGCGGAAATAATTGGTCCACAGGCAAACAAACAGACAATTAAACAGTTCACTTAACATATGCGACTCACAAAAAAGATGTGTTTTAACATAATGAGTGTGTGAGTCGATGGGCCCGCGTGGTGGATTACTGCCTGCTCCCTCTCACCGTGAGGAGAGGAGACCTGGGTCCCAGCAGTGGAAACATTATAGGCTGGTTATGAGTCGATACGAGGAAAACAAAATATTTAAAAGTAGGCTTGTAAACATTTTAAATTCAGGTGTGACATTATTTCTGAACACAAACCTTTATTGTTGCGTTTTTAGCATTAGGTACCAATATTATCTGGCAATTTATTGTGCAAATATTTTACCGCACCTTCGTATAAAATACTTGTCTTATCGTAATTATTGAGATAACTCGCTTGAAGAGTACCTATACTCCATTTGAAATAAGATTAGACATTTAAATAAACTTTGTTTACAGTCCGTTCAACCGATTTTGACTTGTATACCTGTATACGTACTGTATACCGTAGGCATAAGGAAAAAAAAGTGGTTACAATACCAACTGCAGTTGCCATATGTCATGCAGCCAACGCAGTAGAATTCAAAAACGAGAAAAACAGGAAATCGGTGAAAACAGAAAAGAAGTGTTTATAATTTACTTTACCTACACTTCTTTATAATCTCAGCTGTTATCAGTACCGGTTATCAGGGTTAAGTGTTACTTTAGATAATGATGCACCAGAAAAACAATTGACAAGGATTGACCTGCTTTCCGCTGTTTTGTGACATTAGTTCAGAAAACTAGTAATTTAACATTATCAGCTTATACTGTTCCCACTGCTGGGACAAAGGCCCCCTCTCGATGAGAGGGAGTGGGCCGTAATCCACCACGCGGGGAAAGTGCAGGTCGGTAGATGACACGTCTTCGATGTTTTGGTTCTAGGCCATGTCTGTTTCCTCACGGCGCTTTCCTTCCTGTTTTGAAAGTTAAGCGCCTGTCTGGGTTCGAAACGACGACCTCCAACTCGGAAGTTGCGGCCGTCACCACTGGGCCACCACTTCTTATTTCTAATTAGTCTCGGAGATTGTAAAGCAGACTTAAGTAATCTGCCAAGCCGGTGTTTACCGCATTTATCTACGAAATTAGTGCATCGTTCGCTAATTTTAGAATCCGATGAGAATTTCAAGATTGATACTCTAACTCTATTTCACTCAATAATAACACAATTATTCACTTCTTTGAGGCAAAATGCAGAGGTGGCCCAGTGGTAACAGCCCCGACTTACGCGTTGCTGGCCGGGAGTTCGAACCCAGGCAGGCGCTTTACTTTGTGTGTTTAATTTCATCTCCACTGCTCTCAAAACAGTGAATGAAAACATTGTGAGGAAAATGGCATATCGCAGAACCAAAAATTCGATGACATTTGTGACATCTACCATCCGCACTGGGCCTGTATCCCAGCATTGGCAACAGTATAGGCTGTTGGCCTGGTTGTGTTTATACTTTTACTAATGAAATCATATTAGGAGCTTTGCATATCATTCATGAATTCACTTAAAGTGAAGAACCCATTGTTTTATAAAAGTATAAAACAATGGGTTCTTCAAACGCAACATCTCTCTGTCCAACTAAAGTAAAGACTTTAGTTGGACAGAGAGATGTTGCATTTTATTAAATTTAATATCAAGGTCGGAAAAGTATGACGTGTTCTAATTAAAAACAGAACTTTCTATTGTATCTTCACTACATAGTATAAAACAAAGTCGCTTTCTCTGTCCCTATGTCCCTTTGTATGCTTAAATCTTTGAAACTACGCAACGGATTTTGATGCGTTTTTTTTTAATAGATAGAGTGATTCAAGAGGAAGGTTTATATGTATAATAACATCCATTAAATAGTGGAGAAGTACTGTTATTTTTGAGGTTTCTAATGTGATGTCGTAAATAATTACATTTTTTCCGCTTACCTTGCAAACGCAGGCTGAAACCTACGAGTTTTATCAAAATAATGTACTAAGTATTGTACACATTGAAAAGGTCTACAGAAAAGTCCGTGATGGTATATGTCTATCTCTTATGGATAACCCACAATAACTTTTTTTTGTCATTTACTTTTTACGACAAATAATGGCTAATTTTCGAAGCGATTTTAACCAATACAGCATTAATCCTTAACCAATTAAATACCTTGAATACATTGTTCATTTAATATAGATCTATATGGCCCTTTACACCGTATGATTTAAGTGAAAATTTTCGAAGATATTACAGATTTAAAAATTGCGGGACGTAGCGTTTGCGGCGGTACCGGCCGGCCGCCCGGTGCGGCAAGAGCGTGCCTATAAAAAAGCCGGAGCGGGCCGCTATGTTTTTATATACAACGTTCACAGTTTTTCTGTAGTGTATTTAGTATCAGCATTGCACCCGTGCGAAGCCGGGGCGGGTCGCTAGTTAAATATAAAACATCGAAATGAGGGTTTTCGTGAAAATTTACGACACCAGTTGGCACCACTGTGCCAAGAGGTCTTCCAATATAAAATATATGATGACGTTCATCATTCGATTCATTCATTCGTTCAACATTCAGTCATGACTAAAGAAAATATAGGCTCTTTGACAGATGTCTGGACCTGACGTGCCAGTGCTGCCACCTAGCGAACGTCATTTCAGAAAACCCTCATTAAATTAAATTAATTTATTTGCAAAAATTGTAGTACATTACAGATGGTCTGGTTTTCTAAAACCATTCGTTAAAACTAGCATGCAAAATAAAATTATTGATTGTATAAATTAAATAAATGAAGCTAAGAACATACTTACATCATAGTTATTTTTAAATGTCAAGTATTTGTCAAATTATAATAGTAACATGTATGTGTGAATCTTTAAAGTCTATTTAGACTTTAAAGATTCACACATACATGTTACTCCTTCACAGAATAGAATGACTTTTCTGTAATAATAATAAAGTGCATACTGGGATAATCGTCGGTTGGTGCCTCCTTATCATTTAAAATTGTCTAAAATTGTCTGCGGGTTGGCTTTGGCCCCTGATATGCTTTCCAAAGGTCCGGGTGTCAGGGTCCCGAGATATGTAAAAGACGCAAGAAATAATACTTAATAATAATATCGTTTATTGCGGTTCACATATAAAAATACACAAAATCCATATTGAATTAGTAACAACAACTTAAAAACTATGTTAGTAAAACTTACAAAGTAACCTTACAACAACTAATAACTAGGTACAGTCAGCAATGCTAATTAGTTTACATCACGCACACATCGGTAACTGTCATTATTATTGTGTGCATATACGTATTATACATTCACGGTTAGAGATAAAATAAACGGGTTCACAATGAAGGAATTTGATCCAACATTTTAGACTAGTTTAACATAGTTCACATAGTTAATTGGTGTAAGCGCCTGCGATAACTACTGATGTAAGCTCGACGATGTGAGTTCGATCCCAGCTGAGTAATTTTGTTTTGCTGTTTTTTACTTTTTGTTTTTTATTAAATTAATTTTGTGGCCAATAAAATCACTAAAGCAAAAAAGTCGAAAAGTAAATTAAATAAAAGCATTAAAATAATTTGATTTTTTATGAGGTAAACATATTATTTGGTGTTGGTTGGAATGAGCGAGTTTAACGCTTGCTAGCAAATGATACCTCTAGTTTCTTCCAATATGTTCCTTCCTTACAATGGTTGTTTTAAGGTTCAATTTGGTGTGGGCTGTGAAAAAAAACTGTAATACATTTTATGATAATAGGTATTATAATTATTATTATTTAACTATGGTAGGTATTGCACATAAGTTACATTAATTTATTCTTAGGTAAACATTGAAAGGTGAGATGAGCTAGTTAAGTTGAAGTAGGTTTAATATCAACGTAATATGTAACTGTTACTCACAGATATCAATTTCACTTATAGATATGTTTTGCTCATGCAGAACAACAATTTCTGCCTTTTAAACATTGATAAATGTTGCATGGTTGGATCCACAGAAATAAATCCGCACATGAATATGAGTAGGTAGTAATCAATAAACTCAGTAATGCATATACCCGTAGATTGACAACTAAGAACGCTCATTTTTTAATAAATTAAGGTGTTTGAAAACAATTTTTTTAAATTGTGGGTAAGTAGTTATTTTCTAAATAGTCAAAATAAAATGGCCTGAGAGTCCCGTCGTTGTCTCAAACGTTGCAAACTTCATTACTCATCCATGAACGAGATCGAATCGTTATAAATTCAACTTTAGCAATAATTTATATGGTAATTGGTATGCCATACGCACACTAATAAACACAGAAGTCGCTCATATTATTTAGTGTTTGTGTGCATAACTATGACTTCACCCACACATGTAAAATGTAAACTAATTAGTTGGTTCGACTGTACTTGGCTCAACACAATATCGGCACGTGCCTCTGCACCCAGTGCTAATAAGCCATAGAAGTCACTTTCTAGGCACAGGCGCAGCACGTTAAACCTAACAACTCCAGATTTCCTGAATTGAATTTCCTCTCATGATTAATATAATTATGAAGCTGTACCCACCACCACGCTTTTATTAAAACGGCGACGTGTAATTACATTTGATATTGGACTTGAAACATATTACTGAAATAATTATTTCATTCAGTTATATTGTTTTAATTAAACCATTTGCGATTCAACTAATGAAGTGATTTTGGAATTGCGTCACTACATGATAAGCTTTTGCTCATTTTATATCGGCGAAAATAATTATTTGTTTAAAACTGAAATGAAAACAATACATTTTTCAATTATTTAACTGACAGACC
This sequence comes from Luperina nickerlii, assembly GCA_963855955.1. NCBI lineage: Eukaryota > Metazoa > Arthropoda > Insecta > Lepidoptera > Noctuidae > Luperina > Luperina nickerlii. The sequence continues at coordinate 27,350,365 of OY979662.1, forward strand.
CTCAGCCTACTCCGCATCACCTGGCTAGCCCTTTCCCAAATATGTTGGGGTTGGCTTCCAGTCTAACCGGATGCAGCTGAATACCAGTATTTTAAATAGAGCGACTGCCGAGCTGACTTCCACAACCCAATTACTGGGTAATACGATACCCCTTTGTAAGACTGGATGTCAGACTTTCGAGTTCTGACTACCCGTAACGAATGTCAAAGATTTAAGAATCACAGCCAGGACCAACGGCTCAAGCTTTCCGAAGCACGCAGAGGTCTTGGCACGTAAGATAAAACCTGTTTACACATACGGGCACCACTCCTACTAATATTATAAATCGGAAAGTTTCTATGTTTGGATATATTTTAATCAATCACGCAAGAATTACTGAACCGATTTGGATGCACACAGTTAGTTTATAACCTGGATTACCATATAAGATTCTTTTATCCCGGTAAATGACATGACTTAACGATTATTATCAATGTATGTTAAAAGTAGCTTCTGCATTTTTCATTTCACTCTGGGCCCAATTCTGAAGTGCACGTAGATGAGGTCGCGTCTAAAAGGTGGTTTCACACAATTATTAGATAAATTGCGTCACACAAGAAAGTAAGCAATATAGGAAAAATCAATACGCAATCAAGTGTTGTTTACTTTATTATTTATTGGAACAGCTGTTGAGGTTCTCCCAGTATTCCTACAATTATTCCGCTTGCCCTTGTAACGTAAGGCCACATTGCAAGTCGTAACATTCACTGTCAAATTCACGAGGCTGCATTGTTTCCTGTGACGGGAAGGTTATAGGGCTCCCTCCCCATAGGGGGAGGCGGAAATGGAACGCCACCTGCAGCTGCTGTGGTCCTTGCATACGCCTTTTCCTTTACAAATTGCAACCAATTACTTCCAATGATTGCAGGTAAAAATAACAAAATTAAATTCTTACTTAACTAAAACTATACAGAAACTAAAACAGCGTCGAAAATTCATCCGCATCGCTGTCGACTGGTAATGTACCCAACATTACCAGTCGACAGCGATGCGGATGAATTATTCGACGTTTTTTTTTTAGTTTCTGTATAGTTTCAGTTAGTTAGAATTTAATTTTGTTATTTTTACCTTGCAAGAGAGACTGGCGGCATTACCATTACTGCGTTGTATGGCGAAGCTTAGCCTCTGGCCAAGGTAAAAGCCAGCCTTTGGGTCATGGGAAGTGTCAACCAGCCGTTTAGAAATTTCTAAACGGCTAATTAATTTATCTACTTAATTAATCTAAAAATTTCTATTACTTCCACTCGATATTTTATCATTATAAATACATACTTGGAAAAGACCTCAACTTACTCTAGGTAGTTTGTTCGTGAATACTTAATTAGAGAATTGGTTTTAAAAATTATATCGTTTTTACTGCGGTTTGTCTCGGTGTCTAAGAAAGAAGGTAGACAGACAACCGTATTTCTTCTACAGCCATTTTTAACCGACTTCAAAAAAAGGAGGAGGTTCTCAGTTCGTCGGAACCGTTTATTTTTTTTATCGACTGGGTACGTTCGTAAGTATATGAGCGGGTCAAATAATAACATAACATATCATAACATCACGCCTGTGATCCCCAAAGGGTCAAGCACAGGTGTACCTATAGGTACTCCTACATTTCGCCAGTTGTGCTTAAGTCCCATGTATTAGGGTGCCAAAGTATTCTATAAATTTATCTATCTGACCTATTGCTGCATCATCACAAATTCATCATCACTACATAGTATAAAACAAAGTCGCTTCCCGCTGTCTGTCTCTATGTATGCTTAGATCTTTAAAACTTCGCAACGGATTTTAATGCGGTTTTTTTTAATAGATAAAGTGATTCAAGAAGAAGGTCGTAAAAAACATATTATTGTGCACTTACATTGCAAACGCTGGCTAAACCTTACGAGATAGATCAAATTAATGTACTACGGAATTGTATATCTAAAAAATATCGATAAAAAAGTCCGCGATGGTATTTATCTATATATTATGTTTATCCCCTAAAGATAACCCATAGTAACCATTTTAAGGCTCCTTCAAACAGGCGCCACACGACACGCGACACAAAGGCACCGCAAGTCGCGCAACGAATGGTGCCTGTGTCACGCGCGATTATATCGCGTGTCGCGCCTATTTGTAGGAGCCTTTAATCTTTTACATATTACAAAAAAAATATGGGTTATTTACCAAGCTATTTTAAACTATACAGTATTATTCCTTATCCAATTAAATACGTTATGCATTTCATGGAGATCAAAATTGCCCTTTACAGCATATCATTAAAATGAATATCTTAGAAGATATCAGAGATTTAAAGCGGCTGGCGGGCGGTACGAAGTTCGCCGGGTCAGCTAGTTATCAAATAAAACAAATACCAACTAAATAAGGTAAAAAAATGGCGTGGCAGTGTCAAATACACCTGTAATCGGCACATTTGTAGCGCCGTCGTCAAGCGATCTTGTGTGAAGAGGTTCTGAAGCCGACCGGAGAGCTATCCGATAAGGGAACGTTTTAGAAAAACAACGCCAATCGGCTCTCGGCGCCAAGTGCTTGCTGACGACGAACCACGCAGCGGTTTTACAGCACCTCTCTACTCCAGGGTTATCGCTTTGACATTTGATTTGAAGATACTTGCATAGTGATTAGAAATTACACACCTAACGTCTTCTACGTCTTACGTCCTTTAACGAATTTTATATGCAAATACAGTAAGAGTTCTTGACCGCCCCAGAAACTCTTTTGTAGGAAATCTTTACCTAAAAGTATTCTTTATTTTAATAGTGTGCTATGACGACGTAATCAACTGTTTCTACAACACATAAGGCTAGCAACGCATAAGGTTCTTATAGGAACAAGTTCTCCAACAATAACCTGCTCTCAACTTCGATAACTCTTGATATTTCTAAGTGTGTAACCGTCGACCCTGCAAGCTGTAGTTAAGGCTGGCAGCTTTCGCAGCCAAACTGGGGCTATTAAGAGCACATGAGTGGCATGTTTGAGCACGTTTGGCTGGGCGAAGCCAGGGCTCACACATTGTGGTAAGCAGCATTGAAGGGTCGTGAATGGGCAGAGTGGTAGTTTGTGAGTAGTACCTGGCGCTTGGATACAAATGAAAAGTGGTGTTTCGATTTTTGTGCGTGTTTTGTGTTATTACAACTGCGTACAGCCACGGACCTTTCGACCTTTTTTTAAATGAAGTACCTACAGTTAATCCCCGAAAACAATAATAATTATGCACGGTCTAAACAGTGTTCAGATACTGCAAGTCATTTGTTGTTTCAAGTATATTGGCAAGGCAAGAAACGTGTATTGTGTAAAGCTTTAATGTCCAAAAAACAAGTGTTCCGCTTGGAACACACGTCTGCTGTTCATTAGTATTATTATCAATTATCTCTCAATTGAGGGATGGCAAATTCTCTACCGAAAACATAGTCCGAAGCATGTTCTGTATGAAACATCTTTCTAACCACAACTTTCTTTCGCAGGTCACTGCCGAAATTGTCCAACCAGGAAGAAGAGCCCGGACGCCCACCCCTGGGGGGGGTGGTGACGTTCGAACCCATACAACACGACCACGACTTCTGCGAAAGAGTTGTTATCAACGTAAGTACATAGTTTGGCATCACTATTATCATCACCTATGTCCAAATCGTCAAAACACTTATACCAATATTTTTTTACATATGAAGCTACTTGGGCACTTGTCAAACGTTAGAAGATACGAGTAGGTGCACGGTTCCTATTGGTCGAGAAGAGCCGGCAAGAAACTATACATGGTAGCTCCATTATAAAATCTGATAGATATTTTCACGGAATCGATCTTTAACCATAAAAAAAAGAATGTCTCAGTTCCACCGACTTAGCCATTTCTGAAAAAGGTTGATGGAACTATTCTCAACAACACAAGATTAGATTAATATTTTTCACTATAAGTAGGTACATCAATTTATAACTTTGACCACTTCAGACTATATGGTCAATAACGTGATCGACACTCAGAAAACCACCAGAGAAAGTTTATGACCAATTAATGTAAGATCATTATTATCAAAATTCATAATATCAATATCATCTTTGCCATTTTTATCAATGTCAACATCTTTGCCGAACTATTTAAGTCTCCACAAAGATCACCGTTACCTATCTCGTAAATCTTTGGTATCATCGTCATTTTCACAGCTATTATTTTCTACCTGTAGGTAAGGCCACTGAACTTAGTTGTTTCTCTTCACATACCCATCTTTGCCAATGTGTCGATCACCGAACGAATGACTATGACTATATTATTCTTCTAGCAACCTAGCTTCTACCTACTCTCTGAAAATTGTTCTTGTAAAAAAATCCACGAAAATATGAATTTCAAATTACCAAAACTAACTACTAAGTACTTACAATTAATAAGTAGTACCAAAGTACAGTTATTACTAATTTGGATGTACTACCAAAACTTGATCCCATTTTTCTACAAGAATCGCTCCGATCCGAACGTTTTCTCGCACAAAAGAATTATTCGCCAGGAATAAAAAATTGTAAATCTAACATTACAACTACAATGTAAACACGCAGCCATATTAATCAAGCACACACACACGCCTCCCCATTCACCACTTGCCATTACTATTCACACACACAAATCTCACATTTAACTATGTTTTCGGCCTATATTTCTCTTTTTTAACAAGTTTTTATTAGCTGGACCGGTAACTGTGTCATCAGGTGTGTAATAAATCCTACAATCAGTCACCTTTGCACAAAATTCCAGCAGGTCAGCAGGTTTGTGCAAAGGTGACAGATTGTAGGATAGCAACCCTTGGAATAAAGAATCTACCGTACAAGTAAATAATAGCAGTATACCTACCTGCCAAAACATAACGAGATATAAACCTACTTAACGTATTCATGATTATAATAATCTGCCTACATAATTCACTTTGCATCCCTCTATAAACAACGCACGCAAACATACAGGCGGCACAAGGCACAGATACACTTTAGGTACTCGGACACTTACGGCCAAAATACTCCGGAAGGACGTAATCCGTGGCCATTGTTGTACTCTGCTCTCTCTTGAAAGCTATGCTCACACTGCAAGCGACGCTAAACATGACGCTGAAACTGTGGACGAGGCTAAACCACTTATTATAATGTCCACTCGTATGGATGAAAATAAAAGCGACCTTGTAACCTAATGTCAATATATCTAGCGTTTTCCCAACTGTGTATGTTGGGAATGCATGCAGCTGAATACCAGTATTTTACATGGAGCAGTCTGCCTATCTGACCTTCACAACCCAGTTACTGGGTAACAGTCGTAATATCGAGCCCTTGGTAAGACTGGTTGTCAGACTTTTGGGCTTCGCGGGGTAATTGCGTAACACACTAACCGTACCAATGGGTTTCATTTTGACAGTTCAACAACGCAAACAATGTTTGTTTGCGTTATTTACGCAAACAATGTTTGTTTGCGTTATTTACGCAAACAATGTATGTTTGCGTTATTTACGTTGTAAAGCAGACAAATTTTCCGAACAAATTATGAAGCAATGAATTAGCAAAGTTAAAAATCGAACCTCAAATTTCATACAGTTCAAAGGAAACCCCGGATTCAAAAATGATATCCTAACACAAGCTTTCACATTTCGGTTTGAGACGACCGAAAAGTTCCTCATACTCCAGTGGGTCAGATACATGACAAGCATATCAACTCCTACGTCCATATTCTATCTTTGTGATTCTTTGCTTGTGTAACAGACATAAACGGAACAAAATATTGTGAACAGCGTTACATCCTTTGAAGTTTTATTTAGATGTTGGTGTGGGCAGCAATTCTTTCTTCGAATGATTATTCTTGTCACAAAAGCAAAGGAAAAAACATTATTAAGGCTTCGCTCCTATTCAATTTCTGCCCTGTGAGTGTGCTTATCTACAGAAATAGGAACGTAGGATGAAAATACATTTACAAGGATTTTTCCATACAGAAATATTAAATCCTGGGAAATTCCTACTGCAATAAGAAGTTCCAGGTAGAACCAAGTATAACCTTCTTAGGAAGTTCAATAAATGTTCTAAAAACGGCACGGTACACCTTGTCACTCGCTAGTATTTATGTATTCCTCGATTGCATGCTTTGTGTTTGGAACGGGGGCATATTGGACTCTTAACGAGTTTCTCTAATAATACTTGATGTTGTAAACGACTCGCTGCGCTGTATCAGGAATCGATTGCCAGCCACGTAAGTCAAGATTACGTAAACCTTCAAACGGCCACGTATTTCATTGTAATGCGTCTGAGATTAAAGTATATGAATACGGAGGTAATATGAGAAAAAGTTGCAACTCGCGCCCAATGCGCAGCACATGCTATACAATATACACAGGAGGCGCACGAAAGGCGCCAGTTTGAGCGCCGAAGCTTTCTCAACGCTGAGCCCTGCCGGGGCTTGGTATTTCATTTTATGATATATATCCCCGTACTCCGCTAGGACTGTTGGAACCTATGTTTACAAATAAAGACTATTGATTGATTGATTGATTGATTGATTGACTTATCCTTGACATTAAGCTGCAATATATAGTTCACAATCATCCTTTGCATGAGAATGCAGAACTTTACAGTTCTATACGTCTAAAAGATTGTCTGACCTTGAGCCGCCCCTTTTACAAACGAGGTGCGAGGGAGCTTCGTTATTAGATGCTACTCAGCGTCGACTTGCAGCAACAATACAAAGAACTAATAATTAATGTCATAAACGTAGACATTTATTTTTCATTGTAGAAAGTGATTCGTATTTGTTTATTGTAGATTTATGATTTGTACTACACTACTTTAAGTATTAGAAAAATCAGAGAAATTATGAATCTGTCCTATATGGAACTTGTCGAGTTAGTATACTGCTCTATAAGACCCTGCGCATAGTATTCTTGGAAATTTGCTTGGAAAAGCAGGTTACAGAGACAGTTTTAATAAAAAATCTAAGATTACTAGTACCAGGTTCTCAGTAAACTGTACAGGGTACGGTTTTCTAGAAACCTTCGGAAGTTAACAGGATTTATAAAATCCTGTATATAAGGGAACTTTTTCAACATTGTGCATTGTTAGGAGCGCCACTCACTTTGAAGTCTAAGCCATAAGATCTAGGCGGATACAACTTGAAGTCTGCAAGAACAGTCTTGGTTTATTTGTTAGTTCATCAAATCGATTTTCTTATTTCAACCGAATATTATGCGCAACTGTTACAGATTTGGAGTTGATGAAAAATAAAGAACTTACAATATTAAAGAGCAGACTAAAACAGCCAAATACGTTCTTTAAAATGTTGGATCTTCATTGCTGGCCATTCTAATCAAAATCTTCTGGCAAACAATCCAACATCTCTGGAACTTAGAGAATAAGGAGCTGCGTCTAAGTTTAGTGCGATCATCGGGGATTGTTGTTTAAATAAATAAATAATTAAGAACGATGAAATGTAGCGCTCAGCGGCACTCAGGTAGCTATCAACGCTAAGGTGTTTACTGGCCGCGGAAAGCACCAAACATACGTTTAACGATGCGAGCCGAGAGCGATGCAGTGTGGAGGTGGCGTCTTGAAGCATAAAGCTTCAAGAGCAGGTCGATTGGAAAAAAATAAATGGCTGGTCCTTGATCACTTTTTGGGATTATTCCAAAGTTATTTTATAACACTTGCAACCTTACAGTATTATGAACGTAAGACTCCAAAAATTTATAAAAAAATCGAACCAAGTCATTGTCACTCGAGTTTTAATAAATTGATGTTTACTACATAATATGTTTTCGTTATAGCGTGCAAATCCTTGGTTCACTCTTTTGTAATCACTGCGGTTAAACCAACTGCATCCTGAACACATTATTATAATTAATCTATTTAAAGCTTTCCCATGCAATTCACCCACATACAGCCCTTTGTCAATAGTCAGTAAGCGATGTGACTTTACCCTCCATATTACGTCAGACTTGTGTGGTAAGGGGTAATACGTTATTGACTCGATCTTTCGGACGGGAACGCAGTGCATAGATGTAACCTCAATAGGTTACATCCATGAGGGCACTGCGTTCCCGTCCGATGTTCACTCGATCTTCAATAGGTTACATTCATGGGAGCACTGCGTTCCCGTCCGATGCTGACTCGATCTTCAATAAGTTACATCCATGAAGGCACTGCGATCCCGTCTAATGTTGACTCGATCTTCAAGGTCCACGGTGACACGCGCCTCTACATCCAGACTGATTTGTTTCTTCACAATTTTTTCAGCGTGATAAACTAAAACGGGACATGAAGTATTATTTTTAGTATCATTGGAAGTTAGCATGTCTCTGATCGAGCCACTTCTGTCACCAAGTAGTGATGTGCCCTTATACAAATGTATATATTACTCATAGTAAGGTTTTCAACTTCAGTTGCATCCTTCCGTTTAAACATCTTGATTTTCTATTTATTACATACCCTCCAATAAACCCTAATACATAGCTCCAGGCATCTTAAAACAGCATGTTATGTAAAGAAAATGGGATTATACGTTGCAGTTAATTGGTTTCTCCAATAATGTTAGGTCCATTAATCTTTCGAACGAACCCCGATTGAATGGTTTACAATGTGTCAGGGTTACGACCGGTATTTAATCGAAACAACTATTTTTAAACCACACGTTTTTCTAGTGGGTTATCACAGCTGTCTAATTGTAGGTGCGACGCGTTCGTAGAATTCTGCTGTGACAGTTAAGGTTATGAGAAATTATTAAATTCTAATGATAATTTAGAAATGCCATAGCAACTCAAAATAAATTAAAACAATGTCACGTCTGATCTTGTTTATTTTTTGGGACATACCATTCGGCAACTTGCTTCACCTGCTATCGATTTTCCCCATTACGCGAAGCTCGGTCGCGTGTCAATCCACACTAATTTTCTCACCGGCCATTGGTCAACGACTCGTAATTATGCCTACCTGTTGATATATCACGATTTCACTGCCTTGTTAGTAAATATCGCTTTGAACTTTATGAAACTTCTTCAAAGCAAAAAGGCACTCAACGTCCGCAGTGTCGTCAGCGCCGAATGGGCAGTTAACATTTTAGTATTCCTGCATTACGTCAAAATCGAAGTAAGCGTTATACAATCGGCAATATAATAGTGACTTTCGCTTTTCTTTAATTAAATCAATGTGCCAAGTTCTACTTGAAACATGTTCTGTGACTAATTAACAGCAGATCGGAAGTAGTTCGACAAGGGTAGTTAGACGAGAGATCTATTCTACTTGGCTATAGATGCCTTATCCTTTAATTAGCGGATCACGGTAGGCTATAATAGTAAACGCGGGGCAGTCACATTATACGGTTTTGACAAATCGCCTCTGTAAGTGCAGCACGTTACCCGCGCGTGGGAGTTGAGTGCCACACTAACATTTATAGAAAATTTTCAGTCCGTGACTTATTGCCTTTAGGTTTACTCGTACATTCCAATTTCCGCTTTGTGCACTCAATTGCAAAATTGTAGAGGCTCGAAATGATTCGGTGAATCGAGCCGAGATGACGATAGTTATAAATTAATGCTATTTGGTGTTCCAAGAATATGAGAATTGTGTTTCAATGTATTAAAACTGTGACTGTGTAATTAGTGACCCTGGTCCATGGAGTTAGTATGAGAATGTTAGTTTTATGAAATATTCACTGGAGCGGACTAAGTTTAAATTAATTTTCGTTAAATAATATAGGTATTGACAAGATCATTATAGAAGCGTCACTGTCGACGTACGTTTGTTGCTCACTCGCTCAGCTGGATCGGCGCGGGCGCCGAAACGCGCGGCATGCTCGCTACCGCGCGTCTCCCACGGCTTATAAAACGAAACCCGACCTTAAAACATGGAACCATTCGCGGTTAGCGTTTACAACGGAAAATTAATTAAAATCTCTTCATAAAAGCTCGCTGCAGTACGACGTACAACTCGCTCCGCCCTTGGGGAACACACACAATAAAATGTATTTTTGGATACGCCCATTGCCAGCCGCGGAGGCACATCCGCGCGAAAGAAATATTGTGTGAAACTTTGCGTCCGCGGAAAGTGAATGTACGCGCGTTTGCTTGTAAATATTGATTTGATTAACTTGGCGGCGCGTCGATAGGCCGCGTCCACCGCGCCGCGTGCGCAGCTAATCTTACGTGCGTCGCCACGCAACGCCGCTGTTTGAACCGCTTTGAACCGGAATAGGGTTCTCACGCTTTATTTGTTTTCACATTAAAAATAAAGTGTTTATTTCATGACGTCTTTAAGGACTGTTACACAGAAATCGTGCTAACACTGAGATTTATAATATAGATTTTAAACGCTGCACTGTCCTAATTTGCCGATAGACCCCTAATCTAATACCTATAGAATTGGGACAAGTTGTCACAGTTATAACCGTCACATTGCCAGTCCGACACATGTGTAGGTAGTAGGTACAACACCAAACCGCAGCTTCCCTCCACAAGATGACTCCGTTTTTATTTTGTGTTCGGATACACATAAAAAACACATTCATGCATTATTTATTGCATTTTATTTACGTACCGTTTTAAACAACAAATATAAAGATGGGAATAGAACTATCGTTACTAGGACGTTCCCATTAAGTTTATTTTTATCGCTAACAAGACCATTACGGAGCGTCCACTTCACGTGTTGTGGAGTATTTAAAGGTAGAAAGTATCTCGTCAACAGTTAACAACTACGTACTTGTACGCAGATTGTATTGAGATAAACCTTGAAAGGTGGAACGATTTTGAAATGTGACAGTTATTATTCACTTGTAAAATGAAGTGTATCTTTTTACGACTGTTTCTGAGTGTATTCTTAACCTTTGGGTTATAAATAAGATAGAATATTATATAGGTACATATACCAAAGTACTAGGGATTATTTTTGCTAGACCGAACCGGCCGGGTAAAGGCTCGTCCACACAGGCGCGACGCGACACGCGACACAAAGGCACCGCAAGTCGCGCAACGAGCGGTGCCTTTGTGTCGCGTGTCGCGTCGCGCCTGTGTGTACGAGCCTTAATTGTATATCACACTATGTGTAGCAATGGCTTTTACTTTGACAGTTCAACAACATTCATTGCGTTATTTACGTTGTTTAACAGACACATTTTACGAACGCATGAAGCAGTGGATTAGCAATATCCTTCAAAATGATTCAGATTGTGATTGACAGTGTGTTATTTATAAATTAAGGCTCCTTCAAACAGACGCGACACGCGATAAAATCGCGCGCGACACAAAGGCACCGCAAGTCGCGCAACGAGCGGTGCCTTTGTGTCGCGCGCGATTATATCGCGTGTCGCGCCTGTTTGAAGGAGCCTTTAGAGTGCTGGTCTTAATTGGCACTGGCGAACCATGAATTAAAACGGTAAGACTTTTTTATGTGACTTGAGTAGTACGACGTACCTACCGAAGGTATAAATATAATGCTTCAGAAAATATTAGCGAATGTAACATACTCGTATATAATTAACATCTTATTATAACGTGTTTAGTCACCATTTCTATAATGTTGTCACTTTAAATTTTGCCGTCGCTAATATCGATACGTACCGCGTTTGTCAAATATTCGTCTTAGAGATTGCTATGTTCCTGTATTGGTACAGTTCTTGACCTGATAGTGAAAAGTTCGTGATGTTGTCGCTGTGCTGTGCGTAGGTACTGTTCGCAAAGCTTCTTACCATCCCTTTTTATCTATCTGGGGGCCTACAAAGGCCACTCTGGCAGAATCGTAAAAGGATAACATTATGAATCGTTATCACGTAGGTATAATCAAAGAGATAGGTATTGGACTGAATAGTATTTTAGTACAGACAAAAAAAATAACTTAAAAATCCTTCATCAATGGGATTTGATTCGATTAACTTATATGTATAACAGTTAACTGTCCATTACGATTCATAATGTTATCCTTTTATGAATCGCCAAAGTGGCTTTTTAGGCCCCCTAAACTGGGAGACTGGGAGTACTCATAACCATTATCAGACTATACTCTGGTTATGGTTATGAGTACTTCCAGTTTCCCTTGTCTACACAAGAGGATGAATACGAAAGCCCTTATTCAATAACACCTATAAATTCAATTCCGAGCCGTCGATCACGCGTGGTGGTAGCACAAACATGTAGTGTGACCTTTCAATTTTCACGTTCGTGTTCAAATATTGTGAACGCTTACGCTGAAATGTTGAAACCTTGACACAAACATGTAAGTGAGGGTAAAAGTCTATAAAATATTCCAATATTTCTGACACCTGTTGCCTTTCCATCGGCTTCCACGAACCGGTCAAACGCCTTGAAAGTGTTCTCACCTTGTACTTAGGTTCAACGTACATGCACTCGAATATTCTCGTTTCAAAATAGACAACATAAACAACATCACGCATGTGTTTCGTATGGAGGTGAGTAGAGCAATATAGTGCAACTATATACTTTTTCTCATTTTCTTTTTTTTTGTACCTAATGAGCCTGCCTACCGCCGACCGCCGCTTCTGCCTATTATTTAGCTTTATTTTTACATTTATCTTCTTGTTCATTTTCCTTATGAAACTATACCTCAATTACAGAGAGGATAATTCTCCTCTTAAGTTAAGACCCCGTAAATCAATTATCTTTTGAATTTTTCCCAGAACTTCGAGCGATTTTCGTTTACGTGCCGAAACAACCTAGTTACTTATATATATTACGAAATTCAGTTGGTGTACTCTGTGGTCTCCGACTGAAAATAAGCCACTTCATCTTCCCGTGGGCGCAGAGCAACTAAGGGATTACATATATTATATTGGGCGGATTGGCAGCAACTATTTGTAGACACAAAATCATACTTCGGAAACCTTGATTTGCTACTAATATTCAACATCTGTGGTCTACCTTCCATTATTTCCTGGTAAACACTATTAATTTTGGTACCTTATATACAATGAGTACGAGTAGTACATTAAATACAATTAAGTGCAATTATGGTAACCCCTGGACTGAAAGCAATTTACACACTTATGAAATGTTGACCCGAAAAGGTTACAAAAACCACGCTTTCAATAATGGCAAATATAAAGCGAAGGCTAAACGAACCCCGTTGGCAACTAATGCACTTTAATAACCGCTGTCCATCCATTTAGTAATTAAGCTTTTGGTTTATAAATCTGATATGTGTGACGGAACCTTTTCCTAAATAAAATACGGACCGGTGACTTTTATTCACTTAATGTGACATTTGATTGAAACAGCGTCTGTCTGTGCTGAAAATAGTCTAATTAATACTTGATTATGCTGCATTGTGGTATTCGCTCTCTATTTTGTGAAGCAACCACTATACTTTTGGCTTCGACAGATTTTGTCTCGAGTTTTTTTAGCCGACGCTGTTTACTGTCATCGTGTTACTGTGACAGAGTTACCTTATTCGTTTCAGAACATTTACGCCGTACGGCATTTCAAACAAACATTCAAGTCCTTATTTTTCGAAATGATTGAACCGATTGTAATGAACTGCACACGCATAAGCAGAATACAAAGGTCTAAAAAGTTCCTTAGGAAAATTTTCGAAAAATTGTTTACAGCCAAAATTGGACCGGTTTTAAATTTTCCATAGAAACAGAGATTTCCTTTTTTTAGTTATATTTTTTTAAATAAGACATTTCGAAAATGTTCTTAAGTAACTTTTTAGACCTTTGTATCCTGCTTATGCGTATGAAGTTTCATCAAAATCGGTTCATTCCTTTCGAAAAACAAGGGCTTCAAAGTTTGTATGAAATGCCGTACGGCGTAAACGCTCTTAAGCCTTATTTCATTTTATAGGCAAACTGTTAGGTCGCAAGCTTTTTACGTAGGGTCAATATATTCATGCGGTTTTTGATTGAGACGATTTTTAGAGCATGGATGAATGCTTTGGCAAGAAACTTTTTGTCCGACAGTTTATCGTACTAAAACTTATCTTGGAAGATTATTGGTCTTAACACTTGGAGAAGTTGAAGTATAATGGAGTGACTACCGCAAGAGTAGTTTGGAAGAAGGAGACATATTGCGGCGACCCCAAATACATGTACTAAAAGACAAGGACATGGGTGTAGAGGGCAGGAAAAGAAATGATGATGATGATGAGAAGTTGACCCTGATAGTGAAACGCAATTTTCACGATGTAGGTAAACTGCCGAACGTGTCACGCGCGATTTTGGTTGTACGAATGCACTAGCCGAGTTACATTTAGGTCAAGACGTTTTTTGTTACAAATTCCTTTTAGATGCGTTAAAATAGCAAGGTAAACTGTCAATAAGATTATGATAAATGAGACCTTTAACTGCGTCAGTGTATGATGGCGTTTGTGACAGCTTACAAATTATATAAATATAGGTTATCCATTTGATAGATTACAGTTCCAGCGGTATGTCATTATTGCGGTCTACCAACAATGTAGTTAGGCATCTCTTTCCTCACATTTAGCAAACGTCACAAGCTGTCATAAAGCTATTGTAGCTACACATTATTAATATTTCAGTGCAGTAAGTTATTAAAACTATTCAGTAGGCGAATCGTTTAGCTGTCGTTCCCCCACATGTGGTTTGTCAAATAGTTCAAGCGACGTAGAAGCCACGTGGCAAAAGCAAATAAAAAAGTTCAAGGGTGTTACAATTATAGAGTGGACGCTACTGCCGCTGCGTGTGAGTGTATGTTTGAACACACTGTGGGAATGTTATAAGGGTTTTGACATGTTGAGAGCGTTGTTTATATCCCATCAACGGTTTCTTTATACAATCAATTCTGTTGGTAGTTAAGGCACAGATTTTTCAATTGTTTTTCTATGGTTTTATATGAGTTTTTATTGCGATTCTTTTTATAATATGTAGTCGAAATAAAACAAATTAATAACGTCATGGAAAGAAATACTTAAAATATAAATAAATAAAACTAAAATAAATAAATTGTCATGAATTTTAGAATGTTGGATATTTATACTCTGGTCGCACGTCTTAGGTGACTGGATTCTAAGTATGGTCCAGGTTTCTAGGCATTGTATACACTTATTCGAGTAGGTACATTAAAGAACTGTCTCCGATTCTCACAACAGATAATTATTGTACCTAATTAAGTAATTATCTTGTTTGCATAATTAATACTGCATGGGCTGATCTTCGTTTATCGATTATCACCATCTTGTCCCTGTGTGTCAAAGTCATTT
Organism: Luperina nickerlii; assembly: GCA_963855955.1. NCBI lineage: Eukaryota > Metazoa > Arthropoda > Insecta > Lepidoptera > Noctuidae > Luperina > Luperina nickerlii. The sequence continues at coordinate 27,365,575 of OY979662.1, forward strand.
GACTTCTACGTCGAATGCCTTCATGGCATTGCCACTTACTTATAATTCAACTGTAAACATCGAACATTCTGTATATTTCAGGGTTTATTAAGTTTTTTTTTCTTTGTTTGTAGATAAGCGGCCTGAAGTTCGAGACACAACTACGTACACTGAACCAATTCCCGGAAACCCTTCTGGGGGATCCAACCCGGAGAATACGCTACTTCGATCCGTTGAGGTCAGTATTAATGAATTAAGGCAGAGCAGAACAATAAAAGATATAGAGTCCGTTATTACCAGAGTATGTAGGTCATGGAGGTGAATAAATCATTGAAGATAGGCGTCTTTGGGTTGACCCGATGATTAACACCCTTCTTATTCTGATACTCACGTAATTTTCAGGAACGAATATTTCTTCGACCGGAACCGCCCTTCATTCGACGCAATCCTCTATTACTACCAAAGCGGCGGCCGCCTGCGGCGCCCAGTAAACGTACCCCTCGACGTCTTCTCCGAGGAGATTAAGTTCTACGAGCTCGGTGAACAGGCCACCAACAAATTCCGGTGAGTTCAAGCACATACCCAACAAACACCTCCTCCACTTGCTGCAGACATAAGCTGTAACCTATTAAAATCGTTTCAGTGAGGACGAGGGCTTCATCAAGGAGGAAGAGAAACCACTTCCCTCCAACGAGCGCCAGCGCAAAATCTGGCTGCTCTTCGAATACCCCGAGAGCTCTCAGGCCGCACGCGTCGTGGCAATCATCTCAGTATTTGTCATCTTGCTGTCCATCGTAATCTTCTGCTTGGAAACTCTCCCGGAGTTCAAGCACTACAAGGTCTTTAATACAACAACCAACGGTACTAAGATCGAAGAAGACGAAGTCCCTGACATCACCGACCCGTTCTTCTTGATAGAGACCCTCTGTATAATATGGTTTACTTTCGAGTTGATAGTTCGGTTTCTCGCCTGTCCGAACAAGTTCAACTTCTTCCGGGATGTGATGAACATCATTGACATCATCGCCATCATCCCCTACTTCATCACATTGGCGACAGTAGTAGCAGAAGAGGAAGACACTTTGAACCTACCACGCGCGCCCGTATCTCCGCAAGACAAGTCCACTAACCAAGCAATGAGTCTTGCAATACTGCGGGTGATCCGACTGGTGCGTGTGTTCCGTATCTTCAAATTATCACGCCACTCCAAAGGCTTACAGATCCTGGGACGAACGTTGAAGGCTTCAATGAGGGAACTTGGCTTATTGATATTTTTCCTGTTCATTGGTAAGTACCACGTTGCATTAAACAGTGATGAACGACTTAAATGCGTTCTTAAACATTTTAGTCTATTCTTAAATAATTTTAATCACAAACATTTTTGGCCAGAGAATTTGAATAATCGAGTCAACAAGTACGTACTAATATAATGTTATTTATAACAACATGGTCCAAATAATATTTATTATAGCTGATTAATATGCATACTTGACCTAGTAAGACCAAGCGTGTCCTCAAGGAGTATTTGAGATATGGAAAGAAGATCTCGGGATGAGTATTGCGACGCATCAGCCGGTTGGGTGGCGCGAGCGGCGAGCGCGGTGCCGGTTACTTCAATTCCAATTCCATTTATTCAGTAAAATCATTTCCAATGTTGAATCCTATAACAACACACATAATAAATTTATTTATTCCTAAAGTAATTAATCCTCAACTCTAGCGCGGCCACATCATGACGGTGCGTTCACATGTTATTTTGCGTTCGCAGGTGTCGTGGTTTTTTCCAGTGCTGTCTATTTTGCTGACAAAGACTGCCATGACACTAATTTCGATAGCATTCCTGATGCCTTCTGGTGGGCAGTAATTACGATGACCACAGTCGGCTATGGAGATATGAGGTAACCTGTGTCGCGCCGCCACCCCGCCCCGCCTTCCCCGCCCCGCCGCTCGCAAGCCATCCCCACCACTGTATGTCGCACTGTATTTCTCCGTTGGTGTGTGCTTGTTCTTCAAGGTGTGGTGCTGTTTTCATCCGCGGTGTACTTCGCTGAGGCGGGAAGTGAGAACAGCTTCTTCAAATCAATACCAGATGCGTTTTGGTGGGCGGTCGTGACAATGACGACCGTAGGATACGGAGATATGACGTATGATACAGCGACTTCACCCTAAGTTTCATCTTTGCCTTCTCGTCATTTCATTTTATCCCCAACCCTTACATTGGTATATTTAACACTATTGTGATATTCTTTCGCCACATTCATGTAACTATGCTTCAGTTTGATTTGATCGTCGGTTCGCTTAGAACTTAACCGATTACACGTTTTATTCACCTTTATACTGAGACTCTTGCACGTTCGAGAACGTTTCTTATTGTCTTTTTCTTTGTTTTTTTTATGAAATGTTTGTGTCATTGTTTCTGTCCTGAACCTTTACAATTTTACATGGAAGCTCAGTTGTAAAATTTTTCATTGACAAGACATGTACACATAAGGTGCCAGTGTGCCCCGTCGTCCGTGTGACTATCGCCCCTCCCAAAGCGTATTCTATGATTATGAGAGAGAACAGCTTTAGTTGTACACTTCAAGTGTGGTGATGTGTCGCTGCCGGCACCAGCTCGAGCGCACGCTCTCAGCACTTGAAGTGACTCGTTGTGTACCAAATACTTGTCCACTGTCGAATGTTTACTCCTCTGTATCGCTTTCGCTAGATGTGTACCGTCCGATGTGTCCTGTGTCGGTGTTGTGGCTGTACGAATGTTACCAACGTAAACATATCGAAAATGGTGATCCATCTCAGAAGCACACGTTGACATCACGTCGTGTACTTCTTCTTCATAGTGTGCAGTAGAACTCTATAGCATCGCTTCTGCACCCCGTGTTCCAACTATCATCGCCACTATCTCTCTCTGTCTAGTTGTTGGAATGCTCTGCAAACCTGTCTCCGATGGTAAATTTTACACATGAATGCTACCAACTATGCAAAATTGATGTTCAGAATGATTCATTGCTTGTTTATATCATTGGCTCCCAATCATTAGCTTTCATACACCATTTTCGATAGAGAAGTATTTGTATTTATGTTTAGCCGTAAAATGTCCAAGTGCATGTCTGTGAAGTCGTTCTGTAGGTCTGAGTACAATACTCGTAGTCGATGTTTTAGCATTATAAACCTGTTTAGGTTCTGTTTTTTCGTTGACATTATTTTCTTTGAACTATGACGTCCTTTGATAAACGAGATCGTTGTCTGGAGGCGTTTTGGGGAATGTCTTCAGTTCTTGGCGACATTTAGCTTTAGCTGAGAAACAAATGATATACCTTAATACGTCTTCGAATTCGGCGATTCAGTTTTTCATTTGGACTTACATGCTAGCGTTAAACAAAACTGCATTGCAATAACATACTGATGTTACAGAGACCCTGCGACATGCTTGCGAGTGTGTGAGGGGATGAATGATATTGTATTGCCTGCGCCCTTAATTTTGCCGAGCGATTGGTCTTCCCAATTTAGAACTACTATCCATATTACTACACGTTTTCTTTATTATTTTCATATGTTTAATAGAATCCCAACGTTTTGTTTATTTCTACTATGTTATTTAGTTGATCTACAACGGTACGTATTGAACATATTAACGCATGAACATCATCAGTCGCGTTTATGTTTATTAACAAAATATTCTTTAGTTCTATCATTTGTTTGTTTTTATTTTATTAGCTGGATGAGCAAGGCGTGTAGGTCTGTGTTTTAATGAAATGTTTTTATGGTATAGGCCGGTTGGAGTATGGGGAAAGATTGTCGGTTCTCTGTGCGCCATCGCCGGTGTGCTCACCATCGCTCTGCCAGTTCCCGTCATCGTGTCGAACTTCAACTACTTCTATCATCGTGAGACTGACCAGGAAGAGATGCAGTCTCAGAACTTCAACCACGTCACCAGCTGTCCGTACCTGCCTGGAACTATGGGCGAGCCCTACCTTAGTAAGTTCTTCACGTTTCTTCATCATCACTTCACAATGGTTACTGTTTCCAACATACTATTGTGCTCTGCAAAACTCTGCGAATGTTCACAACTGTAATAAAGTATTAAGTACCAACCGTTTTCTATGTTCAACTGTGTTAGTCCCTTTATAAACGTATTTTTATTTTATTTTTTATTCACAGCATGCGTAGATTTCCAATATGATTTTTGACATGACAGCATGTTTTGTTTTTTTCTTTTTCAGTTTTGTTTTGTTGTTATTCGTTTCTTTTATGTTGATTTTCGGTAATTTCAGGTGGGAAGGACGATGAAAAGGACGAGTTTTGCAGTGACCAATGACTGTATGACGGTGTTAATGTTTATATTTATATTATGAGGACTTAAGTAATCGCCAGAGACGATATCCGTGATATTACCGCGTAAGGGACAAACGAGTGCACTGTTTTTTGTTTTTTTTTTGTGTAAATACTTTTAGTTAGTAAGCGATGTAAAAAATTATTGAAATAAAAAATGTTATTTATTTTCTTTTAGTTATGTACGAGTTTGTTTTTGTTATCAATGTTATATTTTCTTTTAATTTATATTTTCTGCGAGTGCATATGTTTTTGTGAAATAAGGTTACTGTCACAACAGTTAGTCACGGGATTCGTAGCGGGTCTTAGGGATCGCGTATATTCCAACGGCATGAAACGAGAATTGAACCGGTGACGTTTCATCTGTCATGCTGTCTGGTGGCAATCTGCGCTGTGTTGTGTGGAAGCACTGAAACTCAAACGGACATGGGCCACGCACATATCGAGCAAACATACATAAACAATACGTTCATTTACGCTGTCAACGTTTATAACGTGTTTATTTTTTGCGTTCTCATGTTTTGTGTTACATCGGGAGATAGGATTTATTTATAGTTATTTTATTTAGGGAACCATTTTACGGAATTTACATTGTAGCAAAGACGTTTAGATGGATGTATATTGTATACACACGTAGTTATTTACACAACACTACTGAAACTCGACGATCCGCGCCAAATTCTTCGGCTGACTCACGCACAATCAGCTGATTCTTGCACTCCCAAATGTTAAAACAAAACAAAGAACTGAAATGACTAGTATCAGACATCACTGTTCGTTGTCTATCCTACTGACCTCAATAAGTACGAGCAACCCCTTTATAGCTGTTATGTTGGCATTCACATCCAAGCTGTCCATTCAATAGGTCGGCTCGCTGGCATGCTGGCATGTGAATGGCCCTTATGACTAGATAAACAAGCGTACTAAAATAACTGGCTGGCTTATTTTCGATTTATTTTTCTTTATTTATATTATGTGAGACTACGTTCGCTTTTTAATCGTAAGTACCTATGTTTCTTTTATTTATTTTTTTGTTTTGTGCCAGTGCTTCAGTGAAGTTGTATTTTTAAAGAATTCCCGGATTGAATTTCTTTTATTTGAATTCATTATAGTATTTTAGGGTAGGTATTTATGGATAACGTAATTTCAATTCTCGCTATTGTCTACTATGAGCTAAAGCATGTACTTAACACTCTTGTTTAATTAAGAACGTTTACGCCGTACGTCATTTCATACAAACTTTCAAGCCCTTATTTTTCAAAATGAATGAACCGATTTTAATGAAACTTCATACGCATAATCAGTATACAAATCTAAAAAGTTAGTAGAGAACATTTACGAAATGTCTTATTTAAAAAAAGATGACAGGAAATCTGTTTCTATGGCAAATTTAAAATTTGGCTGTAACACTATTTTTCGAAAATATTAACTATTTAGACCTTTGTATCCTGCTTATGCGTATGAAGTTTCATTAAAATCGGTTCATTCATTTCGAGAAATAAGGGCTTGAAAGTTTGTATGAAATGACGTACCTACCTACGGCGTAAACGCTCTTAACATTAGGTATAGATTGGTTCATAAACTCACATTGTTCGTACCTATTAGTGTTAACAGCTAGAATTTATTTACGTATCACGTTTTACATTGGTAGTTTTCATAAAATATCACCCAATGATTTAACAAACTAAAATTAACATACCTATGCTTATTTTAAAATTCTGAGAAAATACTTCTTACTAAGCCCACTGAATGATCTCGCTTTATTTTCGTCAGCATACTAACCAAACAAAATTAATCAAAATAAAATTAAGTACTTACTTAATTTTATAAAAAAACTTTAATAGAAAAAAAAAACTACCGACTGCCAAAAAAGACACTGCAAAAGTGAAAAATAACTTTAATTTAATTTCGGAAGTCGGTGTTGTTGGGTTCGCATTTTCTTTGTTTGCCAACGACTTCCGAAATTACAGTTGTTTTTCACTTTGCCAGTGTCTTTTTGGAAGTCGGTTTTTTTTCGGAAAAAAGGTTTAATTTTCACTTTTAAGTTGTACTTACTTACCCCACACAAATTCGTGCAACACTACCTACTATGTAAATATCAGTGACAGGAAGTTATTATAACATCAACAATATAAACTATGTGGCAAAAAATACGTATCTTTATTGAAGCTAACTCAAAACTACCCTAGCAAAGTAAATAAAAATTTATATGTTATCATCACCCCTGAGGCATACCCTATCCATTAAAAAAAATATTTTTTAAATCGATTTACAATTGCCGGAGATATCGCGCAACCCACATAAAAAATATTTCGTTTACCTACTTGAATTTTTACCAGTAATTTTGGTTTAAAACCCAAACTAATGAACCGATTTTGATGAAATTTCTATGGGACTAATTTGAAAGTATATCCTTCCAAAAGAATTTTGCAAACTAGCTTACCTATTTTATTAACGGAGTTCAGAGGTAACAAAAAACAATATATATTCAACCGATTTGATAACCTCCTCCTTTTTTTGTAGTCTGGTAAAAAACTAAATCGAATATAATAAAATATTTCCGATTTAAAACAAATACTTAATAAATATAACACATACGTCGTAATATTGGAACGCTGCGTGTGTTAGTTTCAATTAAGTTGTAAATCAACGGCGGCCGAAGTCGCGTGCGATGGCAGCCCGCCAGGCTACACGCTCGATGGACTCCGATATCTTGTTTGTATTTTGTAGTATTGGCTAGTACCAGAGTTTCCTACTACTTCCATTAAACTGATTCAATTCTATATAAATAAAACTGATACATTCTTCAAAGTAACTTCTCGATTCCCAGAGAGTTACACGATTATCATCAAAAAACCATTAAAACATTATGTTCTAAACTCAAATTAAAAGTAATTTGGTGTTGCCAATAAAAGTAATTACCTACGTTTACACTATTTATCATATTAAACTAATATAAAAGAGAATTAATTTTGAATAAAATAGACTGTAAGTAAAGTTTTAATTTGTTTGAAGTATTCGGCACCTCAGTTAGTATAGAAGTTCATCTGTTAACAAAGATAAACAATATTTATCATTCTGGCAAGAAATACAATTTATAGTGTTTGTGCCATAAGTTTTATCCAATCACTTTATTATCAGGATTTATTTGTAGTTACTTTGTACAATATGAAGTCTGTAAAGAATAATACAAATGTTTAAAAAAACTTTTAAGGTCAAACGTTTAAAATTCGTAACATTTTCATAGTACTTTCGTAGCAGTTTCATTTAATAAACGTAATTTGCTAATTGTCCGAAAATTCAGAAAATTTTCCAAAGAATAAACTTTAAATAATATTTTTCGGCTGTCGCTGAAAACCAGCGCTGGGGCTCTGTCTCATATAGGGTCTTAGCATTATGCTGGGCGATGGCCGTTTTGCGTAGATGTGACGCATGTATTCTCCCAAATTGTTATTTCGTGCTTTTTTGTTTTTTTATGCGTTATGTTTTCCACAAATAAACGTATTTTTTTCTCCGTTTTTCTTTGTTTTTTTTTTAAGTAATAATGACAATAATAAGTATTCTACCAATAAACACATTATTTTTTTATTCTAATGCGATTTCCTTTTACAATCTCTCTCATCATCCTTTATCGTATGCGTCGTCAATTCGGTCACCGATATAAGAGCCGCATGACATACAGCTATTGTAACTCGTAGGGCCGCATAACCAACTGTTTATCACATTTAACTAATCCACTTACACCATAATAAATACGTAACCCCCAATCTACAAAAGATGTAACCCGATGTGCTATAATAAAAGTAACAAAATCACAACCTAACCCATAAACTAATTAAAAGTTACATAACACCATGTACATACAATGCTTGTCCATCCACAACAATAGAGGATACAACACTCCGGCTACAGTTTCAGGGCCTATTCATAAGAAGTCCTCGGTGAGCGACGACTCATCCTCGGACATGATGGAGCTAGACGATGGCACGCTGGTGGCCGATCCTCATCTGGAGCAGAATCTCCGTCGTCTGCAGGAGGAGGAGATGGTCCTGCTGGAGCGACAGACCACTATGGAGGCCGGCGGTTGTGATGACATCGCCGCCCTTGAGCTCCAGGACGCATTGCGGCTGAACCATGTAAGTCCTTGCTGTGTATGTTAGAGCTAGAACTTGTTAGGTGTTGTGTTACAAAAGATGAGTCAAACTCAATGCATTGATTACAATTAAACCATTAAGAGGCAGTTTTGAAGTGTCAAGGAGTCGATCACTCAAAAAGATGAAGCTATTCTAAAGCGTAGTAGGTTCCTATGGAGAAGAAAGGGCTAGAAACTCCATGGACACTCATTGTAATCTTGTTTCCTTGTGTTAATGTAGAGGTTAGTGAAAATCAATTAAGTACATGAAATCGTTTATTCTGTAAGCAGGATGTCGCAATCACTTTAACACGTCATATTAAACAAAAAATAACCTGGATGGTCTCTTTTAAAGTCTGGACACAATATTGGTCAAATCATGTGAGGACCATGTGTCTAGACAAAACCTCGAAAAAAGTACCTAGATGAAATGACACTTGTAAGTCGCAAAACATCATTTATTAGGGTTCCGTACCCAAAGGGTAAAAACGGGACCCTATTACAAAGGCTCCACTGTCCGTCTGTCCGTCTGTCACCAGGCTGTATCTCATGAACCGTGACAGTTAAAATTTTCACGCATGATGTATTTCTGTTGCCGCTATAACAACAAATACTAAAAACAGAATAAAATAAATACTTAAGGGGGCTCCCATACAACAAACGTGTTTTTTCGGCGTTTTTGCCTTGATAGATAGATAACAGTTTCACACACACTACCGTCGCCGGTGTAGAAATATTACAAAGTCAAAGTGGCCAAGTTCTATGCCGCAACAATATTGAAAAAGATGAAGATGTGGGCTGTTATCCGAAAGTGAAATAAATATAAATGAATATATTTATTATTTTAATGAATATAAAGAAAATTACACTTTTTGACAGCAACACAGAACCGCAACATAGACAGAAAGTAGAAAAACAATTTTAAATATGAAATAATAAAGAAAAAGTATAAAAACTTCTTTCAAGTATCTGGGCCACTGGGTTTCCGAAGACCTAAAAGACAATTTGGACATTGAGCGTGAGCGCAGGGCGTTGGCTGTCCGCTGCAATATGTTGGCTCGCAGATTTGCGAAATGCTCGACTGAAGTAAAGGCTACACTATTTACAGCGTACTGTCAGTCGTTCTATACATGCAGTCTGTGGGTCAACTATACGCAGAGGGCATACAGTGCCCTGCGCGTACAATACAATAATGCTTTTAGGGTGTTGCTGGGGTTCCCGCGCTACTGCAGTGCTTCCGGCATGTTTGCGGAGGCGAAAATTGATGGCTTTCACGCTATCATACGCAAGCGTTGCGCTTCCATTATGCGCAGGGTACGCGCCAGTCCCAACAACATCCTGAAAACTATAGCTGATAGGTGGGACAGTCCCATACTGGGACATTGGATGCGCCTACATGCCACTGTGGGGTATTAATTAATAGTTTGTGTTTTTCTGATAGATGTAAGTACTAACACTAGCTTGTAAGTTGTGTGTAGGTATACTAACCAAATGGCTAAGCACTGTTAACTACTAACACTAGTAATAAGTTATAATATTGTTTACTAACACGCTGGATCACTGTTGTCCGAAAATAAAGAATATTATTATTATTATTATTAAAACACCAAAGCGTACGTAACAAATATTATATCTACATAGTTTGTCATCGAATCTTGTGGTACGGAACCCTTCGCGTGTGAGTCCGACTCGCTCTAGTGTAATGTCGTACGGCATTCTATTGTGGGGAAATGCCGCCGATATTCAGACTATTTTTGTTTTGCAGAAGCGTGCTGTTCGATCAATTTATAAATTAAGTCCGAGACACTCTCTCAGAGACAAATTTAAAGAGATTAATGTAATGAGTGTGCCTTCTCAGTATATTTATGAAAATCTTTTATATGCCCATAAAAATAAAAAATTGTTCAAAAAATACAGTGATATCCAAAATATAAATACTAGAAACAATCACAAATTTGTTGTACCTGCAACAAGGCTCAAGAAAATAGGTGGCTCGTTCAGATGCCAATGTATACGCTTTTATAATAAACTACCAAGCCACGTTCAAGATCTTAGCCTTAATAAATTTAAATTATTAATTAAACGTAATGGCAAGAAAGCCTTTTATACTGTTAAAGATTATATTGAGGATAAAAACGCTTGGGATTGAGCTGCTTCCAATTTATGCATTTTGAGTGTTTTTGTTGTTCTTTTGTCGTTTATTTTTTATATAATACTATACACATTGACATTAATATTTTTTTTTAAACAATGACATTTGCTTACTTTGTAAAGTATTAAATTATTTTAATTTTTGTGAATATGAAGACGATGTGGGTCATTTATTTTATTCATTTTATATTTTTTATTATTCTCTCCATGGTCTGGCAGTTTGAGTAATTTTTGTGGCCTACCCAAATGTCCTTTCTTTGGTATTGTTCGTCGGATCGTTGAGCTCCTTAAGTCTTGAGTTGAGCTGCACGATTTCTGACAAATGCTTGCACTGACTGGACAGATCCTCTCAATCTATGTGGTTCTTTCCTCAAAAGACCATCTCAGACATCGACCTACATGGTCTTCATATAACCTGCCCAGAGATTATGTCTGGACTTTAAAAGAGACTATGACCTCTGAGTTTGTTTCGGCCTTTCTTCTCAGAGTAGTCAGATAGGAAACGCCGACCTCATCTAGTTTAAAAAATATGATTGACGTGTAAAAGTGTTTGTACAAACCTACTTACAAAAATAAGATCATTTATCATTTACTTGGTCAGTTTATTTTTTCATTTTACCACCGAGATGACGACTAATAGAGAAGTATCGAATAAAAAGACATGTTGGGATAAGGATAGGAGAATTATTATTATATACTATACATTAAAATTCTCGTATAAAATATATAACACAACTATTAGCAAAACAAGTTAGTTAAAAAATCTTCAGTGCATACTTGAAAAATCTTCTTCGTAAACGTAAAGGTTGCGAAACGTGGGAACTTTTACGTACTTTCAAAACAACAAAATCTACTCGTATCTAACGTGGCCGCGTGACTACTTTCAAACTTTCTACGTCGCCCTTCGCGAGTTTAGGAGTGCTTACCTCGTAACAAAGGCTGGCGTTTAAACTTGAAAAATATTCCATGAACAAAACATTGGAATTCTCGTCCTTGGAAGGATTCTCTTTCGACGCAGAAACTGTTCAGACCAAACAATGTGAGGAAAACGGGGGCAATTTGTAAGGTGTTTTTATTTTCTTATAATTTGATTCCAGTTTGAATCCCAGAAAGTGTACCTTATAAACGATGAATAAGGCAACGCAATTGCGCTTTAAATGACATCTACGTAATACATAATTACACATAATTATAAAATCTTATTAACACTTTAGGTTTCACTTTAAGTCGCTGGTTACCATGACTGGTCAAAGAACCAGTCATGGTAACCAGAGACGTCGGTATACTACTCTGCCTTTGTTTGCAAGTACAAAGTTTTCTTACGGAGCTCTGATACATAAAATATGCTCATATGTATCTCACGACATTTGAATTTATTAGGTAGGTACGAGTTTTATTGATAGAAACGCAAACCTTCTCCAAACTTCTTCCTGTATAATGATGAGGATACAAGCAGCAACCGAAAGCTATGACGATGTACACCGCCTCTGAATTCATTTGTTCTAAGAATTAATTTAGAAGAGTGTGTAAACGTGTTATAAATGGGTTTTGTCTGAACAATCCACAGCTGCGGCAAGCTGAGCTACAGAAGCACCAGGCGATAATTGCGCAGCGGCTACTGCGCGCGCAGGCGCTGGCGCTCGGCGAGCACGCACACGCCCACGGACACGCGCACGGCCACGCGCTCGGCCGCCGCGAACTGCCCGCGCGCCGCCGCGCCACCTGCACCGTGCGCGTCAACAACCTGCACGCCGCAGAGGCTATTGAGACTGACGTCTGACTATCAGGTCGGTAGTATCAACAACATTCAGCCAGGTCATCATTTCCTCACCAGCACACATTTAACGCTTTACTGGGCAACCCTCATAAGGTTCTGATCCCAGCTGCCAAACATTTAACGTAAAGACTATAAGCAGTAAAGCTTCGCCTTTCTTTTTTTATATTTTTTTTTACACTTTCCAAGTTAAGTTTTTTAATTTTCAAGAACCAAAGTGGCCTTATGAGGGCGTGCAAAGCAATTTTACGCCCTTGCTTGGTAAAGGAGTTAACTATTGACCCCTACATCATACCTAAAGTCCATCCGCTCCTTACACTCCAGTTTTAGTTACTTAGCTGATTGCCAATAGAAAGAGAATACATACATTGTAGACATCGTAGCGAGAAACAGTTTTCACAAAGAAAAAAAAAAATAAGTAGACATACAGAGAGACTTTAGAAGGTATAGAGCATATTTTATATTATTCAATTTCTTGTGTATTTATATTATACTATCAATCTTAGCGTATCATTTTCGATCAAGGAGTTGACAATATATTTCTCATTTAGTGAGAAGGAGAAAATTTGCGATTTTCTCCCAAGGTAGCAGTCGATTTAGTTTGGTATAAAAAGCCAAAGTAATCAGGACGTTTTTTATAAAAGAGCAGTTGATAATATAGCTTTCATCAGCCACCGAGCACATTTTTGTCGACACACTGTAGCACGTCGCTCCATGTTTCATACCGCACGTTGCGTTCTACGTCGCGCGTCGTGTTCTGCAACACGGTACGCTGCGTAACATGAATCACTAATTTCTTCGCGCTTTATTCAACATTTTTGCATCATGCTGGCGAATTAAACCAAAGCTTTTGTATTTTAACAATTTCTAGTGTAAATATGTTTGACGATATTACTTTGTAAGGTGAGTACCTGCGCGGTGTGTTTGCGGTTCAAAATTGTATACTTATTATTGAACTTAGGTAAATTTTCATCAGGTAGGTAATGACATTTAAACAGTGAATTTGAAGAAGATTTGCCTACTTTCAGACCGTCAATTTTTTGTGTAATTGTTTTTTATCACATCTATTTAAAAAAAACTATAATAGTGTATTCTTCGTAAACAGGGACTATAATAGCTTTTTAATCGTGATTTTAATTTGGAATATGGATATTGTTAGTAAAAGTTCCAACCACCAAACAGGTCAATCACGAACATTGTATGAACAAGTAACAGGCCGTATCACAAAGAAAAAGGCACGCGAGCCAAATTAAAAAAAAAGTTTGTGAAAAACGCGCGAAAAGCGTTCTGCCTTCGTTCGTAATTGTTTACTCAAATTAGGATTTTACTTAGTTTTATAAACTAAAGAACATAGTGAACCATCACCCATGCTACAAAATATTCAAGTTTCTCAAAAATTACATCCTGAGGCACCGTTTACTGAGACTATTTCTAATTCTCAAGCTGTAAATAAATCTACAACTGTAACGGATGGTAGTAATAAAATTGTTACGATGCACTTCCATAATTGTTCAAATATAAACATTAGCCTCTAATTATTTCTATGTATTGCTCTTAATTGTATGTAAATAAATAAACGTACCATTATTATTCATAAGTTGCACTTACCTACTTATTTTTCATAGACAGTAATAAAAAGTAGAGTGTCCACCTCGGGAGCAACACTATTTTAAGCTCGAGTGACGTACTTTGAATCCCCCGCTGTGCTCAGGATTAAAAGAAACACTCTCGCCTTCAAAATAGTTGTTTGCTCCCTTGGCAAACAATCTACTATTTTAGGATTTTTAGTGACTTCGCAGAGTTAAAACTAAATTAATTTCAAAACTACAATGCAAGTTAAATTAATCGGGACAAACACACAAAGGCTTCTTTATCTTTTTCAACACACATGCCAATTTTCTGTTTGATATTTTTTAGTTGACAGCCGTTACGGGTAGTCAGAAGCCCGAAAGTCTGGCAACTAGTCTTACCAAGGGGTATCGTATTACCCAGTAACTGGGTTGTGGAGGTCAGATAGGTACTCGCTTCATGTAAAATACTGGTGTTCAGCTGCATCCGGTGAGACTGGAAGCCGACCCCAACTTAGTTGGGAAATAAAGTTACGCAGATGATGATTTTTAGGGTTCCGCTCCTCAAAAGGAAAAACGGAACCCTTATACTATAAGGCTTATAGGATCACTTTGTTATCAAAGTACAAAGTACGGAACCCTCGGTGCGTGAGTCCCACTCGCACTTGACCTGTTTTTAGTTTATATCCCGTATGTGAATAACAACATTGTGAAACAAATGATTGAACAAATGCAAATGATTGAATAGTTTAATAGGAACTAAAGAAATTGAACTATTCAATCATTTGTAAATAAATCTTTATCTTATCTTTATCTGAACTCGCATAATCGACTATAGCCGAACACTTCGCGTAGCTATCGAATTTTGTACCTAAGTTTTATAAATTATAACATTGCCCTGTAACATCGATACTTATTTAGGTCCAAGTGACAAATGTGAAAATCCAGTTGAATGTAGTGCAATAGGAAAGGCCTATTGTACAGAAGTGGACTGCTGTAGGCTGATGATGATGATGATGAATGATGAAAAAGTGATTTGTAGCAAGTTTAAAAAAAATAAACAGTAGGTAGGTACCGGATACGCGACGTTACAAGGACATAACGTTAACGTAGAGGAATACGTTCATCTCTTGAATAAGGACGCTGATTTCCTTTCCAAAACTCAATAAAATTTCGAATTGGGCCTCTAAGGTGACATGCATATTATGAGGGGAACCGAGAGCCGTCAACAATCGTAAGCAGGAAATGAAGAGTTCATCCATTTCCTTCGTTTTCACCGCACAGGAAATGCAGTCAAAGGCCGGAATAAGATGCCTAGCTGCGAAAGTAATAGATTTTATAATGATTTGAATATGTCAGAGCTGACAGATTTTACGATTTTAAATTACCGAAGAAATTTAAAAAAAAAAATTATCCAGGACAAAACAGATGTGAGATTTTCTCACTTTGTTATTTGTGTTTTTGATAAGCACTACTTCATATTTTTGCTGTTAGGACAATCAGCGACCGAATAACCGCAATGATACCTACCTTTGCTAATAACGACAGGGTATCGTGGTTAATACTGGTTATGTAATGCTTGACGTGTAGCCGTGCGTACATTAGTTACACTTGAATACTAAAACTCCGGGTAACTGCGTGATATCTACAGCCGATTCTAGTAGGCTAGTCGACTTGTTAAAGATGCAAAGATTCGCTCGATTTTTGGCCAATAATAAACTTAATATTGAACTTACAACTTTTCTTCGTTGGGTACTAACCTAAACTGACGTAACTTTGCAGTCGTAGCGCCATTTCACTTAGGCCATAAGGCTAACTTGATTTATAGGTAAGTAAATTAAATTCATGACGGTCTCAAAATTAGCATAAATACCTACAAGTTTTGAGCCTATAAACTTTGATTCGGGAATTAGTACCTATTCAGTTTCTGCTTTAACCCGCAATTTCAACGTCAGTGGAGCTAGCTGCAGCTGCCACGTCTTGCATTTTCTTTTTTTGTCAACTAACTAATCAATAATGTTGTCTGATATTCCAGCCATTGCATCCATTTAGGACCAGACCAATTTCGACCACTTTACTAATTAAATTAGACATTAATAACTACAAATGTACGAAAAACGTGTGGGTAAACACGTAGTATTCCCCGCACTGGCCCTTTTATAATCACCTATATAATTAACGAGCTTGAAGTGGGAGGTGGGAAGGTAGCCCCCTACCGAGAAGTTGTTACAAGTTTTATGAACGATGGCGAACTGTCGAGTGAATGGTACCATGCAAAGGTGCAGGGTCTTTGCAGCGGCTTGAATGGACAGCCATCGATCCGCTGCGGCAGCCCTTGAATTAATTAATAATGTGCCTATATTTACTTAATTTCGCTCATTTAGGAACTCTGATAAGTTGTAGCATTTAGCTAAAAGAGTTTTTTTTTAATGCAACTTAAACAATCTTGTGGGCAGCTGTTTCAGATGTGTTGGGAGCTTATTATAAATCTTTGGGGCCAAACAGAATATGCTTTTATGCATCAAAAAGGTGCTTGAACTTACTATACATAACTCATCCTTAGGCTCCTTCAAACAGGCGCGACACGCGATAAAATCACGCGCGACACAAAGGCACCGCAAGTCGCGCAACGAGCGGTGCCTATGTGTCGCGCGCGATTATATTGCGTGTCGCGCCTGTTTGTAGGAGCCTTAACCCGACGACTACGAATGTTAACATCTGATTGTTTGTTAAGTAACGTTTAATTAATTTTCTATAATTCTTCTGTATGCGCTTTCCAAGATATAGGCGATGTCGTTGTAGTTATGTACCTACTAGTATAGTAAACCTACTCTAGTATCATTACCTAAAACAATAATTAAGTCTGCGTGGCACATTGATCGCTTATCATGATCAAAAGGACGCATTAAAATTAATCATTTATTGACATCTAGGCAATACATTACGAGGCGACGAAAAATAAATATGAATTGAAGGATATTTCGACTTTAGAGAATGTCGAAAGCCTTGAGTGGAATGATATTTTCTCTTGAAAGGCTGTCGGTAGTCTTGATTAGATATAACATATTATCATTAGTAAGACTCGGTAGTCTGGAGTGGAAAGATAGTTTTACTTGCAAGGCTGTCGATAGTCTGGAGTGGAAAGATAGTTTTATTTGTACGGCTGTCGGTAATCTGGAGTGGAAAGATAGTTTTCCTTGCAAGGCTATTGATAGTCTGGAGTGGAAGGATAGTTTTACTTGCACGGCTGTCGGTAGTCTAAAGTGGAAAGATAGGTTTATTGAAAGACGGTCGGTAGTCTGGAGTGGAAAGATAGTTTTATATTATATAGATGACGCAGTTAGATCCGGTGAGTCGTAGTAAGAATTACTTATTTAATTAAGTTAAATTACGTCGGGAGTATAAACAAAAACCAGTCTCTCTGTAATGTAGGGAGGCAACAGCACTATCATTGCTCCTAAGCCCTGTGATGTTTGCCCGCTCGTGTTTAGTTTGTTTTGTTCTGTGATGTTGTAACCCGTTGTAGATACGTCCCTGTGTTTCCAAGCCCTGATGACCTGGCTGATTATTATCGGTTTATTGTGATGAACTTGATTTCCATGTTTTAAATAGAACCCCACAATGATTCCAGACGTGGCGAGCCGGCGCTACGACGCGGCGGCAGTGTGGCGCGGCCGACTGCCGGCGCGCTCCCCGCCACCCTGCCACGTGTGAAAAGCGCCTGACTCCGCCGCCCCTCGCGCTCCCCGCGCCCAACGCGCCCCCCGCCCACTCACCCTCCGACACACACAATCCCACCGACTAACCCGACACCATAACCAAACTGTGAACTACACAAATAACTGCTTCACTAAATCTGAAACCCAATTAGATTACTCATATTAATGTTAGGAAGAACAAGTTTTCAAAAAAAATCATTAAAAAACAATAAAAAAATTATTTTAAATATGCTTACAGTGAGTCCGATCCGCTGCGGCCATCGGCTCCGATTGTAAATAATAATCAAGATGCTTATAAAAGCTTGTATACACTTTCTACATTATCAACACTGTGTAATAAATAATTAGGTTCTTTGTGACAAATAAAATAATCAGAATAGGCCTATAGAAATTCCGTTCGCGGAGGACATATTATCAAGTGTCGCTTGCGCTTGACCATAGATTGTAAATAGTTGTAACGGGCGGGATGCGCGCGCCGCAATCCGCACTCTCGGACAGACGTCTCCCTGGACACGATACACGGACATGCGCACATCGTACACTCACTGGCTCCTGGCTTCCGGGTCCTTGCAGACGGTCGCAAGGCCGGCCGCTCCGCGCCTACTGCCGCTGACTAACGCCCAGCCCACAACTCAGAACTGTTCAAGCATTCACAACAATCATGTGCAGGAAAATCGTGAAACCAGGAATCTTAGAATAAGTTACCGTATATTAAAATTTATGTTGTTATTATATCGTCGTGCGTGGAACAATATCAGTATAATATTCCAGTATAACATTGTAACACGTTCACCCCCTCGATGTCCCCTGCCCTGGCCCCGTGCCCTGCCACGTCGCGCAACAGTCTCGGCTATATTGTTTATTTAATGTAATAGGTGTAATGTGACGACGTACTTGTCTATCATCATTGTTGTTATGTTATTGATAATTTATTGATGTTAATTGTTTATATGTAGAGCAGAGGGTTGTGCGCGCGCACAGCGGCCTGCGATAACGCCACGCGAGGCTCGCCGGCACGCGTGGCGCGAAGGCTGCGCGTGCGCCGCTAGCGCTAGGTCGTATGCAAGGACGATTATATTTTCGGTCGTTTACGAAATCATAACGATTGTATTAGCTTATACAGTTCAAACATATCTAGAAAGAAGTGAATTTATTAATATATGTTCGTAAGTAAGGCAGGCGACAGACGCGACTCGACCGACACAGCATTAGCAGCTTAGAACAACAGACCTCCTCTACTTGATTATTTTAACGTTAGGAGCGTTAGCAGAACGCAGTTAGTGGTTGTATTGAACCTCAGTTGTTGATGGCGGATCCGTTTCAATTGTGACTTTGCCAGATTTTTTAACCTGGCTGTTTACCCACTCGCCTAGCAAGGGCTTTCCATTTCGGCACAAGACACGGCAACAATTCCTCTACTCGTTTATAAAAGTATAAGCAGCCGTTTGCCGTTCGTCATCCACCGTACAGTGCGCAACAGCTTTACGCGATAGTAACCTTAGTGTCGCGAATGTCTGGGAAGAATTGTATTCAAAAAGAAAAAAAAAAGGTTTATACTTTTCATGCTTCATTTTCGGTTACTTCGTTGAGCAATCAATCAATCAATCTTTATTTGTAAGCAGCGTCCTCGATTGCCTGAACAACTTCAGAGCCTCACGTCAACAACTGACAGGATAGTAATTTCTGATGATTTTCGCAGTTCCCGTCTGTCTGCCCGTTGACTTGTTTAGACTTGAGTTGTAAAGAAGACAATTAATTATTAGGTATAGATACACCCGAAATAATTATTTCATCATATCATTACACATTTCATAGCGTTTAAACATCTAGGTGAAGACATATTTACGCCCTATATTATAGTCTAGTGTAGTTAAGTAGATATTGATAGTAGTTTAAGTGCTGCCCTTATACTGGGTATATAATATCTCTTGACCCACTTGTTGTCCGTCTATTGCAATTAGGCCAAAGTTAAGATTACAACTTGATTCAGCTGATCGCTTCGTAGCATCGACCATTCATAGTCCTTCACGCACCTAGATCTCGCAACTTAAAAGGACTCTTTGCTGGAAACGGATTTAGCGAGTGAACGATTGAGAATGTCCGCTGCGTACGTCGCACCGTCATGCTTCAGCTCACTGAGCGAGCTTATAGCAAGCTGTCAATCTTACGTTGGTCTTCAACCCCGATCATTCCTTCTGACAGAAAATTCTATGTTGTGGATAATAGTAGATTGTTCCGATCAATGTTTCAGTGTAAATTGGTGTTTAATAATAATATCATAACTATTTCGATAATATATTATAATAGCTATTGAACGCGGTTCAGTAACAGTGACTGAGGCCCACTAGAGCCGGATCGCGTGCGCAGAATGAGACATGAAGAGATTTGTTCAGAAGTAAAGCAAAATATATATTAAGATCGATGGATGTGCTATACTATAATTCTCCTTTTGTATATATATTTACTGCAGAGGGCGAGCAATAGCAAGACGGAGAGTAGCGAATTGTTATACGTCGACAGTCACTGTTACAAAACTCGCTAAGAAAATGACGCAGAGCTCAAGCTCAAACCTCGGCCATGACAAGTAAAGTCAGTCAACTACCGACTGGGACAATGATTACTATATGCTGGGCAAGCATGTTAACTGAGTACATTATAATATTTTGAGTGTCTTCGTTGTAATGAATATCAATAATGTCTGTCAATTAGATTCGAATTGTTTGGCAAATTAATTTATTATGATAGTCTTGATTGTACTGCGTTAGTTTCGTCTGGTGTAGAAATGATCGATGGGAAATGCTAGCACTAATATAATAAGCAATGTTGCACTAGTGACGGCATGCACCCGACACAGCAACGAGTTGCGTGTCACAGTGTCACAACTTGTTCCAATACGTTACGTGACGTTGCTTATCATACCGAACGTTATGAACAGTACCCCTGAAAGCAACGCATCGTCAAAGGATTCAGTCATTGTCTAGTACATATTACAGATAAGCAATATGTAAAGACTATCATATGGTCACTTCATTTGTCAATATATTCGATTTGTGTTAAATGTGCGGAGTTAGTAGACAGTGTATACTACATGTTACGACATATACGTAAAACGCCGAGGCTGTTGCGACGAATTATATTAATGTCAATAAATGTTTAATGTACCAAGTATGAAGTATAGACAGCACTTTATGTTTTATTATAGTTTATGTAATCGGATAGCACACGGGTCCTGTTTTTGAATTTGTGAAGGAAGCTGCAACGCGGCAATGAGAGACCAACTCGCCACGAGTAGCGAACACCCAGTTTAGTTCATCGACTCATAATACCAAAGCAATCTTTGCCCTGGCATCAATCACCTTGGCCCTGTTCCAGTTTCTCAATCTTAGGAACAGCCAGCCAGCATGGTAGAATTGTTTGGAGCTCTACTCATTCCTCGACTGTTAAGAAAGAGCATAGAGAGACAAACCTGAAGGTTTTTTTCGACATTTTGGAAACTAACTATAAAATTGCTTTTGGTCTCTGCACCTAACTTTTAATAAAACTTTAAAAATGTCTGCCATCTGTGGGTAACATTTATGATGATTAAAAAATATTCTAACACGTTTCAGCAAATGTCCACTAATTAACATCTACTCCAAGCAACTATTGTTCCAATCACAAGCAAGTATTAACAATATTACTCTCAGCGCTTGCAATCTGATTGACAGCCGTTTCAAGCGTTAAATGTCCTTGAATCTTAGCTGTGGCAGATATTCTGAAAGCCTACAGAAATGACACGTGATAGTTCAACTCAAACTCTCACCCACCATCCTCATTCGGCTCACCACTCATTAAGCTTGCTAGTGCTAGCTATGCCAATGAGCTCGGATCTATCAATGATGTCCACTGTCTTCCCAGCAGACTCTGTGAGACAGTCTGCAAATACCGCTGTCTCCGAATAATTCCACTGTATAGCTGATTAGGCCAAAGTAAGTTAGTGGAAAACGTCAATTTATCCATTGAATTCGCAGTATTATTTGCCCATGACCAGGCATTTTTATGATTTTATAGTGTTAAAATAACACCTAACGTGACAGAGATCACTTGTGCTAAATCGTAAACTTGGTGTTCGCATATATCAGTTGTGTTGCAGTAACGGTGTGATGTGAAGATGTGACTAAATCTCATTTACATTATGTGTGTCTGTTTAATCATAGCAAATTAATGTCTAGTAAATTCCCGCATTTAGAAATCAGTCTCAATTTACAGAGATATGACACGATCTTCAGCTTCGACTCCTCGCGCTTCAGAACGTACGTCGTAGATTAGAAATATGGTGTAAATGAGTCTTGGTCGATTGTTACCTATATACTTTTATCAGATTTATTGTACGTTCTCATTTGAGACACGCGCCCATCGGTAGATAGCCGTGTGATCTTCAACTAGTCCCGCAATCTCTATTCTTGTCTGCAGTATAAATATTGCTGCGTTGTTGCGCACTGACGTCACAAGTGGTATGTCATAATGAGATGGTGCCGACGTCTTCAGCCCAGCTCTGAGCCCTTAACAGGTGTACCGGTATGTTAACATCAAGCTGCTTGTTCAATGCCAGTTAAGTAGTATCCGCGAATGCAGGAATGAGTACAAAGAGCGTTTACAAGTGTTAAGGGCGCACGACGCGGCCTCAGACGTCTGCCTTGTCCTGGCAACGTTCGCGTGTAAAGGATCGCGTAAGACCTGTGTGGTCGACTCTCATATACAAGAAACAGAATAGTGGTAAATTGTGAATTACTCAAGTTGGCCAAAATTGTAGTTACGCCAGTTAAAATAGGCGTATTATAATTTTCGCTCAGTATTATTAGTTGATATTTCGTACATAGTGTATGTATACAGAGGCGGCTAACACGGGCGCGGTGCAAGCAAAAAGATTAATTTCTCAACCATCACACTTCGTAAAACATTCTCAAATTATTATGTTAACGAGACGAAAAATATTAAATTATCGTAGATAGTAAAGCCACATAGATTTCACAGGAGAAATCACAATTTTCTATTTACTTGGAACTACTTAATATCAATCTCGTAGTTAGGAAGGAGTTGGAAAATTTTTAAATTTATTAAGAAGTCTGAAATGTCCGTTATGACAGACTATATGTAATATGGTCGTTAGGAAACAACTGTAATCAGTAATTTTATCTGTAAATTAAATTGAATTTAATTTAAGATTTATAGTTAGGTGATATCTGCAAACTTTTAGCAGTGTGTGGTATATCTATAAATTTGTTCTTTTGTTAAGGTTATTTGATATATTTTGCTTGGATTGTTTCGGCTGAGGGACGAGCGTGGCCGTTGTGTTTGCATGAATTCCGAAACGTACGATGGGACCCCGCTATATGTGTTGCGGATTTAATAAAAAAACTGTGCCAGTTTTACTTCTTGATAGATGCCTTTACGCGTGTTATTGCGCTTAACGTTCCAATATATAGTCATCACAGTGCTGAAACTTAATGTTAATTAACAAGTAATGTCTAGGGCTTGTCACGCTGCTCACACTGCGCATTTCATTGTTTTCTCCGGTACGAAGCACTCGCGAGGAGTGTGACAGGCGCAGGAGTCGTATACACTATCTTTTAGCTATAATTTTCCTAATTCACCGGCCCCCTCTCCGTCCAGGTCAAAGCGTGTTCATATATTGGATATAAAATCACAAATTTCAAATTGGATATCGTATACTTACAAGCATCGATGAAATATTTACATTATTAATTTATATGACATATTCACTCATGATTGGCGTTATTTGCAAGATATCTTAATTATACTAAAGTACCTACACGTTACGAATGTTATTTTCCAAAATTGTTTCACGTGTGTACAATCTTTCATAATACAGTTTATTGATTTGATTCGGTCGCCTATATCATAAACGATAAATCGGGTTACGCTAGCTACGAGCTTAACATATTATTTGAATTTAAATGATATGTAATAACTTCTTGTATTTTACATCACCTAATGTAAGTTAAATTGGAGCGAACTCTCTAGTTACATAATCACATTATCCTCTTACAATACATAACATTAAGGATTTATAATATTAAGAGCTTTTCGATTAGTATACTTACAAAAAATGAGATCTTATGAAATAATCTGAATTTTTCGCGATAATTTATTATATATTTAATATCCATCCAGTATTATTAGATAAATAGGTGTAATGGTGAAAAGATGCCATTTTCTAGCTCCTATAGTTAATGTAACATAGGTTCAGTAATTGGCCAACAGATAATTCTTAATTAAGTACCTACAAATTTTCCGAATAAAATATTTTTGATTTGTCTCGGTCCCATCGCTCGTGAAACAAGAAATATATACATATAAGTATAGGTAGGTCGTCGATGTTGTTTTGATGGACGCACAGTAACCTGTATTGTATAAACATGAAATTCTAAATTGTAAGTGTTTAATTGAAACAACGTCAGAACGAAAGAACTTTGCATTGCTCCCTTGTCATGTCATTGGCACAACACCCACCTAGAGATAATATCAAATAAAATTTGGAAATGTTTGTTATATTGTAGTAATCTAGGGTGGTTATATATTATGATTTTATCGAAGTTGATAAATATTCCTAATGATGGAATATATTCCTTCATAATTATACTCTGAACTAATGACTAGCCTGTCATTTATCGACTTTGATAAAAGATGGACAAGGATGTTTATCATGACTTGATGAATATATTAAAATTTATATCCTCTATTGGGATAGTTATAACTTGAAATATTAAAACCAATGGTGCAATGTTAAGTGCTGATAATAGGATCGAAGGAGACATCGCCGGATGCTCTACTGAAGTTCGTCATTTTAAGGAACTTTTGTCCGTTCAAAAGTTACTATGATTAGCGTTCATGAGTCTGTTTCGGAGTTCATCAAGCGTACGTGCGAAAATATTTGGTAAATGTAACGAGAGATTCCATACCATAGTCCTGTTAAGTCGAAATATATTGATTTATAAATCACGGTTTAATTTTTAAATAGAGTTAGTGGACATGTGAATGTAACGATCATCGTTGTGATGCTGTCGTGGACGATAAAGAATGGAGATAACAAAGAAGACGGTTAACTTGAATCTAAGAAAATTGTTGTTTAAAATATTTCAAAACGTCTGTGATGCTATAGGACCATCACAATCATAATGTTTAGCACCCAATACATATTAGCGATGACGTCAAAGGGATACTATCCTATATCTTTGAAATATATCCCTCTAACGCCCCAGACGAACAAATAAGGATACGCGGTGACAAGAACCGTAACAAATAGTTTGAGAAATTAATTTACTAAGTCACTGGCTAGTGGCTATAAATTGAGTACCTACAGCAAGACGTATGCACCATGTTGCTGTGTTCTTATTTGTGCGGCACCAGTCGTAGGGTATCGCTGTGATCGCTAATACGTAGTCGGTAGGCGCGTCCACGATACGTCAGCACAAGGACGTCATCAGTGACGTCATCCACCAGCTGGAATACATACACTGTACATTGAACACGTAATTGTTTTAACTCTAGATCACTCTCGCGACGACGTGCATATATTTGAAGGCACTGCGGCCGGTGATCAATTTTATTTTAATGTGGTGGTTGTTTACTGCATCTGGCATGCGAAGCGAAGGCTCATTGGTATAGTTAATACGGATAAATTGTAATTTAATGCTTTTATGGAGCCAACTGTATTACTCAGAAATGCTCACAAAGCAGCCATCTTTTTGTTGATGGCTAGATATACATATTATTATGAAACAGAGCAATGTTTCTGAATGATGCGGAAGTAAAATAATCTTTCTGATAACTTTGTGGAAGGCTAGTTTGGACTATAGACATTATTGTCACTTCGGGAATGTATGAACACTATATCGCAGTATGTATCTACCCATAGCAACAACAGTGGTGTTAAGGCAGATCCTTTGTTCCACTGGCTTTAATACCGTACGCGTTCTTATAGCAGTCGACTGATACTAAGATGTTGAACGTAATATCTCCAAGTAGGCAATACTTGTGTTCTGTAACCCTGTTGACGGACTTGGATAAAATAGCCCGCACTTGTATCCCTAATAAACGTTTGTAACTGTATTGCGTCTGTTTGATTGTTAGAAGAACCCTTATTTAGACCCCGCTACGTTAAGTGTCGCCCAGACACAGTCCTTGGAACGAATTGTAACTCGGAAACAGAGTTTAGTTATTAAACCAGCTTATGAAGTTTTTCAAGAAACAATCAACCAAGTCAGACCGGATTTCAATAACGTCTACGTGTCCAAACACCTCAACACGAAACTATATTGCTAACAATACCCGTTTAGAAAAATTCTATGGTATGTCTGGAGCTTTTTCCAATTTTTGTACTTAAGTTGTAACTTGGCAGTGCTAAGCTGTACTGTAAGGATGATTTTCTTTTTCGTATAAGTTGTGAATCCAAATTGTATAAATGACTAAATAAAACGAACATCGATGTTTCATTTTAGAAACCCTACTGCCTAACCAAAAGCGATTTTTCATAATAATTCTGTACTGTCATGCTGTGCAACTAACGAACACTAAACGCTGCTCGCACATCACCCAGTGTCAACTAGAAAGAGATGGACGTAAGAAGTCGTGAGCCTCGCAACTATCTGTAAGAGCCAAAACTATATAGTAGGATAGAGTATAGAAACGTGCACTCATCTCAGTAGGTAGTCTGATTAATGGATACCTGCGACAAACAAAGTTTAGGCCTCGATGTCGAAGACTACCTTATGGTCCTGCTACACGCCAAATTTTACTAAAATTAACGAAGCGATAACTAAGCAACGAAGCTAGCTATGCTAGCTTGATAGAAGGTATACAGCTATTTGCCTTGCCCCGCTACACCACACACACACAGCTCTCGTGGAAATAGACATACGTGGGTTGATCAATAAGTACCCGTGTTAGCCACGAAATCGTAACTTTTCAATTTTTTTTTTCTACTTGATCCCCTCTAAGGTCTACACACTTTTCTCAACGTTTCTGCCATTTTGGTAACCCATCCAAAAAATACGACCTGTCAAAGTCAAAAAATATGCTTCTGTCTCGGCAATAACTTCCATAATTGAGCTGAATTTGTTCCCCCGAGCCATGTTTTCATGTTGGGGAACAGAAAGAAATCACAGGGAGCTAGGTCAGGCGATTACGGTGGATGCGGCAGCAATTCGTAGCGCAGATCATGCAATTTGGCCACGACAAATGGATGAATGTGCTTGTGCGTTTTCGTGACGAAAGAGCACTTTTTTCTTAGCAAAATGGGGCAGTTTTTCCTTCAATCTCTTATCAAATTGGTTCAATAATTCACTGTAGTATTGCCCTGTGATCGTTATGCCTTTTTGCAAAAAGTCCATGAGGATTATTCCTTGTGAGTCCCAAAAAATCGTGGCTATTACCTTTCCGGCCGATGAGACCATTTTTGCCTTCTTCAGAGCAGATTCACCCGAGAAAATCCATTGTTTCGACTATCGTTTGGTCTTTGCCGTATAATAATGTATCCAGGTTTCATCACAGCGACAACTCGACGCAAAAAATCTTGCTGATTTCGCTTAAAGAGTTCCAAACACTGCTTCGACATTGATAGCCGTATTCACTTGTTGTCCATCGTGAGCAATTGCGGCAGCTATCGTGCCAACACATTTTTCACACTAAGTCTGTCATTAATAGGAGATTGTTATACAGGGGGCTAAAATGACCCATTATATACGAGGAAACAGAGTTATAATGGGTTTTTAGCGCCGTGTGTTTCACTCTACTTTTCACTACGATTGCGAGAAAATAAAATAATCCAAAACTGAAATAGTTTATTTTATTAGAAATTAAATGGACAATTTGTACAATTCTGGATATTTAACGAGATGTTTTTTCCCGGCAACTTAATTTTAGTCCTCTGTGAAGATGAATGTTGAGTTGAGTTGACTCATCCCTTGTTGTCGATGGTCGTTGGGAGAATATTGATGCGTTCTGCGATTGCACATTCTACCGAAAAGATCGCCGCTTTTAGTTCTATTTTCTCAAATAAAATGTTCTTTTTTCATGAAACAGTAAGGGCGCGTTCTACCGAGCGCGATTTTTACGCACGCGCGTCGCGTACGCATCGCTCCCTCTTTAGAAAAACATTGGAATTAAGGCTGATTTTAGTCTCATGCTCACCGTCAGCGCTCATAGCTCAGCGCGTAGTTTGTCAGCGCTGAGCCTCAGCGTGGCTCGTTTTAGTATCGTACTGACCGCCTTACTGATGCATCCCACAATTTCTTCCTCAGGCGTATCTCATCGATAACTCCACCTGTATCCACTTCGCGATTCGCCATGACTGTACGCGCTGACGATGTCCGCTCCGCTCGACACTAAAACGCTCACTGAAAGCAGAGGCGCTCGTGCGATTGTCAGCGGCGATAGCTACGCGGGGCCGACGCGCGACGCGTACGTCCGCGTAGCTATCAGCGCTGACCACCGTGCGCGCTGATAGCTACGCGTCATTCAAAAACGCTTGCTAGAAGTTCATATATCTCGGCTATCAGCGCTGACGGTGCACGTGCCGTCGGCGTAAGATTAAAACCAGCCTAAATGCTCCTCTTTTGAGGGAGCGCGATATATAGCGCGCGCGAAAATATCGCGCTCGTGTGTACGCGCCCTAATAAATCGAATCTTTATTGATGATTTTTCTACTTACGAATAAAGACTTTTCCTTTTTGTAGGCGGCTCATTGATAACAGGCAAAAAATTAAAAAAAAACTTTTACCCCTAGAGGAAAATATGCTATTTTTTCCTCGTTCTGGTACGCTTCAATGACGGTCTTTTTGAGCAAGAGTGAAAAAATATTTATTGCCGTTCCGTATGACACGCCTGTGGACTCTGCTACGTCGCGCACTTGAGTTCGGCGATCAACGAGAATCATGTCATGGACTTTTTCTACGATTTCTTTGGAAACCCCATCTTTTGGACGCCCTGGCCTATCTTCAAAAACACATGTACGATCACGTTTAAATTCATTAAACCAATATCTGAATCTGTATGTAGGTACATACAGATGTACAATTATTATAAGTACGTTTGAAGTTATGAAAGAACAGTCACTCATTGACAAATGAGGTATATCGTTAGAAGCGTCTTGACCGTCCGCTGGTTAAAGGCTATGTGACGTCACACTAAATTCAATATGGCGCCCTCTAGAGAACAAAGTAATGAATTTAAAAATAAATATTTTGCTATGGTGCCTTGTGGGGTATCAAATGAAAGGGTAGCACATTTCAAAAATATAAATATTACTAAAATAACGCCCAAAATAATTAAATAAATAAAAAAATAAAACCCGACTACTGGAAAGGATGAAACAAGAAAGTAACTTCCCGTGCTCGCATACCGCTGTACTAACATACATTATAAGCTATGGTAGCATACGACCACGGGAAGTTACTTTCTTGTTTCATCCTTTTCAGTAGTCGGGTTTTAGTTTTTAAACTTTTTTTTTCCATTTTATCGTGAAACATGAAACACGTATGATAGAATAGACAGCCAAATAAACTTATGAATGCGATATTATTCGTCGAGCCCTCATCACCGCCGTCGTACCAGCGGTTTTAAAACCAAACGGCTTGGTACGTGACAATGGGAAGAGACCAGACGGCATGACGTTGCCTTGGAAGGTGGGTAGGCCTCTGGTGTGGGACGCAACCTGTGTCGATACTCTTGCGCCATCGCCATCTCATGTTCCTAGCACGGCGGGCTGTGCTGGCGACGCTACTGCGGCTGCTGAGACCCTCAAGCGGCGCAAATACTGTAACCTTATGGGTAACTAACTAAGTAATATATATGTCAATGGTAACTCCAGCTTTGAGTCGTTTGAGGTCGAAACGCTCGAGTCATGGGGCCCGAGCAGGCCCGAGAGCGAGTCTCCTTTCTAAGGAAATGTTTCGCTGACTAGTCAACACTTCGCGTGTCCAGACGGCTGGGTCGTTCTTTGGTCAAAAAACTAGTCCTCTGGGCACGTTCCCGGATGACAGCGATGCGGAAGAGTAGATACTTCGATGCCTTCGTGTCCTTTTGTTTTTGTTTTTGTTAGCTAGTTAGACAATTAATTTAGTACCTAGTGTAAATAGTTATTCGTCTTAAATATTGTAAAAGTTAACTTTTATAACTTTATATTGCATAAATTAGTAAAATAGTGCACTGTTCCGTAAATTTAATACAAGCAAAGCTGTCAAATAAAAGCCTCATATTACAAAAAATCATTTATTCTTTCCGTCACATTAAAAATCTATAAAATAAATCAAAATATATTACAATCATTATGTGGACATCGCTTCGTAAACAGACAGCAAATTATTCGAATGAGTTTCTTCGCACACGCGCACTTCAATAATTATGTGGCGCGTGTAAGTTTAAACATTATAAACAGAGAAAAGAAGCTATAACCCCTATTTAAGTGGTTGTATGCACATGATTGCCCCCCTTATTTAAAAACTACACGACGTCTATACGTAAAGATGTTTTAAATACTATTATTTCTACAATTTTCATGACCTGTAGTGAGGAGACTAAATAATGGACAATTTTACACCATTTTAGTTATAGATGTTTGTAACTATGGTCGGACTTTAAATTGGCTGAGTAAAATGACAGCTTATGTGTTATCACTTTTAACGAAATTTAAATAGTGATGGGACAAAAGAATCGATTCATTCAAGTAACATTTAGTAAAAATCGATCCATGTTAAATTATTTTTATAAAAGAGGATAATATTTATAATGAAATTCAGGATAATATAAGTTTACGACAAAAACATTGAGCACTGCCTAATTATTGTTTTGTCATCAGATCAGTGATCGGATTGGATTTACAAAAAGCATTTATTTTATTCTAATCACAAATATTTCTTTTATAGTTATATGTTCTTCTTTATAGTTTTGTATAATTTAGAAGAATTTTTTAAATTTTGTAAATGTAAGGAACATGTATCTGTTTATTATGATTTTTTGATGTTGACTTGAAAGAGCATGGCAGTTGAGAACGTGTCATGCTCACTTAAATGCCTCACTGATGGTGGCGCGTGTGTTGGATCATTCGGTTCCCTACAAAATGGTTGAGCTGGATGGTGCTGATCCACGCGGCGTCGGTTGAGACTAGTCATCTCTTAACTTCCAAGGCTTATTTTTAACCGACTTCAAAAAAGGATTCTCAATTCGGATGTTTATATTTTTAATCTTATATCTTGAATTGTTTCTTCATTTGTGTTTTTTTACATTGTTCTCACATAGAGGAGCAACAAGAATAATGTACCCAGGATTTTGTAATATCTTGATTTAAAAGTGTCCATGGAGTTTCTTGCCCGTTCTTCTCCATAGAGATCTACGTTTTGGAATGGGCAACTAGCTTCAACTTTCTGACTAACTGACAGACTATTTAATTTTGACAATTCAAAAGTGCCTGTACAAGGTTTAATTGAAATAATGCTTTGAGTTTGAGATTTTGAAATATTCTCTCAGTCTCTTCCGTTCTTCTCCATAGGTACCCACGCTTTGGAATGGGCAACTAGCTTCATATTTACTGACTGACCGACTTTTTGACAATTTTTTACACAAGTGCCTGTAAATGGTTTAATTGAAATAAATGCTTTGAGTTTGAGTCTCATTTTTGAGGTTTATTGTGTTTTGAAAATAACCGTGGATAGTAAACGATATTCATAATGAAAACTTCAATTTATTTATAAAACAGATTTCCTAAATCGATATACTTAGTAGGAGTTATACCCACTTACTATATAAACGTTGTATAGCGTCTGTATAGTTACACAACGCTTTGTTTTCTTCTATCGAAAGCCAAATTAGTGACGACTGGCAGAGAGAGATACGGTGTGTAACTATTCATCTGATATATTACGTGTATTATTAGTAAGGGGTTAGAGTAAAAATTTAATCAAAATTATCTTTAATAGACTATGTATTTACGCTAATTTGAAACTACAACATAAATATTTATATCCGATCAATACAAATAATATTTGATTGTTAATGGTTAAATCAAAATTGGTCAGTTTTGAATAGGTACCTAAATGATTAAAAAATATTAAAACGATGTTTCACTGCGTTTTAATCACATCACTAGTAGAGAGTGTGGCAACATATTTTAACGAAATAACACTAAAAAGTGTCATTTTATTGCAGGCACTGCAGCTAATTAAAAGTCAGACCATAGGAAAAAAAGGGGGGGGGCAGTCCAAAAAGAAAAGATATAACTTTGTTAAATACCCAAGAGTGAACATAATCTGAAGAATCTGAAGAAACCCATATTTTTATTCTTTCTTTGTTTTATAGAAAAGTCCAAAAATTTAGATTTATATGTATTTACACGCTAACATACCGACTAATGCTTTCAAAGATAAATGGTATCATAAATGTACAAACAAAGACGCAGCTCCCTTTAGCCAGTAGGTTAAAGGTATAACCGCCTGTTCTTACTATACATTAATTATTACAATATTAATAAAACATTGATTTCTTCATTTTACGCTTTATCCAACTTTAAATCAACAACAAGTTTAAATAAGTCAAGTAGTTTTTCATGCGGACTGATTTTTTCATTTTTGTTTGAATTTACGAGTCATTTATCAAAGGTTAATTAATTTATATTTTACATATTCAATATTATTCATTCAATTTATAATTTACAAAACACAATTTAAGAATTCTCCATAGCACGACTAATTAAGCTCATTTAAAAAATATAGTAATCTTCGCTCCCCCATCTGACGCCAAGCCATGAGCCTTGATATCGGTATTTACAATTATTTTCGTGAGTGCAGACATCCAATATAATCATACTTAGGGCTGATTTTTCAATCGACAGGTAATTTTTATTCGAGGAATAAAATTGACGTCTGACAGTTTTTGTATGGAAGAACTGTCAAAAATTCAAAATTATTCCTCCAATAAAATTATCTCGCATGGAAAAATCAGCCCTTTATACATTTATTTCCGTGACACTACTAAACAACTACAAAAATAGATATTAAGCAAACTGTTCAAAATTGCAAATTAATTGATTATGATATACCGGGTGACTGGGGCATTGACGCGCAACCTTTTACCATGGATTCAGTATTTGATTCTGACCCTCCTTTTGAATTTTTCATCGGTTTGACGGCGTAGATATTGTACTTTAGGTACAGCAATTTTTTTTTAAATAACCAACTAAAAAGTTCAACGCGGATACGTCCAGAATTATGAACTAAAACCATGGTGTCAGGTTGCGCTTCGATGTCCGTGTCACGCTGTATGTAAAGAAACAGTCAGTCTCGTGTATGAGCTGGCAAAATCTTATTTTATTACCGTAACATTATAAGATCATGCAATTCATGAGCGCGCGTGGTCTTTAGGCCGGTTTTAGTGCTTGACCGACCGTCGGTGCGTACCATCGTTCCTGACGATACGCGTAACCGATCGTCAGTTTTTAATGTTCAGTGCTCTCCTGACCAACCAAACTGGCCGGACTGATACCTATAAAATCAAACAATATTATTGAAGTTTTGAACTAGTAGGTTTCATCCTTTTTACGACGATACGCGCATCATCCGTACGGTCGGTCCACCGATCGGTGTAGCACTGAACGCGTTAATATGTATCCATAGCGCGTCGGTCGACCGACGGCACGCATGCGGACGCGCTTGACCGACGGTCCTCGTACGCAGTGCGTAGCAATATACGCGTGCATACTGTCGGTCGAGCACTGTCACGACTTGTGAATTTTCATACAAATGACAAGCGCGACCGACGTTCACACCGACGGTCGGTCAAGCACTAAAACCGGCCTTAGTTCTGTTAAAGGTACACTGTGTATATCTGTATGAGTGTCAATGCTTATACGAAAACAAGTGAACAGTGCGAGCTCGCGCACAATAACAATGTACATGTCCATCGCCCTCTGCTAATCTGCAAGATCTCTATACATTTTTAAGAAGTATATCAATCAACATACTGTATTATGTATTATTAAGTAAAATAGACACCAAAAATCTTAAAATGCTGAACTACGTTACAAAGGTAACTAGATATTTGAAGACGGAGAATATTTTGTTTTTTCTACATTCGTTACGGTTTTGTGTGAAGACTCATAGCTGAAGTGTCACTGGAGGATAAAAACAACTGCGCCGCCGATGCTGGCCGGATGAACTTTCTCGCGACAAAATGTTCGCCGTCAGCCGAGCGCCTTAAGTATTAATTTCGCTGAGCCACATTTTTAATACAGTCAATAATGCTAATTATTAGCCGCACCCGCATACATGATCTATTAGTAGCATGAAATGTACCGCAGTGTCACAGAAAGTTACGAACTTCCGTCCGTCCGTGTCCGTTGTAAGATCGGGTGGCATGTACTGAGCTCGAAAGCGGCCGCAAGCGCGAGGTGGTCGGAGCCATACATGTGGTTGGGCAGGCGGCCCAGTACCTCGCATTCCGCCTGTGTAGGCAACCGCAAGCGTTCCACCAGGCTTAACTGACTGCAGCGACTGAAACATAACATTATTTATGTTAAGCTGAGCAAAGTAATCCTAAACAGCCACCTCAGGTCGGGTCCAAAAGTATCAGATCTGATGACAATATAAACAAATGGATCTGCTGTGGATGCCAATTATTTGTGGTGCCATTTACAAGATTTTGCTATTTGAATACTTAATAAACCCCAAATTCTAATTTTAAACCATCTTAGCATTTTGCGGCCCCCAGACGTAATAATCATTTCATGAAAAGCGTCTAACGGGCCTCTGTGATTTGGTTTCGGACCGTCGTACGCCTTGTATGTTTAAAATAACAATAAAACTTATATTGTCTCGATTAGTGTCTTTCAATGGGTTAAAGATGTTTTTCATGTTTGATAATTTAAGCTAATTTTATAACCTCAATAAAATTGTCGTCGATGATTTTTCAATGAGGGTTTTCGTGAAGATTTGCGACACCAGTTGGCACCACTGTGACAAGAGGTCTTCCAATATAAAATATTTGATGACGTTCATCATTCGATTCATTCATTCGTTCATCATTCAGTCATGACTTGGTCATGACCAAGGAACTTATAATGCTAACGTCATGACTAAAGAAAATATAGGCTCTTTGACAGATGTCTGGACCTGACGTGCCAGTGCTGCCACCTGGCGAACGTCATTTCAGAAAACCCTCATTACTATTAATATATATTTAATCTTTATTTATATTTAATCTTTTAAGTTGGACAGCCTTTTGAGCTGCGTCAGCTATCTTTGTTTTGGAGCGCAATATTGTGTTTCGAACACGATCCGTTACTTTAACGCCTTGTATGTTATTCAAACAATAAATACTGTCTGAAAAACTGGTGAGGTATAAAGTTGGAAACGGTTTTAACATGATACTTTACTTACTTCAGATACTTTTGGTAATGATTGTAACATATTACACAACTTACCTAAAATAAATATAGTCGACGGTGACCCAATAGTCCTGGAAGGTGGTGGCGCAACAGCGGCTGTCGTAGACCGAGCCGAGCTGCAGCGTGTGGAAGATGTCGCTGTTGTTGAACATTATACTAAACTGGTCCACCAGCGAAGCGCTACGCGCGCATGCCGGCGTCTCCGGGCAGTTCTCCGAGTTGTATAGCTAAGGAACACATATTATGATATAATTACAAAATAACATCGATAAATTTGTGAAGGTTGCGGGAAGCACAGGACCGGTCGCCGTAGCAATGCTTGGGGGAGCTCTGTTATTTATTATTATTGTCATACACCTCACCTAGGGGTTAGCCAATTTATTGGCCACTTAAGAGATAAAAAAGAATGCCGCCCAATCCATGGCATCCCGAACCAAATTAAATGTTTGCCTGTCACAACCAATCCTAGTATATTTGGAGGAGAATTCAATGCTCTTTCTATATTACTAACAATTTTTTGCATGGAATTTTTGAGGTAAGTTTAGAGACACCGACAGGCAGTGATACAGTCACATGAAAGCGACGAGCGCGAGTTTTTAAAATGAAACACGTAGATATTATAAGCGAACGCATGTGTGGCGCACCTTAACTTCACTGAAGCTAGTGTGGCGGCCTTGCTGTCTGTTCAGGAACACGGACAAGTGCTGGCAGTTGTCAGTCACACCTATCCGCCTCCAGTCTGAACCATCTCGGAATGGGCCTGCACTGTGAATTCAAGTAAATTAGTTCATAAGTTCTCCCGTTTCTGTGTTCGTAGCGATGAAGTCGAAGCGCAATTTTAAAAAATTCAGCGTTTCTATATTAACAACATTTATACAGGATGAAATTGAAAACTTACGACAAATCGAAATAGGAGGTGCAGTGGCGGTTACATAATCATAATAAATTGTCATTTCACAAATCTAAGGCGATAATTAAGTAGGTAGGTACACGATATTTTTCAAGAATTTGTCTTGAAAAAAATCGTGTAATTATCGTCTTAGACAATGCTTACTAAGTTATGAAGCCTTCAAGTAGACACGAATTATGGTCGTTTCAGATTTTTTTTTTCAATATTTTCAAATCTAATAAGAAAATTAAAGTATCAATTTTAGGGCGCGCCCGATAAGCAATCCGTTCACCGCAGAGTTTACAACATGAAGCAAGTTGACAACGTGTTGTACTAGCGGTATTTACCTAATTTCGACCGTTCCTATGAGAAAAAGGGCGCGCGACGTTGCCAAATCGCTCGCCTACGCGCACGTATGTGTATCCCTTTTCTTAATAACATGCTGTAAAGAGTCTAAAGGAGAATGCCATCAAATATAGGACGCCCTGTGCCAAACGAAAAGTCCGCTGTCAAAACCATAACTAGTGTATTTTGAGGCGAGTTTAATGCCCTTCCTATATTGCTAACTATTTTTAACATGGATTCCCGCAATTCGTATTTATTGGCCATTTACCTACTTAATATTTTGAGATTACGTTCGAGAAAAAGACGACTGAACGATGACGATGAATGATGGAGGCATCGTTAAGAATTATTATACTCAAAGACGTTACGCTACGTTATGGACAAGCACCTGAACGTTTTCGTTAATAAGGATTTTAATTATATTTAAAGAGTTCAGATGAAACCAATATTGAAAGTAATGTCATCCGTGAGGGCGTCCCAGAACATACATTACGTCACAATAAAAGTTTTTTTATCTGTCCTCTTTTCTATTTATGCTTAAAATGTATTCATAACATAATTTAAATTAATACGACGCAACGCGTGACCTAACGATTTTTTGACACATAAAAATATACATCATTGTAAATCGGTAGGTACTTACAAATGATCTTTTTCATTTAAATGATTGTTGGTAGGTACCTATATTTTTACGCAGTAGCAATATTCGGAAATGAAGTGCAATCGCAGTGACATAAGAGAAAATACCTACGTACAAAAGTAATTAAAAATACTTTTATTTTTGATGTTCTAAATCCGGGAATCTTTTTCATAACAAAAACGTAAATGCAATTTAAAAAATAGATGAACTACATTTAGTTGCGACCCGCTCCCTCGCAAGTTGGTACGGTCCCATGGCATTCTCCTTTACTTAATCGCACGTTGAATTAGATATTTTAATTTTTCGCGCCTATTTAATTTCATCCTGTATAAATAAATATATGTTTTATTCAGTATTAAAATGCATAATTTTAATACATAGTCTTGGAGATTATTTACAAAGGTATAATAATGTTAGATGCCTGTACTAGGATAAACCCGTATCACAGGCAAAAGTATTTTTTTCTTTATACATTTTTAAATAGAAAAGAACTCGTTATTATAACACTTGTGACTCAATTTTATTTTTCTTTTAGTCTTTGATGTGTGACCACCCATGTAATACATTAAATACATAGTTCAGTATTATGATTGTGGATATCTATATCATCATCCTACTCAGTAAATATTACAATACATAGAAACATGGCATACCTAACATGTCCCCTATCTAACAATTTTATAACAGCGCTGTCGGGTGTGGAATTCAAATCGCCAGTCAATATTATAGGATGGTGTCCCGATCTGTAATCAATAGAAAATGTACTGATGTAATAACATGTGAGAAGAGCGAGTCAGAGGTCATCAAATAGCCAAGTCATCATCTACCTGCCTTTTCCCAACTATGCTGGGGTCAGCTCCCAGTCTAGCCGGATGCAGCTGGTTACCAGTATTTTACATAGAGCGACTGTCTATCTGACGTCCACAACCTGGTTACTGGGTAATACGATACAATGCGTACCACGAAAGAAGAGACTTGACCCCGCCTCCCCCGCTCTTTCCGCCGCCCCTATGACGTCCGGTCCCGTCCCGCACTCAGACCTCATACCGCTAAAGATACCTAAAATCGTGTACTGCGCATGTCAAACCACGTGGTGTGTCAAGTATCTTCTTTCGTGGCACGCATTGTACCCCTTGGTAAGACTGGTTGTCAGACTTTCGGGCTTCTGACGGCCCGTAACGACTGTCGAAGATCCACGAATGACAGCCGGGACCAACGCAATAACGTGCTTTCCGAGACACGGAGGGGGTCTTGGTATGTAAAGATGGTCACTGATCCACGGACCAACCGCGGCAAGCGTAGCTTAACCTGATCGATCGACCCGTGCGGCTGTTATTACTTGGCCACAAGCCCCTCTAACAAATAGCCAAGTAGTTGGGAAAATGCTCAGCAAAGTACTTACACGTCATCAAAGTCACGTTTACAGTCCGTTCACAGTAATTTTACCTCTGACAGCGGCAACCTAACAGCAACCTTATGGTAACGATAATAAAAATCAAAATTATTTTGACAGACTTGTCAGTGGCAGCAACCCAATAGCAACCTTATTGGAATGATAATAAAGATCAGTGTGATTTGGACAGTGATGCAAAATCAGAGGTAAAATAAACGTGAAAGGACTGTACAAAAATTTTGTGATACTAGCCCACTAGTATCACAAAATTTTTAGCACGAACGAGCGGAGTAAAAATGTCGTAAATTCGAACGATTAAGTTGAAAAAAGACGTTTCACACATACGTATTTACTTAGTTTTAAGACTTGATTCATATCTATGGGTGATACTAATTTTGCTACACGTAAAAATTTGAACCAAGATCCAGATAGGATCTATTCTATTTTGAATTCCAAAAATCTTTCGTATACGCGGCGTCGTTGAAATTTTGGCCCGACGGTGTACTGGATCATAGGTTACAATCATTCGTCCAACGTATCATGAGCCCCGAACACGTTCCGTAAACGTTCGTTACGTATGATATTGATTTAACTTTATCTAAAGTAACACGGTTGTGGATTTAAATCCGGGCAGACAATATGTAAATAATATGACATTTTCAATTCTAAGTTTATCTTGGACATTACTGATATCTGTGAAGAAATAACATCGTGAAAAAGCCTTTTTTTTAAATACTTTTGGTTAATATACGATAAAAATCGCCATAGTACACACGGCTACACGCTGTAAAAAACCATTATAAGCTGACTTCTGATTGTACGAAAATTCTGTACAATGCGAGTTCAGTTAAAACTGGAAATCATAGGTTGATGTGTCGCCGTGTGTATCTCGTGCCTTCTCTTCTTTGTCCTGCAGTGAACTGAAAAAGGCTAATTATAAAGTGACACTTACTCTCTCCCATTATCAAAGAAAGCGAAGCGGTCGATCTCAGCTAGGAAGACCTGCATCTGCGCCAGCCTCACGTCGGTCCTCTTTGGGTTATACAGCAGGTGCGTGGTGGCGACCACCACTGCCGAGTGGGGCAGTTCGTGGGGCACCAACTTCACCATGATCCCGATGTTGTCGCGGTTCAGGATTGGAAGCTCGGGCTGGTTGAATTCCACCTACGGAAGGACAAGTTTTGTAGATTCATAACAGGCGCACGTGTGTAACTAGATATTTCAATGCATACGAAACAAAAGGAGTTTGTTACAACGCTACAAGGTAATTAGCCATGTTGTTTTGTCATTACAATTACTGTGACAGTTTCACAGAAACAAAAAAAAAATCTATTAGCGCAACACTGTCATTGTCATTTAGGCACCAAACGATCCTCGTAGCACTCTAGGTTCAAAGCATTGGCATTCTGTAGTTTCTGCCTACCCCTAAGAAAATAATTTTATGTAGGTATCGCGCTTAAACTAAACCTCAGCGCTTAAACTAAAGGCTCATAAAATTATCAAGGTAAGATTGGTTCTCCTTGGAAGAGGCGTAGGGGCGTGGAGATTGGCACACGTAGAGAGGGCCAGCAGAGAGGATGAAATCGGGCCGTGGATGATGATGATATCAGCAATACTTGCTTTATACCATGCTCAAATCGTAAGCGAATTATGCGAATAAACAGTCGCCACGGTGTAACGCATTAGCAGGTTTATGTAAATAAATAGGTCGCTGATTAATCATTATTATTGCAAAACTGTACGCTATTACAGACGGACTAAAAAAAGCATTTTTATTGAAAACAAGTGACCGTCAAAATGGACAACATTAGGAATTTCCTAATAATATACATATGTGTTATATAAATATCCTTATGATACTAATGTGTCTTTATACATCCTTCAGATCCAAAATTATTTTTGCATATCATATCATGCGTTCTGGTGTCGGATATCCTAAAATCTATGTTCTATATTTGTTTTGTGTACTAACATTAGCTCTTAAGTATTTTCGTGTTACTAACAATTATGGAGAAATCTGAAATAAATTATTATTATTATTTCCTTTATTTAACTAGTTACACATAAATTATATTATATTATATTATATTATTATTATTATAGCCCAGTTCTTGAGTAAGGTTATAGGCTATGTAACATCACGCTACGACCCTTAGGAGTCGAGCAAAAAAATAGTCAGAAGGAACGCTAAGCGAAAATAGCATAGAAATAAGAGCTCGGGCGGGCAATGCGATGCGACGTGCTAAGGGGAACAAGAAACTTCACGTGTACGAAGTTGCGGGCATAAGTGAGCAGCTTATAAATATCGCAACTCGCTAGAATAAGGACATTCAGAACATCATAACGTGTCTTTCCAAAAAGGGGAATCCATAGTAATAGGAGTAAACCTATTGAGTTATTGACATTAACCGTGGACAAATTTAGACAGGACTGCTACTAAAAAAAATTCTAATGGAAAAAAACCCAACAGTTTGCTCAACCTGGGAGTCGTACCCTAGCCGCGCTTGCAAGCATAATACTGCCCACCTGAGCCTAAAGTACAGTAATAGGCGTTTTGGTGGGTTTTGAGTAAAATACATATTCTGAACTGCTCCTAGAAAGGACCATAATGTTTGTTGCCAGCAAAATACAGGCATAGTAGGCTTTCGAGAGCAAAAAATCAAGGGTTTAGGGTAATTTGCAGGTGTGTGTTATATACTATCGCCTGGCATCAGCATTGCTTCGATCGCTTCCCACTGCAAGATTAGTTCCACACACAGCATCAGCGTAATAGAATCCGAAACAGAAAGATCTCAAAGTTCACCAATCAAACGAAACGAAACACGTATCAGATAACAGCAGAGCATAACATACAATACAATAGCATACATTTATCCGTAGATAAAGATTACATTCACATTTGAATCCTCATGTGCGCATAATTAAGTACTATCAGATACTGCAATAGAATAATGAATGTGCCGCGTTGATAATGAAACGCGCGACTTGGTGACAATGGTGCTATAAAACTGTCAGCTGTACTAGTTATCTCTGCGACTGTATCGGATAAGGTCGCAGCTGAATAGAAAGGTTAGGTCAAGCTTTATTTCTGGAATATACATTGTCAATTTTAGCATTCAACATTCTGAGGAAAATGTACACTCAATGGCCCCAATTTCCTAATGATCTCAGTGACCTCACGCATGAGTATTGGAATAATATAGCGCACAGCATGGATACAGGAGATGTTTCCACTTATCTTATATCTTTACATACGAAACAGATCCCTGATTAAGTGGCTAATTCACGGAGTGACGCACAGCTTTAAGTACTAAACTAATACAAACGTTCCCGGAAGGGTGTAGAGGTGCTTATAAAAACTAGTTTTAAAAGTACGAATATATATTTATTTGGAAATCATTCCTGTTGTGTTGGCCCTACTAGCATAAGCTTTTATGTCACATCACAGAGCTGGATCATTTTTCATTGACTTGAGTTGCTCCCGCACTAAAACTGTTTCACATTTTTAGGTTCTTTCTTCGGGATTAAGCTCACTTTTGTACCGCCTTTTACACCGTACGTATTATATTTGTAACGTGTGAGCCTTTACAAAAGCGGCTGAGATACGGTGCAACTTGGGAGAAGCCTATGTCCAGCAGTGTAATGCGACGTTGTGCGAGGTTGAGTTGATTGAATGCTTGTACTTACACTGACATGCCCCTGCAGATTGAACATCGAGCTCCTGAAGTAAATGGCGCAACCATCATGCCGGAACCCAGTCTTCTTCTTGAATATCTTGGTGTAGCCGATCTGCTCGAATCTCGAGAAGAAAGATTCTAAGTGCGACGATTGTACTTCTTGTAAACATAGTATCTGAAACACATCAGCGTTCAAGTTATTACTCTCATCTAAACAGCGATTTTAGGTTCAAACTAAGGATAAAAAAATGATCGCAACATGGCGGTTTCGACCCTAGCAGCAGCATCAAGTCATGACTACCAGTTAGATGTATTGTCATTGTAACTTAATGAGTTTACAAATTTTGGATTTGATAGCCCAAGAGAACGTGTTCAAAAATTAGCTTGCAATATTTAACTATATCATCAAAGCTCTCATACAAAAAGATTGTGAATAAGAACGTACATCGGGTGACAAACTGGTGATTTCATCGAAGAGGCGTGCAGCCCTGGATTTCCACTTGAGGTCATGCGGCGAGCAGTTAGTGTACAAATAGGGGTGGCACTCCAGCAGGTATTGAGCTAGCAAGTTGTACGACAGCACCTTGAACTTGAGCGTCGGACCTGCGGAAACCAGTCCTTCGGTAAGCAGTGACTGTGATCAGCTTTGAAATGAAATTTATTTGCCAGAATATAGGTGCTTACATGATATGGTAATATAATTTTAGTTTCACTATATTCGACTTATCAGTCGTGCAAATATTTCTAGTACATGCATAATAATATCATTTAATGTCATTAGTCATACACAATATACACATCATTGTCATATATAATAGAATTTAGTCTTGCTTCGATTAATATTAGTTAGGAACATTAATAACATTATAAAAAATAATTATTAAAATAAGTAACTACTTAGTAAATTAGCTATTTTTAGGAATAAAATTATATTTTATGGTTACGACAATTCATCAATAATTAATTTATAAATGCGGCTTCAGAAAATTTTTATGTAAGTACAAGGACAATTTACACTTTAAATTTTTCATCGTAATTTCAGCGATTCATAGAATACACCTTCCGTACCGAAATAGTCTTCGAGTAAAATGGCTGTGTGACATACGGACAGGACGAAATTTTAACAGTTCCTTTTTTGCCATATGGCTTCCATATGCTATCCATTCCATATTTACCATATGGCTGCTATTATTCTTAAATAAGACGCAATACATTACGTATTGCGTCTCATTTAATGAAAATAGCACGAAAATTTCGACATCTCCCAAACCGCACTGTGCCCGCATAGTGGGTTACGTGCCACTTCCTGTGTCTCAGTAGGGGGACATTATAGGCTGATTGTGCTAAGCAAGAAAATAATTTTAGAAAATTCTTACTGACGTCAGAGGTTTGTTTGGAACTAAGATTAAAAGGAATAGAACACACCATGCCTACTATCATGGCCGTCTCCTACAGTCTCCCACACCCTGAAGTCTGATGGTATATTAAGTGGCGCTCTTCTACCCTCGCCCGACGATGCCGTGTCGCCCGTCTGCAGCAGCCACTCCTCATTATTACCTGCCGTACTGAACAATAAAGAAATTATTTAAACATTTAATATTTATAAGTAATACACAATATCAATGTTTTCATTCTAAAGGCGAGTTTCCCCTGTGCTTCAGGCTGAGAAATGCATGTATCTTTTTTACACGGAAAATAGTGTCATTTTAATAAAGTTAACATGATCTTACACTCAAGTAAGATTGGTTGAATAATCAAGAACCTGGGGGGAAAAGTTTTATAGCACTAAGTAGGTTTTAATAAGGAAAGGTTTTATTACAAGTTGGTGCTCTGAAATATAAAATAACATAAAACCTTTGAAATGGATGTTTGTTTTCAGGGATGTGTGAGATAAGTAGGCATTTATGCCTCTTAGAAACGTATTAAAGAAAAATAAATGAAACACTGATAAAGATTGCTTTTATTTATTTGATTGGATTACATAACAAATGTGTTCCGCAACTTTGCTTTGTATCAGCGTATGCAACCGGACACTCAACACAATAGTAACACAAACTTTAGGGTGTTTGCAGGTCCTCTGAACGAATGGTACAGTCAGTGCTTTTATTATCTGATACCCTGCATTCATGGTAGATGTGGTAACGCCTTAAGCCTCATTTTCTTACAACATGGTAGCAGAGCAAGAACGACTGC
Organism: Luperina nickerlii; assembly: GCA_963855955.1. Lineage (NCBI taxonomy): Eukaryota > Metazoa > Arthropoda > Insecta > Lepidoptera > Noctuidae > Luperina > Luperina nickerlii. The sequence goes on from OY979662.1 coordinate 27,409,798, forward strand.
TAAGCATCGGGTCTTAGATTCAACTTCCCGGTCGAGCAATTGGATGTCTCGATTTCGAATTCTGGAGTTTTTCAATAACATTGGCGAAATGTGGGTGTCTTAACCTTTGCCTATGATACGGTACCCCTTGTTATTATATAGTAGGGTATGACTACTGAGATGGCAGCTATCACAGAATAGATGTATCAAAGAAGAGGACATGCTGCACTGCACCCAAATAAATATAGTGACACAGGACTGACGGTGGTCGTTATTATTGTCAGTGATTATTGTAGAGAAAATAAATTATCACATATTTTATTATTGAAAAACAATACTTACCGGTCTATCAGCCTTTGCCATAATAGTGCCAGTTAAAACGTTTCGCAACACAAAGTCCAAATCAAGACAGTATAATAATTATATTTTATATTATAATACTTATATTTCAACCACATAATGATTTAATATTTAGATCTGAGGCAGATATTAGTGTCAGTCAATAAAAACTATGTTTAAATTAAATAAGGTCGGAACCCTAAAAATCACAGAACTAGAAATGGATAACTTGAACTATTAGGCGTGCTAAACACTCGTTCGGTTCAAAATCATTCTGCACAGCCCAGCGGCAAAATCAAAAAATATACATACATACATAAACTCACGTTACTTAACGGGAAAATTCCAAGTTTCTACCTAATACAACTCAAAAGATATAGACAGCGGAGACTTAGTACCTAATAGGGTCCTGTTGGCGCCCTTTGAGTACGGATATTAATGTGGACACAGCACCAGACAAAAGTGATAGAGGATTGGATGATTATCATCATCTATTAACCTCGAAAGGGTTATCAGTTTATCACCCCCACACACGTATTACTAGTAGAGTTCAATAGTCGTCGTTTAATTGTTTTAAAAAAGGTAAAACGAAGGTTGTCGTGTTCGGATTTTCATAGGACTTTTTTGTTGAGTTCCTAGAGGTAAGAAGATAGTTAAATTAAAAAATCGACTTCTTTCTCTTATTAGTTTCTGAATAAATCAAACTCAAAAGTCATTTATTCAAACTAGGCTGAGAATCGGCACTTTTCGAACGTCAAAATATAAAAGATAGTCCCCCAAAAGGCCCACCCTTCACCACCCTTTGGGCGCATTATGTCCAATTCGCAAAATGTCCAGTGGGCTCAAAATGTCTAATTCTCAAAATGTCTCCTCGTGCTTTCGCTGGGGAGAAGAAGTGGCGCTACAAACTGTCCAGCAGCACAGCTGTCTGTTCAGTTAGAAAATACTTGATTGTATACAACACTAGGTATGCAAAGTTATTAAAATTACAGGACACAGAACATTAAATTAACTTATTTGCCATATTTCAGCTAGCCACGCCAATATACCAACTTATACAATAAAAACCCTCCAGAGCAACTGGAAAGATTCGCAACTGGACAGTTTCGCAGCTGGACAGATTAGCAACTGGACAGAGTACAGTCATGAAAAAATAAGTTTATAAAACATAGGGATTAAATTTTAAAAGTGTTTATTCAAGTAAAGACAATAATAATATAACACAAAGGCACGACAATAGAATAAGACGTCTACAAATAGATATATACATATATGTATATGTTACGGGCAACGTGATTAACGGTTTTTTTTTACGTTAAATATCCGTGAGTAATTTAATTATGTCTAGGGTATGCTAATTTGATGGGTCTAGTTGTTCAGACCGAAGCTTAAAAAGAGCCCTTGCCCTCTGGAGCAAGTCGCTCACTTTCCTATCTCGACCACTTATTCATAACTTTCATTTTCCCAACTCATCTACTTTAATTATATCATGGACTGTACACGTTCTGTCCAGTTGCTAATCTGTCCAGCTGCGAAACTGTCCAGCTGAGAATCTGATGTCCAGTTGCGAATCTGTCCAGTTGCTCCAGAGGGAATAAAAACTATACATACTCAAGCAAAAAAAAATTGATCAAAATTAAAAATGTAAACAAAACTTACTACATACCTAAATAAAAGCCTCCAGGGGGGCTAAAAAAGGCCGCTTTGGCAGAATCATAAAAGGATAACATTATGAATAAAAATGGACAGTTAACTGTTAAATTAATCGTATCAAATCCTATTGGTGAAAGATTTTTCAGTATTTTTTTATTGTCTGTGCTAAAATACCAATCAATCCAAATCCAATCCCAATCTCTTTGGTTATACCTACGTAGTGCAGCGAAAAAAGAAAAACATGGACTTCTTCGCCTTATTATAATTCATAATGTTTTCCTTTTATGATATTGCTAAAATGACCTTTTTAGGCCCTCAGGAATAAAGGGCGGAATGTGGCCCAAGCGCGCTATGTGGTTTATTATCAAAATTAAACGCGAAACAGGGTTTTCTTTTTGTTGTAAAACCTAAAATTTTATTCGAATCTTAAATGCGAATGATTAATTAACAAAAAAGTGAGTTAACTTTTTAAAATTTACATTATTACAAAAAAAAGACATTAAGCTCTAAGTTTAAAAAAAATGTTTTACAACAAAATAAAGCTATGGTACTTAAAATTAATAGCGGGTATTTCCACCTCTGGCCCTGATGACCGCCTGCCTGCATGCGATCAGGCATGCTGTGGATATGTTTTTAATGTCCACATGGGGTATTTCTAGGCGGCCACCAGAGCGGTTTTCAATTGACTGATAGTCTCTGGTGGGTTGGGACTGGATCGTATGCGTCTTTTCAGCATATCCCAGACATGTTCTATGGGATTAATGTCTGGGCTTCGTGCCGGCCACTCCAATTTAGTCATTCGCACCTCCGACAAGTAATCATCCACGCAACGTGCTGTGTGAGGTCGGGCATTATTTTGCATTAAGATGAAATCTTCGCTACCGATGAATCCCATTAATGGTAAAACGTGTTCCTGAAAGATCTCTTCAATGTATCGCACTGCCGTTAGACGACCTGCAACTACTGCCAACGATGTGCGTGCGTCGGAACACATCCCTCCACAAAGCATAACTGATCTACCATGGAAACTGACGGATTGCCTAGTGGTTATTGGCAGAAACCTCTCCCCATGCCTTCTCCACACACGTTCGCGGCCATCTGGACCTCTCGAGGCCACTCTGCATTCGTCAGTCCACAGAACTTTACTCCACTGCTCATGAGTCCAATTTGCGTGTTCGTGAGCAAACCGAAGTCGAGCTACACGATGGTGCCGGAGCAGTTCTGGACCTCGAGCTGGTCTTCGAGCACGCAGATCCCGTTCCTCCATTCTCCTTCTTATTGTCCGCTCACTTACATTGACCCCTCTTGCCGTTTGTAGCCGCTGCCGTATTTCGACCGCAGTAAGGAACCAATTTCTCAAAATTGCGTGAGCGATAAATCGGTCCTTTCGCGCTGAGAGTTGTACACGGTACATTTAAAGTTTCAGCAATCTCTTGCTGTGTTTGCCCCTGACTCCGAAGCAACACAGCTTGAGCAACTTGAGCTGAAGTTAGAGGCATTGTGTTCCGATTCTGGAAGCATAAATTAATACAGATTAATTAAAAAATAAAACAATAAAGATGAAATGCACGACCATTTGAATATCGAATTTTAACTCACCCGTGTCTTGTGCGTTCCATTAACGTAACTAACGTGTGTCACAGAAATTAAACAAACGATTTTTTTTTTTGTACTTACCCTCTTAAATGAAGGGCTTATTCCACTTCACTGAATTCAGACGTCTAAATTAGGATCCTAAAAAGAAGGCTAATTAGAAGCTTCTGATTACACTTGACTTATTTAGTTACTAATTCAGTTGCGAGCGCGCGACTGACGTATTGCGTGATGGCTCCATTCCTGTCAAAGCATCAAAAAATCGGTCTTCTCATAGACCTGGCCGTTGGCTCAATAACAATAAAGTAGTAGTAGTTAGTTTTTAAGTTGTCAATTTTCTTTTTAAGTGTTTTGATTGTTGCATTTTCGTCTATATTTTTGTAAATACTTAAAAGCACTTTCCATCCTTCCATTTTTATATTTTTATTTGAATAGTTTTTATCATTTTTGTTCCAAAGATATGGCATATCTTTATACAATTCTATTATATTAATTATATAATTACTTTTTCTTTCGGCGTCGACATCGTATACTGTCGTACCAACAAATTAAAAAAATACAAAAATTGCACGTCCTCTCGACTGCGAGAGGACGTGCAATTTTTGTATTTTTTCGCACCGCACCCGACACTGGGCGGGTGCGGTGCGACTAACGCATCTGAACGCTATTCCACCTTCCTTAAAGGCTTTCTAATTAGGAAGCTAAATGATTTAGTCAGTCAGAAGCCTCACTTCTTCCGATTTAGGAGGCTAATTAGGATTCTAACTTCCTAAATGCTATTTCACTTGACTGAATTTAGTTACTGAATCATTTAGGACGTCTGAATTCAGTGAGGTGGAATAAGCCCTTTAACAAAAACAATGTCCTAACAAACTGCCACTCGAAATGACAGGATGTCAAAATCGCCTGTTATCGGTTTGTTTAAGTATGGGCCACATTCTGTGCCGCTAAGTGTATTTATGCAATGTTGGGTTCTGTTCACATAGCTGTCACTTGAAGTCACAAATGACATTTCATTTTATGTAAGTAGATCTTTTAAGACTTACATATTGCATGACCCATGCAGCATTAAGACCGATAAAAAATTGCCTCCTTTCTGCAACTGTTTCTATTGTTATACTCCTGCTGGTACACAGAACCTACTCAATTTAATGGAGATTAATTCTGTACTTTTCAAAAATTGATTTACCGCACTAGAAACGAAAAATACATCAAAACATTTAAAAAAAAATCCCGTTAATCAACTGTGAAACCTGAAAACATTGTAGCTTGCGAAAAAATCAATTATTCGAGTAAATTTTTTTGGGCATGGAGGAACCCTGCTATTAATAGCTCTTATATTCAAAGTAGTTTGATTATAATTAATAAAAAAATAACTAATATAATACCTATCTATTATTTTAAAAATATGGATATTTTGAGTTCACTTTCATAGAAAAAAAATGAGATAAACGGCCTTCTTCGTCATAGACGTCGATTTCAAATAATAGTCATCGGCGTCGATTTTTATTTTCATTTTTCTCCTTACCTTTAAGTCCCATGAAAATCCGGCCACTATAAGCTTCGTTCCACTTTTTAGCATTTTGTTAGTCTAATTGCACTTGACTAGGTATACTAACTCACACAAAAACATACCTACATCACAGAATACTAAAACTATATTTTATTTTGCTAAAACTATGTATGTTCCTCAGGAAAAAAATTGTTTGTGAAATAAGTGTCAACAAAAACCACATAGGTAGGCCTAACTTCGAAACTGTTACTAATGAACTGAGTATGTTAGACTGTGTAACTTCTATAAATAACGAAAGGAACAAGTAGCCTACCCTGTAAACATACCTCAATAAAGCGTGTGTCGCGACGAATATGATCAATATTAAAGCCATGAATAGCACCAGGTTTATTACTGAGCTGCAAGAGAAACAAAGGCAGACTAAATAAAAAAAATTGACACCGGTAGCGAAAACAAAACACTACAGATGCATACTACAGCTATCAACCTTAAACGATAATTACAAACTTAAACTAAAAATTACAAACTTCCAAAAAGATATAGTGTACACCAACTATATTATTTTGTGTGTAATTTAATAAGTATGTTACTGAAATAGCAAGAGAACTTTAAAGATGGTGTACCACAGGGCAGTATTATTGGTAACACCCTGTTTCTTCCACAGAATGGTTTTTTTAAGCCGACTTGGGATTCTTTACTAATGTCCTAGAGAAAAATGTTAAAATGAAAGGAACCATGGGCAACATATTTAAGAAATAGAAATACCATTTAAAGGGAATGATAGTGACTTTTTATTAAGCGATTCGAAATATAGAGGCTTCGTGTAAGTATAAATTTACGATTCATCAAGATTTATACTGAGTAACGGATAAATAATTACTTTTGCAGACAACACCGCCATTAGTTTACTAGCATAGCCTGGGAAGTAGTAAAAGATTTTATGGAAACCTTTACTTGCCTCACTGCGATACCTCGCGATCGTGCTTTAGCTCGCTACCTCGATGTCACCTCCATGTAAAATAAATGCATGCTAATAGACACGCACGCACATGTCAGGCATCAAGGTAAACCTCGTGACCCCTGCCTGCGTGACTATTAGCCTGCATTTGTTTTACATCGAAGTAGCGAGCTAAACCACAACCGCGAGGTTTCACAGTGAGGCATCTTCGGCATGTAATTACCCTTAGAAAAATAATAGGTACTTAGAAAACATGAAAGATACCGAAATAACAAATTTCAAGAATACGTTCATGCATACTATCATCTAACATACTCATACATACAAAAATACCATATACACCCATTATACAACTCGTGGAAGTAGAAGCTGTCTATCAAACAAATCACTCTCCCTCAAAACAACAAAGCCAAAATAGTGTTAAGTGTGGTAATTAATATCATTTTCAGTTTGATTAAGTTGAACAATTACATTTTTGCATCACAATAATTATTAAGAATAGGAACAGCCGAACTGTTCTGTAAAGATCTCACCGTGTAAATTATGTGAAGTGAGCTGCCAATAGTGTCGATCCCTAGAATCAGGTGTAATGTCAGCTCACTTCAAGCTCAGGGGCCGTAATATGAAGTATTAATGCCATCATGATTCCAGTCCGAAACAGGGATAGTGCTATCGGTCATGTATAACTTCGTTTGCAAAGTCTCCTCCTCGCACTGGAATCATGAATCATGATGGCATTACAATTTCATAATACGGCAACTGTCCACCTAAGTTTTCACGGTGAGTTTTATTTTATTGAAAAATAATTATATTTTTAAAGCTCTTGATTTCGATCTCGCCTGGTGGAAAGCGATGGACGAGGTCTATGATGGAACGAGCAAGCCCAAAAGATTATATTTTGACGAGTCTATTTCGGCGAATAGACACAGAATAGACCAGCTGATGTAAAATGAACACCAAATCTTGAGTTTTGTCTGTATGCAATGCTGAAAAGCAGTCTTACCAAATAATTATGGGTCAATTTAGACGAGATAATAATAAATTAAAACAATGATCATTGAAATTCTTCCTGCACCCCCATACATCCTTGTAGGAGTTCATGAGGACACCCGCCAATCTATTTAACTGTGGAAATAATCAAATATTCTAATGACTTACACCTCGAATTGTCCTCCATAGCTTGCATGCGTAATCGACGGTTGCAACTGGTCACTCATTGGGTTGCGTTTCTTGCACTCATTAGAACCAAAAGGCGGTATTTTGATCTTCAACCGCTTCTTCCCGTGGCCGTGTCGTCGCAACTGAAGGCTCGAATGGAACTGTGCAGTTAGTATTATGTCCGCACGCTCTGTGCCACATGTCTTCCGATCACAATTCAAATGCGAGAATTTCCTCACATGTGTCTTGTTAACCTTCTCACATGTAAACACTAAATATCTGGAAAAACTATTCGTCAATTTCAGCATAGCTTTCTACGGATATGTCTTACATTTATATGAATCATATTTAAATTTTCTAGCCTAGCTACTAAAGTTTCCTATGAGCGTCCTGTACATGCATTACATTACATATCCTCGACGCGCTACTGTTATGCTTAATATATTTTTTATATTATTGTTGACATGAAATTTGCTCTGTTGTTAGTTTTGCATCCTGAAACAAAATCATTATAAGTTGAAATATTTTATAGTTTTAAATGTACCCCCAATGTCAGCATAAAAATGGTAAAAACTGATTTGATAGTAATTATAACAAAAATATGAATATGTTGCCACATTTATAGCTGTTTGTCATGCAGAATATCAAATATTGTTATAAGTTATTAGTTGTAAGTTAACATTTAGATTAAAAAAATCACTCTCAATGGACATACACGATTATTTGAAAACTAACTTCATGCAAACCATTTGTGTTTTTAAAAAGGCTAAGTAATACATTTCTTGATAGCCAATTGGTTATAGGCAATTGGTCAAGAGTATCCGTATTTCAGTAGAAAATAATAAAACTACACTGTTTTCTTTTATTACTGCAAGGGTTATTCAACTTCATGCAAACTATTTTTGTTTTTTATGAGGGTAAGTAATACATTTCTTTATTGCCAATTGGTTATAGGCAATTGGTTAAGATTAAGAGTACCAGTATTTCAGTAGAGGACAATAAAATTATACTGTTTTCTTTTTATTACCTACTGCAAGGGTTATTCAAATGCTTTAGCAGTTATTATTCTACCCTGACTTATTACTTGTAATTTTTTTTTTTAATGAAATCGTTTACTTTTACCATGTTTGTAAATATGTGAGCACCATGTATCTATCAGATAATTAATTTATATGTCATGGTTTCATTTTTAAGTCTTTTACCTATTGTGGTATATAATTTTATTTTAGGTGCATCGTGTTCACATATTATTATTATATAATTAATGTATGCAAAATTTTGTAAAATATTTTAAAAGAGTAACGGTGGAGTTTCTTGCCCGTTCTTCTCCATACGAAAACTACCTTTTGGAATGGGCGACTAGAATCAATTCTATTTGTTGTAATTTCTGACGTTCAAAAGTGCCTTTAATGTGCCTATTTGAAATAAATGCTTTGACTTTGACTTTGACTTCTAAAAATTTGAACAAACAATTGATGCTTATTGTAGAATTAAAAGGTTTTTGAAATATCATTTGGTCAAAAAATGGGCGAAAATTCGGCTCGACCGAAACTTGCATTCTTGAGCTAACTAAAGGTTATGATAGATTGCTACGACTGTCTTGTTGGTCTATGAGATTGTGAATACTGCATATTAAGTGATTATGGATACATAAGGGATTACTATCCACAACATTATGGTATGTTTACATTGTACTAGTAATTATACAATCCCAAATTTGATCAAAGTTTCAATCAGTCATGTGTGGAATGAGATAGGTAATATTTTATATCACTGATGATGAAGACGCCATTGAATAAGAATATTAAATTAAATGTCTTATTTACACATCTCTTTGCACATAGTATTTTTTTAATTAATGAATTTTGTGAAAGACAGTAGAGATGACACCATAAATATATAATTATGATAGGATCAAGAAGATAGTGATGATCAGTCTAATAAAACAAGGATGTATATTATAGCCATCAGTCAAAATTGGCTATAGCAGAAATCTATGACATTTCATAAAGGTATTTTATATTTGTATAAGATATGGCTCTTTTTGTCAGAATCCCGAAACTCTAATCTAATAGGAAATATTGAAACTAGTTACTAAAATCTACTAGTCTACAGCATGCTTAAGTTTTTGTTAAGTAAATGTCAGTGAGGCGGGGTCGCGGCAGACCACGTAGGAGATGGCGGGACGAGCTGGATAGGTTCCGTAAAAAGAGGAAGGAGGACGCGCGGGCTCGCGGAAGATGGAAGGAGTGGAGGGAGGCCTTTGATAAAAAGAAAGTAAATTAGAAATATTTGCACTAAAGTTTAGTTATTTTTGTGAAAGACTATTTCAATTTACAGAAGCTTTATTTACTATGCGTTTGCAATTTTGCACCAAAAAACATTAGACATATGAAACAAATCTGACAAATTGTTTTGTTGAATTTGAATTTGCACTATGTACTTACATGAAAGTGAGTAATTTTTTCTAGCTTTCAGGATGAGATGCTCTCACATTACAAAAATGTTATTGATTGGACATGTTTATATAGGGATTCGTCAAGTGTTCCAAGTCCCACTGCTGTTCGCAACTTCTCTATAGCTTGCGTTTAGCGTTTCCCAAATAATTTGTTAAGAGGCCTCTTACAGTCCACTAGCGCCGCCAATCGAAAAAATGTCATAACTCGTAAATAGAATCAAAAATACAAAATATGTTCTATTATTACTGTGGAAAAGGCAATAACGTAATTGTATAACACCTTATCAACACTTGAAATATAGCTGTTTAGCTAAATCGTGCATTCAAAACATAAACGGCCGTTTTTGTTACAAATGCACGATTTAGCTAAACAGCTATATTTCAAGTGTTGACAATGTGTTATAAAATTACGTTATTGCCTTTTCTACAGTAATAATAGACCACATTTTGTATTTTTGATTCTATTTACGAGTTATGACATTTTTTCGATTGGCGGCGCTAGTGGACTGTAAAAGGCCACTTAAACATCGAAACAAGTGGGTAGTTACACAATATGGGGCAAGCTTTATACAGAAACTGTATGATTTGTTATGAAATTGGTTTGTAAAACATGGCAAGACATTTAATTGTTAAACAAGATCCAACATGTTTTTATGTAAATGTTTCACCAGTGCAAATGCACAGTAAACTGATCTTGTTTTTTCCGCAATGTTCGGCCCTCCTTTCTAAACTGAGTGACTGCTTCATCCAAGGAATAGAAATGCCTCCCAGTTCTCGATAATGATAGATAAGAGAATAAGCTATGATCCAACTGTGGTGTAGTAAAAAGTATCACAACAAACATCTTTGTTTCATAATAGATAACAAGCGAAAAACGTAACTAAAACTATGACAAAATATATTCTGGCTTAAACTGAACTTTTTGGAGGGTAAGTTAGCACAATATGAATAAAAAAGTGAGCTTGAAAAAAACGTTACACAGCCTTTGTTCGAAACATAAATGTCTTCCAGAACAAACTTAATAAAATATTTTCATGTAGCAACAGCGCATTTATCTATTATATAACTTTATTTCGTCAAATAGAACACAAAAGCAAATCGTTGGAAATGCGACAAAACATTGCCGCAATATTTTATATATTTATTTATGTTTTAACCTAGCCGGAATATTTTTAATTGAGAACAAAAGTAACTTACATGCATACAAACAAAACCATAGCATATAGCATTTAATGACAAAGAGCAAAAACCATGACGGACATCTAAAATCTACTGTAAAAATACATTTTTACTGACCCATCGACCTTTAGTATCGTGTCTCGTCTGTCAACTGGACTGGCCTGGCTGTCATGTCATCCATCTAATGACTACTGTCATTATTCGAGTTCGGATTCTACTCAGCTTGGTCCACACTCCACAGCACATCACAAAATATTGTACACTCCTCTCAACAGTCCACAGTAATAACGTCAGTAACCTCTTTGGTCAGTCCGTTTTTTTTTTATTATATTAATGGGCTGGTCACTGACCTCCTCAGAACAATATTGTTCTGAGCTGACCTCTATCCACTGACCACACTGACATGTATTATACAAATACGCTGGACTTCACACTATCGATGACAAAATTAAGACATTTGATTTTCGCCATTTTAGCGTTGATAGCATCGTGAAGGTATGTACGGACGCCAGCACATCAACCTACCACAATCTGTCAGATTTCTTCAATAGATTTTCAACTTTATTGCTAAAGTATAAGGTTCAAAGTTGATTGGGAAAATCTGACAGAATGTGGTAGGTTGAAGTGCTGGCGTCTGTACCGTGGAACTAATATTAGAGATGGGATATATCCTTCGATAAAAAAATACTTTTATGAACTTTATCGATCGTTAAACCACGGAGAGTAATTTATTACTTAAGAGGAAAATATCGAATCACTCCCAGTTATTTTTTGCTTCATTTTTTAATAGAATAATAGTTAGGGCGCGGTCAGATCGCAATCTATAAATATGATAGGCTTAAAACTTAGCCTAAAAATTACTATGGTTGAGCTAGTATCTCCTGGCTCAACTACACTAGTTTTATAAGCTGAGCTGGTGTCACATTAGTTCGCAATGTGAACTAAAACTATTGCGCTATTATGTTGCCATTTCGCTATAGCCTAGTAAATCAAATGGCAGTTGTATTCTTCGTGATAGCCACTTTTGGTGTTCAATTTGGATGTAAACAAAAAAGCAACAAAGAGCGTCCATACAAATTCAATCGAATTCACTCAAATTGAATGCCAAAAGTGAACCGTGTAAAATGTTTATTATTTCTTTAAAATATACACAGGTAAGATAAAGTAAGTAAATGCTCATAGTTCAAAATTAATACATTTTATAATATGTTATTCAAACCTAACCATTTATAAACATTTATAAAAAGTCATGCCAATACTTGGAAGTTTGTTATCGAGACATTGATGTATAAATTAAATGCGAGAAAATGAATGAATTTGTGAAATATTTTACAGATCGATTGTGATAGGTTGATGTGCTGGCGTCTGTACCTACCTAGTGAATCAACATGTTATTTAAATAGAAAAATGCAATCCCATTTATAACAATTACATCACCACAGAATCTGCACCATTTGAATGGTTTAGCATTTTTACATAAATAGTGTGTTCAAAATACTTATAAGTAGCAGGGGCGGATCTTGAATTTGTGGGGCCCTGGGCTAATACTGCTTAGGGGCCCTACCTAATTACTCAACCAATTGCCATTTTATTATGATCGGTTTTTTTTTTATTCTACATAATTATTATTATTGACAATATCGTCTATTGTTTTCAGTTCGGTTGGGGGCCCTCTGTATCCACGGGGCCCTGGGCTGCAGCCCAAAAAGCCTTTAAGTAGATCCGCCCCTGATAAGTAGCACAAAACTATAGGGATAAGTAGATTAGTTAGTAGCGGAGTGGCGCACCGTCTCCTATAACTTGCTGTAATCGGCTACGCATACCGGACACCATGTTTCAACACAATTCTATTCCTGTGCTCTCCCATGTCGATGACACGATCTCAGCCAAATTATTTTTATTTCGCAGTTCGGATGTGTCCCAATTTAAAACCATTTGACCCCATAGGTTTTCTATAGGGTTCAAATGGGTAGTTTAAGATGGCCAGTAAATAACAGTTACACCTTCTTGAGCAGCTAACCAGCTCTGCACAATGCCTGCACGGTGGATGGAGCAGTTATCTTGCACGAAGTAAATATCTGTATTTGGATAGGCAATTCGTACAGTCGGCGGCATGACGTCACGCAGAATCTCCAAATACTGACTACTATTAAATCGACCACCAACTTCTACCAATTCATCAGGTCCCATAGACGAAATCCAGCCAGCAATGTTTTGTATAGTCCAGTATAGTCATTAAGTTGCGACATGACGCTTTGATTACACCAAATTCATTAAAATACTTTTCACGATTTACGTCAAACGTTTTAGAATTGTTTGTGCGCAGTCACTGTTAGGCGTAGGTAGACTGACTTTTGTCACTTACTTAGATCAATTTAGTATCCATCTACTCCACGAAGTAAACTTTTACTTCGTCCTACTCATTTGAGGTCTTATAGTTTTTTTTATTTACTCACCTGTTTTTCAGAAAAGTTGTTAGGCGAAAATCATATTGGTCGTTCTTTAATAATGCAATAAATATTGTAGAAATCATAAATGAAAACAAATAAAAAAGAAATTGATAATAGGTGGATTGTGTTTTCGAACCCACATGTTGTTTGTCGTCAATCCAGCATCGAACTGCGATTACTGCGAAGCAACAATAACTGTTTGAGAATACGCAAAATTAAAGATTAGAATAGTAAGTATTGCCGTGTTACTTAAAAGCTTTTCAACTTTAACAACAAGAAGATAATTATTAAAATGTAACAAGATATGCCGGTGGGTCAGGCAATGTTGGGTGGGTCAGACAATGTTGGCTGTTGACTGTACTATACGCTAGTAACATATTTGTTTCCGAATTGCTTTATTACATCGTGGATGTGTATCCGAGCGGGATTGTTCGGCTCTGGTAATTATTGATTATCTATGGCAGCTCGCCACGGCAAGAAAACAGCGATGGGCAAAAAGATGTACAAGTTAGATTATTATATTGAATAAATGAGATTTAAATACTCTAACTAAGTGGTTTCCATACATGGTGTCAGAAGATGGCGGAAGAGTCATTTAAGAAGCTCTTCGAGCAGCAAGCCCATATCTTAGATGCGATGCAAAAGCAGATGGGTCTAATGCAACAACAACTTCAACACGTCGCCATGCCGTCGTATGGGTCATCCGATGTTAAGAGCAATGTCAGCGTCCCGTGGCCTCAACCCCTGCAAGTGGAGTCTGGAGATCCATTTGAAAACTTTCAGTGTTTCCGTACAAGTTGGGAGAATTACTGCCTCGCTACAGGTATGAACAAATGGGCTTCAGACAAAGAAGAAATCAAGGCCGGGATACTTCTTAACGCGATCGGCAATGCCGCTATGAGAAAATACTTAGATTTCAACCTATCGGTTAGTGAAAAAAAAAATGAGAATACAATTTTTAAGAAGATTGAATCAGAAATAATTAAGAAGGCCAATGTCATTTACTCTCGATATATTTTCAACATAAGGAGTCAGTTGGTTGAGGAGTCTTTTGATGATTACCTTTTAATACTCCGAAAATTGATCAAACCTTGCAATTACCCGGAATCTATATGTGATGAATTGTTACGAGACAGAGTTGTAGTTGGTATTCGAGATAGAAACGTTATGAAGGAACTACTTCGTCAAGAAAGTTTGACACTAGATTCAGCCACAAATTTTTGCAGATCTGCTGAAAGAGCATCGATGCATGTTTCAAGTGTGCAAAAGGAAGAGGAGGTTAATAAGATCACTGTTAAAAAGGCAAATTCAAAAGAACCTGTTAGGAGATTATGCAAGTTTTGTGCGCAGACACATGTATTTGATAAAAAGCTCTGTCCAGCTTGGGGCAAGAGATGTGAAGAATGTGGTGGCAGGAATCATTTCATGAAAGTGTGCAAGAAAAAACAGAAGTCAGTAAAAACAATTGATGTGGAAAATGACTCAGATAGTGACAACGTCATAATATCAGAGATACGCACAAACTCCAGTGGCCACAAGGAAGCACCCCTGCTCTTTAAAACTGATGCAAACAAATGGAACGAGATTTATTGCACACTGGACACAGGAGCGCAAGTATGTGTCATGGGGGCCAATTTCTATAAAAAAATCAGTGGTAAGGATGACTTGAATTCATTGACCCCTGCATATCAGAAGTTGAAATGTTTCAATGGTTCAAACATACCAAATTTAGAGACTGCTCTTTTCGAATGCAGAACTAAAACCAATCAGAAAAACATTTTTAAAATAAAATTCCATATTGTGGACATCGATCATGAACCACTCTTGTCAGAAAAAGCATGCGTAGTGTTGGGTTTTATTAAATACTGTGATAAAGTCACTGTATCAAACCAGCTTGACCGCACAGAAACATTAAATATCATACAAAAATACAGTGACGTGTTTGAGGGGCATGGAAGCTTGCCAGGAGAGGTCACTCTAGAAATAGATGAAACAGTTCCAGCACGTATACAGCCAGCACGTCGCATTCCAGTATGTCTAAGAGAGAAGCTACATGAGGAACTTGATACCTTGGAACGGGATGGAATTGTTGCCAAAGAGATACAGCACACAGAATGGGTAAGCAATATTCTGATAGTCAGCCGTGATCATAAATTTAGAATATGTTTAGATCCCATTCCCTTGAACAAAGCTCTTAAAAGACCAAATTTTCAATTCACTACACTAGATGAAATGTTACCTGAGCTAAGTAAAGCCAAAGTATTTAGTACTGTGGATGCAAAGAAAGGGTTCTGGCAATGTCGCCTCTCGGAAAGAAGCAGTAAGCTTACTACATTTTGGACACCGTTTGGTCGTTACAGATGGCTGCGTCTCCCGTTCGGGTTAAGTTCTTCTCCAGAGATTTTTCAACAAAGACTCACCAGTCTCATTAAGGACTTAAAAGGAATAGAAGTCATAGCTGATGACATTTTAATATATGGAATTGGTGATACTATTGAAGAGGCTGTTACAGATCATAATACTAAATTTGAGAAACTACTTCTAAGGCTTCGTGAAGTGAATTGTAAGTTGAATAAAGATAAAGTAAATTTACTACAAACTTCAGCAAAGTTTTATGGCCATGTCCTAACCAATGAAGGTTTAAAAGTAGATCAATCTAAGGTCGAAGCTATAAGGAATATGCCCACTCCAACTTGTGGCAAGGATGTGCTTAGATTTTTGGGCATGATTGGCTATCTGAGTAAATTTATTGATAATCTTAGTTTTAAAGCAGTAAATCTTAGACTACTAACTAGAAAAGATGTGGAATTTATATGGACCATGAAAGTTGAAGAAGAGTTTCAGCATTTAAAAGATGTCATAAGCCGTCTACCAACACTGAAATATTTTGATGTTAACAAAGAGGTGGTTATCGAATGTGATGCAAGTGAATTTGGTCTTGGAGCAGCTCTTTATCAGGACAATAATGTCATAAGTTTTGCATCAAGATGTTTGTCTGCAACAGAAAAGAAATATGCCCAGATTGAAAAAGAAATGCTTGCTGTAGTATTTGCATGTAAAAGATTTAATCAATATGTTGCTGGCAGTTGCAAGACTATTATCAAAACTGATCATAGACCACTCATCAACATTGTTAATAAACCACTTGTAGAGGCACCTAAAAGATTGCAAATGATGTTGTTGACAGTTCAAAAGTATAATGTTCAGCTAGAGTTCATACCGGGTAAGATTAACAATGTGGCAGACACCTTATCAAGAGCTCCTATCACTGAAGGTGCAGAAGATTATGATTTGGAAAGCAAACTATCAGAGAAGAAAGTTTACAAGCTAATAAGCAAAGTTTCTTCAGTCAGGTATCTAAAAATTTCAGATAAACTTATTGAGAGAATAAAAAAAGCCACAAATGAAGACACAAACTTACAAAAATTAATTGTGTATATCATTAAAGGATTTCCAAGGTACATATCAGACATACCTCAAGATCTTAGAGTATTTCACAAATTCAGACATGAATTATCCACATCAGAAGGTTTAATATGTAGAAATAATCAGGTACTTATTCCAGAAAGTTTAAGGAGTGAAATGCTACAAAAAGTACATGTCAGTCACAACGGTTTTGCTAGCACTTTACGACTGGCGAGAGGGAATATGTTTTGGCCTGGTATGTCTATGGATCTAAAAAGCTATTTGGAAAGATGTTCATTTTGTGCAGCTCATGCTCCGTCACAGCAAAGCTTGCCACTTATTAGTCATGAAGTTCCTAAATATCCTTTTCAATATATCTCTATGGATGTTTTCTCAGTGGGAGATTTAAAATTTCTTGTGACAGTAGACCATTACTCAGACTATTTTGAGTTGGATCGACTCTCGACCCTTACAGCAAGTGAACTAATCCTGATTTGTAAGAAGAATTTTGCTAGACATGGAATACCCCAGAAAGTCTGTACGGACAATGCTACTAATTTTGTAAATGAGCACTTCAAGTTATTTACAGATAAATGGAACTTTGAGCATGTTACCTCATCTCCTCACTATCCAGCTTCAAATGGGAAAGCTGAGGCAGCTGTGAAAATAGCTAAGAAATTGGTAATACAGAGCTTAGAAACTAAACAGGACCTATGGTTTTGTTTACTTCATCAACGGAATATTCCAATTCAGATGGATGATACAAGTCCTGTCCAGAAATTGTACTCTAGGCGGACCAGGACTGGGTTACCTTGCCTACTGAAGCATCTCAAGCCAGCCATTGTTGCTAATGTTTCAAAAAATATCAAAGAAAGAAAGGAGAAGATAAAGGAACATTTTGATAGAGGTACTGTGGAGAAGGCCGTATTATGTGTTGGTCAGAATGTGATGGTCCAGCTTCAGCCTGAGATTAGTAATAAATGGACTATTGGTGAGGTCACTAAATCCATAAATGATAGGTCATTTGTGGTCAAGGTTGGAGATAAATTATACAGAAGAAATAGAGTTCACATCAGGCCTTTTACTGGAATGTCTTCAGATGCTGAACACAGGCTGGAGGTGACTGCAATGTCTACAAATTCGACTGCGCCTCCGTTGGTGCATCATCAACCTCACTATAATGAGTCAGCAGGTTTCACAATTGAGCAATCCATAGCGTCAGCATCAAATGCAGCATCAGAATCATCAACAAGTATCAACTATGAAGACTTAAGAAGCTCTGTAGATATTAATCGGGGTCCACGACGTAGTGAACGGGTAAGGGCAACGCCCCGCTATTTACGGGACTATGTAGCTTGATTGAAAAGGGGATGTTTCCGAATTGCTTTATTACATCGTGGATGTGTATCCGAGCGGGATTGTTCGGCTCTGGTAATTATTGATTATCTATGGCAGCTCGCCACGGCAAGAAAACAGCGATGGGCAAAAAGATGTACAAGTTAGATTATTATATTGAATAAATGAGATTTAAATACTCTAACTAAGTGGTTTCCATACAATATTATAAGTCAATGACTATAATGATCACACAGACCTATATTTCAATAATTTCTAAGTTTTTAACGACTTGATTTTTATTTAAACGCATGTTTGACCTATAATTATTATTTTTATCTTTATCAAGTGAGTTTAGATAATATACTAATTCCATAGGATATAATATTTCTGAACGGAATCCAGTTGGCAGTAGCAGTGTCACTTTGTCAGTGTTTGAGTGTTTGACAGCTTGACCACTTGACGTGAAATTTGAAGTTCACCACAGATAGAAAAAACTGAAGTGCAGTGTTTATTTTGCTTTTCCTATTTTTTATCAACACATTACTCGAAATCGAAGTTAAATTTCTGTGAAAGTAATGTTAAAAGTAATAATCCAATAGCGTCTTCCTTTAGAAACTTTATGGCATTTAATAGGTAAGGCTTACTTGTATAAGAATTACTTCCGGCAGAATTTGTGTATGTTATTTATTTATCCACGTACCACGGTGGTTAATGAAGGTCTTTTCTAGTTTTGAATAGTTATTACAATGACTATCTATGGAAACTCTTAACTATTTGCAACGTTTTGCAATTTTCATAAACCATAAGGCAAACTGACTAACATAATAACCGCTTGGTTTTGTGTCAATTGCTGTACCCCCAGTGCCCAGCTCATAAATAAATATCTATGACGAATACAGAGAATAGAATTGTGCTATGAAATAAAAATAAAAAACTAACCCTATGTATCCCTATGTCCCTATGTATTTTACTGTGTGTACATAAATAAATAACTAGTGACTACACTACTTCTCAGTCATATAAATACAATAATATTTGTTGTATTAATCTAACTGCTGTGGTCAATAGGTTCAGGAAGTTTGTAACTGGTTCTAAAATGGAAACCGCACTCAATACACTATTTGTTTTCTTTAAAGTAAACTTTGTTTTTGGCCTTGGTGACTTAACAGAGAAGTAAGTTATTACAAAACAGAAGAGCAAAGGACACAAGCAGTGTAATAGGAAATATTCCACCTAGACCGCTGTCAATGTGGTGGCCTTATAAACACAACTATAAGTATCATAAGGGGTTATGCTATTTATTCACCCCAAAAAACCACCCTGGAGATATGGAATTTATGGGCTTCGGGTGGATTTTCGGAAATCCTGCAAATTCACGTTAATGTCGATTTTTTGGGGTTGATAAACAGTTTAACTGGACTGAAGCCCATATTACAGAACCTCAGTCAAGGCTGAAGCATTACCTAATACTAAATTAAAGCCATTTCATTGCTTGAAACTAATTTTAAGTAATGCTCGAGCCTTGATGAAGGTTCTGTAATAGGCAGTGCAACCTAACAGTTGCCCATTATTTTACAAATACACCCAACTCTTGTTACAATGATTAAGCTCAAACCAACTAGCATCTCAGTTCAGAATATTGATTTATTTATTACTTCTACACTAAGATCGTTGGGTAAAGGCTAGGCAGATGAAGTGGACCTCTACTCTTACTAAGTAATATATTTTTTGTCCTTTCAGTCAAGGAACAGTTTAATTTCTGCCCTCATTAGAGTAGTTTATTACCAAAAACAAAACTAAACACTTTCAATTACAATCACATTGGCCTTGACTCATACTACTATTAGTTTATGTGGCACTTGTGCAATCTGCTATAGTTTACTATATCCCCATATGGGGCGGTGCGGCAAAAACCAGATTTATAGATGTAGAACAACTAATAAAAATAATGTATTTTAAAAAGGTAAGATACCCCTGACAGTCTATACATATATAGTCTGTAAGAAAACTGTACATAACATATTCAGTCCTAAAAAAACATAAGACACTTCCTTACGATGCAAACACAATAGCGAAAAGAGGAAAAGGCATGATTGCTGAAATCCCACAAACAAAAACAAAATTCGCTGCTATACAATACCACAAACATTCTGCTTAGCTTTATAATAGGGTAAACAAGGAGATATAATATACACTAAACAATCACATGAATGTAAAAAAATGGTAAAAAATTGGATAAAATCATTCACTTATCTGGTTAAAGACATTTATTTCTCATAAAGAAGTTTACATTTCACTTACATGAGAACAAATTTAAACATAAAGTAAAAACTAATCATTGTCCTTCGACACTCTGACTCACAATTTACCTGACATATTTGACTATATATTACATTAGTATTACAAATCATTTCGGTTCTCGGGTACTCCCAAAAATCCAACACTATGTGTAACTACCCTGCCTTGAGATAAAGAGTGCAGTCCCGCTGTCACAATGCAGAAAAATCAGTCAGTAGTACTTACTACTTTTGTTTACAGCTGCTATTTTAATGTTTTTTTTTCCTTTTTTATTGTTATATTTCGTACTTATTGGTTTTGTGTTAAGTTGGTAGGTACTTATGAAGATACTAAGGCGCTCTTGCAACACACAGTTTAACCCAACCGTTTCTCTCTACACACACACTCGCCTACACACACAATCACCTACACACACGCACGAAACACACACAAACCCTCCCCATCCCCATACAAATATATTACTTATATGCAGTCACGTAAATAATGTAATTCTATTTTATTCTTTTATTTTTAATTTCTGTTCTTTCATGCAAAATTATCTTGTATATATGTTCATCTGTTCCCTCATAACTTCATAAGTACATACTTATAATAATTTGACAAATGTGGTATTGTTAGGACCGTATTAACCGTCCGCTGGTTATAGGGTATGACGTCACACTTAATTAAATATGGCGTCCTCTAGAGGACATAAAGTAAAGAATTTAAAAATAAATATTTTGGGATGGAACCTTGTTAAGTAACAAATGAAAGGGCTTTATTAGAACATTGCTAAAATATAAATATTACTGAAATAAGGCCCAAAATAATCAAAATCAAAAGTCATTTATTCAAATTAGGCTGAGAATATAATATTAGTATAGATATAAAAGAAAGTAAAATAAAAAAGTAACACTACCAAGAGCAGTGTATTTGTAGCTGGATAAAATAGGTATATTCCAACAATACATGCATAGAAGGCCTTTTAACCTATTTACTATTAAATTAATTAAATAACGTTAGTGAGTTTAATCATAATTATATAGAGCAGATAATTTTTTAGGGTTCCGTACCTCAAAAGGAAAAAACGGAGCCCTTATAGGATCACTTTGATGTCTGTCCATCCGTCTGTCTGTCAAGACCCTTTACCTCCGGAACGCGTGGAGGTATCGAGTTGAAATTAAAACCATATACTCAGCTATACAGTCCCTTGAAGATGTGAAAAAATCAAACACCTAAGTTAACGTAAAAAAAAGATACGGCCGTTTACGCCGCAAAGGACGTATATTTCGGCACTCTCAGGGGATTCAAAATAATTTATAGGGTACTTCCCGTTGACCTAGAATCATGAAATTTGGCAAGAAGCAAGATCATGTAGCACAAGTAAAGGAAAAAATCTGAAAACCGTAAATTTGTAAGTACATAAAAAAAACCCGCGATAAACTATTTACATACCTACAAAGTACGGAACCCTCGGTGCGCGAATCCGACTCACACTTGACCGGTTTTTTCCTTAACACAACGTTATTCAGATGCATAGTTTAAGAGCTATCACAGGGTAAAAGTTATACATAGTCTTGGGCACATCACATTGCTAAGTAATGCCAAGAAGGGGCATAATTTGTAGGCATAGTCATGTTTTTATCAAAAAGTGATTCATGTTTCAAGAGACATCGATTACAACAAACCATACATTGATTAACCTCATATTTATATATTTATTGCATTTGTTTATTATCAGTTTCAGTAAAAAAACAACCCAGGATGCGGAGTACAAAAGCTTAGCAGCCGCCTTGAAAGATGTTTAAAATAGAATCGTATGTAACACCTATCCTGCTGAGCTATGTGGACAAATATGTGCGGGACTTCAAACCGGCCGATGCGCAGGTAATGATCTATTGTAACAAAACCAATATAATAAAGCGTGTAAATAGTTAGTGGTATACAATTGGATGTCAGAAATTTTCCCACGGGAACGTACTACCGGGTTTACGGGGATTTTTAGCGGCGGGGTTTTCATATACCTAACTCTATTGGCTTACGCGGCGCACGCCAGTTAAGATTCCAGAGCTCCCTCGTCGTCATATTTCAACTAATTTACACAAAACCTTAATGAATTATACACCTAAACCTCCTCATGAATCACGCCGTCCATTGGTGAAAACTGTATGAAAATCCGTTCGGTAGTTTTTGAGTTTATCGCATTCAGACAGACAGACGCGGCGGAGGGACTTTGTTTTATAATATGGTAGTGATTTTCAACAATTCAAATCCTCAATAACTGCTTACGTAATGTTACAAAATAATGGACCATTACTTAAGGAGGAGGGCTAGAGAATGATGATGACTTAAGAAGTGCAGATCAATGTATGCCTTTTTTGAACTTTTAATAATGATGCAACCTTAAAAATATTGATGCATTGTTGCAGCAGACACTTTAAGGAAAATATCGAGTAACACAACAATCAAATGATCGTCATCATCATTAGTGTTCGTCATTAGTAGATTGGGTGACCTGATGTTTATTTATCGATATTCGAATTATTTCGTTATTGTTTTGAGGTTGTCTTGTCCAAATGTCCACAGGGGAAGTACATATCAGTTGGTGGACCTCTCTCTTATCGTATGGGTCTTATACATGGTATAAATTGAATTCTCTTTTTGTGTCTCTCTGTGTGACCGCGTTGTTCTTCTAAACTACGCAACGGATTTTGATGCAGTTTGCAACATTACTAAGAGAATAAATTCTCTAAGTATATATGTATGTGTATAATAAGTTTTATCAAACTTACATATAATAAAGAACTCTTGATGTTTTGTCAAGTCATAAAAACCGTGCGGTGCAGGGGCATAATAATTTTATCATGATAAAATAGCTTACTTCCAATTATTTACAATCTAATTTGTGGCTATGATTCACCGAACAAAGTCTTGAATTTATTTTACTCACTTGTCCATCTTTCTGGGGCAAGGTTGAAGCAAGGCAGCTACCAGGGCTAATTAAATATTCAGAAAGTCGATGTTCTTACTTTTAATATCGAAGTACAATTGAATTTAATTGTTACTGTGCTGTACTTGAAGTCTAGTCCTTACGCGCATATTGTATGTATATGTACATTTTGTAGATAACATGATTCGATAACATGCCATGCAATGAGTTAATCAAGTACCGCTATCGTGATCCATAGAACCAAGGCCTAGGCCAAGGACCGTTGGCCTTTTATGGCCTAGGTATTAGCAACACTGCACTAGCCAATTTAGGTTCGAGTCAATCAATAAATCGTTTAAACTTCACCTGTTATTATTTCTGCAAGTTGATTGTGTTTCTACTATGTAGTAGTGCCACACATGCTTTCATAGAATTACTGCCATTGGAAAGGCCATGAGCCAAGGGTTTGTTAGTAGGTACCCGCCCCTGCTTCTCTCGGTTTTTACGACTTGATAAAACATCGAGATTTCCTATACTTTGGTTTATTAACAATGTATTATAGACATAAACCTTCCGGGATACATTTTCTAAATTGTGGTGAAACTCTCGTCAAAATCCGTAGCGTAATTTAGAAGAAAAACGCCTTCACAGAGAGAGAGACAAACACGAAAAGCGACATTAGTTTATAATATGTGTCGATATGGAAGGAAAACATCGTGAGAAAATCGGCACACGCGCGACATCCACCAACCCTCACTGGGCCCGCGTGGTGGATTACGGCCCACTCCCTCTCACAGAGAGAAGGCCTGTGTCCCAGCAGTGGGAGAATCATAGGGTGATTGTGTTTATGCTTATAGATATGGAAGATGACGTGCCAGCGGTGGTGTACATGAAACCTCACCAAAAATATATAATGTACAGTCATGTTTGCTCTATCTGATCTCATCTTCAGCCTACAGCACTCCACTGCTGGACATAGGCCTCTCCTATTGCACGCCATTTAACTCGATTCTCGGCAACTCTCATCCAGCTGCTACCAGCCACCCTGCGAAGATCGTCGCTCTAGTGCGTTCGATCTAGATAGGTGCTAAGGTCTAGAAAAAAAAAACAACAGACTTCCAAAAAATACACTACAAAGTGAAAAATAACTTTAATTAATTTCGAAAGTCGGTGTCGTTGGTTCTGTATTTTCGTTTTTTGACATCGACTTTCGAAATTAAAGTTATTTTTCACTTTGTAGTGTTTTTTTTTTGGAAGGCGGTTGTTTTTTTTTTGTAAAAAAGTATTAATTTTTCACTTTTTAGTTGTACCTACCTACCCCAAACAAATTCATTTATCACTACTTGCTATGTGAACTCTCTACCCCTTTAAAGGATACAGGCGTGATGTTGTGTTTTGTGATTGCGTAAACAATGCATACATATGCTATAGCAGCAAACGCGGTTGATTTGCTGGCATTTTTGAAGAGTTCCGTTGTCTGTCTCCGAAACTCATCAGAGCTTTACAAAATTTAAATGGGACCATTTCGGAATAAACCTCGTTCGACCAAAAATTTTTTTCACATCCGTCTGTATATGAGGGACTTATGCCCGAACATACATAACAAAATATATAAACATCCGAATTGATAACCTCCTCCTTTTTTGAAGTCGGTTAAAAAATAAATAAAGTAGGTACATTTATATAGCACAGATTAAAAGGAACGCAATACAACACATAAAACTATAATACAAAACAAAAGTAAAAAAACTACGGAACGCTTATTAGGTTCCTTGCTACTAAATGCAACTTGGCCAGGATTCTCAACTGTTACTGTTTGAATATATCAACGGTTCGCTTCTTCGTAAGTTGTTGCAAGTGCGAATGCTGAGCTTGGCTTTGATCCTCGACTCGGACAATTTTTCTTGTTGGCCAACCAACAATCGTTTTTTTTTCTCTGTCCCACTACTGGGCAAAAGCCTCTGCCAAGTCCTTCCAGGAACTCCCGCGCCACCTTAAACCAGCCCTCGCGGTACGCTATTGTTTTATAGGGTGAATTGATTTATCCTTTAGAAAATTGATTGTAACAGCCTAATGTCTGTTTTTGTGCCTGGTTAATTCCAATAAGCTTGCCTCCTAATAAATTATTATATTCGTAGTAGGCGTTAATAACTCACGTCAATTTTAGAAAGAAGACTAACACGTATTACCGCAATATCTTTACCCCTCCTCTCTCCTCAACCTTCATAAGTATTTGTAGTTGTTTCATGATAATAATTGTATGCGTTATGTACGTATATGTATATTTATTGTATAATTATGTAAATGGTACACCACAGACTACCTGCAAACGTTTTAAAAGACCCTGTTTTTAAGAGATCGCTTTTATCGACAAGACAGACCATTGTGTCACCCTATATACAATTTCTAGATTTATATCATACTAGCTTCTGCTCGCGGCTTCATCCCCGCCATCTACCGGGTCCAATTGTAAATCTAAACCATCCAGGAACCCACTCAAACACACACAAAAATGTTCATCAAAGTCGGCCCAGCTGATTAGGAGGAATTCAGTGACATACACACGTACAGAAGAATTATATATATAAAAAGATACCATATAAAAAAATTATGGTTAAAAGACCTACCACAAGGTGGACCGACGACCATGAGAAG
The DNA here is from genome assembly GCA_963855955.1 of Luperina nickerlii. NCBI lineage: Eukaryota > Metazoa > Arthropoda > Insecta > Lepidoptera > Noctuidae > Luperina > Luperina nickerlii. The sequence continues at coordinate 27,435,682 of OY979662.1, forward strand.
GCCGCTGGAATCCGTTGGAAACAAGAAGCACAGGACCGGTTGTTGTGGACTTGTGGCGATGCTTGGGTCTATGTCCTTTGGCCTATGTCCAGCAGTGGACGTCTTTCGGCTGCAATCATGATGAAGTATGGTCTAACTTGTACAATGTTCCGCAGGTGTCACTATGGGGCGGAGGCGTGGCGCTCCACAACCTGGTGCTCAAGGCGGATGTGCTGCAGCAAGAGGTGGCGCTGCCCTTTACACTGGTCTCCGGCCGCATCCATGAGCTTCTTATACAGGTGCCCTGGACCAAGATCATGTCCGAGCCGATCGTTGTCACCATCGATACTATAGGTAGGTATCTTTACGAACGTGTTGATCATTTTGGACAATGTCATATTGAGTTCAATACATATTCACAAATAGCTAAGAAACAAGTTTGTTTCTTACCTTTTGTGAATATGTAGCTGTCTGTAACAAAAGTATCTGAAAGTGTAAACAAACGCTGTTCAGGATTAGTTCTTGCGTAATCATTAAAGGGTAATTAACTCATTAAAGAAGGAAAGCAGAAAGAAAGAAATAGTAGATTGTTTGCCAAGAGAGCAAACAACTATTTTGAAGGTGAGAGTGTTTCTTTGAATCCAGAACGCAGTGAGGGATTCAGGGATCGGGAAGGGATACGTTTTCAGATCCATTTGTTTACATTTTATCAGATACTTTTGGAACAGACCATATATCGCTTCTGTAGTACGTCCTTGACGCATAATTTTTAACATTTCCATTTTCATCCTAAATATGACAAGGTCCTTAGTATGATCCTGGTTTTCAGCCGACCGTGCATTCGTACGTTCTGCTTTACTTATAGAACCTCATGTATATTGCAGAATGTGTCCTCAGCCTGAATCCACCAGCCCCACCCGATGGTACCCCGTCGGCGTCGTCACAAAGGTAGGAAAAATCTTAATAACATTAGATAAGTTACGAAGACTAATAATTCAAGTTTAAATAATTTTGTTGCCTGACAGGGTGCATCCACAATGATCTTATTTCATTTTTAAAGTACCATTAAGTACACATTGTGGAGTGCAATAAATTATTGGGTATTGGTAAAGCATCTGCTTACAAATAAACATATTTGATTTGATTTAGTTCAATGCTTGAGCAGTTAGCAGTAACTACACTGATCAACAAAATATTTCCCAATTTCAACCGCACGTCACTGCCTCAGTGGTAACACTTGAACTATGAAAACCGCCCTTATTGCAACGATGTCAAATTGTAATCATGCGCGTGAGTGTGACTGCACTTTCGGAAAAGGCCAACACAGTTGATCTAAATGGAGCAAGATTTTTTTTGTCAGTGTACATGGCCATCGGCGCACACACTGTGACCATGTATTTAGCACACGATTCTAGACACCCTAGCAGGGAAATATATCGTCGGTTATAAAAAAAAATAATCAGCTGTTTCATAGAAAAGTGACCACCTACGCGGTCTAATGCTCTCAAAGAATCAATAATTTCATATAGAATTACTAGCTATGGCAGAACGTTTAAACTTAATTAAAAAAAATATACATATAACCTACAACTTCGTTGATTAAAAAGGATTATAACAAATAAAGTAAGAAAAACGCTTTATGATGGTGATGACGTTACAGGTTTATTTAAATATTGTAAAATCTTGCCATTACATACTAAAATACGAAAGTGGTTATTAATCGAACAGTTCACCAACAAAGAACGGCAAATTAAATTTAATCATAACATAGCAACAAGAATGGCAGCCCAATCAAAACTGGTAGTACTGATATACAAGAACTATTACGGGAACGAACGAACGCTTACTTAATACCTAAGTACTCTAATTAATGATGTTCCAACAAAAATCCAATCGGAAATAACAAACAGTAATTATAAAAATAAATACAAAAATTCTTTGATTCTCTTTGAAAATGCATCATGCTGTGTACCTAATTTTCATTCAATAAGTGATTAGCATCTTCGTCGTTTTTGTACATTATGGTTGTTATTTACTAACTACCTCACAATTTTCAATAAACTATGTGTTACGAGTATAATAACTAAGTTTTAAGTTAGTTTTTAAGATTGCTTAAAGTGTATCAACATCCGGACAAACCTATTGAGGTTTTTGTGATGTTTAATGTTTGTATTTTGTTTAGTTCCTTAATTAATAAACAATAAATAAATATGGAATAGCTAATATTTTTTCAGAATTTTGGATCATGTACAGACACCAGCACATTAAGCTACCCGAAACTGTCAAATTTTCCCAATCAACTTTGAACCTTAATCTTTAGTAATAAAGTTGAAAATCTATTAAAGAAATTTGACAGATTGTAGTAACTTGATGTGCTGGCATCTGTTCTAAATCCATTGGTAACAGCACCCTAATTGCGTAACACACTATCAGTCTCAATCTGAATAATTTGAAGGATCATTGCTAACCCGTTGCCTCATAAGTTCGAAAAATTTGTTTTCTCAACAACGTAAACAACGCAATGAATGTTGTTGAACTGTCAAAATGAAACCCACTGCTACTGATAGTGTGTTACGCAGTTACCCCGCTGGCTGCACGTCAGGAGTAAGAGAAATTAATGCACCGGGCGTGTTTTACCACAAAAGTTGTTATTAATATTTATTATTTTACCAAAATATAAATTAGATGTACCCAACCAAATACAATTATTTATTATTTTACCAAAATAGAAATTAGATGTACCCAACCAAATATAATAATTTAGCAAACAACATGTGTGGCGTCCACACGACAGCAGCGTTTGCGCGGCATATCCTTCTTGCCGTCTTGAGTCCTACTTACATGAAGCAAGTTTCTTTGGAATACAAAAAAATTGAAGCAACAAATGATTTGCACCGTCTGAACACTATGGGGTTTATTTATAAACGATGATTAAACTTAAGTGACGTTTAAACGTCAAAAATGTATGGTTAAAAAGTCGCTAATCACTACCTAACTTTAAGCGACGTTTATGAATAAAGGGGTATGTCATCATCATTAGTCTATAGCAGCCTAGTCCACTGCTGGGCATAGGCCTCCTACTGCACGCCATTCAACTCGATTTTCGGCGACTCTCATCCAGCTGCTACCAGCCATCCTGCGAAGATCGACGATCGATCCTGTAGACGCGTTCTTGAGTGACTATCTTCGCAGGAAGGTAACATGTAAATTGGTCAAGTGTAAATTTTATTGCCTGCAACTTATGGTATGCCGCAGGCAATGGGGATTGTCCAAAATTTCTAACCATTATATTTTATTTTATTTTTTGTAAATTTAGAGCATTTTGAGAAACTAATTTGAATATTTTGATGATTGGCTCAATAGTTATTTTAATAAAAATTATTTTAAGTTTTTAAGGTAGGTGACGTCATCCAGTAGCATAAAGATTAAGTGCCGTTGCCTTACTAGTACATTATTAAAAATTTTAATCTGTCGACACAACGTCAACAATGTCACATCTGTCAAAGTGTCAATAGGCCGAATAGACGTCTTAAATAATCGAATCCTAGCTTAGCGTATTTATTTACAAATGGTTTTTTTATGTGTAAGTGTCCTCCAAGGAATATACTACTCTCTATCGTCACTAGAACAATCGACGCGGCGACTTAGAAATAGAATAATAACGCACGCGGCGACATTACTACTATTATTGCTGCAAGTTGGAACAAAGCACTTCCTGTATTCCATAACTCTTCCAGTATATTAAATATTGTCGAGTGTTGAAATAATGTATGTAATGTAATAATGAGATTTATAAACAAGAATGTTTATATTTTTGACATATTTACAATAATTTGACATTTGACAGATTGTAGACAATACTTGCCTCTTACTTTTTATTTTCTGAGGCAACGATACAAAACTGTACAGCCAGTCGTACGTAATTTGAAGGGTAAAGAAGGTCAATCGTATTTTATCAAAAATATCAATAACATATGAATATTTTTCAAAATTAATTAGTCCGTAATGATCAGTAACGCTATTCCTCGAAATGGTTTTTCAATTACAACATTTAAAAAAATATGAACAATGCCCATTAAATAGCACCGTGGGAAAGAGGTTTTCACTTTACCTGTGCTTGTAATAATTACAATTTGCACAAGTAAATTGACGTAAGTGGCGTTTGACCCTTAGTTTATTGTAGGTTTTGTTTTTTAAGGTGAATATGTCCTTATCCTTTGGTTCTTTTAAAAAACAGCCGCAGTGCCCAAGTGGTGGAAGCGCCGCCCGGTTACATGCAGGCGTTAGTCCGGCGCATAGTCAGCAACATCGCGCTGAGGGTACATCACCTCATCGTCAAGTACGTGCAGGACGACATCGTGCTCTCGCTTAATGTCAAACATCTGGCCGTAGACAGCGCGGGGGCCAACTGGGAACCAACGTTTGCAGGTATGAAATGATGCAACGGACCGGACAGATTTTAAAATTTCCTGGATGATCATTGGCTGCGCATTCTGAAAGTTGGCAACGCTGCAAATAGCTATCAATATTTTCATGTTTTCACCAATTAGTAAATTTTACTAAATGTAATGATAAACTATCGCTTTGTGTTGCACTAGATATTGATTATTTATTTGAAAATGAATTATTTAAAAATATTATTTATGTAAAATATGTGACGTCACATGGGTTACACAATTATGACCAGCTGTGGCAAGGACGCAACTCCAAAAATCATGAAACTCGTGTGACGGTGTTAATAGCTAGCCTCTAATCCGCATTCCAGATATCGACCAGATTCACCCGCTGATCAGAAGGCTGGTGCGCCTCGATGACCTGACGCTGTGTCTCGACAAGTCTGACGCAGACGGCAAGATACGGTTCTTTCAGGAACCTCTGCTGTACAGGTGCCAGCTTGATCTCAGGTACACCCAAATATATTTAATTATACCTACGATAGATATACAAAATCCAACTGGTCAATCTTCTCTCAGTCTAGTTCTATGTCTTGTGTTATGCGGCCACTGCGCATGACAGATCGCATGAATGTGTCTTCAGATTTCATCGGATCTATTGAGCAAAAGAAACAAACATTATACAGACAAATCCTTCAAGTTTTTCACTAATTATAAGAAACAAAAATCGGACGATTTTCAAATATTACAAACACAGATCATTAAATCCGTTTAAAGCTAAACGAATTTAAAATCTCGTTCTGTCTCTAACATCTTATTGACAGAAACATAACAATTTTAGCGCTAAACGCATTTAGTGATTCGTGGTGCAAGCGGGCCTTAAAGTCACGAATATCCAAATATGTCCCTGTAACGTTTTTAGAGTGCTGACTCGGCTGATATCAGCCAACACCCGCCGCGCGACCAGCTTGGACGTCCAGCTGCGATCGGGCAAGCTAGCGTGGAGTGTGAGCAACGAACAGCTGGTCCTGCTTCTCAGACTGCTGAAAGAAAGGCCGGTGACCAGCAAGGCGCCACCTCCGCCCAAGCAGACCGTCTCACCAGCTCCTCTGCGTAAGTACTAGTTACTACCAGCTGTTGCATGCAATTGTTACAACGAACGTCTACAGGCCTTTCTCAGTTATTTTACTTCTGTTTTTGCATCACAGTGATATTTATTGTCATTGCTATAAAGTTCATAATAGGTTGCTGTCAGAGGCAAACTGGATGCAGTTAAATAACAGTATTTTATATGAAGCTTCTGCTTATCTAACCTCCACAACCCAATAACTGGGTAACACGATACCCTTTGGTAAGACTGGTTGATAGATTTTGGGCTTCTGAATATTATTTTATATATCTTTTATATATCTGTAACGACTGTCAAAGATCTACGAATGATAGCCGGGACCGACGGCTGAACGTGCTTGCTGAGGTATGTCGATATGTAATGGATGGTCACCCATCCACGAATCAACCGCGGCATGCGTAGCTTAACCTTCGATCGACCCGTGCGGCTGTTATAATTTAGCCACAAACATATTTGTAGTTTTAAAATATTGACCGAAAAATGTACGAGTGTTTTAAAAGATCTATACTTACAGAAATACACATGGTTTAATTTTTTTACAGACCAGTTGTCAGCGAACTCAGCGGAGCCGGCACGCTCGGGAAGCTGGACGGAGTGGGCGTGGTCGTGGCTGCCGTCGCTGGCAGACCGCGAGACCGGTGTGGAAGAGGCGCCCGTGCCCGCCACGCCGCTGCCCGTCTGTTTCAACGCCTACCTCGATGACGTGTCGCTGGTGTTTAAGGTAACATTAATTTAAAATACGGGTACAGTTAAACCAGATAAAATATGCGCTTCGGGAATCACCAATTTTCGGAAATATTAGATTAATACTTGGTGGCAGTGGTATCGATGCACAACCTGTTACTATGGATTCAGTACATGATTCAGAAACCCACGGCGTTGAAATGAGCAGACAAAAATTGCCCTTAAGGTGACTAACTTATTTTGACTGTTACTTATCATATCTTGATCCCCAATCTATTTGGGGTCGGGCGAAATATGTCTTTTACTTCTATACTTCTCTATTAATCGCCATCTTGGTAGTCACCCCCTTTCTAGCCATATGATCTAATAGTCATACTAACTTTCCTCACGACATTTTTCTCAGTCCGCTGAATCACATGCCCATACCATGACAACTGATATCCATACAACTTTTTAGTCACTGTTGCCGACTTCCCCTTATATACTCATTTCTTATTCTATCCATTCGCGTAACACCACACGTCCCTCTTAGCATTCCCATCTCAGCTGCATGTGTTTGTCTTTCATTAATTTTATTCCTTTGATTTTATTATATTTTGGCTGTGACTGTTCATAACATAATAACTGTCTAGATAATGGAGATCGAGGGCGCCAACCGCAAGCGTCCGCGCTCTGTACTCGAGGTGTGCGCGACGTACGCGGCGCTCAAGTCGTCCATCTGTAGCCCCACCTTCCAGCGCGTGCGCTTCGGCACCAGAGAGCTTACTGTGCGCTCGCACGGGAAGTGCGTCTGCGGCTTTGTTAACTATAAGTCGGTGAGTATTGTAGGTGATCACTTTACACTCTGTCCACAAAGTTAACCATTTTTTTACAGCTGCCTTTGACATTAACTATTCCAGGTTAAGTAAAAGTTAACTTTAAAATGCGTAATAAAATAAATATATAAACTGCCTTATCTTATTAAATTATCTTATTTATGACTTCTTACAGACATTATAATACCGTACATGTATCAGTTTTGACAAAAAATATGTGATTGTTATGAGTATTTGATCGAAAACCACCGTTGCGATGGGTTGCTATAGTCGCGCGGAGATAGTTGGCCGCGCCTTGGGTAGGCCGGGGGTGAGGGCGGCGGGGTTGCCTATTGTTCGCAACGCACGTACTGATTCATGACAAAGCACCCCCGCCCCTCCATCCCACCGCTCACAATGTTATGAATAATTAATAATGGTTTAATATTTATGTGTACCTAATCTACAACACAATTGATACGGCAAATTAGTGCATACTTTATTTTTACGCTGCTTTCCGCAAAAAAAACCCGCATAATTGAAATTTGAGTAAACAAAGCGGCATTTTGTATTTAATAATAATAAACACAGACATAGACATCGCACCATTTACTATTCGGCAGCAAAAAGTCGATAATTGATATTACATACAAATTAAAGTGAAATTATCGAAATGTGTGCTATAAACTTATAACGTTGCTGCAATCACTAGTTCCATTTGTGAAAAAACGGTTAACCTAGTGGACAGAGTGTAGATGAAAAATATAGAAATATTACACGCATTTTCGAACGATTTTTGAAGCAAAAACACAACTATACTAAAGCATTTTGGTTTAAATTTTTGCGACAAGCACAATTATTGTCACCCATAGAGATAAGTAACGGCCCCGAGTTACGAGTTTTAGGTCGTAAATTCCAACCCAGACAGGTATTTCACTCTTGTGTCAATTTTTCATCATTATTTTTTTATTTAAAAAACATACATTTACATTGCAGTGGGACAACCCGAGTACACAGGCTTTTAATAACAGTAATAAAGTGTACGCATGCTACAGACATTTTGTAAACAAAAGTGCAATTGAGAAGTAGAATTAATGACTTTTTTATTTTTCTTTAATAGTTCTTTTTAATTTCACGTATGATATCGCCATTGTTCTTTAATAGGTCTACTACTTTCGCTATTAATTATTATTTTATTGTATGTTCAAATAAATTACATTGAATAAAAATACCGCTTATTATAAAAGAACATGTATTGTCCCACTTACTTAGACTTAGATCTACTTATATTAAATAACTTGACCGTAAATTCGAAGCTTAATTATTTGAGATAGCAACACTGTGTTCCCGCTTATTACCCTTCTCTTTCTACCCTATATATCCCTCTCTTTCGCACATCCCTCACCCTACACCTCTCACCACCTGGTGGGGCTCGTCGCTAATGTTCAGCGTTCGAGTCTCTTGTTCATTGGCGTTCTGTTTCCCGCTGCATATGGTTCGATCACGAACCCTAATACATATTTCCCTTAAGAATATAATCTAAGTGATAATTTAATTGCATTACTATTGTTGATAACCGAATTTTATTTGAGGTTAAATAAGTATCAGAAAAGCTGTAAACATCATACATGTGAGTGTTTATTCAATTATTTTTATCTAACAGTTATACTGTTCGTTTCTACATTATGACATAATCTAGCAAATGGTCGGCGATCATTGCTGATTAGTCTTTTGTATGAATTTATATTTGTTTTTGTCTACCCTCAGATTTTTATATTTCCCAAATATTTCTGATTGCGTGACGAATTATTTCTATAGCGGATTTCTTTCGATTTGTTTGGTACTAGGATGGATAACCAGGCTGTGCCTTCTGAAATCAATTCTGGTAGAGTGTCAGTGGCTCCTAAAACGTCTCGCAACAGATCGACTAGCAGTTCATCCAGTAGTTCTAGTACCTCATCGAGCTCTAGTAGTACAGGTAACTCGGCGAGCCGCAAACGAAGACGTGCAAGGCGCCACCGTCATAGAAAATCCAAACGATCTCGACGTACGGGCAGTAGGTACGACAAATTATCCAGGGAAGTAGGTGAGCTTCGTGATTTACTTGCACGTAATCATACATACAATCCTACCGGTCCTGTGAATGGGTGTAATGAATCGTGTATAGACTTGAACGAAAGCCGCGAGTTATTTTTTGATAATAAAGAAAGTGTAGGTAGTTCTAGTGAAGCTGCAAAAGAACCCTCTTTTGAGTTTGCTATTCAGACTAAATTAAAGGATCCGTCAGTTCCTGTAGCCCCTAATGACTTTTTAACTGCCTTAAACAGTATTCAGCATTTTGATAATAGCCACTGGTGTGAAGTTCGTTATGCCGATACACAAAAAATATATAATCATTCTCCAGGTTTCGTAGAATTAGAAATTAACGACGAAATTAAAGCCTATGAGGCATCGCGACAATTGGCTCAAGTGGATAGGGCCTATGCTGCTCAAACCTTCTGTTTATTGAAAGTTAGAGAAGCTCTGCAAGAAACTATCAAAAGTTTCTTATCATGGGCAAAAGATCAACAAGATTTGAACTTTGAAAATTTACAAGAAAAGATTATTGAGTTATTTTTGAATGGTGATGTACATAAAGTGTCATCCGATTTGTTGCAATTATTATGCGGACACAGAGCCGAGATAATTCAGATGAGACGTGACGGCATAATGAAATTCATACGAGACCCTCTTATAAAAACGAATTTACGTAAAATTCCGCCCTCATGCCAACATATTTTTAATGCCGACTCCTTCACGGCTGCTCTTGAGAAAATCGGTGGGGTTAAGAAAGCATTTTTTCCACCTAAATCAAATAACGCTAGCCTCGCCTCTCAAGCAGGCCCTAGCGGATCTATACCTAACAACCGCCTTCCGAAGGGAGCGGTCTATTACAATGGGCCTACACAGGCTATCGTACCTGGATACTGTCATGCGCAAGCTGAACATCCAAGATACAATGCTCCTCCGAGAGGTAGCTATTCTCAATATCCTCAGGGATATCTAGGCAACAACAACCCGAGTCGACGGGGGACATCCAATACCAGGGGTTCCTTTCGATCACGAGCTGGACACCAAAACCGGTCTGTCAATGGACATTTCAAAAACACAACAAATCAGAGCGCACCCACAGGTGCCTCAAAAAATGACAATTTTAAAAACCGAAGGTATTGACTCGCGTCACAGGAGCACCGAGTTCAAAGCCGGTCAGTTATCCCAGTTTGTCCATCATTGGGAAAGCTTGGGAGCTCCAAAAATCCTTATCAAAATAATAAAAGGTTATCGAATACCATTTCTTCAAAGACCGCCGCTAATTGTACCAAACGTGAAAAAGAGTACCTTCGCTATTCCCATTTCGACAGAAATGACGGCTCTCGTAAATCAAATGAAAATGCAGGGTGTTCTCGAGATTGCAGATTTATCCCCAAGCTTTCTATCAACAATTTTCTTGGTTCCGAAAAGCGAAGGCTCCTTTCGGCCAATTTTCAACTTAAAAGCCCTAAACAAGTTTGTTCTCACAGATCGTTTCAAACTTATAAACATGTTTCGGATACCGGATTTTCTCCAACCTCGGGATTGGCTTTGCAAAATAGACCTTTCCCAGGCATACTTTCATGTGACTATTACCAAGTCCCAAAGACGTTTTCTCCGACTTATTTACGACGGAGAGTTACTCCAAATGACATGCCTGCCGTTCGGACTGAGCACAGCTCCAAAGGTTTTCGCATCCTTGACCAATTGGATCGCTCAGACCTTGCGAGAACAAGAAGGCATTCGCGTCGTTGTCTATTTAGACGATTTTTTGATTGCTCATCAGAATATGGACATCCTCAAATCGCAAGTTCAGTTGGTAATAAAAAGACTACAGTACCTAGGTTGGCAAGTAAACTTTCCAAAATCCGAGCTTACTCCTCAAACGAACCTAGTATATCTAGGTATTCATTGGGATCCTTGGCTCAATCAAAAACGTCTTCCATTAGAAAAACATCAGTCTTTTGACCAAGGTGTCACAAATTCTGAAGGACAACAGAGTGGGATTAAAGAAACTACAAAGCCTAGTGGGCCTGCTAAATTTTGCCAGTTTTACAGTCCCAAAAGGCAGACTAAATCATCGGAGTTTGCTGGAATTCCTAAATTCAATTCCAAAATCGTCAAAGGAGCTACATATTGTTCCAGCAGAAGCACAGACAAATCTGAAGTGGTGGCTACAAAATTACCAGGCCTCGTCACCGATTCACATTCCACCACCAAGTCATTTCCTAACAACAGACGCGTCCGATCTAGCGTGGGGCGCACAGTTGGACAATCTGCCTCTGTCAGGACCATGGAACGAGCAGGAAGCTCTATTGCATTGCAACCAAAAAGAAATGTTAGCCATCTTAAAAGTCCTACAAGGCCATTGTCAGCTCCTACGGTGCTCTACAGTCCTAGTTCAGTCCGACAACCAAACAGTAGTTGCTTACTTACGCAACGAGGGGGGGACGATATCAAAGCCTCTGATGAACATTACAAAAGAGGTATTCAAAATTCTGAACCAACATTGCATCGTTCTAAAAGTTTTTCATTTACCAGGCAGATTCAACATTCTTGCCGATCGCCTATCTCGGCGTCGAAGCGCTGTGGAATGGCACCTGGTACCTCATTGCACAGAAATGATATTCAGAAAATTCGGGACCCCTGTGATAGACCTTTTTGCATCAGAAACAGCACATGTCGTTGCCAACTATGTATCGTTAGATATAACCGACAAACAAGCAATTCATCACGACGCGTTTTCAATAGACTGGAATTTCCGATTGGCGTGGATATTCCCACCACCTTGTCTCGTGCCAAAAGTACTAGCACATCTCAATCGAGCCTCCGGAATTTTCCTCCTGGTAGTTCCTCGGTGGAATCGAGTGTTCTGGAGGGGAGACCTGAAAGCACGAGCAATAGCAGCTCCATTCACCATACGGAACCTCGGTCATTCCCTAGTGGACACGTCAACGGGCCTTCCACCTCCCAAAGTCCAAGATATAACTCTAGAGGTATGGAAATGTGGGGGTGGGATCAAAATCTATTAGACTGGAATTCTGATCAAATCAATTTATTACAATCATCCTGGCGGAACTCAACTCGTAAGACCTACAAAGTTGCTTGGTTACGATGGCTTAAATGGGCGGGAGAGCATAGAATTAACCCCGTCAATCCAGATGGTTCAGTCGTAGCACGGTTTTTGGCAGATTTATTTTTAATTGACAAACTTTCGTACAAAACTATCCTTTTGCATAAGTCTGTAGTGTCTACACTGTGTAATGCAGATGCAGCTGGTCTTTTAAGTTCTCATACCTTAGTTAAGCATGTTCTTAAGTCGATTGCTCTCAAACAACCGGTAGCAAACAGACCCCCTATATGGAATATTGATGATCTTATGTCTTATTTAAAAAATAGTTCAATCGATTCAAACAATATTTTTGCTACATCCAGACATACAGCTGCATTATTACTTCTTTGTTCTGGTAGACGAATACACGACCTGACTCTGCTCAGTGTTGATTCAGAACATTTGATTATGTCTACTGATAATATAGTATTTTGGCCAGTTTTTGGATCCAAGACCGATTCTGCAACTTATAGGCAATCGGGCTGGAAATTAACAAAAAACCCAGATAACAGGAATCTTGACCCTGTATATTGGATAAAACAAACTATTGATATTCTCAAGAATAGACGAAGTTTGGCTTCATGCAATAATTTATTTATAAATATTAGAGGTCAAGCAAGACCAGCCTCGCGAGCAGTAATAGCAGGTTGGATTAGATCTCTTTTATTAGAAGCTAATATAATAGCGACCCCCGGTAGTTTTAGGTCCGCGGTTGCATCTAAAAGTTGGTCCGAAAATCTCCCAATCGAAAATATTTTAGCTAGAGGCAACTGGAGAGCTGAAAATACTTTTAAGAAATATTACAAGCGCCAGGTTATGCCAACCGTCTCTAATTCCAGTATTATTGTTAATTTATTTGATCCTGTTAATTGATTGCAGTGATTAATTTGAATTGTATTGTCGTTTAATTTTGTATTATTATTTTAAGTAATATTCTAAATCTTCAATTGTAAGTTCTCAAGGGAGACCGTTATTTTTGTTTTACAAGCTTGCTTGATGTACTCTGTAAATGACTTCATTTTACTGATAATAATTGTGAACTATTATTTTTCTGATTTTTCACTAATAAATAAAAATTATTATTATTAGTCTTTCCAAGATGAATTTTAATTTTAATGATATGTAAATCCCTCACCTTTCTTAGATTTGATATACTTACTCATTTCATAACTTGTATTCCCTATACACTGAACTATAAGTATCTATGCATAGTTGATCATCCTCACATTGGCGTTCTTCACCACCAGGCGATAACAAACACGTCTCAAATAATTAAGCTTCGAATTTACGGTCAAGTTATTTAATAGGAGCGTTTTTCCTGAAATAAAACGCATATTAAATTACTTACCTAAATTCGAAGCTTAAGATAATTTCTGCCTGTTGATTTTCAACGCAATGAACAAGAGACTCGAACGCTGAACATTAGCGACGAGCCCCACCAGGTGGTGAGAGGTGTAGGGTGAGGGATGTGCGAAAGAGAGGGATATATAGGGTAGAAAGAGAAGGGTAATAAGCGGGAACACAGTGTTGCTATCTCAAATAATTAAGCTTCGAATTTAGGTAAGTAATTTAATATGCGTTTTATTTCAGGAAAAACGCTCCTATTAATCATTCAAATTTTTGCAACACAGTCCAAGTTTCAGCCGACTGTGTTCCTGGAAAAGGCTTCGGAGGTATCCGAGGAAGTGCCGTGGACGTGGCCCGAAGATTTGCTCAATGAGAAGGCGGTCGAGACCGGGGTAGCCGTGGACGAGAACTACACGGCCACGCCGACGGAGCAGACGCCCCGGCAGTCCACGGTGAGTACTCAATGTCTGTTCCAAAAGTATCTGGTGAAAGTGTAAACAAACCTTGTTCAGGCTAAATTCTTACGCAATCATTAAAGGATATTACACATTCATATACATATTTTTCATTTAGAAAGTTTCAATTTTATCTGCTAGCTCTAATTTTTTCGCTCTTCTTCGCTTCGCTCGTTCGTTATGAAACTGTGCTCGCTACACTATGCTGAGTTAGGGAATCCCATCGTTAAGTCAGCTTAGCTTGATGTGAGTGTGACCACCTCTCATTCGTTGAGATAGAGCAAGCTTGGCGTGATAGTGGCTGGCAGAGCACTAGCTAGGTTTGTTCAGTTAACCCCCCTCACTAGGTTAGGTAACAGCTGTGAATAAACGTTTTCACGACTACAAATGGCGCGGATACGAACTTTGCCTACTTAATTATTTTTTCTTCTTTCGAGATATACTAATAAATATAAAATACATACTTACTTATTTTTGAGGTCGATAAAATCAATACTGTGCATCCGTAAATATTCGTCCTGAATGCGGAACCCTTCACTGTGCGTAATCCGACACGCACTTGGCTAGTTTATTTTTATTTTTATGCTACTGGACTTGGACCCAAGAACTAATTAATAGCCGCTAATAACACTAACAACATTTCAGCGGCTTAATATTATGTTAATAGTGACTTATATGTCTACCCCATCAGGTTTCCGAAGGCGACGCTGGACAGTCTACCGTAGAAAGAACGAACTCTGAGAAACAGACATCAGACAAGCCGGACCGAGACGAGGTCGATGAACTTTGGGCCACCATGGCGCCGCTTGTGTTCGTTGACTACGTGCACGATCGGTCGGCGCCTAATCCGCTGACCAACCCCTATGATAACCCGCCCAAGGACTTCGAGTATAGGTGAGCAAAAGTATTGCGCCTAGCATTTATTGGAAAAACAACATTGTTGCCCACTCACAAAAACATGTTGCTGAAACAATGTAACTAACTAACTGTGTTTACCAATGGGTACACGGTGTCACTGCACCCGGCTGTTAATGACACATCGAGCTTTAGAACGACACTGTCACACAAGTATGAGTGGCAGAGACAAACAGGCGAACTTTTACCAAAACTAGATGTACCATACAGGGTGGCAAGGATGCGCAACCTGTCATCATCATGGATTCAGTACATGGTTCTAAACCCCCCAAACAGAAAATGTTCTTAGGTAACTTTTTAGATCCTGCTTATGCGTATGAAGTTTCATTAAAATTGGTTCATTCATTTCAAAAAACAAGGGCTTGAAAGTTTGTATGAAATGCCGTAGGTACGTCGTAAACGTTCTTAAGGTGATGAACATAATATTTTGGATATGACTGTATAAATCGAAAGATCGTGTAACATTTTGTATTTGTGCGCAGTGACTGGGTGGAAGAGTGCACCATGTCGATAGTGGTGGAGCCGGTGAATCTGAGGGTGTGCATGGGCCTGATACACCGGGTAATGGCTCTGAACAACATCTACGTGGAGCAAGCGCCCCAAGCACCAGGTAACACCTGCACATACGTTATACAGAAGGTATTACAGACTTACGAACCCATGAGGTCACCGCGCGCCTCACATAACCGCCATTCTTCCCAAGACGGAGGCTCCATTTTATTACGCATGATCAGGTGTGTGGAGTAAGCGGCGATAGAATCTTGGCGGTATCTACAGTGCCCCTGCGAACTACGCATTTAAAAGCAGACGTCAGACAAGTCTTGCATCCCGCAAGTGAAGTTATTCGCGCGATTAACATCACGACTTCAACCGTCGGGCAGTAGCGCACCAGGGGCTCTACTCCCTAAGCACGGAATCCGTATCCGTGTCCGTCTGGTTTTGGCCGAAGTTACAGGCATTCCTTACTGCGTATTACCTACGGATATGGATTAGACATGATTTGACATTGTCCCTACTCGCGATTTGTTTTTACCCGTTCGGAAAATTTAATTTGTCACTTGTTTAGACAGATCAACTACTTTCAGGCGGGCCCGTATCTTCGTCATCACCCCTCTGGTCGGAGGATTCTATGGAGAATGAGAAACCTTCCTCCCTGTTCCTTATACCTCTATAGAATAACCTAGAGATTATAAAAGGTATCGATTTATTCCACAGACTTACCCAAGCGTACACTGACGGTGGAAGAAAACGAGTCATTAAACGAGAACCTGCCACAGAAGCGGATAAAGCTGGAAATGAGAAACTTGCGCGTGTGCCTGATACCGTGGAACCACTCGCTGACGGAGCGGCCCGCGCCGCCCGCGGTAGTGTTAGAGGTAGAACTGCCGAATAGCAGTGCCGTTGTTACGGCACCCATGTACCCCCATAGGTGAGTTTATTAGTTATAGTATCCTAATCATATCTGACCAAGATTATGTCTGGACTCTCGTCGCGCGTCTAATTAGCAGACACAATAGAAATTTTATTGTTATCGGTACACATGGTGTACACTCGACGTGCGAAGAGTTAAAAGAGACTGTGACTTCTGAGTTTTTCTCAGAGTAGTCAGATAGAAAACGCCGACCTAATCTAGTTTAAAAAAAAAATACGATTGACGTGTTAAAGTATTTGTACAAACCTGCTTACAGAAATAAAATCATTTTTTATCACACCTGCTCTGAAAATACATACTAATTATACCAATTAGAGGGAAGAAACGCCTTTATCCCGCCCTTCAAATCCTTTCATCCCAAGGTATGGAAGTTTGTATGAAAATCCTTCTGACCCAAGGGTGGGAAATATGTATGAAATTCCATTACATACCCGGTTTTTCTTTTTTTTTTAATTTGTCAGCAAACATACTGCCAAGAAACTTTAACTGTCTACTAATTAAATTTCAAGTAAATTGTTACTGGCCACATACAGTTTTTTTTTTACCAGTTACCAACCTCCTTGGTGCATACAGAAAATTAAAAACGAAATTATTTTTGTATATAAAACGCGCGGAATCACGGAAGAAGTGGCTGCATGACCTTATGATCTTAGCCTACTCCAGAAACGGGCGAATAAAAAATGGAAAAGCCCGCGCATTTTCGCAAAAACACATTTATCTTTGTGTTTTTTGTAAAATATGGATACTTCTAATAAAACACGTTTTTAGTTTTATTGCAGACTGACACTTTATTCCTTGTTTTACAATGGCGACCAGTAACAGTGTTGCTATCTTAATATAGATTAATGTTGTGGTATATTTTGTTACTACAACACCCTCTCTTAACAAAATATCCCACCAATAATTTATAAACTAAATTATTAACAAAATAATAAACAACATACTTTAACTTAAATTTTGTTTACTTCCCCTATTCCCATCAGGTCCATAAACTTATAATGTTTGGCAGCACAAAGTGCTTTAGTAAATATATCTGCGGGCATAGAAGAAGTTTCTAGATAGTTAATTTTAATTTGGCCCTTAGCAACACATTCTCTACTGAAGTGATGTCGCACATCAATATGCTTAGTTCGTTTGTGAAATAATGGATTAGAAGCCAAATTTTAATGCACTTTGACTGTCACTGTACAAGTTTAATGCTTTATTCTTATCAAACATACCAAGTTCAGACATTAAAAATTTTAAATGTATTGCCTCTTTACAAGCCTCTGAAAGAGCCATGTATTCTGCCTCTGTGCTCGACAGAGCCACTGTCCTTTGCTTTCGAGACTCATAGCTAACTACACAGCCTGACAAAACAAAACAATATCCTGTGTAAGACCTTCTGTCAATATTACAAGACGCCCAGTCTGCGTCTACAAATCCATGTAAATCAGAACAATTTTTCTTAAAAATTAAACCAAAATGTTTAGTCTTTTGCAAGTATCTTAACAATCTCTTCAATTGCTTCCAATGTGTTTCATTGTAACATGTGTTAAACTGGCTTAAAAAACTGACACTATATGAGATATCTGGTCTAGTAAGTACTGAAAGATACATCAGAGATCCAACTAACTGCTGATAAGGGTAAGTTTCACTACAATTATCATTTTCAGCTTTTTCTAATTTTAAATTAACTTCCATTGGAGTATCAGAGGGTTTGCAATCTATCATATTAAATCTTTGCAAAATACTGTCAATAAATCTTTCTTGATCCAAAGTAACACAATCCTTCTTAACATTAACATTCATGCCAAGACAATTTTTTATCTCTCCTAGATCTTTAATTTTGAAATCTGACTCTAAGACACTTCTCATAATTTTGTAAGCATTTTCACAATTATAAAAAACAAAAAAATCATCCACAAATAATGCCACATACACTTTGACATTATCATGACATTTCATAAATAGACAAGGTTCATATTTAGACTTAATAAAACCTAAGTTTAATAAACAGGACTCCACTTTCATGTACCAGGCTCTAGCTGACTGTTTTAAGCCATAGATGGCCTTTTTTAATTTCAAAACTTTATTATTACAATTCTCAAAATTAGAATTTTCTGGTATTTCCATGTATACACATTCTTTAATATCACCATTGAGAAAAGCTGTTGGTACATCTAAGTGGTTCATTTTTAAACTAAGTTGAACACTCAAGGCAAAAAGTAATCTCAAAGTTGAGTATCGTAAAACAGGTGAAAAAGTTTCATTATAGTCCATACCTTTGATCTGGGTGAAGCCCTTAGCGACAAGCCGGGCTCTGTAGCGTACATTACCATTACTGTCACTCTTTTTCTTGAACACCCACTTGTTTTTCACCACTGTGCCTTTATTTGGTCTACCCACTACCTCCCAAGTGTCATTGTCACTAAAGGATTTGAGCTCTTGTTGCATAGCACTACACCACTGCTCTTTTTCCGATCCCTTGAGAGCGTCCTGTAGGGATATTTGTTCACTGGTAAAGTCCACAACACACATATTTGAAAAACCAAACCTATCTGGTGCACGACGCACACGTTTTTTCTGTTGAATGACAGCATCGCTCTGAGAAGCGACCATCATATCATCTGTTGTCAGACACTCCCTGTAGTCTTCATCCTGCTCACTTGAAGAGTCACTTACAACATATGTTGGATCATCTCTGCTTGTTTTTTCATTTTCTTCGATGCTTGTCAAACTTTCCTCATCCAGGCTTGTATTCTTTTCTTTATCTTTTTCTGGCTCCCTCTCTTTAACCATCACCTCTGTTGTGTCATTTTTGACTGTTTCCATGACAACAACATCTCGCGCCACAGTTATTTTATGTGTTTTCTGGTCATATAATCTATATCCTTTAACGGTTTCTGAATACCCAACAAGTCTCAACATTTCTGATTTCTTGTCTAACTTGTTACGTTTTACTTTAGGAATGTGGACCATCACTGGACTTCCAAATACTCTGATGTGGCTAAGATTAGGTTTCTTGCCCGTCCACATTTCATATGGAGTGGTATTCTTGTCCAAAACTGCAGCTGGTGATCTGTTTTTGAGGTACACTGCCGTATTCACAGCCTCTGCCCATAGACGTTTGTCAAATGATGCTTCATACAGAAGACAGCGTGCTTTTTCTACAATTGACCTATTGTAACGCTCACTCAAGCCGTTCTGTTCTGGTGTATATGCTACTGTTTTTTGATGTATAATACCGTGTTTTTTCAAGTAATTTTCCATTTCCACTGAGCAGAATTCTCCACCATTGTCAGACCGTAGTGTCTTTATTTTCTGTGACTGTTGATTCTCAACCTGCTCCTTGAACTCTCTAAAATACTTAAAGGCTTCATTTTTTTCTTTTAGGAAATATACAAAACACATTCGGGTATAATCGTCAACAAACAACAGGTAGTATCTAGCTAAACCAAGTGATTTCTTCTCCATGGGGCCACATAAGTCTGTGTGAACCACTTCTAGGGCTCTACTGCTGCTACTTGTGCTGGCTGAGAAAGGCAACCTCGTTTGTTTGCCTTCGCAGCAAACAACACAACTTGATTTGCTAATATCACTTCTATCTTGATAAGATACACCATCAACTGCACCTTTCTTCATTTTCTCAAGGTCGTTCATGTTGATATGACCTAATCGCCTGTGCCAAGTATTGCACGTAGTCTGTACTGCAGCCGCCAAAAGCTGCTTTGACTGTTCAATGTTTAATCTGTACACGTCATTTATCAGGCTTGCTTCTCCAATGCAAACATTCTGAGCATTGTAAATGTAACATCCGTTTTTATTGAAGGATACTCTGTTACCATTTGCAATCATTCTGCTCACTGAAAGCAAGTTCGTCGTAAGTGTAGGTATGCACAAAACATTGCTTATTCCTACCTCGTGTGTGGTAGTTTTAACACGCGTTGTCAGTCGAAGATCTCCACAACATATCACTGGTACTTTTGTTCGATCAGCGACTATGATCTCTTTGACTTTCGGTTCGTAAGATATATTTGTCAACATGTTTTTGTTCGACACCATGTGAGCACTAGCACCAGAGTCGATGTACCAGTCATTTTGATCAAACTCTCGCGTAAGAAACACTGCACTCAACACATTTGAAGTTGATTTCGGTTTGTCTTTATTTAATAGGCGGCATTGGTTTTTAAAATGGCCAGCCTTTTTGCAATGATAACAGCGGATTTGCTTTTTGGTAGTTGTGTTGACATTGACATTTCCGTTGACAGATGACGGGCGCGTTCCATTACTGCTATTTCCGCTAGTTTGACCTTGCGTCGGTAGGGTGCGTTTCTGCCCATGTGCAATGAGCGCGCCTTCCGACTTAACCTCGAAATCAGAACTCATATCTAACAACTTTGTTTTTATATTATCAGCACTGATCTTCAGCCCCGAATGTTCTATTGCCATTATCATGGGACTAAATCTTTCAGGAAGTCCTGCCAGGAGCAGCGAACCGATCCACTCGTCGTTAATTTCGAAGCCGGTTCCCTTTAACCTTTGAGCCGTTTCCACGAGCTGGTTAACGTAGCTGGTCATACTATCACAACTCTCCATACGTATTGAAATTAGGTTTCTCAGAAGAGTAATCTTGCGTGTATAACCGTTATCGTCGAACAATGATTTCAGTTTGTTCCACAAAGCTTGTACTGTGGTTTCGGTCTTGATATGGATGAATAGCGATGGATCAATAGTCATGACCATTTTTGCCTTCGCCTTCTTATTTTCAGCATCCGTTAGCTCCATTTTGCCGGTCACATCCACTCCCTCCAAAATCATGAAGTTTTCGACGGCAAACGCCCAATCGTCATAATTTTCTCTTCCTTTTAACTTTGGGACGTTAACTGCATAGCTTCCCGACATTTTAGCACTACTGATAGTCTATAAAACACACCGAAAGTCACGATTTACGGGTCTGGGCCCATAACCTAATAAAACACGTTTTTAGTTTTATTGCAGACTGACACTTTATTCCTTGTTTTACAATGGCGACCAGTAACAGTGTTGCTATCTTAATATAGATTAATGTTGTGGTATATTTTGTTACTACAACAACTTCGAGCGACAGTGATGATGTTATCCCTAACACACCGCCAGAACTATTAGAGACGGCCCAAGAAGTTGTTGATAATCTGTTGCCGTGTCTCAAAATATCAAGATACCCGGACAAAATGTAACATCTTATAATAGCTGCACTTTTAATAATTGTACTTTTAACTAAATATAAACATTTCGATGCATTTATGTCCATAATTTTCCTCGTAGGTGTAATAAAAAGCACTATACATCCCTCAGGATAAAGTACAGTTCCATACCTCAAATGGTTTGCGCCCCTCGCAAGCTCGTGGCGCAAATGCCATAATCTCGGTATGGAACTGTCACTTTCTTCCCTCTGAAGTAATGTACTATATCTTTTTATAATAATATTGTTTTCATATTTTTGTGTGATGGTTATAATTATTAATTTGTATTATTTTGTTACTATTTTGCATTTCATTTTCCATTGTATAATTTTCGTGTAAAGTATTTTGATTTATTTTAATATTTTTGAACGATATCGTTGTCGTCTCATATAATTGGAAGCGCACACGAATATTTGTTCCGATTCTTGTGTTCTTGCATGTAAGTGTGTTGCCTCTATTGGAGATCCAAAAAAAAAACAAGCAGCTTAGCTTTTGCTCGCAACTTCGTCTGTTTGGAAAAAATATCCTATGGCACACGGCAATAGGATAGCTTTCTATCAGTGAAATAATTTTCGTAATCAGATCAGTTCTTCCAGGCCCTACCTATTAGTGAACTGTGTTTCTGAACGGCAGAAAGGTACATAGTTACGGGAAAATGCGAATCCGAGATAGCTCAGCTCG
This sequence comes from Luperina nickerlii, assembly GCA_963855955.1. Lineage (NCBI taxonomy): Eukaryota > Metazoa > Arthropoda > Insecta > Lepidoptera > Noctuidae > Luperina > Luperina nickerlii. The sequence continues at coordinate 27,457,878 of OY979662.1, forward strand.
AAAATACGATCGCAGCTCATGCTAGTCTTAAATTCAAAGTTTTAGAAAGTTATGATTTTAGAACAACAAACTTAATGTAATAAATTAATATTTTCATAGTTACCTACTCTGAAGTCAGATCGTCATTTGTCACTCAAAAGGTTTTAAAACGTTTTTTTGGAATTGCATAGAGTTGTTGATCTATAATTTCGTTAACCATCGCGCTTTCGTATATCGGAAGATAGACGATGACTCTCGAAGCGCACACATTTCTTTGAAACGCTGCATAAGCCTGTTTATCATCCAACAGGGTGTGTTCCGCCGCTTGTCAGCTGCCTTCCGACTCCGGCCCGCTGTGGCAGTGCGCGCGGCGCCACACCTCTATCATAATCACCGCTCTGCAAGCCCGCCTCGCCAATACCGACGGCACTGAGAGCCGCCCCTGTGCCCGGGCAGACATCAAACTCGTCACGCACGAGCTTCTTCATAAGGCCTTCTTCGAGAATAGAAACTCGGTTGAGTTTGCTTATCATTTAAAGATTAGTAAGTTGGAGCCACTTTCTTTAGGATTCCATAGCCTAATGACAAAAACGGAATGCTTATAATTCCGTCATCTTTCCATTTGTCTATTCTACTTTAAAGTGAAAAGTAGGCAAAAGGTGTATTCCGCGCATCGTTAAACAATGGCGTAGTGAAACTGCGAAAAAGATAGTTAGGGGTGGCACTCCCCTTACATGTAACCGAGAAATGAAAAATAAAACAATGCACATATTGTGGTATTGTTATCGTGGTATTGTCATGGGGTATTTTTGGATTAAATAATTAAAAAGTTTAAGATATTTCTAAGTGACTTTGCTATTGAATTCAATAGTTTTGGAGGTATTTAATATTTTCAGTTACAAATGCAGAAATTGTGCAAAGTTTTTTTTGAGATATAAAAACTTATCTAGTCTATCCTGTGCATGCGTAAATATTCATCCAAGCTGTGAACCCTGCACTGTGATGGTACGGCACCCATTTGGCCGGTTTTTCTAATGTTGTTATTAGCTGTTTAGACCGGGAGATGATGACACATTTTGGTAAGTCATTTCTTACAGTATGGCGCTTTCAGGGGGGTTCATATACGTAATAAGTGAGAGGAAAATGATGTTCTTACCGGTGGTGCGCGGGACGCAATTGCAGAATAATTAATTGAAATTGCTCGAAAATCCGGAGGTGTCAAACAATTTCTTTCACAAAATTTCTTCAATTTATCGGTATTTCAACAAAAAAAACCCGGCGGTCGCTATGTGCCATACTTCTCCGGTGGGTGTTTAGACCCGCCATACTTTTTTGAAAATGTTTTTTTTTTATTTTTTTTTATTTATTTCTTACAGGCTGATTTTTTTTTTAACAATTGCTTTTTATTAATCTTGTACGAAAATCACCATGCCATACCATTCCGACGGTCCAAAATACCCGCCATACCCCCTCAAACATGTCATTTTTTTAAATTCGAGAAACCATTTCTTTCAGTATGGCACTTAAGTCGTGGTCAGTTTATGGTACAGTGAGACAAAATTATATTCGCCATACTTCTAGTGCAGTATGAAAGTGGTGCCATACTTGAAAAATTGTATTTTTTAACCATTTTTAAAACACGCCTATAGAAGCCGTGAAATTATTTTTTACAGTATGGCATAAATGAAATCAGATTGTTCCCATACTATTATGAGTTAAAAAAAAATATGCCATACTGTGACCATGGTACGAAAGACCGTCATACGCACGCTGCGGTGTAAAAAAAATTAAAAAAATGAAAGGATTTCTTACAGTATGGCATTTTAATTTTTGGAAAGTTTATAAAAAGTATGATTCAGGAAAATTATCCCATACTCATCATGAAGTCCAAAAGTGATGCCATACCCGGAAAACCGATTTTCAGCGACGTATTTCAGCTACAGTACGCCTGACCAGCAGCTGCTGTATACCTGCGTTGGAATTTGTATTGAGGAAGATAGTTCGAAGACGTTCGAGCGTAGAATATTATACGACATAACACATTATTTAATTAAACAAGATTGTCCCTACATACAACTTTCAAATTTCGTATTTACGTTCCTCACATAACCAACTTTAAAAAAAAAATGGTGCCATACTGTAAGAAATTGTTCAAATGTTGCATAAAATTTTACAATTATTTAATAACATTATACGTATATCACCCACTCTACAGGTATGGCATTATAACAATTACGTTTCTAATCATAAAAACAACTACTAGACCAAATTTTAAGGTGAAAGAAATGGTTTCTCGAATTTAAAAAAATGACATGTTTGAGGGGGTATGGCGGGTATTTTGGACCGTCGGAATGGTATGGCATGGTGATTTTCGTACAAGATTAATAAAAAGCAATTGTTAAAAAAAAAATCAGCCTGTAAGAAATAAATAAAAAAAAAAATAAAAAAAAAACATTTTCAAAAAAGTATGGCGGGTCTAAACACCCACCGGAGAAGTATGGCACATAGCGACCGCCGGGTTTTTTTTGTTGAAATACCGATAAATTGAAGAAATTTTGTGAAAGAAATTGTTTGACACCTCCGGATTTTCGAGCAATTTCAATTAATTATTCTGCAATTGCGTCCCGCGCACCACCGGTAAGAACATCATTTTCCTCTCACTTATTACGTATATGAACCCCCCTGAAAGCGCCATACTGTAAGAAATGACTTACCAAAATGTGTCATCATCTCCCGGTCTATTTCTGATACATAAGGAATTGATTTATCTACTTAAAAACAAAAAACAAACACCATATGATTGGTACTTTTTACAACATTTAGTCCCCTTAAATGCAAGCCATGTTGTAAAAAGAAACGAATACGGCGAATATGGTGATAATAAGTGACTGTTATTGTGTTCAGAGGAGATGAGTATATGCGGGTCGTCGGCGCGGCTCCAGGCGGCCCTCGAAGTGCTGAAATCGTTGCTCACCCAGCGGCGCTCCGTCACGCTTAAACACACCACGCTGCCCATGGACGCGCTCAACGATGAGGGTAAGTCTAGCGATACACCGGCCCAAATTATTATTTTGAAAACGTGTAAATTGCGCGCTCATAAGTATACTGTACCACTATGGTAAAAGAATGAGGTACAACGCTCTCGAACTTCGATTTCTTGTCTAAATAACAGCATTCAGAGGGTGGATGGAAATGGCATGAGATCTGCTGTCACCATGGGCGTTCCGCAGGGATCAATTCTAGGTTCTTTCTTCTTTCTAATTTATATGAACTTTTACCTGCCTAACTATTTACCTTATCACGTAATGGATAATCCCAAGATTGTGTTATTGGCAAATGACACTTCCCTCGATTTTTAAATCGAATGTCTTAACGAACTTTGATAAAGTTAGCGAAGCACTCTTTAAAGTTGTAAATTGGTTTAATGTAAATAATCTTCTTCTGAACTTAATATCGGAAGTCGGTGCCAAAAAAGAAAATACAAAACCAAAGACACCGAGACCTCAGACATCCTAACAATACGAACCGTGTCCAAAAGTACCGGTTTCTAGATCAAGCCCTTGATCCTACTGCCTAAGGAGAGCCTCCTCAAGTCTCCTTATTCTTGAAAGCCAGTGGTGGTTCCACTGACTTTTTTTTTATAGGCTAAGGTCTCCCTACTCTCTTTCCATTTCTTTATATTTAAATGCTATTCCATACTAATTTACACATACATACATACATACGGCCAAGGATAATTACGTTAGTTAAAGCCAAATACAATAACATAAAGTATAACTACTCGACAGTCATACGCTCATCTCACAACACTCCATAAGGGCAATTCTCGTAATTTCAAGAACGGAACGTTTACAGTCTGACATGTCTCAATCTGTCAAAAATACCTGTAATTTACTTTCATTTTTGACAAGTTTTTGATATCGATTGTCGCTGAGATGAGATTGAGACTACATTTTGACCGTTTTTAATTACGGGAATTGTCCTGCAGATATACTGACGAGATCTTCCATTTGTCCGCGAACACATCATAGTCGGACTTAGCAGCCTAGAGAGCGTTGAGCGCAGAGAGTGTGCGAGGGACAGGAGACTGGGCCAATCTAACAAGCAAGCCAATCCATACTAATATTTTAATTGCGAAAGTAACTCTATCTGACTGTCACCTATTCACGCCTTAACGGCTGACCGGATTTGGATAAAATTTGGCACGCGGATAGACCATAACCTCATTTAGGACACAGGATACTTTTCATCCGGGTAATGCGTTTCCGTGGGATAATTTCCGACCCCTACGCCTCCATAATTAATTGTTTTTTTAATTTGCATCTGCCTTATTCAAAGTATAACCGAAAATAGCCTTAGCCTAGCCTAGCGTAGCTTAGCCTTTTGTTACATCTTGACAAAATGGAATGCAATAAATGAATAAGACATAAACAAAAAAAAACTTACAACCGATTAGATAAAACACTTAATTCTGATTTCCAGATTCAGTAGCCATAGACATATCCCTGGAAGACTACGGCATGCGCGGCTTCGTCACCGACAATGTGAACACGCATGTGACGTCGATGCACTCGGCTAAGATCACTGCGCTACACGAACCGAGTAAGTTTTTTGTTACCGCTATCAACGTAGATATACTCTACTGCATCGCATAGTCGTTATCTACGCAATATGTACAGTCACCAAAGGAGATAAGTAACCGGGGTCGTCGGATATAGTTGAAGTTCATGGAACATACGACACGTGGTTAACCAGCGCAGTCAAAACTTCTCAGGTAGACCTTTCCAGTCGACCGTAGTGTATAAGCATTAAGCCATGTCATTCCAAATGCCCCGTGATATGTCTCCAGAGACATCGCGAGATTATGCCTGACTTCGCACGAGATGACTGGCGACTTTGAAAACTATGAAAGTTATGTTGTGCGAAGTCTGGCGACGTCGTGCTGTGTGTCTGAAGACACAAGTCGCTCCGTGTTAAGGAAAGTTTGTGAATACATGGCTTTAATTATCATTTCTTAAATTGTCACCTGACTCGGCTTTTAATATAATAAGTGTTTTGAGATAACTAAAATAAATTACAGAGGATGGTGAAATTAAACAGGCGTGGCTCTTGTCAGCTCCTGACGAGCCTGCATCAACGTAAGTAGCAAATAACTTTTTATTATTACAAAAATTACACCTCAATAGAAATTTATTTATTTATTTATAATTACCTTTACAACTATCATAACAGGATTAACCTAATGCGATGGTGTGGTATTTATATACTTACAATATTAAATTAACCTAATAAGGAACTTCTATAACATACTACCTATCCTAAATTATATAAATCTCATACATAACAATAACACAGAACAATTACTATTATATAACTTAATAACATTAAATAATTCATACTACACATTTATATACAATCCAAACACATATTTTGCCTAACCTATCACAACTTATGTGTAGCATAGTATGAATAATAGTACCCTTGCGAGTTCACTCCTAGTACATGTAAATACGTCAATTTGTATGTGAATTTTGTTGATAGTGTGTATTGCTCGGGTTAAAGGTGTTTTCGCCAGTAAGTTGGTCCTCGCTGGCGGTACCAGCAACAGTGGTGGACGCCGCCGCCTCCACACGTAGCGGTCTGGTACACAAATACTAAACCGCTGTAGTACTCCCGGATTATTATGTATTCCGCGGAGTAATTTAATTATGTACTCAACAAGAGCGAACTCCCGCCGTACACCCAGCTGATTGTACCCCACCATACCCAATACGAATAGTGTAGGGTACATCAGCGGGCAGAAAGGGTATACTCCATATAATTTAAAATACAAGTGTCTCAAGAATTTGTTTTGAACACGTTCCATCATGACGCTGTATTTCAATTCATGTGGAGCCCAAATGACTGCACTGTGCTCGAGGTGACTCCTTACCAGCGCATCATACAACACCTTTATAGCTGTTATATTTGTGAACCCCTGTGTCTGTCTTAGGACAAAACCTAGGTTTCTATATGCCTTTCTGCATACTTTAATAATATGCTCGCGGAAGGTTAGGTCCGGAGTTAGATGAACTCCTAGAACTCTTACCTGCGTCACTCGCTGCATCCGCGTCATTTCTATTTTATACTTTTTTAGTCATCACCGAGCATTTGGATACATTGAAATGGAGTTTATTATCTTGACTCCACTTTACTACTTGGTTTATATCCTCTTGCAGGCATTCACAATAGGCATGGGCGTTTTTGGTTTTGAACGCAAACTGATATTTATCTGATTTCAGATTTCAAAATCGATTTCAAAATCCGTTTTTAGAAATCTGATTTCCATAGCGCCAAGCCAAACATTAGGTACATACATTCTTTCTAGTTCCAAGAAACATTGAACCATAAACCAAAATACATCAACGTATAATCTCGAAAATGTAGTCTTTAAATAGCAGCAAAGAGCAGCAGTAAAGATGATATTGATCGCATTATAATGTCTGTTAGATTTCCGAGAACCGAAATCTAAATCACAAAATTCGCGCTATTTCTTTTACTCCGCTAAGTTACGTTTAGTTAGAAAGAGAGAAAGCGAATTTCTCACAAAATTCGCGCTATCTTTTTTACTCCGCTAAATTACGTTTAGTTAGAAAGAGAGAAAGCGAATTTCTAACAAAATCCAAACGCAATCTGTTAGTTTGCGTTTGGATTTCGTTAGTCAGTTTTTAGTTTTCGTTTGGTTGTTGCGTTTCGTGGTTTGGTTCGGCTAGGTAGATTTTTGAAATCCAATCTTCAAATTTGAGAAATCGATACGAATCGATTTTTGTATGAAATCGGATTTTGAATTCGTTTTGATGTATCGGACTCCCTAATTCACAATACTTACCCTTCGGAACCGGAATAACTCTCGTGATTTTCCACCGGTCCGGGAAAGTCGCCTGCGTAATACAGATATTAAAGACGTGATGTAATGGTTCTGCTAGTACTCTTGCACAGTCTCGAAATAGAAACGCTGGTCCGGTCCCGATGAACGCTTTGGCTTCAGTTTTTCGAGCGCTATCCTCACCTCCTGCAGACTCAGAGTGTCGATATGCACATACGCACTGGTCGCTCCGGCCTCCGTCGTCACTGCATGCGCATCTAATCGCGGTTATAGGCGTCTAAGTATCCCTCAAAGTGTTAAGTAAAGTACAGTAACCCGGACGAAGATAGTGCACGTGGAGTTCTATAAAGCCGTTTGGTTTTGTAGAGCCTCGTCCCTGTCACTCATACTCGTGGGACAGCATCCAAAGCTACACGTTAAACGTTACAAGCTAAACGTTATGTTATACAGTATTATTATCACACGAAGCGACGCGCGCTTTGCTTGTGGTTACCAAGTGTACAAACACGCTGTGAATGTGTGTGTAAGAGCAGGAGCTACCGGGTGAAGTTGGAGGTGTGTGTGTGTGTATGTGTTACGTGCCGACGCTAATCGTCTCCACGCACACATTCACACTGTGCCTGTACACTTGTTTACCACAAGCAAAGCGCGCGTCGTTTCGTGAAATAAAAATACTATATATATCAAGAGGCAATCAAAAAGTTGCCAATGTCCTTATAGCGATTTTGATTAATTTATCAATGTGACATAATTAATTTTTGATATATTATTTTGGAGTGCACTAAAACTTTAATTAGATTGCACAAATCAATATAGTAACACTGAATATTTAGTCTTAGGTGTAAAACAAGCGTGTTTAAATTGAACGTTTCCAAATGCATTTATAACACCTAAAACTAAAGGGGATGGAAGTTTTTTATATGGACCCAGATATACCTACTGTCGCGGCATTTTGTTTTTTTTTTTAAAAAGGGTGGACTGGTAGGTATGCCACGGACCTTCAAAGCCCATTCAACTTGTTCGTTGTCAATTGATGTAATGCGTAATGCATCACATTTTTGATGTCCCCATGTAACGTCGCACGTTACATTTTGCACAATTAAACACATAATAACTAAATTAACAACAAAAACACAGCAACATTCCAATGTTTACATCATTCAACTGTCAAAGCACCGCAGACGTCAAAATATGACAACCATAGTTAATTACAAGTAGTGCGGTAGTAAATAGTGATTACTAAAAGCACAAGATGTTCAGCTATCGGCGCGCGAGTGAGAATTTATCTATGGGCTCGCGCATGTCCCATCTCTATCCAACGCGTCTTTCGTTTGACATTAGGAATTTTGGTTTTTCCCGAAACGGTCACACGTCTCACCAGATTAATTATATCAGTGATTTCACACGTGTCTTAACTCGCCATTATCCGGGCCTAAAAACAATTACCTAATCTACGAAATTCTCCGCCATCGAGCAATTAAATTCGGTGTCTTTGAAACCCCCATACTGGGTAAGTGTTGGATAGCATTTTCATGAGTATATTTTGTGTTCTTTGTCCTTACAGGTTAACTTGGCATGTATGCTTAATTTTATCTGATTTTATTATACGCTAATTCATGTATTTATTTCAATCTAATGCCTTCAGCTTAATGCATTTTGACTTTTCGTGCTTCACACTCAAAATGTACTATCATGCCTTTTTTTCACTCTTCCCATTATTGTAAACTCCGTCTGATTGTGACAATCCACTATCACCTTCATTAGCGCACTGTTATTGCTACTCGCTCTGCTTAGCTTGGTGTCGCAATCAGCGGAGTTGACCTTTGGTCATCTCGTGACACGCTGGAGGTCATGTTCCAGGGTCCAAAGTTCCGGTTAGAGGAACACCCTCAAGCTAACGGCAGCACATCTGTGGCTACGCGGCTGTTTCCGTCGCGCTTGCCAGTAACGTGCCGGCATCGGACGTCCCACCTGTTGGCCACACTTGCCACGTGGGCCGAGCTGTGTAACGACGGTCGGCGCAACCACCTGTCGACCGGCACCCCTACGCATCCAGCGTGGCACCTCGCTGCGGTCATCGCCACGCCGGCTATCAGGGCAGTACAGCGCTACCAACGGGGTGGCTCGGGGAAAATTGTGATCCGTAAACCTACATACCCACACCTTTTTCTTTAAATATATATTTTTTTATGTTGACAAGGTTTTGTGGTCTTATTTTATAACCTGCGCCACGCTCCGTTTCGTCACACCCATTTGCATCGTATAATCTGACAAGGTTCACGTGGCCAAAAATCGGAACTAACGCCGCCATCTTGTTTTCCAATACAATTTCTGTCATAATTTCGCAAATGTTTACCAACAACGCCTCTGTCAATGTCACTCAGGCGCCAAAGCCTTGTATAATACGCGCCACGAAAGATGAGACTTAAGACAAGTACGGTTAGGGTTTTCATAAGTCGAGCTCAAACTTCCAGCCCCTACTTCCGCATGGCGGTGCAGTGGTGCACAGAACCGATAGACACCTCGTTCGACTACCTCGGCATATGGACGGAGCCGCTGGCTATGTCTGTGGACCCGCTGCTCATATCCTGGCTCGCCTACAAGCCTACTTTTACGTCGGGTGAGTGTTTACAGAGGATCAAATCTTCAGGTACGACGACTAGGTAATAGAGTATTTGACTAATATCAAAAATATACTTGAATTCAAATGTGATGGTCAATGCTTTTGCCATCTCTGTTTGAGAAAAAGCGTTTGCTCTGCTGTGGTACGCACGACGATATATTAAGCTATACATTTCCAGCACAAGCTGACTTCTGATTGTACGACAAGCGAAATGCAAGCGAGCAATGCGAGCTCAGCCAAAGCTGCAAATGTACAGCTTGATACGTCGTAGTGTGTACTACATATATTAGGTTGGTTTTATTATTACAATATCTGAGTTGGTTGTTGTTTTAACTAATACTAGACGTTACAGAAAAATCACGACCTGTCAATTTTTTTATTAAATCGGTGTAATTATAGAGAAGTTTACTTCTGTTTTGTCTGGTATATACTTGATAATTTCAAAAATCTGATTTTACACTATGAGCGTTTGGAACCTTAATTAATGCTACAATAGGAATAGTTACGTTTGTTGATCGAACGGGTACATGTGCTTATAGCGGCTATAGACTAACAGAAAATGCCAAAAGGAAGTAAAAAAAAATTGAGTGTGTGACGGAAGCAAGAAAAAAACCAATTTTGGACCTGTCAAATAAGTCCAAAATTGGTCATTTTGCTAACACCACAGACTTGACTTTGTATTTGAGTCTGCATGAACTACGGGCATCAATTAAGTACATCTCGATATGAATGTGTGTGTTGTATACATTGTATTGTTCTTCCACAGACGCGTATCATCTGTCTGGCCCGCTGAAGGGCATGGCTCCAGCACAAATGGGCTTACGACGCCGCCCCACCCCATCGGTCAGTTCACAGTTCACTTGTTCTTTTACTGCAATTCAGCATCACAACTGTCATACAGTGCGACGATTTGCATCGTAAATAAGCACCTTAAAAATTTCAACGTAGAATCGTAGA